>JAVJIX010000009.1:10532500-11232500 GCA_036785185.1 Paratrypauchen microcephalus | reverse complement strand
CTACACTGTTGGCCTGGTTAGTACTTGGATGGGAGACCGCTGGGAATAGCAGGTGCCACACTGGGGCGACAGTGGCTCTACTACACTGTTTTTGTGTCTTTAGGCAAGTCACTTCATCTAGCTTTCCTAGTATAAATATAATATATGAGTGTGTGATGGGAGGTTGCCAGAGGGGCTGCAGAATGGATGCCAAGACTGGAATCAAAAATGGAAAGCGACTTTGAGTCTCTGGAAAAGCGCTAGATTCAACATTGTTTATTTGTCATATGCAGGATCAACACAAGGTCAACAATGCAATGAAATGCTTTGGATCAGAAGAACCATTGACTCGCTAAGATAGTCAGAACTACTAATAGCAAGCAATAAAAATACAAGGGAAAAAGTAAACAATATAATAAAAATATGTAATAAATATAATAAAATACAAAGGTACAGGTAGGATTAAATAAGGTGTAAGTAGAGTATTTCACAGCTGGTAATTCTGCTCAAATGAATTTTCTATTGCACATAATATAGTATAGTATAAGTATTGCACGTGGGTTATGAAGCAGGTTATTGCACAGGTAAGAGTAGTATTTAGTGAGGTAGTGACATACATGAAACATTCATATAGAGCAGCAGCAATATTATGTATATATTATGTATATTATGCATTACAAAGTAGTTTAGTGCAGTATTATTGAAAGTTCAGTATTATTTAGAGAATTATCCAGAGTTCAGTAGTCTGACAGCTTGGGGATAATTGCTGTCTTTGAGTATAAGACTAGTGCATTATTATTATAAATATGTATATTGTATGTATCTAAATATGTAATGGTTTCATTGGTGGAACCTAAAAAAGTTAAAGTAGTACTTAACTACACATTTTAGGTATGGGTACTTTAAAGGGTACTTTGGACTTTAAAGGTCCCATAGCATGAAATTTTCACTTTCTGAGGTTTTTGAACGTTAATGTGAGCTCCCCTACCCTGTTTAGGCCCCCCCCCCCCCCCATGGTTAAAAGTTGTGAAATGTCTAAACTGAGCATTTGCGATCCTTTTCTGCGTTACAAAAAATCGGAGCTCAAACGGGCGAGTTTGAACAAGGCACCTTATTGACGTCAGATCGAAAAAAGAAATGCAAATGCAGTTCCACCCCCGTCTGTCTGTACTCAGCGTCTCTGTAAATCACGCCCAGAGAGTTTGGACTGCGAATGCGCTAGGCAATGCGAAATGCGTTTTTGTTATTTGCCTGGAGGCACGTCCGAGTGTTTCTAGGCTCGGAAGTCCTTTATCTGAGCCTCTGGACCTTTGAACAGCAGTGGTTTAATTTTATTTTATGTGGAAATGTGTTTATTTTTCAATGGAACGCTTCAAATCTCTCCCCCCGTGCAAAAACAAGGAAATGGATCAGCTGACGGCTCTGAGCTCTGAGCGGAGAGTTTGGCGACGCCCCCACCCTCTACTATTGGCCATCTCTTTTCTCCTCATTTGCATTCAAGCAACAACGCCCAGAATAAAGAGTTTGAGAGAGATATTTATGACTCTTTCTCATCTTATCTCTGTTTCTCATGCAGTGTTGATTTTGAAGAAGGATTCATTTACAGTATTAGGGAACCATTAAGGAGCCATATAAAAGCATCAAGAAGTACCATGTCATGGGATCTTTAAATTCACTACATTTGAGAGCAAATATCTGCACTTTCTACGCTACTACATTTTTAACTGGACTGAAAAGTGAAAGTATTTTTTTTATTGTTTGACAGCTGCTGAGAGGGTTTATTTTGAACACGTTTGTAGTTTGAGCAAACAAAAATATACAAATAAAAACAGCTTTACTCTTTCAGTACATTTTTAAACTAATTCTTTAATAGTTTTACTAACTTACTTACTTACTTAAGTAGATTTACGTGAGTATTGTTTTTTGCTTCGGTCTCTGTACTCTTACTAAGCAAAAAGTAACAGAGTACTGCCTCCATCGCTGAATGGTTTATTGAAGTAACATTCATAATACATACACTGACTGTTTATAAATGGGCCTTTACTTATCATTCAGTAACTCGTGATTCATATTCCTGCCCATGTTTACAGTGTATGCTCAGACTAGCCCATTGTGAGTGTGAGGTGTGGTGCAGCTTTGTCCCTGGGATTTTGCTTGTTGTGCCTGTAGTTCTCCTGTGCCCCTGAGTGCAGCCCCCTGTGAGCTCAAGTGATCTTCCCCTGACAGAGCGGAGATCAGCTGACTGCTTATTTGTGCTGCTCGAGTCTGTCTCTCTGAGCTATTATGAAGACTCAAATGTGGTTTAGTGCAGTGATTTCACAATACTGTCTATATACATATCCAGGTGTTTTCATCAAGATTTAGTTAATGATTTAGATCTCATTTAAGCTTGTCTTAAAGGCCCTATATTACGCAAAATGGACTCTTGTGAGCTTTTAAGTCATGTTATAATGTTGTTACTTCATCAAAAACACACCCAGAATTGTGCTTTGTTTCAGTCACACATATTTGAGTAATCCTCTATTATTAGTCTGACTACATCTCCAGAGCTCAAAATGCTCTGTTCCACCATGTGAGGTCATGTCAACTGGTAGTTTTCAACTAAACGGCTACAATTTACCTTTTGTTCAGTAGAGATAGAGCTGAAATTATACCAATTATTCTAGTGAAGATGTATAGAGTTTAAAAATACAGTGGAGCACTTCCTATTATTACCACATGACATCACAAGGTGGAACGGTGTGTGTTGTGTTTGAGAGAAGAAGTCCTACGTTTTTTGCGTGTTAAACATGTGTGAATGAAACAAAACACAACTCCAGGTATTTTGATAAGGAAACAACATTATAACATACAGCTCTGGAAAAAAATAAGAGACCACTGCATTTTTTTCTGAAATCAGCATCTCTACATGTATTACAGCCATTCCATTCCAGCGTCTGTTGAATTCCAACACAATCACAAAGCTGAGCTACTTCAGTTCTTGCACCAGGAGTGGAATAAAGTCACCCAAGAACAATGTGAAAGACTTGTGGAGAGCATGCCAAGACGCATGAAAGCTGTGATTAAAAATAAGGGTTATTGAACCAAATATTGATTTCTGAACTCTTCTTAAGTGTAAACATTAGTATTATGTTGTTTTAAAATGAATTTGATCTTGTTTCTTTGCATTGTTTGAGGTCTGAAAACATGTATCTTTTTTGTTATTTTGACCATTTGTCATTTTCTGCAAATAAATGCTCTAAATGATAATATTTTGTTTGGAATATGGGGGAAATGTTGTCAGTAGTTTAGAGACTCAAACAAAAATGTTCCTTTTGCCCAAACACATACCTATAAGTAGTAAAATCAGAAAAACGGATAATTTTGCAGTGGTCTCTTATTTTTTTCCCAGAGCTGTAGATCAGAAAATAGCATAATATGGGCCCTTTAAGCTTGTGTTAATAGTCATCGTCAAACTTTACTATCCCTAGACTTTTGTTTCTGCTTGAGTTGAATAAATCCTAAGTACACTACAATCATCAACTCAGTTCATGAAACCTAATTACAGCATGTTTATTATTAGTGATTCCAAGACGTTTCTATGCACCTATGCAAGTCCCTGGAAACCAGGCACACACTTCAAACACATACCTTACAACACAAACCTGCAAAGGAGAGGCAGAAAAAACAACCTCTCCTGTTCCCCTGTCTGTGTAACCATGGCAACCCCATCCCTCCCTCCTCCAGGCCAACTCATTGGCTGGAGGAGCGTCATGGTTACACGGATGCAGCGGAGAATCTGAATGAGCTCAGTGACACTCTGGGCTCTCTGCTCTAACGCTGTCCTTCACACACACACACGCACGCACGCACACGCACACACACACACACACATTCAAATGGCTTTGGGTGCTGGCATGTACCAACCGGGGTGGGCAAATCTTTGCACCCTTGGGCGTCACATTGATAATGGCAAGCACTAGCTCAGAGATAAGACTGGTATATAAGTGACATTTACTAAAAACGAACAAACACACACACTTTTAAATGACCACAGGCTATAATTACACTCAGGGTCCTCTTTGAGAAGGTGGATTTGGGTGTCTCCGTGTGTTTTGTGTGCGTAAGAGAGTGCTGGGGGCAATGGGTCAGACAAGTGCCATTATGATTGGTTTCCATGGGCTGTATCAAGTCTGACTTGGTAAACACAAATGTCAATTTCAAACAGAGAGTTAATTGAAGCATGTGCAGATCAATATATACCATTTATTGTGAGACATCTGTCTAGACTGGCTATAAGATCAGATGTCCAACAGCAATGCTCACATGGCCAAGTATAAAGGATGCATGGTAATACAGGCTCAGTTTAAAGAAGGGCTCTGTTGTTTAACGGCTGTATAACGTTATGATGTTGTTAGTTTTACTTTAATATTTAAGTATAAGAAATGTACAAAATGTTCCCTGAAGCTTCAGTTGGAGCAGACCCCATGACTCATACAATCTAATCTCAACACTTTGCTGTGGAATAGCTTTGCTTTATTTATTTAGTCTCTATTGGCAAATTGTATGCTCACAGAGAAAGTCACACACAGTCCAAGTTAAACTGACTGCTTGTGCTATACTTATACATCCTCAAATACATGATTTAAAAGAAGAAATATACTGGAAATGAAGCCTAATGCCAAGACATCATTGACATCCTGATGTTATGGTAAAAATATATTAGTTAATTTTTGTATTTATTTATTTTAACAGGTAGTGATTTTTTTTTTGCTATTGCTAACAAAATAAATGTAACTGCTGTTTATTTGCATGACCACTACATATTTATTTTCCATAGAGCCAAGTGCCTAAAAATATCTAATGCTGACAAAAACCCTAAAATGTACAGGGGAGAAGTGTGACCTTGTGAGAACCGTCTCTGTACAAATCCCTCTCTCAGAGCTGTCACACAGCACCTCTGTCGTCACACATGATCCCAGTGTTTACACATGTAATAACACTTTGTGAGTGGTGCATGTCATTAGTTGTGTAAGTGGTGACAGAAACTTGGCTGTCCCAGACAGTACAGACAGACTTATTCAGACTCTCTCTTTGCCTCGGGGGGCTGAAACAAAAGGATATTGATTTTTACATTTGGGCCAAGAACAAGAGAGTGGCGAAAGAGGTGGATAGATGGAGAGAAGCAGAGAAGACGGTGGAGAGAGAGGAAGAGGAGAGATTTAAAATGTGATCTCTCACTTGCCAAAATGTTTGGGGTGTCACTAACGGGCGAGAAGACAAGAATTGTATTTAATGATCTTTAAAAGAAAAAAATTATATATAATTCATAATGTCAGATGATATAGACTACTGTAGACTTTTCAACTCAAGTTGAGCTGCAAAAAGATACACACAAATATGAATGTGTGATTAAGATATCGCAAAAAACAATAAAATTATTCCTTGTGCAAATAAACAATTCACACACTACCATGAAAAAACAGGCTTGCAGCAAATATAAACCTTTTAAATTATTTTATTTCTGAGCTTCCAGAGATACAATAGCTATGCTTTTTGTATAAGACCTCGTAGACCCTTCTCTCTAAATAATTGCTAAATCTCATCTCTTATCTTCCATTATCCTCAAAAAGAAAGTTTTTACCCGTAAACCCAAGAAAGTCTTTTTTAACACTCAGAACTTTTCACTTTAGACTCACAGCACACAAGTACCTAATCACAAGTGAAAGAATTCTCAGGAGAGGCACACCACGGGCTCTGTTCTCCAACCATTCATGCTTTTGAGGCTTTTGTTTTGCCAATTGAGAATTTTAGATACGTATTTTGTCCATTGTGGAAACCTAGCATATGTTTAAAGCATTTGTTAAATGAACAAGGGAAAAAGAGAGTAGCATATTGTTTGCCTTTGAATTTGTAAAGTTTAATCTGAAGAGAGTATGTAGAAAGTTTGAGAAGGAAAAACTTTGAAACTTAAGAAACTTTACTTAAGTTTCAAAGTTCTGATAACTTCTAATATTAACCACCTAAATGCTTGTAAAATATCTTAACATTTTCTCAACATTACAGTACATAAATGTACCCATTTTAGGCTACTTAGAGTATTTTAATGTTACAACTACCTTTCAAATTAGCTACCATTTGAAATCAATTCTGACTCCTGCTAACTACTATTAGGTTCTATATTATACTTTTTTATGTATTTATTTTTTATTTATTTTTTATTTTATTATACTTTTTTATTTGATTATACTTTTTTACATGCTTCTCTTTATTTTATTTATCTATTTTAATTTTTTTTTGCACGCTCTTGACATCCAGAGTGGGCAGCAAAGTAAGAATTCCATTGTACAGGGAAACATGTTTCTTTACTGGGCATATAAAAGCTTTGAATCTTGAATCTATTACACAAAATTGACTCTTGTGAGCTTTAAGCCATATTATAATGTTGTTACGTCCTCAAAAATGGAGTTGTGTTTTGTTTCTTTTACACATGTTTGAGTAATCCTTTATTATTAGTCTGTCTACATATCTAAAGCTCAAAATGTTCTGTTCCCCCTAGAGATGTAGTAGTTTTCAAGTTAACAGCTACTTATTTATTTTATTACTTCAGCAGATAATGGATTCCACATCTAAAATTATCCAAATGATTGTAGTGAAGGTATGGGTATGAAAACACAGTAGAGCACATCCTGTTTTACCACATGATATCATGGTGGAACAGAGTGATTTCTGTTTGAGAGAAAAACTCTACATATGCAGGGTTTGTATGTTAAATGCATGAATGAAACAAACCACAACTGTTTGTGATGAGGAAAGAATATTATAACATGGATCAGAGACTAGCCTACTATGGGCCCTTTAAGCTCATATCTACATTAGGACCATAAAGATCTCATCTGTTACGTCACTCCTATAACCTCTATCTTGGTCCTTTAAGCTTGTATTCCCCGTCTACTGGCTTATTTTATCCAGAATGTCTTGGACTGGATCACTGCCCGTCCTTGACCTTCCCTGACTGCAAGTCCATTTCCCCACATGATAGACTCCTCTGTTCAGATCTCTTGCAAACCACCATAGCTGTCACTGTAAATTTTGGCCTGAATGACTATTGATATAAAATAAGAAAAATCTTTTTTCTTCTCTCTCTCTTTTTTTTTTACAAGCACTAGTTGGAAGAAATGAAGAAAGGTAAACTAATGAGCCAAGAAAAACATGCACACACATTCAGGACACTGGTGGGATTCAGGAATAACAGTCTATATTGTTGTGAGAACGATATATTAGATACAATATATAGCCACAAGGGGGTTGTAACAAAACACATTTTTCTTGGAAAATACTATATTGCGTTATGAGGTCTTCAGGACATGGACACAGCATTTAGACCTGAACCACTGCAACAAGCATGGCACTGTGATAGGATGCAACCTGCGCCAAAAAGTCCAGTCATGAAATTTACTCACTCCTAAATATTCCACAATCAACTGTCAATGTTATAATAACAAAGTGGAAGCAATTGGGAACAGCAGCAACTCAGGCACAAAGTGGTAGGCCAGATAAACTGACGGGGCGGGGTCAGCGGATGCTGAAGCACATAGTGCGCAGAGGTCACCAACTTTCTGCAGAGTCAATCACTAAAGACCTCCAAACTTCATGTGGCCTTCAGATTAGCTCAAGAACAGCATACCAAGAGATTTTGCATAATTCCATGCTCCCAACTTTGTGGGAACAGTTTGGAGATGGCCTCTTCCTCTTCCAAATGACTGTGCACCATTGCACAAAGCAAGGTCCATAAAGGCATGGATGAGAGAGTTTGGCATGGATGAACTTGACTGGTCTACACAGAGTCCTGACCTCAACCCAATAGAACACCTTTGGGATGAATTAGAGTGGAGACTGAGAGCCAGGCCTTCTCGTACAACATCAGTGTGACCTCACAAATGCACTTCTGGAAGAGTGGTCAAAAATTCCCATAAACACACCCCTAAACCTTGTGGACAGCAAAGAATCGACCAACGTCATATTAAACCCTATGGATTAAGACCGGGATGTCACTTAAGCTCATATGAAAGTCAAGGCAGGTGAGCGGATACTTTTCGCAATATAGGGTAGCACTGATGGGCGTGAGCAGTGATTTCTGCTTTGGTTCAAGCAATGCTATCAAGCATCATCATCAAACATTATTTATAAAGCGCTTTTCATACAAAAAATGTAACACAAAGCACCTTATAGTGTTTAAGGATTAGAAGATTGACTTTTATTGATGTCACACAGGAGAAATCTGACCTAAAAAGTATATATACATTTTTGTAAAGTAAAGTTTTTTTTGGATGGTGAACAATACTTTATTGATACCTTGCCAATATTGATATTTTAGTATTAATCCACTCATCAGTATATCACAGCCTTCATGGAGGTCCCATAATGCCTCTCATGTGAGTATAATTCAGTAGAGTGTATTAAATAGAGAACATGCGTTATGCTTTCTTATTTTCATAGTTTTTGGGAGGACTTTTCTCATGATGTGAACC
Organism: Paratrypauchen microcephalus; assembly: GCA_036785185.1. Lineage (NCBI taxonomy): Eukaryota > Metazoa > Chordata > Actinopteri > Gobiiformes > Gobiidae > Paratrypauchen > Paratrypauchen microcephalus. The sequence goes on along the minus strand of JAVJIX010000009.1, from coordinate 11,224,011 downwards.
AGGTGTCAGAAGCCAGTGAGGCAATAAATCCTATCGCCCCAAAGCTCTGCGGAGCCCTACAGCGCTGTATAAATAAAACAAAGATTTAATACTTTGCCTAAAAAACTCCAGCGTTTAGCCTGGGCTCATTTAAGATCTGCATTGACTAAATTATAAAATCCTATAAAAATGCTAACATGCTAATCCCATCTACTCAGCCAGGTTAAGACAAATAAATCATCCGTCTTTGATGAACTATTTATGCTCTCCCACTTTTCTTTTATTCATATTCGCATAGCCCTGGAATAAATGGGCTCAGTGGTGGAAGATTGAGTATTTTGCTTCTTGTGTGTCCTCCAGCTACATTGCCTTTGTTTCAGCTAATCCCTTGCTAAGTATAAACAGCTCCAATTTGCATATGTCGTCTTATTCTTTTGACATTGATGCAAATACCTGACTGTAGCTCCTGTGGCTGCAGTTCTTGTTTAGGTACTTGCCTCTGATCACCTTTTGTGTTAGTTATAGGTGCGCGCATTGTGGAGTATGTTGAGTTATATCATGTGTGCTGGAAGTGAAAGTTCCATGATTGACGGCAACCATTAATAGGATTAAGTCCAAGTGGGCCACAGCTCCCTCTAGGAGTCTTCAAAGCCAAACGTCGCGAGGGGGAGAAAGACGAACGAGCAGACGCCCTACTGGGAGCGTATGTGCACATTCAGGGCGTGTTTGAAGTCAACAAGAAGAGCATAAAAATATATATAAAGTGTGCATAGTAAAAAGACGAAGCATATGAGCTAAAGAGAAAGGCACGTACGTTTCCTTTCTCTGTTTTTTTTTTTTTCTTCTAGTCTGCATTATGTCTTGTTTGTGTACTGAATAAAGCTGTATAGTCATCACTTCTGGTTACTTTTGGGAGTACTTTTATAAGGACTTGTCACTGCTAATTTAACACCTGTAAAATGGATATACGAGTAACAGTGGTACAACTTTACTGTAACCAGAGGAATTTAGTTTGTGGTGTTTTCAAATGTTTGATACAAGCACGCCAGGGGTTGTGTGATGTTCCATTTAAGTATTCTTTATTAAACTAAACTTCTTGAACTAAAATATTTAAAGTCAAACTAATCCCATGTTCTACAATTTCAGATGAGGAGCAGGGGTCTTTTTTTTTTGTAGGCTAGTAATTTCTTTATTTCGAGCTATGTCACAAGAGAACAAAGAGAAAGTACAGCGATTAATGCAGTCTCTACTATTTGAGTCTAAGATTGACTCTGAAGATTGTTTCTTGAAATGGAGTGGGAAGAAGTAAAAGTTCTTGAATAAGATGTCCAGACTTATGACAAATATAACAAATGCTGAATTATATTGTTATTTGCTCGGAATTAACTCAACTTGCAACATATTTTCTGTTGTATGCTATGTATGCTTTATGTCTGGGACTTATACAAATTGTGCGTTCATTAATATCAGGGATGAAAGTGGCCAATCATGAAAAAAGCGGAAAGTCCCCCCCCCCCGCTGGAAAATTTTAAAATTCTGAAATTTGGATTTCTATATGCTATGTTAGCAATAAAGTAAAACTGTACATAAAAGTACAAAAAAAACAACACATTTTATTAACAGGTACTAGTAGTATATATTGGATTTGTTTTTGCTTTGCCCTTTGTCTAATCAGAGCGCATTGAGGAGGAGCTTATGCCCGCTAAAAGGCGCAGGTGAAAAAGCGAGGAGCGACGTGTTAAGTGAGGCACGGGCAGGTAGGATGAGGTATAGGATGTTTTATAAAGTTTAACCTGTGTACACGCAATGGTACACGCTATTACGAAAGAGCTGCGCGCGCTCGCTCGCTCACTCGCTCGGTCCGCGGCTCCAGACACGGGCTCACGCGGCCCGCAGTTTAATACGAAGCTTAATACGAGATACACGTACTTTTGTTCTGAATACGGGACAATTCTGTTTTTCAAGGGACGGTTGGCGACCCTAAACACAACTATACATATATATACACCCAAAATCTTTCTCAACGAACTTGCACAGATGTAAAAAAAAAAAAAAAAAAAAAAAATTACCCCGCAGCTGGAAAAAAAAGCGGAGATCCGCTAAAAAACGGAACTCTTTCATCCCTGAATATGCATTTTCCCTTCCAAATAAACAAATTAAAAAAAAAAAAAAAAAAAAAAAAAAAAAACCTCCACAAACCTGTCATACTTAAAGGTCCAGTGTGTAGGATTCGTGGCGCATAGGTGGATAGTGGCTATGGCACTTCCTGTTTTAGCTACGGCAAACCTCGAGGGTCACCCCGACGCGCCGTAGCGGACAGCTCGCGTACCCGCGCGCGCACCCGCCGCTCACCCGGCCGACAACAACGGTATTAATAAAACGCGGTCTCACATTCAGTTTTTTTTTTCTTTTCGCATGAAAGCACCCGATCGTGTACCATGATAATCTACATATCAAATGAAACCTTACAGTCTCCTCTTTTTGACTATGCAATTCATTTCCCAGCACAACAATCACTCCCTGAGCACATGGGGCTTTTATATGGAAAAGCACAAAACAAGGTTTGTTACTTTGCTTACCTTTGAAGGCCTTGCACAGGTCAAACTCTGTATTTCACCACAAGCTTGGTATCAATATGTCCGTAAGGATCCAGCGAATAAAATCCAGTAAAACAATTTAGTCCAAAACACGTGTTAGATCCATTATGACGTGTGATACAGCAGCATGCTTGTTGTTTACCCAAAACCACGAGCCTCCCCCCACCCCACCCGCACCTCTCTCCCTCTCTCCTTCCCTCTTGCGGAGCGCGCCGAGCGCTCCACCTGCTTTGCCTCCGGTGCTACCACGAGCCTTGCTGAAGGCGAAGGCGGAGCCCAAATGTCCTTCTGCAGCTCTCGTATTCAAAATGGCTGCCTCTATATGGGGAAGATCCCCCTATATCTAAGTCCAAAAGAATACTTTGATTTCATGATGGAAGTGAAAAGGCTTGAAAAACACTGTATTTTTGAATGGGTATCTTCAATTTCGGTAATTAACTTCTTACGCTGTGACCGGCCCGTGCACGGTCCCTTTCACGTTTTTTTTTTTCTTTCCATATAAGAGCAAACATTCCCGAACGTGCATCATGACACTCTACACATCAAATGAAACCTTACAGTCTCCTCTTTTTGACTATGCAATTCATTTCCCGGCACAACAATCACTCCCCGAGCACATGGGGCTTTTATACGGAAAAGAACAAAACGAGGTTTGTTACTTCGCTTACCTTTGAAGGCTCTGGACAGGTCAGACATCTGTATTTCACGATAAGCTTGGCATCAATTTGTCCATAAGGATCCAGCGAATAAAATCCAGTAAAACAATTTAGTCCAAAGCACGTGTTAGATCCAATACGACAGCGAAAGTATTCCCAACTTACATAAGCGCCAGTGTTTTTTTCCCACTTCTTTAGCCTAAATCGAGCCAAATATAACTTTCCTCACTAAAACCGCGCTAGCAGCAGCTAAACATAAGGGTAAGCTATAGATTGACACTTAGATTATCCATAAAGACGCAGCGTGGGCTGGTCTAGAGCCATAAAGGTCCAATCATGTGTGACGCTCCGGTAAATATCAGCTAAGAGTTCCGCCCTTGCTGAGTCAACAAGTTAGGTTACACAGGATGATTGACAGTTCAGGCGAACAGCCAATCAGGAGCTGAACAGGGAGACATATAGTTTGTTAGGCCTTTCACAACAAGCTCCACGTGAAACAGCTGCGTAACGCGAAATTGCGGTCCGTGCGTAAACTGTGCGTAATTTACGCGCAGCCATGCGTCTTGCGCCTTTGCTGTTGATTTGAGTTTCCTTGATTGAAAATATGGCTAAAAGGACTGGAAAGAGAAAATATTTAAGTTTGGAGGCTGCAGATTTCAGCTCTGGAGGAGTCGGAGACATATGGGCTGTGTGGAGGAGGCGTTGTTTATGAAGGATGTACTTCTGAGTGTGTAAGTATCATTGTATTATGTATTTGATGTAGTATTTGAATAAAAATAAAACAATAAACATTAGATTTTTTTTTGTGCATTTAGATCACTTTTTTGTAAAATAGACCTACTATTATTTATTGGGTGTTTAGATAAAATAAATAAGAAAATAAATAAGAATAGATTTTAGTTTTTAGATTTAGATTTTTGTCTTAGATAGTTTTTGTTTTGTCTTTATTGTATTTTGTACACTGTTTTTGCACTACCTGGCCAGAGAGAAACAAAATTTCGATTCACTATGTTGAACACATATGGGAGAATTGACAATAAAGCTGACTTTGATCTTTGAAAATAACATTTTAGAAAGCATGAGCTTATTTCCTGTTATATTTTTGTGTTTTTCTTACTAGTGTTATCACTGTGTACCAATAAAGCCCAACTGCAGATAAGGAGCCCTACCACGACCGGAGCAACAAAGAACGGATGGGCAGCAGTGGTGACCGCACAAATGGCAGGCTGAAGTGTAGAAGATGTCAGTCAAAGACAGCTGTAAAATGTTCTACCTGTGACACTGCACTCTGCTTTATTCAAACAAGGGACTGCTACAGTCAGTGGAACACACCAGACTCTTAGTGTGTAAATACCTGTAAATATGTGTGGAACGTTTAGTGTCCATGGTTTTTTGAAAATGTATACAGTGTGCAGTGTTATAGAATTTTTCAATACATATTTTCATTTTCAACACGTGTTTGGTCTATTTTTGATTGAAAAAAACACTTTTTTATAGAATGTAATTCTCAGGGACATAATATAGTGACCTTGCAGAAATGGATTCCTCTAGTTGTAAGCTTTCAGTAGAGCCCTCAATGATGTCTGTAGGTTGGATGAGTCAAAAGTTATTAAACGTTTTCAAATGTTTCCAATTTGGATAGGTTTGGATAGGTTTGGATAAAGGCATGATCCCTGTATAAAACGCCTGGACAAAGTATAACAAAAAGTGGAGTAAAAAGTTTATTTTTAGAGCTATTGATTCCCAAATTGAAATTTGAGTGGTCAACAACTTATTGTATTGAAAGATAGTGTATTTTAGGCCTCAGCTATGAACAGCAGCTATAGACACCTTTTATATTTAGAAAAAAATTAGGCGAGGATAAAAAAACCACTTTTTTTTTGGTGTTCCAAGGTGTGTAACTTTTTTCCAATCACATTTGGAGTGAATGTAAATGCTGAGGGTAAAACTAGAGAATGTTCCCTTTACACAGAGACCAAACATTTGTATATAATCCATATACTTCAATAACAGGAATGATTTTAATTTGGAGAGGTCCTTTTAGGGACAATTGCTCAAAAAAGGCCCTCCACTGTAAGGGGTTAACGGGTAAAAATCTTACACACTGTCCCTTTAATTTTAATGTAAAGGTTTGAAGTCCTTCTGACAATGATCACAAGATCATGAGAGTGAATAACGGCACCACTTTTTGAAGCTATTGTGAAAACTTTTGTTTATTTGTGCTGACAGAGAAAATTGTGCCAGTTTATATCCAATCCACTTTATTTATATAGCACATTTCATAAACTAAAAGTGTTTCCAAAGTGCTGCACAGAAACATCATTTAAAATAAACAAATAATCGCAGAAACAAATACAGAATACAGAAATAAATAAATACAGAAATATGAACCAGTAACAAGGTTGATAAATCTGTATCTGACTGCTAAATAGCAAATTACTATTACATAGATGGTAAATAATAATACTGAAACTAATTTATCCCATTGTTACAATACCCAAAAAAAGCAAGATTACCCCCCCCCCCACTAGCACAAAGAAAAAGTACTCATGATAAACACTGAACCCAAAAATAATTGTTTAATCTTTCATATATTGAACTATAAGTCAATATGGTAATTATCAGGACAGGCCAATGAACGTAACCTATTTTGACTTAGACAAACTTTATTGATCCTCAAGGGAAATAATTTGGACACACTAACTAATACGTAGCAAAAATAAGAGATTTTTTAACTAAAACTGCATCATTAGTACTGGTTATATAATTAGATTAGTTTGAACTGTGTGAGCCATTTGAAATCTTACCTATGGCGATGGGAGATATCAAGATGCAGAGGAAGAGCAGACATCTGGCCCACATGACGGCCGAAGTTGACCTGGAAGTTAATATGGCGGCACTTCCTGCTGAGCCCAGACACTCTTGTGGCGAGCTGTTTGCCTCACAGCTCAGTGCGTTTGACACCATACAGACCTGTAAGAGAGAGACACAAAATTAGACTTCTTGTTAACGCTCTATTTTTATACCAGTGTGCTGCTAAAATAGCTTGGGGTAAAATTAAACAGGAAAATTTGGCATTGCATTTCCCAGTCTGTCTGTTACCAAGTTTAGCTATACCTACGCACATTAGTTCCCTGAAGTGAATGCAACTTACAGTATATCCTTAAGGCATAAAAAGAAATGGGAATCAATAATCATTTGAGGCACAGAAATACAGGATATATATAAAATGATGAGCGGGAATAGCTATAGTCAGATCAACAAAGCCACACCCACAATCCCATTTGGCCAATCAAACTTGTCTAATGAATTATGCTGCCCTAATTTTGAAATCTTCAATATTTAAAAGCTGTCATTTACAAAGCATGCCCCACCCCTCCATCTCATAGGCGTTTTCTATTAGTGCCAGGTGTCTAGTGACCCATATATCATATACTTCAGCTGGACCCACCATGTTAACGACTGGTGTCTAGACTGCATCTGGGGCAAATTTCTATATTTTATGACCTACTCAAAATATAAGCAGGACCTGAATCTTTAAAAGAAAATAATTTATTTTAACAATACTGCCCATAGAATTTAAATCAGTTACAAAATTAATACAATCTAGACACATCTAATCCAACAATCAACAAACACGCACTGCTGTAGTTGTTTTAGTCATAAATACATACACACATATTGAGCCTATGTTACTGCATTAAGATTCACAACACTTTTAATAAGCATCGAAGTGTGAAATGGTTTTATATTCCAAATCTCATGTCAAGGGCAATCTGTAATAAGCAATTAATACATACATTTTTGCAATGATTCAGTGTAAACTGGCATTTCAGTCAACCACAAATTATTCAATTAAAATATTCATCAGTGTGCAACAAAAAAGATGATGATTCATTGATGTGAGGCTGAGAAAAAGTAGCTATATTATTGTGGTCTAAGTCTAAAACTTCACAATGTTGAGATAACGTGTGATTATTAACACTAGGAATGCTCCGATATCGATACTATGGCTGATACCAGTGTAGGGATTAAAAACAAATTTGATCCAGTTATGTTATGTAATCTATTTATCCTGCAAGTAACTACTGAAGAGCTTTGTAAGAATAAAAGTTCAAACATTATCAGACATCCTGGGCCTACACTGGTCAGTGAATAGTCTCTATCAAATTACAAGCCCAACCAGAATATTGACTGAACAGATATCATGGAATCGATACCCGAACCAGCAAATTTTCCTGGATCGGTCCTAATATTCAATACCAATATCGGTATTGATGAATCCCTAATTGACACATGCCTAAACAGGCATTATATTATATTTATTTCCCCTTCACTCTTATTCACACTGTCTTCTAGAGCACTAGTAAAGTTAACATGACATAAACTGCCCCAAAGAAAAAACATTGTTTTGAAATATAGAGCGAATTTTAAGTTCTCACAATATATATTTTTCAATTCTAACAATTATATTGACACCTGTATCACTATTATTGTTTAAGTGATAACCCAGATTATAGCATTAAGAGCTTTGTGGCTGCTTTTCATCTCACAAGTAAACTTAAGAAATTCAAATTTAATGAATTCTGTTGGGATTCTTCAGTGCTGCTTTTCTGTCAACATCAAGGTCATCCAAACAATTCATTATGCAATCAGTTTTGCAGCATTTAAACAAACATTTTTCTATGGACGTAGTTCAAGAGGTAGCAACAGCCCTATTTGTGCCTCCCCACCTCTGGCTCTCGGGGGATGTGGAGCTGTGTCTGATAAACAGGGTTGTCACTTGTGTGTGTGTGTGCGTGTGTGTGTGTGTGCATGTGTGTGTGTGCATGTGTGTGCATGTGTGTGTGTGTGTGCATGTGTGTGCATGTGTGTGTGCGCGCGTGCACTGGCCTGCACAGACACGGACAGATGGAGTAAAGCAGACAGCCAGAGCCATGGGAAATATATCATGTGTAACAGAGACTATTGATCAGTGTGACCATATCACTTTGGCCCAGCAGAGACTCTGACAAAAGCAGCTATTTTCAAAGGCAAATGCATTGGTGCACTCTGGTATTTTTAGCAGTTCTCTCATAAGAAATGTGAGTGTTTATGCATGCATTGGAAGCGACAGTGGGCTTATGTAATCACTACAGTTGCATGTTTAATAAATACATCTGGGTGAGTTAGAAAGAGCCAAGTACTACTGACATCCAGACAGTCATACCCAGCAGCGCATGTACCCAGCCGAATATGAATCCATCACGTCTAACAACAGAGACATGAAGCAGTCAAAGTGTTATTGGCTCTTACTGTCTCTGCTCTTTCCACAAATTACACATGAAAGTGTCTTTTAAAAACATGAAATTGAGTTGAAGTGCAATATTAACATTAGTAAAGAAAATACTACCATCAGACATAACTTCATGATAACCAGCACTATTTACATCAACTTCTGGCATTGGTTACCATCCATAGAATGTCTGAACAAGTGAACTAGTGTTTGGTTCCAGTCAAATGAAGCTCACGATGCTAGCAGTTATAGGAACGAATTTGCAGCCAAGTTCCATAACAGAAATAGGAATTTGTGCCCGGTCGTTTGCCTGGAAGAATCCATGACTCATCGCTGTACCAGCGAGTGAGTCTGGTAACGCTTGATCCACAGAATGCGCTGCGGTTGCGCGTAGACAGACAGCTAAGTGAACCAATCAGAGATTGCGCCATCTTGATTCAAAACTGAGGCGGAACTTCCGCTGCCTAAGAGTGACTTTGCGGGCAAAGGCGGGGGCACTGACGTCACCATCTTTGAACGAATCAGAATCGCGGAGTCCGTTTGTAACCGGAGGAGCGAGGGTGGATGGAGGGTGTCCAAATGGTATCGCGGTGTATAGGAAATACAGAGAGATATCATTTGGCTGGCCAGGTAACCCGGTCGTGGCAAAACCAGACACAAGTCGTCCCGGAGACGTTTTGAGTTATTCGCAGATTCTGAAAGTGTAGATTCTAAGCTTTCCAAGGATGCATTACACATGGAAATCTGAGATCATTTGAAGAATTTGTGGCCATTTGAAAGCAGCACACGTGAAAACGACGAGCTGAGAAATTCCACGTTAAAGATCTGCTTGTGGAACAGAAAGGAACTCATTTGCATGGCATTAAGCTAAGCCCTCACTCATCACTGACATCACTGTGGTGTGGTGTTTCAGGGCAGGTCAGAATTAGAAGGTACTTTGTTAAAATGGAAATGCTATAACAAAAAGTCCATATAATCATTCAATAATTCAATAATACACAGGATAATATGTTATCACACACGTACCCACACACACACTCTGGACACACACATACACACACACCTTAGTCCTGTTTTAGTCCTGGTTTAGTCCTGTTATGGTGATTTATACACGCCCCCTTTTCTTTCTGAAAAACAAGCCAATTTAAAATACTAAATTATGCTTTTAATGCAACGAATCATGTTATCTGAAACGTGGAGTGGCTTCTTCATGATCTCACCTAGCACATTTTGCAAAAAAATGAAAATCACAAATTTTGTCACATTTATTTACTGACAAAACAGTGAGATAAAAACGCCAGGATCAAGTAGAGCAGTTACAGAGTGAAGGGTGACAATTTATCAATGTAGTGCCCATGCTCAGTTCCTATTTGGAACATGGCAGCTTGCAGGTTAGCTATGTCCATCTGTATATACAGTGCCGTGAAAAAGTATTTGCCCCCTTCCTGATTTCTGTGTTTTTTGCATATTTATCACTCAAAACATTGTCAGATCATCAAACCAATTTTAATATCACACAGAAACAACCCAAGGAAAGACAAAATTCAGTTTTTGAATGATGATTCCATTTATTAGTGCACAAAAAAAATCTAAACCTATCTGGCCCTATGTGAAAAAGTAATTGCCCCCTTAATCTAATAGCCAGTTGAGCCTCCTTTGACAGCAATAACTGTAACCAAACGTTTGCGATAATTGGTGATGAGTCTTTCACACCGCTGGGGAGGGATTTTGGCCCACTCTTCTATGCAGAATTGTTTCAATTCTGCCATATTGGAGGGTTTTCTTGTATGAACTGCCCGTTTAAGGTCACACCACAGCATCTCAATCGGATTTAAATCCGGACTTTGACTTGGCCACTCCAAAACCTTAATTTTGTTTTCTTTGAGCCATTCAGAGGTGGACTTGCTTGGTGTGTTTTGGATCATTGTCCTGTTGCATGATCCAAGAGCGCTTGAGTTTGAGGGCACGAACTGATGGCCGGACATTCTCCTTCAGGATCTTCTGGTAAACAGCAGAATTCATTTTTCCGTCAATCACAGCAAGTTGTCCTGGTCCTGAGGCAGCAAAGCAGGCCCAGACCATCACACTGCCACCACCATGCTTTACTGTGGGCACCATGTTCTTTTTATCAAATGCTGTGCCATTTTTACGCCAGATGAAACGGGCTGCAGACCTTCCAAAAAGTTCAATTTTAGACTCATCGGTCCACAAAATGTTTCTCCAAAAGTCTTGAGGGTCATCAAGGTGCTTTTTGGCAAAGGTGAGACGAGCCTTTGTGTTCTTTTGTGAAAGCAGTGGTTTTCTCCTGGGAACTCTTCCATGGATGCCATTTTTGGCCAGTGTTTTTCTAATGGTGGAGTCATGAACACTGACCTTAACTGAGGCCAACGAGGCCTGTAGTTCTTTCGATGTGCGTCTAGGTTCTTTTGTGACTTCCTGAATGAGCCGTCGTCGCACTCTTGGAGTAATCTTAGTTGGTCGACCACTCCTGGGAAGGGTTGCAACTGTTCCCAGTTTCCTCCATTTTTGAATAATGGCTCTGACAGTGGTTCGCTGGAGCCCCAGAGCTTTGGGAATGGCTTTGTAACCTTTTCCTGAATTATAGACTTCTATCACTTTTTTTCTCATTTGTTCTTGAATTTCTTTGGATCGTGGCATGATGTGTTTGTTCTTGAGATGTTGTAGCCAACTTCACTTTGTTTGACAGGAACTATTTAAGTGATTTCTTGATTCAACACAGGTGGTGACAATCAGGTGTGGGTGTGGCATGTAGAACTGAACTAAGTTTTCTCAAAACTGTGGTTAGTCACAGTTAGTTTGTGATTTAACAAGGGGGGGCAATTACTTTTTCACATAGGGCCAGATAGGTTTAGATTTTTTTTGTGCACTAATAAATGGAATCATCATTCAAAAACTGAATTTTGTCTTTCCTTGGGTTGTTTCTGTGTGATATTAAAATTGGTTTGATGATCTGACAATGTTTTGAGTGATAAATATGCAAAAAACACAGAAATCAGGAAGGGGGCAAATACTTTTTCACGGCACTGTACAGTCTATGGTACCATCACACCTTGATAATCTCTATGAAATCACCATCAGTAGTCACGATGTTAGGCCTTGTTGGTTAAAATGTTATAAATCAAAACAGCCTGTTCTGACTCATTGCCTTTTCCATTGGACAAACATATTTAAATTTTAAATTAAGGATGCTCCATCAGATGCACTGTGTCCCCACTGTATCCATGAAGAGTGATTTCCGATTTGCTAAACATTCTTGACAAATCCCTATTGGTGTCAGGGTGCTAATCACAAAAGACTTCCAGCTCTTTTTCAAATTCTTTCCCCCACTTAAACAACTCCACAAGCTGCCCTCTTTTTTGATTGATTGTTCTCTAACTTGGTTGAACATGAGCAATCTGACCAGCTGTCCCCTAGCCCCACACAGGAGGCATACGCTGACATATGGCCTGACGCTACCACCCGTCACAGCATTCCACTGTTCCATAATTCAAAAGCTCCTCCATCACCCCTTATGCTCCCCCTGCATCAGTTAATTAACTCTCTCAGCTCCACCACCACCACCACGCTTGCTGTGACTTCATAGACAATAGTTAGTGTGATAGCCCTGCAGCCATCCACTCAACTTCACAATGCACGACTGGCCCATATGCTACTAAAATGGTTTATAAATATGTTCACTGCCCATAATGGTGATGGAACAGAGCCCGTGAGCCTTCCCTCTCAGAAACAGTTTTCTTTCATTATCCTAATGTGTTGATTGGTAATATATAATGATAAACAGCCAAAGATGGCGTTAATTACCAAAAACATGTGTAATATGTTTATGTCTGGTATCCATTGTTTATCACGGGCATAAGGTTGGGTAAACATCATATGTCTGGAGTTCATTTAATTGCCCCATTTAAATGTGTTGGTTTGATTGAGGTGCTTTTAAATGTTTTAATGTGATAATGGGCCCTGGACCTTGGAGGCACAAAGGCAGCACCTGTAATCCTGTGGTGTAACATCATCTGATCATCTGGATCAGACAAAAACAAATAGACATTCTCATAGAGTCGAGGGCTGGAATTTACCTGCTGCTTATGCCAAAATAACCACAGCAAGATTAAACATATTGTGTAAAATTGTACAATGGAGCATCAACGTAATCTGGGCAATTAACATTTCTTTGTCATGTTGTATTTTTTTGTATTTTATATTTTAATTTCATTGTTTTTTTTAACTAACTCTACATGACCTTTTAACACTTTTCAATGTAGACACATGCAACAATGTCTCTTCAACTTTCCTGTAAGAAGACATGGGCAATCATAACTGATTATTTAGCTTTTTTTTATCTTCGAATTTAGCATCACACTGCAATACAAATTTAAACACACATCTATTTTAATGATTGAGGCCTGTATTTTTTTTCCCAAGGGGCCAGTAAAGGGACACTATAGTGCGGTGGATTTCAAACTGGTGGCCAATTCAACTGCAGTTGTAATACATGATTTTAAGTCAATTTAATCCACATTTTTGTCCTCGTTTGGTTTGATACTAGTCTTGTCACTGTGTCAACTTATCATTCAATATATAATAGCTCGAACGATATTTTTTGGGGTCAATATTTATAATGTATACATTTTCTTTGCACTACTGGGAAATCTTTGTTTGTTTGTTTTTTTGTTTTTTTGGCTATATGATCAGATTTAAGATATAAAACGTCTGTGATTCATTACAGTTGCAAACTAACTACTTAAGTGTTTCGTTCTGCTGTTTATTTATTGCAGATTGTTTAACATTATTCTACATTTACAATAGTTTTTGTGGTTTAAATCGTCTGTATTTTCCTCAGCAAATTTTCATACTTCAAAATGTGTTATTGTGACAGCCCTAGTTGATCCTTGTTTAGAAATCGTAAAGCAATTGTGTAGTCGTATGTTAGACCTGGTTTAGATCTGGTGGTACTTTAATCCTTATATTTTCCAGGGTGAGTGAAGTTTGAGAACCACTATTGTTGCAGTGGCTATAAAATCAGCATTTCTTTATATATCACAGAGGGGTACTTACAGAGATGGTTACGTACTCTTTCTTCATCCTAAATTATGCCTCAATTTTAAACTATCAACACGAGACAGGCCCATATAATTACACTGTGGCTCAACGGGCATCACATTCACCCCTGTACAAGTGGGGTAGGGCAAATGCCTTGACAAAGTGCTTGTAGCTGGAGAAGTCTTTCTTTTTACCACTGTACTATAATGAGAACATCTACTATTAGTCCCACTAGCAGAAATCACATCCAGTTTCCCCTTTCTGCTCAATATGATCCTCTCTTCATTATTTCAGAGCTACTGCAGCCCAATCTTCCAAACAGTTCTACCTCAAAACTGTGCCTTTGTCTGTGGGTGTCCTATATTTCTTCCTACATGGCCTCAATTTTGCTTTTCCTGCTGGGTCCATATTAGACGCTGCCATGACCACCACAAACCACTACAACGCTCACAGACGCTATACCATGCATCCCTGAACTAATTGATGTTCTGTGCACAGAGGCAACCTGACCCTGCATATTTCTGGTGTGTGTGTGTGTGTGTGTGTGTGTGTATGTGTGTGTGTGTGTGTGTGTGTGTGTGTGTGTGTGTGTGTGGTCCCCTAACGAATCTTGCCTGTCACTGCATTCATCCGGGGATTCTCTGCTCCACTAATGAGTGCTGAACGGACCAGACTACCTTGTCAACCCATGTCTCACACACACACACACACACACACACACACACACACACACACACACACACACACAGACACACACACACGCACACACACACTTTGGCTTATCACTAGGCGACCAGTCCTCTAGCCCCCAAGCCTCTAGATAGTTGTGGTCTCAGAAGTGCATGCTGTGTGTCTAGTAAGAAATACCATGAGGAAATCGTGGTGCATGTGTGGTAGAAAAACTGTCAGAAGCTATCTAAAAAAGAAGGAGAAGGACAAAAACTGACTAGATTGTCACTTGACTGCATTTACATATCTGCTCTTGATTTGCAAATGAATAAAGTTTTTGGAGTTCTGACAGCTCAGAAAGAAAACATGCTCATCATTATTAAAAATAATGAGTTCATTTGAGATATCTGAAGTGCTTGTCAGTGAAAGTACAATCCACTGATCCCACTGGCGTCTGTTAGGGAAATTGTGTGTGATGCTAATGACAGTTATGAAGTTTACTTTCTATTAGAGAAGAGCGTCAGAAACACCAATTAGTTTCATTATCTGTGAGCACATTGGGAAATGCATTGTGTGAGGTTACTAAGAATTGTCATCCTTTATTTAAAAACTCTTTTGATTAATTTATCTAGAAATTAAATATACATATTTTAGAAATTATCTAGTCAAGTGCCACACAAATGGAACTCTTACATTCAGAGGTGCAAAGTTGGTAAAAGCTGTATGCAATCTATAATCTATAATCAAATCTATATACATATAATAATCAAATCTATATAGATATTTAATTTAGTTTTTATAAAAAAGAGAGTTAGTAGTTTGCTTGCTTTACAAGCACAGGTAGGATAGTAATAATAATAATATTGTTGAATACAGTATATAAAGCCTAAACAGTATATTTTGGAGCTCAATATTAATCGTGGGTATACATGTTTGCAATATTGGGGAGATCTTTGTCCTAATACAATAAAATTGTAGAGGGTTGAAAAAGTAAGTTATCTGGGTAATTATTGCTTAATTATGCTAATGTCTACTGAAATATAGTTAATTGGGGTTATCTTGCATTGTTCTTGTGTCAGGGGTATAAAGTAGTTTTAATTTGTTGTAAATGTGTTATTGTGACAGACCTAAGCACAGGCAGGCAATACTGCAGGATCTGTGCTTTCAGACTATGATCTCAGTTTTGTCACTCTCACAGAATACAGAATCTTTCTCGTTATAGGTATAAAACATTAAAAGTGTATCCTGTATATTTTCTGGTGGAGTCAAATGCTTTTCTCCATGGAGATGTTATTGCTTTGTCTGGAATGTTTCACAGTTTGGTTTTAAACCTTTGTATCTTCATGTAGATCAAACCAGACCAAGTTGCAGGTCAGCTCTGTGGAGAGGCAAATACTGTCAGGCAGAGTGTATATTTTTCAAAGTATTTTTAAGCAAGAAAACCAGCTGTCACTGAATAAATGTAAAGTAAAGCTGTTTAATGTCACATTCTGGAACATTCCAGGCAGAGCAATCACATTCCACAGAAACAAGCAGGTGCTTCAGACTCCACAATACTATTCCATTTGCCCCTCGCTATTCCCCACTCTTGTTTCCAGAGCTCCCTTTGCGTCCTCAGTCTTTTCTCTTGTTCATTCTTTGCTCTGCTGGAGAGACAGTAGAGCAGAACACAGCTCAGGGGGCAATGCAACGTGTTCAGTAAAATGGCATGTGTCCGCCGAGCTACGCTAAATTACCTCCAGTTGGCGTGCTACTAGGCCAGGTTTAAGCACCACACACCAGTTCTCTCCCTGTGTGCATGTGTCAGCGTGTCTGATGGAAAGGTTGTGTGGGTGAAAGAGAGTGGGAGTGGGTCGGTAGGTATCGAGCCAAATTATCATCAGAACAGGTAGACGGACTGGGGAATGTTGATTAGAGTGGCCACACACACACGGATGCAGGTAATTTGTGCTGCAGAAGAGATGACTAATCAGGAGAAAAACCTGTGGGTGTCTGGACTCTGACCCGTGATGAGGGACATAAGAAATAAGCACATGCAGATTAGCAGATGTAGATATTAGTATTCCACAATTCAAGGTGTGTACAACAGCCTCTATGAACACGGATTTGTTTTTAATGATTCTAACCTATTAGTAAGCGAGTGAGTCATACATAAAAGCAGGGAAAAGCTAAATTGTTAAAATGGTGTAGCTAGAGCGGTATCAAAATTAAAGGTACACTGTGTAACTTTTCTGGTGCTTGTCTCCATGGAGATATTGCTGTTGTGCTCTGATTACTCCACGGTATGGACATAAACTTGGTAATCACAATGGAGAATGAAGTGAATTAATGTTTTTTAAGGTATATTGTAATTGAAGAAATGCAAGGGACATATCTTTAATGCCCTACTGTGGAACATTTTTGACAAAGACATAACATCTCCATGGAGACAAGCAAGTAATGGACCCTCCACGTTAAAAGTTACATAATACACGTGTTATCAAGAAAACTAGAATGTTCCCAGTTGCATCACAATACAATACAATACAATAAAATGATTAAAGAAATATTGGTATTTTGTGGAACTGATGAAAATCTTTGAAAAATTTGGTTTAATAATTTTAGAGGATTCGCAACATGGGTATAAGTTCCATCCCCTACCTCTAAATGTCAGAAATATTTGTTGTTTGAGTTTTCCTAAGTGTTTTTGTTTTATGCAAAAACTACACAACATCCAAAGCCTAAATCAACAGGAGACAATCTTTGAATAGCACCTGACTTGATTACTATGAAATCTTCCTCCCTCATAATTGCCCTTGCAACGATGCAGAGCAGGATTAGCTGATTAGCCTTGACCAACCCTCTTGTGCATCCAGAAGAATAAAAAACATACTGTCAGCTCCCATATGCCCCAACATTTCAACGAGCACAACATGTATGCTTATGTTGCTCATCTCTGCTTGTTTTGGGAGCTACAGATAGTGCCCTCAGAGCACATTAAAATCACAATTAATAATGGCTAAATGTCACATGTGAGGTGGGTAAACCTTCATTCAAAGAGACACACAGTCATGTTCTATTGTGTCTATTCTTTATTCTTCTGAATCTGTCTGGTGCATGTAGTAGACCGTCCCACCGGCTACACCCTGTGCCCATCACAATCCTCGACATGGGGTTACAGGACCGGGGGGAGGCGAAATCTGTCCCACTGAAGGAATGTGCACAGTTGTCATCAGGCCCTGCAGACACGTGGCCTCACTGGCAATTTATTCCATAGGGGGCTGGTAGTAAATCCTTTGTGGGAGAGCCTGGTAGACCAGAGTGCTGTAGCCTTAGAGGTATAGGTCACCCCCACATCACACTGACATGCTTCTGACATTGTAGTTTCCATTTAAGTGCCTTTGGAAAGATGGATGGCCTTGAGCTGATGAAGTAAGATGATTTTTTTTTATTCCCTTAAGAAAACAACCACAAACAGAAAATTGGGTTGTCCCTGCAGAAAAGGAGAAAACTGTAGTTTTAGTATATAACACTGAAATTTCAAATGTTTTGTGCACTAAAGAAAAAACTCTATATCGATATTTTAATATCATAAAGAACAAATCACCCTTCATTCCTTATCTCATTATCTCATGTTAGTATCACATCTGAACACAATCATGTAATTTTCAACACAGAATAATACTTTATTCTATCTGGACACACTACATCTGAAAAAAGCTGGCTGTTCATGTTCTTGTAACATATCTGGTCAAATGAGCATTGAGTTAGGAAACTAGTTTTAGTTTCAATAGTATATGTCCATTTTTGGACAGCCCCACTAGATCCACAGTCAAAGTAATGTTAGCTTGGCAGCTATTGCTGAAATAATTTTATCCTTGCACAAATATGGACCTTTTCTTAAAATTATTTATTTTATAACTTCAAGCTGCTGCTAGCTTTATACTTATGTACAAGTTTTGTACAATATATTATGCAAGGGGGGCATAAAATGTAAATTTGTTGCCAAGAACATTTTTCAAGTTTTCCGAGAAGGTGTTATAAAGAGAATTTTAGAGAGAAATGTTTTGATTTAAAATGCTCCATTATACTTTCAAAGCAAAAAGGATAATACAAAGTAGCATTTATCGAGACATTCTACAGCTACAGGCACAGTGATGTTCACAAAAAACATGTCACTTGTAAACTGTGCTTAGAAACTCTTCCTGCAAAACATAACCTCACTAGATATTAGGGCTGTCACCACACTAAAGCTTCACATTTTCTGTGTAATCCCTCAGTTGTCCTGATGTGTTTCATGGGTGTGGACTAGTCACTCATTTCTGTCCTGTGAATTAGGGCTGTGCAATTAATCAAATTTTGTTCACGATTTCGATTTTGGTGTCAAACGATCTCAAAATTCATGTAATCGAGTCCAAACGATTATTTTTTCATTTCTCTGTCGAGAGGGACGCGCACGCACAATACATTCTCTTCCACGCGGGCCAATGCGCCGCGCAGACACTTGCTGAAGCCTACACTGGTGCGAGAGGAAAAGGAAGAGAGAAAGAAAGAGAAGAGAGAGAGAGAGGATTCACCACCTCCCTCTCTGGAGGTGAACAACAGTTAATCTCGGAGCTGCTTCTTTTTTGGGATTTGCTGGACAGTATCTCATCTTTGCTTTTGGTAAGCCATGTCATGAAATGTGTTTGTCATATCACTATTCTATTTTAGCGCTATTATATTATATTATATTATATTATATTATATTATATTGTATTAATTATATTATGTTATATTTATTATATTATATTATATTATACTGAGGAGAAATCTGTGTGAGGAAAGTGAGGAATAGCTGTGTGTGATAACTTTGTGTGTGTGTGTGTGTGTGTATGCCTGTGTGTATATCATAGCACCAGGCTATTTTATGTTTATATTTGTATTGGTTGTATTTTATTAAGTTTAGGGCAATCTGTAGAATAAGACAGAAGAAGAATAAATGTTTAAGGGGAGAGTAGCCCACTTTGTGTGTGTGTGTGTGTGTGTCTGTATGTAGGTAGGGGATTTTGAAAAAATCGTTTGAATAATCGTGATTTCAATATTGACAATATTGATAATCGTGATTTTTTTTTTTCCATAATCGAGCAGCCCTACTGTGAATATTACTTTTTTAGTATCAATACCTTTTCAAATGAGTATCTAGCTTTAATACCAGTTTTAGTATTGATTCATATCTGATTTTCAATACTTCTGACACCCATACCAGATATACAAATGTACTGGTACAATTTGTGCCCTTATCGATATGTTAACAAATATGTTAACGAAAAATGTTTGAGCTTGAAGGGGCACATTTGCAATATGAAACTCAGATATGGTCTATCCTATACGTAGATCTATGTTTATTTTATAATAAGGGAAAATGTTAGAACTTCTATATACAGTAAGGTACCATTGGGGATGCTATTATATACCAATAATAGGATATCATGTCAAAATATTAATTCAACAAGACCAAAGTGATTACATTTCATATTTTTAAAAAATTCTAATTAACATATATAATTTTAAGTTCAAATTTGTCAAATCATGAAAAAAATATCAACGGAGAGACTGAAGTCATGTGAGGACATTACCGGTCACATTTTACTGCCTATTATAAAACCTTATGAATACATCATGAGGTAAAAATGTGCATTACTTAAAAAAGACGCATCGTTTCCAAATGAATTTCCTTCCCAATAGTTCAAAGCTGTGCTCCCGCCTGCTGCTTCCTTCAATCCCGCGCTCTCTTCTTCTATTCCTCTCTCTCCCTCCCTCTCTTCCCTCTCCTCCTTTCTCCTCCTTTTTTCCTCCGCCTCTCTCCCTGTTACACATTCAATGCCCGTCAGGAAACTGCGTCTACAGGGAGCGCCAGCTTTGACCGGGCCGCTGCAGTTTTCGCATGGCTGCCTTTGAGGATGCTCCCTAGAAATCTGATGCACCAAAAGAACCACCCTGAAAATCCACCGCCACCGACCTCATCCCCACCGCCTTCTTCCCGTACACGCCCGGCGGCTAGACTGAGACGGGACTGGCTAACGCTCCCAACTAATCAAGTCCGTGTGCACCGACCGCCCCCATGAGACAAGATTGGTGAGCGAGAAGAGAAAAAAAGTGCAGAAGGAGACATAAAAGTGGAGGATACGAGGATGAGGTTAGGGTTGGAGAGTGAGTGAGAGAGAGAGGAAGAGACTGGCACTGTGGTGTGAGACGAGCAGAATAATAAAAAGTCTTAATAACCCAGGGCATTTATCTTTTTCTGCCCTGTCTGTCCGAATTCTCAAATATTTGGACAAAGAGACGACTAGGGCAATGAATCATCCGTTCATCAAGAAGTAAGATATTCAACGCTAGGAATAAATTAATTAGTGGGTTTTTATTTTATGTGAGAGAAGTGTGATGGGGTGTCAGGTTTTTTTTTTAATAGTGCGAGTGAAGAAAAGATCACATGGCCAATTCCCCAAGAATAAGCTCAAACTAAACTTCCATTTTCCATTTCCACCTCAGAAATATCAACCGTCTCCGTCCTTCACTCACCCCTCACACAGCCGCCATTCTTGTCAATAGCCTGGTCACCTCACGTCTTGATTACTGCAATTCCCTCCTGTATGGTCTCCCCCAAAAAACTATTCATAAGCTACAACTTCTGCAAAACTCTGCTGCCCTGATCATCACCAGAACTCCCTCTATTCACCACATCACCCCGGTCCTGCAGCAGCTTCACTGGCTCCCCATTCACTACTGTATTCAGTTCAAAATCCTACTCCTCACATTCAAGTCCATCCATAACCTGGCTCCTACTTATCTCACAGAACTCCTTCATGTCACCACACACACCCGCTCACTCAGGTCCTCCTCCTCCGTCCACCTCACAGTCCCTCCCGCTCGTCTCAGCACCATGGGGAGCAGGGCCTTCAGCCGCTCTGCTCCCCATCTATGGAACTCACTCCCCCCAGACCTCCGGAACGTTCAATCACTACCAATTTTTAAATCCAGACTCAAGACCCATCTTTTCATAATAGCTTACCCCACTTAATCACTTTCCCCTGCTGACTGTTTCATTTTACTTGTATTGCTTTGTCCATTCTCTTTTTATTTTATTTTAGTTTTATTTTGTATATACTGCCTGTTTTTAACTGTTTTTAATTGATTGTCTTTGTGCGGTGTCCTTGAGTGTCTAGAAAGGCGCCTTGAAATAAAATGTATTATTATTATTATTATATTTGTATATTATCGCTACCGCAGATCCTTCATCACCACCAACACCAGACTGTATAACTCCACGATATAGTCCAAACATGCAATTTTTTTCTATTTTCTCTTATTTACTTATTTTATTATTATTACTTATCTTGTCTGCATGCACATTCTTGTTCAAACTTTCTTTTACATTTCTCAATTTCTCCTGTGTGAAATCAATAAAGTCTTATCTTATTAGTTACAATGTTGCTATTTATTATAACAATGAGATAAGATAGCAAACAAGTATTTTTGCAATACTGTAAAAAATCACACTGTGCCTGATTTTTACTGTCTTAAAAACCTGAAAAATCTAAACTAGTCCATTTAAAGTAGTTAGTGTTCTGAGAATCTTAATTTACCACAATGAGTTAATCAGCGCTTTTCACAATTCTCAGACACCAGTGTGGAGTTTTGCCATGGCTGTAAAGCTAAAACAACTAGTACGCTAACTCACAGTTTCTGATTATTATTACTAATTAGACGCAGCAGACTTATTTTGAAATCTTGCGCAAACACATGGGAAAAATAGTACTTGTCTAAATTGAATTGTTTTATTGTCATCAAGGTATATTTTTTTTCTATAAGATGGGTCCTAAGCCTCAATAAATGGGAGAAGCTTGCAGCAAATATGACATCCAAATCAGGATGCAAATAGTCTAGTAAAGTCCCAGGAGAGGAGCGAGGTCTAAAACAAATAAAATGTGCCTTTGTGAGTTCTGTGAAAATGACTTTTGGCTTGGTGTATCTTAGTAGAATGAAACAGAGAATCAAAGTGGCTGCTGTTTGTCCGTATATATTTGAAATGTCAGGAGTATTTGGATAACATTCTGTCTATTCTCTGTTCTTTGTCTGCTTTCTTCATTCTGGCTCACTATACATGTATCTGCTTTGAAAAATCTCCAATTGCTGAGTGACATGGTAACGTTACAGCATTCTATAGGCCAATATTAGTACAGATCAAGGGCAGCTAAAATTAATGAAGGTAGAAAGCTGATTTTTTTTGTTGTAATACAGTGAGTTCTAGAGTCTAGAACTCACCAATAGAATCTAGATCTCACCAATAGAAAATTATTGGGTTCAGAACACACACGTTCTTCCACATGTGTAATAGTGCTGTTTTTCCTACTGACACTGTAGTTCCTTCATAAACACACCGAGATGACGTGGAATCCTCACTGCCCCGGTGCTGCTGTTGTTGTCTCCTGCCGCACATGCGCACTGACTGGGAATCACCGCACATCTCCGG
Source organism: Paratrypauchen microcephalus (assembly GCA_036785185.1). NCBI lineage: Eukaryota > Metazoa > Chordata > Actinopteri > Gobiiformes > Gobiidae > Paratrypauchen > Paratrypauchen microcephalus. The sequence continues at coordinate 11,201,286 of JAVJIX010000009.1, read as the reverse complement.
TTCCCATCAGGTTCCCGTAGATGATGATGCGGGTTTGTTCAATGCTGTCTGAGCCCGCTGTGGTCGTCAGTTTGCACAAATCTCCAAAACAACCGGCTGGCTTCTCCAATTGTAAAAGCGCATGTAGAAAGCATAGACTGTAATGACTGTAAGCTGCGCTCTCAACATGTGCCTCTGGGCTTCCGTAGAAGGGCATAACAATTTTGCATAACAAGTTTTGCATTGCATTTTCTCAGGGACCAGAAGAGTGTAGTAAAGGACACCGCCACTACACTCATGTTTCAAACAGACAGAAGTGAAGGGAAAAAGGGATTATTTGGATCATTCGAAACATTTGATTTTATTGGGCAACCACTCTGAACGCACGCCACTGCTACAGACAATACTTCCTTCTTTAAAGCCCCAGTGTGTAGGATTCGTGGCGCATAGGTGGATGGTGCTATTGCACTTTCTGTTTTAGCTACGGCAGACCTCGAGGTCCGCGCGCCGCTACTGTATAAAGAAAACGCCATCCCGTTTTTGTTTGTTTTTTTCTTTTCTCATGAAAACACACATTCCCGATCATGTACCATGACACTCTACACATCAAATGAAACCTTACAGTCTCCTCTTTTTGACTATGCAATTCATTTCCCTGCAAAACAATCACTCCCCGAGCACATGGGGCTTTTATACGGAAAAGCACAAAACAAGGTTAGCTTACCTTAGAATGCTTTGCACAGGTCAAACTCTGTATTTCACCATGAACTTGCTCTCAATTTGTCCGTAAAGATCCAGCGAATAAAATCCAGTAAAACAATTTAGTCCAAAACACGTGTTAGATCCATTACGATGTCTGATCCGGCAGCATGCCACGAGCCTTGCCGAAGGCGAAGGCGGAGCCCAAATGTCCTTCTGCGGCTCTCGTATTCAAAATGGCTGCCTCTGTATGGGGAAGATCCCCCTTTTATGTGACTATATCTAAGTCCAAAAGAATACTTTGATTTCATGATGGAAGTGAAAAGGCTTGGAAAACACTGTATTTTTGAATGGGTATCTTCAATTTCAGTAATTAACGGGTAAAAATCTTACACACTGTCCCTTTAACAGTCCCATATTCAGACACAGTTTGCACCTCGATGGCGCCTTAGCTAACTCGTCCTTTCTTGGGGGAGCTAATGGTTTACAAAACTGCCTGTGATACGATCAATTATGTCAACTGGACGCGCAGTGATGTTGACGCCAGTGCCAGGGCTGTTGTTCCCTCCCTTTGATTCATCTGTCTTCCCCTTCACGCAACCCTTACTCCTCCTTCACACCCCCGCTCTCCCCTCCACACACACACATAAACACACACACACCCTCTCTGTGCTCCAAACCCAGTACTGTCACATCGAATCCATCAAAGGTGTGCTTTTAAGCCAGAGGCGGGGAGAGGCTAACTTTGAAAGTGTGTGTACACATACACATACACATACACAAAGTTGTTGTGCACAGTGTATTCAGCCACCTCAGCAAAATGAATGATGCAGCAAAGAGGGGGAGTCTCCCAAATAGAATGCCTATGACACCAGTGGGATAGATTAGGCCTATTTAGGGCTGCTTTGTGTACAAATTGTCAGCGCTTCCATATTTTGTTTACTTCTTTTTTGAGGCAATTTGACATGTCCTGACAGATAAAGCAAAAAATCCTTTTCACCATTTATGTGCACCAAAATAAGCCTGGATCGCGCATTTTCAGGCTGACTTTGCAACAAGGCCATGGCAGTTTCAAGTAAGTAATGCAGTCAGTAAATGCAGAGTCATTAAAATATAAAAAGATTAAATGCTGACACTTTCTTCTTATGTCACCAGGGTGATTCTATAATTAGGGGTACATTTCATGTCCACTGGCGGTTTTTATCAGATACACAATTATTTCCTTTAAGCAATGATAGTGTTTACATTGGACATTGGACCTGATGCCATTATTGATTTTTGCAGAATCAATCCATATATGCTATAGATAGCATTTTTGTTTTGTCCCATTGTAACATTTTCCTCATAAAACTGCATTGGTTCATTCTAAAGTCACAAACTAAACAGCACAAAGAAGCCTCAGCCTTTCTGGAGTTTATTTCAAAAGAAAGTGGGTTTAACCCTGTTCTTTGAAAGAATCACCCTGTTTTACATATTTTTAAACATTTATTGAAATGAAATGTACCCCTATCATAAAATGACCTGCCAGCATTAGTTTATTGTGCTATGTTTACTCAAACTTGCACAGTGCAATTTCAGTGAATGGGGAATAATTCCAGGAACAGAATTGATTTGAAAGAATTTACGTAATGTGAAGAACTAATTGCAGCTACAACATTGTTGCACACTGTTAATTTCAGTAAGAACAAAAGAAATCATTCTAGTAGGTTACGTACCACAAAGATATTGGGCCTCATTCAGGATTCGTTCTTACGAACAAATTTGTAAGTAACGCCTGCTTACAAATATTTTTAGCATTCACAAAGCTTTTTCTTAGCTGAAAATGTTCTTATGGAAGAACAACAACAGTCAGCAGCACTCGTAAGATCAGAAATTCTATTGACTACCTCCTTCACTCTCTCCCTCACACTTTCACATGTCAGAATGCAAAACCCATATTGTTGAAATATGTAAGTTCAGCTGGCATTTCTAACCAAATACATTTCTATGTAAATGAAATGTAAATGAGCAAGGAGGTGTTCGTAACTGGATGTTGGTGAATTAAGTGCAACTGTCACTTAAGAAGGAATTTGGCTGCTTAAGAACGCTTTATAATCTGGCGCAGAGTTCGCTCAGCATCTTCTTAAAGTGGAAGCTACAAACATAAAAAAAAAAAAAAAAAAAAGATGAATGAATGAGGTCCATTGTAATTGTATTCATATGTTAATGACCAGTGTTGGGCAGGTTACTTTGAAAAAGTAATTAGTTACATTTACTAGTTACTAACCCAAAAAAGTAACTGAGTTAGTAACTGAGTTACTACACTATAAAAGTAACTAGTTACCTATGAAAGTAACTAATGCTTTACTTTTTTTTTAGTTAAAAAATGTCAAATAATTTTGATTTTTTTTTACAGTGCATTATACAGCTTTTGCTGCTTGGCTGGCGTGGCTCCGTCACCGTGGCCTTCATTGTTAACGGCACCTAGCATGCGATTATCATCATGGGGCCTGCTGGCCTGCTAACAGAAGCGTGCGCCATCAAGAGATGCTTCATTAAATTCGAGTTGCTTACATTGGACGTGGACAAAGTCTTTGGTCTTTGACACAATGTGCGCGTAACATGTACGTTTTTACCTTTTACCTCGACGAGGTTAAAATACTGCCTATACTTCTGTCTTCGACTCGGGACTCGCCATCTGACATGGGGTATTGTAGTGTATAAGTATTGTGTGTGCGCTACTACTGTGTGCTGGGATTGTGTGTAGAACCCGCCCACCGTCCACTGGGTGTCTCTGGTTGGATCAACATGAAATCTTACTCTGCTTTAGCCAATCATCATTACTTATCCCGCCCTTACCAAAGGGGGAAAAAAATTCCCCTGTGCCTATGCGAGTCACGCACATGATGCCAGTTTCAGTAGGTTCAGTAACGCGCGGTAACGGCGTGTTGGTGCCGGTAACGGCGTTATAACGATAAAGTAACTCGTTAGATTACCCGTTACTGAAAAAAGTAACACCGTTAGTAACGGCGTTTATTTTAACGCCGTTATTCCCATCACTGTTAATGACAACTGCAAATGTGGAGCAGAAAAATAAACATATCCTTAGACATGAAACAGCTCCTAATAGAGCAATACTACTCATCAAAGGCAACCAAAATGACATGCCTACAGTCCTAATTAGGGATGCACTGAAGATTTGGCAACTGAATATATTCGGCCAAATATTGAAAAAAAAGCCACATTCAGCTTTTTGTGGAGTGAGTTAAAAGTAAGGCTGTGACGCTATGACACAATCAAGCAACGTGCAGTGACGCAGTGATCTGGTCCCTTCTTTAAAATGCTTTCAAATTACTGGAAAGGCTACTGGAATATTTAAAGAATATTAAATAAAAAATTATTTTCTTTTAAAAACATGTATACAAATTTATTCTAGGGTATTTATGTAATATTTAAAAAACAGTGAAAAACTTAACATTTTATTTGGTCTTGGCCACAAATTTTCATTTTGGTGCATCACTAATCGTAATGAAAATCAATGGAACTGGTTATGGACATGTTCTATGAAAGCATGCCAACATAAGAAAAACAGAAGCAGTAAGTGGAAAAAGGGATGCCCCAGCATCACCTGAAGGAGGACAGTAGAAGATGAAGGAACAAAATTCCACATGGGACTTCATCCAGAACAAGGCAAAGGACAGACAGGGATGGAAAGGCTTTGGTGTTACCTACACAGCAAGGGCCTAACAGCAAAAATGAGAGATCAGTACACAAATGAGCCAGATTAAGGTAAATATGCTGTGTGAAGACTTCTTGATAGAGAATATTTAAGTGTACTACTACTTATTACTTATAAACATCACAAATAGTTTATTTTAATAAGCGGCATCAATAATTACCACCAAAGTCCACAATGAGCCTCCTTCATGAAATGTTCTTATGAACAAATTTGTACTTAAGGCCTTCTTATGAACATTTTTGGCATTAACAAAACTTTTTTTCAACTGAAAATGTTCTTCTGTAAGAACAAATCCAATGAACAGTCAGGAGCAATCGAAAGAACAAAAACTCTACTGTTTTAGAATATTATTACTCAACAAAAAACTGAAATTCCTCCATGATTGTAAGTTATATATTTTTGTAAATTATTTCCTAAAAGCTACAAAGTTACGGACATTTTTAAAGAAAAGATTCATTCATTTTAGTAGTTGATGAGTCGCAATTATTCTGCCAAAGACATTCATTTACCTCATTTGCAATCATCTAAATACTAATATCAGAGATTATGGGAAGAAAAACTGATGCAGCTTGCATGTGAGAGCAGATCTGAACTGTGTATATCAATGTTTTAAAATATTTATTTTTTTAAAAAGGGCTTTCTGGGGCGGCAGTTCATAATTTAATAATGCATAAGCTGCAACACAAGTGCATATAAATATAAAAGGAAGAAGTTGGAGCTGGGAAAAGGCCAACAGAAACACTGACTGATGTAGCGGAAAAGAGTACATTCATTTGTACACTTGTCACCTTGACTTGAGATAAGAAAATGCCCCAAAGACTGAAGAGATATTAACTTCACAAATATTGTGAAACAGCGTTGAAGTGCAGCAGTCTTTTCAAGTCGAGCTGACAGCCCAGCAACACGGAGCAATGGCATGTATGAAACCTCTCCTGACACATGTCCACACCAATATGGGAATATTTGTCAGCAAACACTTTACTTAGATATTACAAGTTTTCCCTACTCTGGAAAATAAGGTTATTGAAGAATTTAGCATCCAAGTCAATATTGTACGGTGATGTTTTTGTCATTCAAATGTACCTTTGAGACTGTGTTTTCAATAAAGTCTGGCTTTAAAAAATATCTTCTTATACTCGCCGCTACTTTTTTCTCACACTTCAAACCCTGCGGCTTATAGTCAGGTGCGGCTTATGTATGGATTAATTCTTTATCAAGACCTTATCAAATAAGTGAGGAGAATTCATGAATTAATGAAGCCTTGTTTTAGCCACTTAAAATCTCCTACACAGGTATCAACAGTTCCATGAGATTGGGTTTGAGGGTTTACCCTTAAAGTTAAACCTGGCCATTTTACATTTGTTTCTGCCGTGTTACTGCCATAGGCGCTGTTCGAAAAAAACACGTACTAGTATTTACGTTATTACAATTTAAAAAAAAAATCTTTTTGTGTACCATTTTTCTGTGTAAATATCTCAAGTTACAATGTGGACACCTGCGGCTTATAGTCAGGTGCGGCTTATATATGTACAAATCTTAATTTTTTTTAAAATTTGGTTGGTGCAGTTTATAGTCGGGTGCGGCTTATAGTACAAAAAGTACGGTATTCCTATATTGTAGGAAATAGGCACAGAGTGCATTTTACTTATATTAATTAAATAAATGGTCTTAGAAATAACAATAATAGTAAAATCTGTGTGCCCATTTGTCAACCAAGTTCAACACAGTTCAATTTTAACACTCCATTCTGGAACCTAAAAAAGCAAGGAAAATGTCACATCAGTTGAAAAATGTAGGACACTTCAAATACATCAAAAATGCAGTTATTTCTGATTCCTGCTGGGCCAGGGGTCTACTTTAGCTCACAGTCCAAATGGTTCACCTTACGAGTTTAAACCTAAGCATGCTGTAAATCATGCAAGATGACTGAACATATGTTTTAGCCCTATTGTAAAGCAATTCCAGTCCAATACAAATGTACTATCTCAACATATAATGGCATTCAGTTCCTGTAAGAGGCCCGGCTCACTATGATTGCCAAGCAGTTATTTTCTCCACCACAACTGTTGCATTTTTGATAAGCAGCATCCATCATGCAATAGCTTTTCAACCGGCGATACAATGAGCTGCAATGGGGATATACAGAGGCTGATTTCTGAAGCAATCAATGGCGACAGGGAAGGTAAACACAGTGCTAAATGTCAGCCGTAGCCACAATATCACCTCGGTGGAAGCGCAAGACCCAAATAACCAAAATCAATAACCTGATAATTTCATATTCAAATCACGGCCGCACCAAGCTCCAGATCTTATTGCAGTTTCATATCCCCAGTGTCCCGAGGTGCACGTCAATCAAAAGCACTGCATAGTAGGTAGAAAGGCTTTCACGTGGACATGACACTTGGGCCATTATGTCTTTTACGATGACACACATGCATACTGGATAACATTGTTTATGAGAAAATAATAGAAAGTGATAACCATAATTCCTAAGAGGACAGATATCTTCATTGGACACACACACAATCCAATCTGATGCAAGTGAATTGTGTCTCTAATGGCCTAGCACTGAATAATAGTTGAGCTTTGTACAAGGTAGTGTTGACAATATAATCTTAGGACATTATTTAACTTAAAGGTCCTATATTACACAAAAAGATTATTATGAGCTGCAATCCATGTTATAATGTTGTTACCTCCTCAAAAACATACCTGGGGTTGTGTTTTGTTTGATTCACACGTTTGAATAACCATTTATTATTCTGTTCCACCTTTTAATGTCATGTAGTGGTAGTTTTCATGTTAATAGCTACTCTTTAGCTTTTGTTGATTAGATATTGGCATTTCCAGGGCTGAAATTATCCAAATGATTCTAGTGAAGATGTATGTAGCTTAAAAACGTCTTCTATCACTGCATGACATCACAAGGTGGAACAGAGTGTTTTCTGTCTGAGAGCAGAACTCAGCCTAAAAATGCAGGATTTGTGGTACACCAGTGAATGAAACTTTTTGAATAGGAACCAACATTATGACATAGATCAGAAAATAGTGTAATATAGACCCTTTAACTTCAAAGTCAAAGTCAAAGTGAACTTTATTGTCAGTCACACCATATAACAAACATTACACAGGGGGATGGAAATTGCGTTTCCCCAAGCTCCAAATGTGCAATTTAAACACTAAAAACATCAATAATAAAGAAAATAACACAAAATATACAGGCAGAAAGACCAGGGACATCTACATTTCCAACAAGTAAAGAAATTAGGTAGGCCTAGTTATTTTTGGTAAATAATGAAGGTGCAATATGAAAAAGTGCTAAAAAGCAGCAACTTTGTCACAGTAGCTCAAAATTATACTCAAAACATCTTAAAATTGCAAATCAGCATAAACAACGAGAATAGTAAAACAACACAATTAAAATAAATATAATTAGTATAAAGAGAGGATAATTATGTAGCAATATGTAAGTAAATAATACATCATACAAGAATACGGGTAAGGATAATGCAGTATAATGGAATACGTGCTATAGTTTTGAATACTGCAAGAGCAAATCTGGTATATTTTAAGTGGCTTATGTATATGTATAGTCAGTGTATAGATTTTTAACAGTGTTGACATAGTCATTAAAGTATAATATGAAAGAGCCATGATGAGGACAGTATGCTGGGGCTTTGATGTGGCTTGCTTGAGGGTACTGTTGTCCTCTCTGTGGTATACATAATTAGTAACGTAAGAGTTAAAAATAGATACACAGTGCATGCCCATGTTGAGAAAAACAATGTAGATGGTTGTAATATGCAATTACACTTTCCACTGGTGTCATCCGTGGTCATATTCACAACTGAATTAACTAAGGACATTCATATTTATAAAGGTCCTATATTATGTAAAATTTACTCTTGTGAGCTTTTAGCCATGTTAGAATGTTTTTAGCTCGTTAAAAGCATACCTGGAGTTGTGTTTTCTTTGATTCATACATGTTTTAGTATCCTTTTATTATTAGTCTGTCTCTCCTAATCTCAAAATGCTCTGTTCCACCTTGTGATGTCATTAAGCGGTAGTTTTGAAGTTAACAGCTACCTTTTATATTTAGTTCAGTAGAAATGGGCAATTCCAGGTCTGAAATCATCCAAATGATTCTAGTGAACGTTACTGTAGTTTAAAAGCACCGTGGAGCACTTCCTGTATTACCACATGATCTCACAGGGTGGAACAGAATGCTTTCTGTCTGAGAGAAGGACACAGCTGCAGGGTTTGTGTAGGAATGAAACAAAACACAAATCCAAGTTTGTTTTTGATGAGAAACAACATGAGCCCATTAACTAACTGTTGTCATTAGGCTGAGATGCTGCATAAAAACTTATAAAACATAATAAAAGCATATTGCCATATTGTTTCATTTTGGCATGTTCTTGTGTTTATTTGACTACTCTTCACTCTCACCCAACAAGAAAATAAAAGACTGAAAGTTGTCTGGTCAGCAGAGTTACAGATGGTCCACTATATTTAGATTATTGTATACAATGAACAAAAAGGCATTTTTTTGTATTGGCTTTATATGAGGTATTGCTTGAGTTAAAGGTGCACTGTGTAACTTTTCTGCATGTCTCCATGGAGATGCAATTGTTTTTTTGTAATTTTTTTGTCCCGGTATGATATTAAATGTATCCATCTTGTATTTACTTGTTTACAAATATTTTTATTTACCTAAAAACTTGCATTCTCCACAGATCTGACATGTAACTTGCCCCTGTAGTCACCTGCTGTCTTCGTAGAGATAAATAAGTGTAATGCCATACTGTGGAACATTATAGACAATCGTTCCAGACAACAGAGAAGCAGGTGACAGATCCTCTACCAGAAAAGTTACATAGTGCACCTTTAAATGGATTAACAAAGGAAAGAAGCTAAAATATAGTACTACCAAAAATTGCTTGTAATTTGCCCCAGCAATAAAAAAGAGTGACATGGACAACTGAACTGGTAAACAGACGCCAAACATCTACAACGTATATGTTTGGCGTATTTACTCATCACAGCCACAATATGTTCAACTGTATTCGCAGTTACCTCAAACTGAGCGGTTCGACGGCACAAGAGGAAAGTGCAGGGATAAGTAAAGATCGAGACTTGTTTGTTGTTTCATAGAGACACTTCACACAAACAACCGCTGTATCCTTTCAGGAATACAGTGGCTGTAAATAGCCGCTCTCTTTACAAGTTGTTGACAAAGAGCATCTCTGAGCTATTCCCTTTAGTGTGAGAGATCCATGCGAGTGCCAGTCCCCCGATCCCTCATCATGATCCGAGCAGGGAGAAAGAGCACAAGAGGGACACACTATTATCCTCAGTCAACAGGATGCACAAGGACTATACATGTAGACATTATACTGATAAATCACAATAGAAAAGCCTTATATATAAATACTTATACAGTGAACCCTCGCTGTATCGCGGTTCACTCTTCGCGGCCTCGCTGTTTCGCGGATTTTTTTTTCCAATTTTTTTTTTTTTTTTTTTCCATTTTTTTTATAGTGTAACTTTTTTTTTACAGTGTAACATTCTGTCCTGCGCCCTGATTAGCTAAGAGACTAGACCAGGACTAAACCAGGTCTAAAGCAGGTCTAAACCAGGACTAAACCAGGTCTAAACCAGGACTAAACCAGGTCTAGACCAGGGATGGTAGGGACAGAGTCTCAGATTTCCTTCACGAGAGCGCCTGAGTGACAGGAGGTGTGGCCTTTGTTTACTTGCACGAGCCATGGAAGAGAGTGCGAGCCGGACCATGGAAGAGCCAAGAATCAACATGGAGCGTCCGGGGGAGCCGCAGCGGGGAGAGGACACTCGCGCGCACAGAGGAGACAGTGGCTCTTCCCCGTGAGAGGACGAGAGGACGAACCCAATACTCCACAATACTCCACAGCTCTCTAGGACGGGGTCGGCCCCGTCCTAGAGAGCTGTGGAGTATTGGCGACGCATTGATAGCGGACTGATTTTGGAGCCGGGGTGAAATGCAACCAACTCTTGTGAGCGCAGGTTGGTCTTACCTGGTCTTGTGGTGCTCAGAGGCGTCTGTTAGCGGTTCGGCACTGTTAGCATTGGCTTGAGTCTTGCCCAAAATGATATCCAGGTCGCTTTCCACTCGACTTTCGCACATGGCATGGATATGTGGTACCAAAACAAACGCACGTGTCCGCGCGCACGTGCCCGCGCGCACGTGCCCGCGTGTCACGTGCCCCCGCCCCACTATTAATATATTTTAATGAAAATCTACAAAAGTTTGAGTGTTTAAACAAGAGAAAATGTGAGAAAATGTTAATACCAGTCTCAGAAAGGTGTATAATGTGTCTGGTGAAGCGTTTTCAGCCTTAAAACATGTAGAATAATTGTAAAATATAAAATTGTCCTACTTCGCGGATTTCACTTATTGCGGGCTATTTCTGGAACCTAACCCCCGCGATAAACGAGGGTTCACTGTATATAAAGCAATGACAATATTGATCAATATTGTGCGGTAACATGTATGATTGAATGGTTGTACAGTGGTACCTCACCTTACGAAAGACCCTACATACGAAAAATCCAAGTTACGAAACACCTTCACGTAAAATTTTGGTCTCTAGATATGAAAGAAAATTCAAGTTACGAAACGCGAAATCTCAAAAATTCAATTAATGCACGCTCAGATGCATGCCCCGAAACGTAAATGCACTTTATCAACATACACGGGGTTAGGTTCCAGAGGTGGCCCGCGGTGGGAGAGGTCCACGAGGTAGGACAACTTTGTATTTTGCAATTGTTCTACATGTTTTAGGGCTGTAAATGCCTCACCACACACATTCTACGCTTTTCTCAGACTGGAGTTGGGCTTTTCTCGCATTTCTCTCTCGTTTGAACACTCGAACTTTCATAGATTTTCAATGGAATGTGTTGATAGTGAAGCGTGGGGGTAGACACGGCTCAATATAGCGCCGAACGAGCGAGGGGAGCGGAGACACAGGATTACTATCAACAACACATCATCAGTATGGTAAAATTCACCTGTCTCACGACGGTCTAAACCCAGCTCACGTTCCCTATTAGTGAGTGAACAATCCAACACTTGGTAAATTCTGCTTCACAATGATAGGAAGAGCCGACATCGAAGGATCAAAAAGCGACGTCGACACGGCGCGGGATGGAGCCGGGCACCCGGGCCGTGCCTCCCCCTCGGGGCTGAGCACGGGGTGATTTAATCCTGGTCTGGTTCCAGTTTGGTCTGGGTCTGGACCTGATCCGGTCCTGGTTTAGACCTGGTCTAGACCTGGTTTAGTTCTGGTCTAGACCTGGAAGTCACATAGAACCAGAGCCCGCCCCGAGCGAGACCCCGCAGTCTTGCCCACCGATAGAGCACCTTTCTTGGCCTGTTAGCTCACAGTGTCAGCCCCCCGGCTCTGGAAGTCACATAGAACCAGAGCCCGCCCCGCTCTTATTCCCGCTGAAAGAGCGTCTTTCTCGGCCTCTTAGCTATAGCGCGGAACGCGCAAGGAGCGCGGAGACACGAGCAACGCGCTCCTCCAACGGCACTGCCATGTCCCGGGATAATCCTGGTTTAGTCCAGGTCCAGTCCAGGTTTAGACCTGGTTTAGTTTATTTATTTATTTCAGGGACAGTGCACATTAATAAACATTTGCATGTAAATATGCCAGAATTAGCCTGAGGGCTATTTTTCATCTGTTGTCCCGTTCTGGTCTAGACCTGGTTTATTCCAATCAGGACGCAGAACACAAATGTTACACTATAAAAAAAAAGTTACACTATAAAAAAAAACCCTTGGAACGGATCAGGCCTTTTCCATTGAAATAGCTACTCAACTTACGAAAAATTCACGTTACGAAACCACTTCTGGAACGAATTAATTTCGTAAGGTAAGGTACCACTGTATCTTGTTTTCATTTTCGTGTTTATTACTATTGTATTTTATCATGTTATATTTCTTTGTCCCGCATAATAATAATAAAAAAAGTTTGGCTATGAAACATGAATAGTAAAATAAATAATAAAATACAAGACAAGTAAGACATAGGTTCAGCAGACATCATCCAACTTAATAATGCATTGTATAAAACATTTAGTTCAGTCTATTGGTGGGTTTCAAATGGCATTACAAAATTCTATAGGCCAATCATATTTAACACAGATGAGAGACAGGTAAATTCTTATTACTAAATCGCAGTTTTTCTGTAGAAATACAGTGAGTTCATGGGTCTAGTCACTAATATGAATGATCAGGTTCAAGGTTTTTTTGGTTTGTTTGTTTGTTTTTTAGATATGTCATGAAAGTACAATGTAATCAACAGGGAAAAACTGGCTCCTGCCATCATCACATTCTTGAATGTGAAAACCATCAACTGGTAGATTCATAAATGCTAAACCTGATCATTTCTTTTAGAGCCTAAACCCCATAGCTATATAACAATAACAAAAAATAGATTTCATCAATATTCATTTTTGCTGTCCCCATCTGTATTAATTAAAATTGTCTTATAGAAGGCTGTGATGTCATCTGAAACCTAGCAGTAGCCACTAGTTTCTTATTAGGAGAGCCAGAACTCTCAGCAGGTCAGATTTATCATAAGGCACATTACGCCGGTTCAGTGGCTAAGAAAGAACACATCACTGTTTGCATGAGTGACTTAGGAGAAGTGGATAGGAGGCTCCACTGCGCTACATTCACACATTAGTACACTCACACCTGGAACCGTCGTGCACCACTGGACATACTAAGCCATCACTCTGCAATGGAACAGCTAAAGGTTAAAAACCCAGAGTTCGCAGCCTTCGATGGCAGCTGGAGAGCGATTTCAAGTGTGGGGAGTATTTGCCACTACTGTACTAGTCAGATTTGGAAAGTGTGACCTTTTGAGTCACAAGCTCATTTCCTCAGAGTCTGATCTGTTACTGCGGGTCAATACGCCACTGCCAAGGCTAAATGTGATGCTACACCCAAGATAGCAGACACTGGTGCTAATGCTGCTACTCATCACTACCAGTCACCACGGATGGTTGACTGAGAAGTAAGGGTTTTAGCTGTACACAGTTTGTAAGAATGGCTATGAATAAAAAAGAAATGGTTAAAACTACAAAAAAATAAATAAAATACCAACATATTTTAAACTATGTAGACTTTATATAGATAAGAAATTGTAATATGAGAGCTAGGCAATATGGTGATAAAATCAAACTATGATTCAGTGCTTCTCTGTTTACTGCAGTTTGTTCCACCTATTGCAGGGGTGTCCAAACTTTTTTCATCAAGGGCCACATATCAATCAATCAATCGATCAAACAATATTTATAAAGCGCTTTTCATACAAAAATTGTAGCACAAAGCACCTACAGTGGCCAAGGATTAGAAGATTGGCCTGTATTGATCTCGCATCGGAGAAGTTTTTTCTATATTTGACCCGGGGACCATCCCCATAATTTGTTTTGTTATTTAGGCTTGGTCAGGCCCTAAATAACAAAACCCTGTGTATCTAAACACAGACAAAGCAGAGGGCCGATCGAGGGCCATACACTGGTGCTCAGGACAGTCAATAATTGAAACATGCATGTTTAACACATTAGAATGAGCTATCAGTCATCTTGGCATTTATTCATGCCAAGATCCTCAAAAACACACAATAAATATTCAATATTGTCTTATCAAGGTAGATTTTCAAAAAACTTGCAGTCAAAAGTTCTCCTCAAGGTCATTTGGGCCAATTCACCTGGAAGCCTGAGGGCCAAGAAAAATTTGTCTGAGGGCTGCATTTGGCCCACGGCCCATAGTTTGGACATGCCTGACCAAGTGGTTAGCCTCTGTCATGATTAGAGTGAGTGACAGTTGGACTCAACCAATCACAGTGAAGTGTGAGCTCTGAGAAAAAGCAGATAAAATAATACTAACTGGATGAATCATGATGAAATGCAAATTGTGATATTAGCTTTATAAATGTTATGTGATATTTTGAGGAATATTGCCCCCAAAATACTGTATATTGGTACTGGATATCGGCCCCAATATTGAAAATTTTAGTGGATCTGAATCTGCATCCAAGATATCAGTTCAACCAATATCCAATTTGGTCTAATAAACTGGAGTAATAAGACAATTTAATGTCTCAAAATATTAAACTTGTATTTTTAAGTTGTTTTGTATTTACAAAACACATTTGGAGAATTTTTTACCTTATAGTTTTTGTGTTTAAAGGAAATAAATTCTGTTTTCAGTCTCTGCACTGGCACTGGTTGATACTGGGTATTGGCAGATACTTAAAACCAAAGTATCGACATCTGTATTTGAACAGAAAAACCTGGATCGTTGCATCCCTAATGTTAACGGCAACATAGCAGTATTTTTCACACATCCACATATATCCCTGTATCCATATCTATACATCTTCCATTTGTTTACATTAACACAAATAAAAAATGCATTAACATTCATTTATTATTCAGATGTTTTGGAGATGTTTAGACAAGCAACAGTTGCCAGATTTTTACAAGCAGTAGTTTCAGGTTGGGTGGCACATTTTATTCTTAAATCCGGTTTCCTCCTGCGTTGTAGTAAGTGTCAGGTCTAGTGTTTCACAGACATCTGCTTTGTGCTAGGCCCTCCTCTGTGTTAGGTTATGTGAGTGTGTGAGCGCCAACATGGATGCACACAAGGGAAAACGCCTCTGTCTAATTGCAACGGGCCCATCTGCTGATGTTGGAGAACAGGCTTCCACCGCATGCACACAAACAGAGCAGAGAGAGATATAACACACACACACAGGCACAAGCGGTGACTCGAGGCCTTCAACTTGGACCCAGCGCAGCACTGACCGGCATGCTTTACAATATGCACTCTATTGTGCTAGAACAAAGGGCTTTGGACAGGAAGCAAATGTCAAATTATAAGACAATCAGCCTTTATGCATGGGCCAGAGACTGTGGCCATGGAGGGAGTCTGGTTTGACATCAGGTGTAAAATGTGGAAGCAGCTTCAATAAAATTGAATCACTGTATAAATACATTTAAAATATTTTGATATAAGAAGCAGAAGCAACTTTATTGATCTCACACTGGAGAAATTCTTCTCTGCATTTAACCCATCCTGTTATTAGGAGCAGTGGGCAGCACATTACTGCGCCCGGAGACCATCTCCATGATCTTCTTGCTTCGGTTTGGTCAGGACCTAAGCTGGAGGATTTTTGGGTTGATGGGGGAAACCGGAGTGCCCGGAGGAAACCCACCCTGACACGGGGAGAACATGCAAACTCCACACAGAAAGGCTCGGGCACCCGGAACCTTCTTGCTGTGAAGCATGAGCGCTAGCCACTCAGCTACCGTGCCGCCAACACAACCACTCCTAATTGTAAAGCAAAAGCAAACCTATGCAATTTCTGCTAATTGAGAAATACAGTACATTGCAAACAGGAAACACTCACCAATAGCATATTTTAATCTTTATGCTTTGCTTATTTCTTTGCTTTTGTCGTACATTTAAAACACATACTGTTCAGTTGCTGTTTATAGGTTCTATATTATACAAAATTAACTCTTGTGAGCTTTTAGCCATATTATAATGCTGTTACTTTATCAAAAAACATACCTGGAGTTGTTAAGTTTCATTCACGTTTCAGTAATGCTTTATTATTAGTCTATATCGCCAAAGCTCAAAATGACATCACAAGGTGAAGTGTTTTCAGTTTAAGAGCCTAAATATGCAGGGTTTGTTTTGTGTGTTAAACATGTGTGAATGAAACAAAACTCAACTCCAGTTGTTTTTTGATGAGGAAACAACATTATAACATAGATCAGTAGTACTATAGGTCCTTTAATCTGCCCACCTACCAGGGTCATGCTGAAAATGCAAACTATGTAATTAAGTTCACCTCTGTCAGTGGTCATAATGTTTTGGTTGATTTAACCTATAGCCACTACACATGAATACTAATTTATTTAAAATACACACACAGTACATAGAAGAAAGAGAATGTTAAATACATTTCTAGTTGGTTCCCATAGTAATCTTACCCACTAATACTTAACACAATACTACTGCTCATCTTCCCATGCCTTTGTGACCTATATTCTTTTGTTCCTTGCGTTACATTTAATCTTTGTTTAGCTGATGTAACTGATATGGGTGGCATTGTGATCCAATCTGTGCTCTCATTAGCGTGTCCCATAATGAAGGCAGTGTGCAGTGGGAAACACCTGCTCTACACCGGCACTGACATCCAGCTCATGAAGACTGATACATCCCCTTCCCTTTTACTTATTGTTCCAGCACAAACGGGACAACAGGCAGGCCTTGATACCACCGAATTGGATTTCAGAGATCTTCAGAATCACATGGAGAATACGAGAAAATACAGGACAGGATATACATTGAAGGCGCAGTGTGTAATTTTTCTGGAGATATTATTGTTTTCCCTGGACTATGCCACAGTAGTATTCCACAGTTGTAGTGATCACAATGGAGACACTTTAATGGTCAGATCTATGGAGAAGCAAGCCTGTACATAGTCAGAATTCATGTGTTTTGAGGCATTTTTGGGCTATAAAACACCAGTAATTGAAGAAATGTTAAATATTTATTTAAAGATCCCATGACATGGTACTTCTTGATGCTTTTATATGGTGCCTTAATGGTTCCCTAATACTGTAAATGAATCCTTCTTCAAAATCAACACTTAGTGCATGAGAAAGACACATGTACAGAGTCAGAGTCATAATCTCTCTGTCTGAACAACTCATTCTGGGCCTTGTTGCTTGAATGCAAATGAGAAGGACACAGATTGGTTAGAGGAGCGGGTGGGGGGGGGGGCAAATGCGCCGCTGGTTGCTGGTTCCTTGTTTTAGCGGTGCGCTGTGCCTGGCCCCACGTCCGCGTGTGTAAGCGTGAAGGAGGAAAGGAGAGCCTTTTCAATGAAAAAAAACACATTTTCACAGAAAATAAAATTAAACCACTGCTGTTTCAGAGGTCCAGAGGGTTGGGTAAAGGACTTCCGAGTCTAGAAACACTCGCATGTGCCTCCAGGCAAATAAAAAAACGCATTTCGCATTGCGTAGCTCCTCTGCAGTCCAAATTCTCTGGGCGTGATTTCCAGAGACAGGAGGTGGAGATCCAGACGGTGGTGGAACTGAATTTGCATTTCTTTTTTCGATCTGACGTCAATAAGGTGCCTTGTCCAGAATCGCCCATTTGAGCTGTGTTTTTTTTCAAACGCAGAAAAGGATCGCAAATGCTCAGTTTAGACATTTCGCAACTTTTAGCCATTGGGGGGCCTAAACAGGGTAGGGGAGCTCACATTAACGTTCAAAAACCTCAGAAAGTGAAAATTTCATGCCATGGGACCTTTAATGCCCTACTGTGGAACATTCCAGGCAAAGAAATGAATCTCCATGGATTCAAGCAAGTAGCGGACCCTCCACCTTTAAAAGACTTTTTTTTGTATTTTTTCCGTTGTCCAGTGTTTTAGTTGTCACTGTCAACTTTACGCAAGGTTAAAGGTCAATTGTCAGCTGCTTTTCTCCATGGACATAGATATATGTATAAAGCAAAACAATAACATCTCCATTGAAACAAACAGGTGGCAGACAATCAATCCACTCGAAAAGTTGTGGCCTTAAAAACGCTATCATTTATTTTTGAATATAGTAATCGCATTGACATTGATGCAGAAAGACTACTTTATGTCAGATTGTATTTAGTTTCTTGCAATACTGAAATGGGTTTTGTTGATTTTGCAGTAACAATAGAGTTAATTAACATAAATACATTCAACAAAGTATAATAGCCCTCTACATCTTGAAAGTCTTTACAAGTGTCTACTGATTCAATCAATACAGAAGAGGAATCCACTGAAAGCATGGCCCCCGGGTTTTCACACAAAAATAATACTGCACACACTTCTCTACAGCAATGTCAGGCATGAGACGCTCACTATAGCTGTCAATAACATGAAAACTGCACCCTCATCTGCCATGTAATTCATCAGACTGACTCTAGGAGACAGTATTTCTAATTAAAAAGGCACTCGTAAATCCGACATTTTACAGGCCCGACTCAGCTTGTAAATACACTGTAAATAAGTTGTGGTGAATGGCTTCATGGACAGAGGAAGGTCCGGCATTGCAGTTAAACTTACGCTGATGCCTTGAAGATACACAGAGAGAGCAAATTGGAAAGAAGCTGTTTCTTGTCCAGTGTATTGTAGTGCTCTGTCATGTATAGACAATGGAACTGACTGTGCAACTGGTTGTTTTAGAAAGAGCATCTGATGCAGTGAGTAGTCTTCAATCTTCAATCATTTTCATTTCATGTCTTCTTAAAGGTCCCATGGCATGAAATTTTCACTTTCTGAGGTTTTTGAACATTAATGTGAGCTCCCCTACCCTGTTTAGCCCCCCCCCCATGGTTAAAAGTTGCGAAATGTCTAAACTGAGCATTTGCGATCCTTTTCTGCGTTACAAAAAAATCGGAGCTCAAAAGGGCGATTTTGAACAAGGCACCTTATTGACGTCAGATCGAAAAAAGAAATGCAAATGCAGTTCCACCCCCGTCTGTCTGAACTCAGCGTCTCTGTAAATCACGCCCAGAGAGTTTGGACTGCGAATGCGCTAGGCAATGCGAAATGCGTTTTTTATTTGCCTGGAGGCACGTCCGAGTGTTTCTAGGCTCGGAAGTCCTTTATCTGAGCCTCTGGACCTTTGAACAGCAGTGGTTTAATTTTATTTTCTGTGGAAATGTGTTTATTTTTCAATGGAACGCTTCAAATCTCTCCCCCGTGCAAAAACACGGAAATGGATCAGAGGGCACAGCTGACAGCGGAGAGTTTGGCCATGCCCCCACCCCCTACTATTGGCCAGCTCTTTTCTCCTCATTTGCATTCAAGCAACAACGCCCATTATGACCTGTTCTGAGGGAGAAAAAATACTCTTTCTCATCTTATCTCTGTTTCTCATGCACTGAGTGTTGATTTTGAAGAAGGATTCATTTACAGTATTAGGGAACCATTAAGGAGCCATATAAAAGCATCAAGAAGTACCATGTCATGGGATCTTTAAAACATGTATATTGTTTTTTAATTATGAGCATCATATTGATTTAAGGTGCACTGTCTAACTTTTCTGGTGGAGAGTCTGTCAAATGCTTTTCTCCATGGAGATGTTATTGCTTTGTCTGAAAGTGTGGTATTAAACCTTTCTACCTTCATGGAGACCAAACTAGACCAAGTTACAGGTCAGATCGGTGAAGAGGCAACCCCACTCACAGTCAAAATGCCTGTTTTTCTAGGTATTTTGAGCTGTAAAACCACCTGTAATTGAATAAATGTAGGGTAGACCTGTTTAATGGTGGTACACGCCAGGCAATGAGCAATGAGAGCATGTGACAAACCCCCAACAAAAAGTTACATAGTGCACCTTTAAGTGTGAAGTTAAGCTCAAAGTCAGCCATTTTGAGCTACAATATTACAGTATGTGGTTTAGTAGCTATATTCTAAAATCCCATTATGTTTTTGTTTTTTTCCTTTTAATGTTTTTTTTTTACATGTTCTGCTATTGATGTCTCTTCGGATAAAAGCGTGGTCGGTCAGCTCTGATTGGATTAGCAGTTTGCAGGCCCGTGTATGTCAGGCCAATTACACCTCTACGTGGCACCAGATGGAACCGCCAAGATCCCCAGAGATGACTATGGGTCACGTACTACCCCACTTTAAAATACTACAAATACATACTTTGACTATGTGCGCAAAAACAACACAGTCCAGGTGCATTGTGTGTCTACTCGAAAATAATAACAGTTTCTGAGTCAACAGTTTTCATGTTAGGGGGCAATATACTATGTAGCCTTACCTCAAATTGTGTTTTTCAGTGCCCAAGTATCCTGAAGCATCACATCTCAGAAGCAGCACGGTGCCTCGATCCTGCAGGAAAAAAATAGAAAAGTACATTAAGTAGATTCATAGGGAACAGAGTATTCGCTAGACTGTCATTTGTTATAATGGAGACAGATGGCAGTAATAGGAGGAGAATATGGGGGCAGTGTGAATAATAGCTCTTCTTCTGCTTGTGTGAACAGCCACTCCAATACAAAGCCCGTATATGATCTAGCTTTAAGTCATGATTGCTTGTTTAGCCTCCAGCTCCTATAACAACCCCTTAAGTGTCAAAGTCAGTAAGGGTCTCCTCTGGTGTTATAGAATCTGGTTTGTATGGATCATATGGTCATTCACACGTACTACTTTCTGAGACATGATGGTACGAATAAAAAAGATTAAAATATATCAGATTTAACACCTCATAAATTATCAATTGAGGATGTTTGCTCTCACCACCAGTTTTGTTTACAGTTACATTACATGTGTTCTGCCAGTTGCCTCTCACACACCCTCTTGTAGGGATCTGCACTGACAAAACCAAAAGATCATGTAGTTCCCTCTGTATTTTTAGCTCATGTTGTACTATAATTATGAATTTAAGCAAAGATAATGTATTTCAATATATTGTTAATATATATTCTGTTATTTCTGTTATTCCTACCCTCTCACCACTCAGGCTTTATACTAGGAGAGCCCTTCTCTAGCTTGTGCCTCCTCCTCATCTCTTTCTGAACCTAATGCTCTTCAGGGCAAACCACACACAGCCTCATCGGGCCAAGGTCATTGACAGTGCATCCACATGAGGAGGTACAGACTTACATTAGTATGGCCTTGAGTTTGACTGTTATTCTATGAAAGACATTTAGAGCTGTAAGACAAAAACAAGTGCATTAACCACACCAGGGTGGACAGAGCAGTGTACAGGGGCCACAGAGCAGCTCTAATACTGCACTGTGCAGTAATTGGGACTATTAGACACTACAGGAGGCAATGAGCAATAACTTTACACTTGAGTGGGCCAGCGCTGCAGCAAAATATGGACATCCTACACAGCGCTTGTTAAGAATACACGCTTAAATGTTACCATTTGAAAGCTTCTTAACCTTCTCTTGGGATTGCATTCTATTGGCATTAGTGAGAGTAATGTGTGCAATGTTGTCAATTCATATTGTATTTTTACTGTATATAGTAACTTACATTTTCAATATCTTAACACAATAATATTAATAATATTTTAATAGATATTATGCTTGATCACTTAGAGAAGCATTGATGAAATAAAGTGCAACTCTATTTATTTGGTTTATTTAGCAGGGACAGTGTACATTAATCAGCATTTCTGTAAATATACCAGAACAGACTGTTTTTTATCTGCAGTCTCTAGACAGATGGTAAACATGGTCACCCTAAAAATAAGTATGTTTTTTTTTCTTTAGTAGACCTATATCATAGGGCTGCTCGATTAACCGAATTTTGATCACGATTTCGATTTTGGTGTCAAACGATCTCAAAATTCATATAATCGAGACTAAACGATTATTTTTTCATTTCTCTGTCGAGAGGGACGCGCATGCGCAGTACGTTCCCTTCCACGCGGGCCTAGACTAGCTGGCGCCTACATTCGCTGAGCACTGCTCCGGGAGCAGTGTGATTGCATGACTCCATGGCTCTACACACGCATCTGGAAGATTGTGAATTGTTTGGCTTAAGGTAGGCTAAAAATGTCGAGGTGAAGTTGCCAAAGAAGTGTACGAAGCGAATGACTTCGCAGCGACGACAGATCTTTGGTCTAGCCGTACAGCAGACCACTGTTCCCTCTAAGGTGCGCGCGTGCGCAATTGCGCACTGCCCAGACGTTCAGTGCGCACATCAAATCCTTTTCAGCGCATAAAATAAAATCTAACCTGAACTCAGCGCTGGTTTGACACACGGAATCCAGTCTGATAGATTCAGTTTGCACATGTGAATGTGCACACGCGTTAGGGACAAGCCAACTACAAACAGATTCATTTCGCTCGCATTTCGCTCACTTCCTTCAGTAAGACCATAGTTGTCGTGCGCATCGCCGTGGGTCAGAGCGGCAGGTCCACACCAGCCGACGGGAGCGCCGCCCGCACAGAAGAGGAGACAGGTAGAGCCATAATGTAATCCTCGGCTGTTTGTTTCTGTCCAAGCCATAGGTTTTTGTGAGCAAAAAGACGGGACTTTCTGTGTGAAGTGTGAATCCTCTCCCCAGAGCGTTATACCACAGAGCTCTGTCACTCTCACAAAATTACTTAAACTGGGTAATGATTAAAAAGCAAGATATAAACTGATAAAAATGTATACTTATTTTGGAGATCATTATTTTGAGAAAGACCCATCTTATAGTGTCCTATAGGTCCTACAATCATCCCTAAAAAATCTGCAGCTACATGTAGGCTATATTTATCAAGCTGAAAAAAATCTCTCTTCATGTGGTTTTACAGGTTTATACACAGGTATATACACAGGTTATTTTTCAAAATATTGTAATGTTCAATGTTTCACTGACCCTCACACTGACATACAACATGTACAAAGTTCATGAACAGATTTTTGAGAAGTGGACCAAAAAAAATCAGTTATATTAAAAGTAATCTAACAGAAATAACAGCAGTAATTTGATTCATAAGCTATGTAACTTGCCATGATCTCAGGTGTGATACTGGTGTGGCCACAGTGTGCATGTCGGATGTCGCTCACAGGAGTCCAAGGAACGCTCAGGGAGTTAGTGTGTTTGCTCAGACACATGAAAAATTAGGGGGAACATTCAGAGCCATATATCAGTCTCACGATTCACTTCATCGACGCAGAATTCAACTTAAAAGTGAAGTGTCTCCAAACGGCGTTCATGCTTGAAGACCACACTGGACAAAACATCACGGATGTACTGAGGGAAGCGCTGACAGAATGGAGATTAAACAAAGGAAAGTTGGTCTGCATCAAGACCGATAATGCTGCAAACATGAAGCTGGCGACTGAAATCAATGGGTGGCCGAGGCTTCAATGTTTCGGACACAGACTCCACTTGGCCATAGGTGAGTAGGCTAGCACTTATTTCAGTGTGAAAAATACAATGAAAGATAAAGATAAGCTATGAAACAGTGATGGTGGTACTTAACTTCAGTCAACCAGACAACTCTTTATGGCCTGTGAGCATTCAGTGTTTTTTCAGAGGAGTGTATTATGCTTAACATTTTGTCGTAGTCTGCTTAACTTGGGTGGAGCTGGACACTAATGTATCAATAAATGACAGCGTAATACAACCGAGAACAGAATTAATTTGTGTTTATTGGTTAGTAATATTAATTTTACCCCAAAATTGTTAACAAAAATGTTTGTTACACTTTAGTGCAATGCTACAAATTTCCAAAGTTTATTTTTGTATATTCATACAGAGAAGTACATTTTATTTGGTAAAATATAGAGATTGAGGAGTGTACATTTGTCTTATGACAAAAGAATATTTTTTGTTTTATACATCGCTAAACATAACAAATAACAAAGTTTGTTTTTTGTTTTTTTTGTCTGAAATGCTGAATAAAAGCATTGTTTGAAAAAATCGTTTGAATAATCGTGATTTCAATATTGACTGAGATAATCGTGATTATGATTTTTTCCATAATCGAGCAGCCCTACTATATCACATAGTTTTTAAGACAAAAAATATATATAAGAATAAAATGAATCACTGTCCAAAAAAAAGAAACTTGGTAGTCACATTTAAGAACATTTTTAAAGTAAGTTCTCACTTTCACTTAAATAAAAATATAGATGTATGCTTAAATATGTATAGTGTTTTTTGATGATTAAATGCTTAAATGCTTTTCACTACAGTATATATGCGGTCAATGAAGCTTCATATTTTCCCATTTCAACAGTTCGCCTCAAGTTTACCCAGGATCACATAAAAGTGCATTCAATTAGACCACAGCACAATAAAGCGGCTCCCGCAGAAAATTTGACGGACCATTGATCTAACAGTAGCACATAATCCCACCGAATACAGCGTTCTTCATGCATCTTCAGTGGTGTTACATGTGTGAAATAATGTGCAGGGAATGGCCAGAGGCAGCAGAGCATAGCAGAGGAGAGAAACAAACACAGCACCTATATGCAGCGCTCCCATACACATCTCACCTCTCTTCTCCTAGAAACAGTGTATACATTATTCACACAGCACTGGTCAACAATAGAGGGATCAATGAGCCCCGAATGGAGGGTAAAAAGGTGCAAAAGAAACAAGTCAGATGCACAGGTGAGTCTGCTATGGGGAGAACATGGACTTTAAGAATTTTGACAGTGCCTTTTGTGAATTTTGGCAGAAAAAAAGCTAAGATTTGGTGATTTGATGTTTATTTCGAACATGCGAAAAAAAACAATATTCTCATCTCAGTGTCATTTAGCTTAGTAAATTAATTAGTAAATTACAGCTTTTTACTTGACAATTGTTGAATGTAGTTTTATTTCATTTGTGTAATTTTCTCTTTAGGCTTAGATGTTTTCTATCTCAATTAATTCTGTGTTACACCGTAAAATACACCATGATTCCACTCTTAAAGATTTTTTTTATATTGTTGATTATTAAAAACACAAATTGATTAAATTCATTTGACTTATTGCCCCACCCTAGCTCGAGATATGAAAAAAAAAAAAAATTACATTTACAAAAGAGCTTCAAGTACAGGTCAAATCTGTTTCCCCAAGTGTAAAAATTGTTCCACAAATACATAAGTGTAATTGGAGCAAATTTTTTGGTTGGTGGGTCATCAGCTGCTTGTTTCTATGGATATGTCATTGTCACTACCATACATTTATAAAATTACAGGTGGTTTTATAGCTTAAAAATACCTACAAAAACAGGCATTCTGAGTAGGGTTGCCTCTCCAAAAATTTGACCTGCAAATTGGTCTGGTTCGGTCTCCATTAAGATAAAAATGATTTAATATCATACAGCGAGGTATTCTCCATCTTGGAGAAAAGCATTTGATGGACGCTGCACCAGAAAAGTTACACAATGCACCTTAGACTTAGAGTTACTTTACTGATCCACAAGGGAAATTATTTGGGTACAGTAGCTCACTCAAATATATATGAGGGTAACAAAAAATAGGAGGAATAGCAAAAAAGATAGCAAGAGACGGGTGTCAAATGAGACATAAATATAAAAAATAATAAGTGTATATGTACAAATCGGAATAAAATAGAAAAATAAGTAATAAAATACAGGGGGTCCTCGGGTTACGACGGTCTCGGGTTACGACGTTTCGTGGTTACGAACGCGCCCCCATTAAAATATATATATATATATTACGCGTCATTCTTACGCGGTTTAGCGTGGTAAGAGATGTAAACAAACGCGAACGGCGCGCGGCGCACGGCGGAAGAATACCTTTGTTGTGGTTGTAGGGAGAAGAAGACGGCCTCGTGTGCGTGCCCAATGTGGGCGGAAGTACCTGATGTGGGCTCTGATCTGCTCCTATGAAAGCGACAGTGATAACCAAGCAGCGTAGTGGTCTAATTATTGAGATGGAAAGGTTATTGGTGCTTTGGTTGGAAGATCAAAGGCAAAATCCGACTTACGACGAAATTCGGGTTACGACGCGTCTTAAGAACGGACCAACGTCATAACCCGAGGACCCCCTGTATAAAATAAAATATCCATAACAAAGATAAATATAAAAAACATACTACAAAATGTATACAAAATGTATATGCTTAATCAGATAAATATGAGCAAAGTAGGACAACAACTAACTCTTGCCAAATAATGAAAGGGAGTGTTCTATCTTTGGCTCTGTGTTTTTGCAAGCTACAATTGATAGATGCAAACCATTTTCTCACAGTAACAATAGTGTTTTCTATTATGAGAAGCAGTGGTTGTATTGAAGTCTGGTGTCAACCCCATTACTCACGAACCCGCTGCATATAATTAGGATGACTCTGAGTGTGCCTTCTTTGTGGCTTTTCCATACATCACCCTTTGTAATTATGCAGCCAGCCTCCAATACTGCCATAAGACAACAGGAAATGCCATGATTGTTCTGCCTGTGCTTAAAGGGTGAGGTGCCTCTATGTTGATATTAAAAATTCTGCCCTCTAAGAATTTAAAATATTCGATATAAGCGTGAGGAATATGAGTCAATAGTGTGTGCTCTACCCAGGCGTAAAATTAAAGGCTCTTGTCTGTGTGGCAAACATAAATCTAAAAGGGAGAGGGTGTGGATAAAGGAAGAGGGGTGTTAAGTAATAAAACAAAGAAATGGTTGATTTGTTCAGTGATAGCGAACGCTGATGTTACATCCAACTCACAGCTCTATCTAAATAATGATGTGTTTATAGTTGTATATTTTATCTACTGTATACAATCTCTAATGGGCTGTTGGTTATGAAGAATTAACTGTTTTATATTCTGTTTTATGGGACTTGTTAAGGGTGACTCTGTACGCTACTTGTGGCACACACACACAGTCACTATTACATTACATAAACAGTGGTCCAAGAATAAAAGATATCAAATATACAGTTTTACAAATAAACCGAAAACACTAAAAGATCAACATTCTTTCAGTATGCATATTTTGAGAACTACAGGACAAAGATATTACCGAAAAGACCAGTTAAGTCCATTTGTTTTCATTTAACTTGTATATTTTGATTCACTGGCCCTGGTAATAGAGCAGCAAAGAAGTAAGGTTTCATTTTCTGTTTGACCCATCCTTCAGTGCTGTAGAGGAAACCTAATTTTGATCAAGACCATTAGCTGGACGCTGGATTTGTGTCTGTTTTGGTTGATGGGGGAAACTGTGCCTTGAAAATCCACCCAGTCCTAGACACAAGGAGAAGTCTGCACAGAAGGGCCATTGAAAAATCACTGGCCTTAGTGGTCGATAGAGGTGGCCATATTGGCGGCAATCGTATTTGGTGTAATAAGCAGCATGTATGCATTATATGTATATTTAATGTTTTCTTTTGATTGCATTTCAAGAATGTAAATGTAAATACTGTGCCCAAATAATTAGGCTAGCTACTACTACAGTACATACTTTATTTTATACTCTAAAAAGACTTTCTACTTGAGTAATAACTTACCAAAAACATGCTTAATTTAAGATTAGAAGCCATCTTCACTAAAATCATTCTTGGATCTTCTGTCAAAGATCTGACCTTGGATATTGTTAGTCAAGGTCTTCACTAAAACACACATAATTTTGATCTATGTGATTGATACCGTCTCTTCTATAAAGGACAGAGCCAATCACATTGCTGCAGCATATAAATCCCTTATATGAGCATTTCTTACATGGTTACAGAGCCTACATGCGGCCGCTGTAAGTTATAGCTGCAGGCTCACAGGCCAGAGAGCGCCTCATCCGTCTTTCCCTGACACTATCAGGCGCCCAGGCAAAACACTGAGCTGCTAAAATGGTTTTATTGTAAAATGTGAAGCAAAGATATGTCAGGGGCAAATTGACGGCTGCTGATGCATGGCATGTACCCACCCAGAGCTTTTATCTCACACACATTGGCTCTAGTCTGGAGTCACAGGCAAAATCTGCACACAACACTAAAGAACAGTTTTAAAGAGGAATTTCAACATTCACATATAAATACTGATAGGCCTGTCGCGATAATTATTATATCTACTTCAATAGATAATAGCTGGAACAATATATTTTGAGGCTCAGTATTTATCATTTTTATGTAATAATGTAAGATTTGAGCTGTATTGTGATACAGTATTGTTATTGTGGACTGCTGTATTGATATATTGAGTATTTTTTTAGTATCTTTTAACTTTATTTTGTGACCACACTACAATTTTGTTGCATATTTATTGGTAACATATTTATACAATAGTTGATGTATTCACTGTTTAATGAGGAAAATATGTATATTTTGTATAAACTTTGCAAAAGGAGTGGTTTAAAAAATAAATATTAATGCTAAAACAGGATCATATCACAGAATATCATTGCCATATTGTGATAACTTCGTATCGTGAGCCATGTATCAAGTATCATATCGAATCATGAGTGACCTTGTGATTCCAAGCCCTAGTAGAGAGTTGAATAAATAACTTCTATGGCAAATTATTGGTTCATTCTGTAACATACTTTTGCAGAGCAGGATTTTTTATGATACTGTCTATTTAAAATGAGTTTACTGGGATTATCCTGTTTATTGCAATATTTCGCTGTAAGAATATATTGTGCTTCAAACTCTGTTACCAAGACAGGCCAATATGCAGATTAAAAATCTGCTCTTCAGAATAGACATACATTACTGGCGTAAATCAATGGATAGAGAGATAAGAGATTTAATTTTCAATTCAAGGTGTAATGTCCTGGAGTCTATGCAAAACACAGAACAAAGATTTTTATGAAGGCTAAAAACAAAGTAAGCAATGCGGTGTAAAAGCAAGACAACAAAACTCAGTGGTCAAGTGTCTGATAATAGTTCAATGCAATTAATACAATTATAATCATGACTATTATTAACAAAAATTAGTAATAAAAAAATAATTAATCCTGTCCCAAATTATATGGATGCTTGTTTTGGCGCTCAAAGCCTGGAGCAAAGCCACTTGTCTACAGTGTCTTTAATGTTAAACTATTTTCTGGTCTATGTTATAATGTTGTTTCCTTATGTGTTGTGTTTCTATCCCATATGTTTAAAACCCAAACCCTGCATATTTATGGTTCTTCTCTCAAACATAAAACTCTCTGTTCCACCTTGTGATGTTATTTGGTAATACAAAAGAGCTTCACTGTGTTTTTAAACTCCATACACAGTAGGGATGAAACAATAGTTTTCCCTTGATTCGATACATATGTCGATACACAGGTCATGATACGGATTCGATTTCTGTTCAGTGATTTACAGCAGTTTTATTCAGTGAAAATAAGAACAGCACTATTTTATATTTTATGATATAGTCCGTTTACTCTTTATATAGTGTGCTAGGGGAGTTACACAATCAGACTTTTCCTTTTTTGATGATGATTTGATGATTTATTTTATTTTCCTCCTGAGTCTGTCTCTCCTCTCACTGCACACACCTGTGTCCACGTTGCTCATCTCCAGCAGCAGCAGAGACACACTGCACTCTCCCATCTACTTTCTGGACATTCAAACTACATAGAAATGTCTCAACCGACCGTTTTCTGAGTAAAACTTATGTGATAGAGTCTAAGAAGATCGCGTATATCGTGAGTGGCTCACGTGATTAAAGTCGACATAAAGCCAAAAGTGATTCTAAAGTATTTAAAAGTTAATATCTTTGTCATTCCTGGGTCTATCAACGTAAAATAAAAAGTGACTGAAAGATAAAATCCACCTCTGTTAGAATATCTCAGCTGTAAGTCCCTATGGAGCTGCTTTCTTGCTCTATCTGAGGAGGATGCAGCAACTGTTTTCCTTTTGGACCAAAATAAATGACAACAGCGCGCATGAACGAACACGTGCATATCGACAGAACACGTGTATCGAATCGTGCCACTAGTATCGAACGATTTGATATTATATTGAATATCGTTGCATCAATTACATATAATACAATTTGAGCCCTGGAATTTCCAATCTCTATTGAATTTAAGGTAAAAGGTAGCTGTTAATTTCAAAACTACCGCTTCATGACATCATAAGGTGGAGCAGAGCATTTTAAGCCTGGGAGACGATTAGACAAACTAATCGTAAAGGGTTACTCAAACAACCAGGTATGTTTTGTTTTGAGGTAACAACATTATAACACTAATTCAAAAACTCCATGCACAGCTTCCAGGTGCTGGTAACAGGAACATTGAATAATTCCAGAAAAGAAGAAGTTTACCGCACACTCACTTGACTTTATTCCTTTATTGGGCTTAGAGCGAACAACGCGTTTCGCTTCTACAGCGTCATCAGGGTCTTGTAAACACTGTTTACAAGAGCCACTTTTGCATAATATAGGACCTTCATATTTCACTTTTACCAACTGTGTAATTTTCTACTATTTTCTTATTTACCTATTATTATTATTACTTATCTTGTTTGTATGCACATTTTTGTTCTAACTTCTTTGCACTAAACTGCCCTTGAGCTAATGTGGTAAGTGAATATCTCCTATGTGAGATCAATAAAGTATTATCTTATCTTCAATAAATTAACTACAATATATTACAGATAAATGATCACAACTGTAAGGTCTCCCATAGTTTTAGCATCTTATAAGCTTTAATTTTTGTGACAATAAGCTGCATTCATGTTTTTCAATTAGATGATGTCATAATCTCCAATGGTGGGAAGGGGCCTATATAATTCTTAAAGGTACAGTGTGTAGGATTCGTGGCGCATAGGTGGTGTAGGTACCATGCACTTCCTCTTTTGGCTACGGCAGACCTCGAGGGTCACCCGGGCGCGCCGTAACGCGGACAGTTCGCGTACCAGCGCGCACCCGGCGCTGTGCGAGCTCTCGCCGACAACTACGGTATAAATAAAACGCGGTCCCGTTCACTGTTTTTTTTTTCTTTTCGCATGAAAACACACATTCCCAATCGTGTACCATGACAATCTACACATCAAATGAAACCTTACAGTCTCCTCTTTTTGACTATGCAATTCATTTCCCTGCAAAACAATCACTCCCCGAGCACATGGGGCTTTTATACAGAAAAGCACAAAACAAGGTTTGTTAATTAGCTTACCTTTGAAGGCTCTGCACAGGTCAAACTCTGTATTTCACCATAAGCTTGGTCTCAATCTGTCCGTAAGGATCCAGCGAATAAAATCCAGTAAAACAATTTAGTCGAAAACACGTGTTAGATCCATTACAACGTGTGATCCGGGACATGCTTGTCGTTGTTTACCCAAAACCACGAGCCTTGCCAAAGGCGAAGGCGTAGCCCAAATGTCCTTCTGCGGCTCTCGTATTCAAAATGGCTGCCTCTGCATGGGGAAGATCCCCCTTTTATGTGACTATATCTAAGTCCAAAAGAATACTTTGATTTCATGATGGAAGTGAAAAGGCTTGGAAAACAATGTAATTTTGAATGGGTATCTTCAATTTCGGTAATTAACGGGTAAAAATCTTACACACTGTCCCTTTAACCAACAAATATAGAATAATGGCATCACTTCAGTATTACTTTAGTTCATGTGCTAGTATTTCAGTAATTAGAGAAATTACCATAATCCCCCAGCTCAATTTAAAACTATAAGCATTATGTGATGTTCTGATTTCACACTAATTAACAAAGAACCTTGCCTGGAAAAATCCAGATTCACCGCTGTATAACAAATACAGAGACATATCCATCTGGATTTCGAGGTAACAAACAACCAATAATTCAAGTTCAATTTTGTCACTGTAAAATAAATGTATTCCTGCATTCAAATCCTGACTCCAGGCTTTTCATTCATTTATTTGCTCCTTTAACCATAGAACTACGCCCCTGGGGACACAGACCATCAGGTGACTAATCATGGCTGACTTTTAATATCTCTGCTCCGTCGGTTATCAGTCATGCTATAAGCCTTCTTCTACCAATAGCCACTTTGCTGCAAAGTATAAGCTCAAAATCAATACAGCCTGGCACATTCTCACTCTCCAGGACTCCAAATGAAAATAAAAACACAATTCAATATCAGTCACTGCTGGGCCACTGAACAGACAAGAAACTGCAACATTATTTTTAACTAATGTAGACTAGACCCATTAAATCTTTGGAGTTGGTTGGATCTTTCAGGCTGCTTGATGCTGAAAGGAAGTAGATGAAGTAGCGGTGGAAGATGTATGTAATGCAGTTAAAGTAAAAGCTCAGTAAGCAGGAAATTTAAGAGGGGCCTGGGGAAGATGGTATTACAGCAGACGCTTTGTGGACAATCTGCTGAACACAGGAAAGATATGGGGAACATCAGTGGGTGCGGTGTGCCGGGGAGATATGGAAACAAGTGGTAAAGGAGACAAAAACTTAGTTACAACTGAGAAGTAATTACCATATGCGATCATTTGTTAGATGTGCACGTAGATTTTACAGCAGTAGAAATCAGATACTTTAACTCAAATTTCGAAAGGAGTACTCAGGCTAATGTAAGTGGTTGCTATTGGTTTGTGACTACAATGCTGCAAAAAGATTCCTATGAAGGACTGTAGATAAAGGATTAGTAATTATTTTTGCTCATTTAGAAAGATGGTATAATAATTATTGTCATCGCGCTGAATGTGAATGATAATTAACCTTAAATCTTTGTATATGATGTAATAATGATATAGATCATAAAACAGTAAAGGTTGACCTCTTTTTTATTTTAAATGAGTTTCTAATATACAGCTCTAGAAAAAAAATAATAAGAGACCACTGTAAAATTATCAGTTTTTCTGATTTTACTACTTATAGGTATGTGTTTGGGCAAAAGGAACATTTTTTGTTTGAGTCTATAAACTACTGACAACATTTCCCCCAAATTCCAAATAAAAATATCATCGTTTAGAGCATTTATTTGCAGAAAATGACAAATGCTCAAAATAACAAAAAGATACATGTTTTCAGACCTCAAACAATGTAAAGAAACACGATCAAATTCATTTTATTAAAACAACATAATACTGATGTTTAGACTTAAGAAGAGTTCAGAAATCAATATTTAGTGCAATAACCCTTATTTTTAATCACAGCTTTCATGCGTCTTTCACATTGTTCTTGGGTGAGTTTATTCCACTCCTGGTGCAAGAACTGAAGTAGCTCAGCTTTGTGTTTGTGTTGGAATTCAACAGACGCTGGAATGGAATGGCTGTAATACATGTAGAGATGCTGATTTCAGAAAAAAATGCAGCAGTCTCTTATTTTTTTCCAGAGCTGTACATTAGTTTCAGCATATCTGTTTAACCCTATTAGTTATACTATACATGAAGTTGTAGTAATACAGACGTCATAACCATATAATGATAATAGCACTAATATTAGTTGTGTATAAAGGGTGCACTATGGAAAAAATATGGATAAGATGATTTTAATACTCGAAGTAGTGCCTTTATGAGAACTAAAGGTTCCTTCATTTGAGAGTTCACCCATCTATTACATTGGTTATTTGCCTGACAAATGACAATTACTGACCAATAGGAGTAGTGGGGAAAAGGCATTATCTGTGTCTCTTCAGACTGGAAAAAAGATAAATAATGATACTAGACCAATGTCTAAAAACACATGAAAAACACCTTTTGGTTTGTCAACACCCAAACTGTTGATTTTCACAGTCAATAACAGCAACTACCTTGGGTAATAACAAAAGAAGCATTCAAATAGGGTATTTGTCAAAGAAGAAAGGACACTAATGAGGCCGTGCACGCTCATTACTCCACTTACTGGTACAAAGTGGTACAGCAGGTCACACATTATTGGTTTCTCATTCCTTACAGTACGTCTTCTCAAACAGAAAACCAGTTTAAATAATTTCCAGTGGGTTTGACCTCTACCAGAAATCCCCGTGAATTGTTTCGACCTCTTAGTCACCGGTGCCAGAGCGTCATGCCCGGCACTTCCTCTGCTGAATGAACGTCCTTAAACAATAGTGCCTTTTCCTCTGCCCGCCTGTCATTTCCTCCATCGATAACAAGTGCTAAAACACAACAGTTGAGTGATTTATACCTCCAGCCCTGTGGTGACCTCATTGTTCATAGCCCTATATAATTCACATCAACTCTGCCTTATAACTTAACATCATTTTATAATATGACTCATTTAAAGACATTTTTCCACTATACAGTCAGCAATTGGGATAGCAGTATGTTTCGCATGTGTTTTTTTAATAGAACAGAAATCGATAAGAGTGCGGAAAATAGTTTTGTTCTTTAGAAAAAGGAAGGCTCTGGAGTTCTGGAAATCATGCTGATCAATGGTGTAGCACTTTTATACACTATTAGGCACAGCGGCATTTCTCACATTAATGGCATAACAGCATTTCATCCATTAACTCTCACTTAGTCATTAATTTTAAGTCACTGAAGTTTATATGATTGATTAATAAAAGGAAATATTGGATGAAATAGCTCATAAACAGCTCACAAAGACCCCGTATTACGTTAAAAAGGCACAATATTTACTCAGACAGTTTACTATTTTATTATAATTTATACAATAATAGTTACTGTTTAAAAAATGTACATTTAAGGAAATCAAAAGGTTGTTTTTTTGTTCTTCTTTTTTCCCCTGCAATTGCGAGTGATATTTTAAAATGGCCATTCTGTTTTTTGTTTGTTTGTTTGTCCAAATTACTGAGCTGGGACACTTTGTGAAATATAGTGGTTTACATAAGGCTTTAATGTTGTTACCTCATCAAAAACGTGGAGTTGCTCTGCTCCACCTTGTGATGTTACGAAATACAGGGTGTGTTAAACATGGGTGAACGAAATATAACACAACTCCAGATATGTTTTTGATCAGGTAACAATATTATAACATAGATCAGAAAATAGCGTTACATAAACCCTTTAAAAACATCACAGCAATTTACAGTTTCAAGTTTTAAATTTTGAGGCACTGTTACACACACACACACAACTTGACTACAGCAGAGAATGCAAAGGGAGGGGGGGTTCTTGGGCCAGAAGTGCTATTGTAAATGATTTCCTGTTGAGACCAAAATAATTGCCGGACCTTTGAGCAAACGCCATACAATCAGCAAGGCCTTGTATTCATCTCGCTAATGCTCCCATGGATGTGTGTGGCTAAATTCAACAGCTGCAGGCCCTGGACATACTCTGGGTGTCTATACCAGTAATTGATGTATGTTTGGACTATCGGGAACAAACACATGGGAAGAAAGGTTGGGGGGGGATAAGGTGGGGGTGGCAGTGGTGACAGGGGGTGCGCTGAGGTGAAGGGCAGCGAGGAGAAGCGCCGGACCGGAGCTGCAGTGTTGACGGTTAGGACAAGTGTCTTCTTTGTAGCACAGCAGCATAATGGGCCCAGAAAGGAGGAGAGGTCTAAAATGGAACAATGAGCTGCAGATATTTGGGTTCTAACAGGCAGATCAAGCTGAACAACAGAGAGGTTAGAAACTAGAATCGTGGAACATAACAAAGTAAAAGTAATAAAGAATTGTATTTAAGTATGCATTTTAGGAATCAGTACTTTATTTACCTTTACTTCATTACATTTGAGAGCAGGTATCTATACTTTTTACTCCTCTAGATTTTTTAACAAGATTGAAAAGCTAGGACAAAGACATGTTCAATTGTTTCTGTTGGACAAAATTTAGCACAAATATTTATCAAAATGAATACATTTGAAGTAGGGATGTCAACAATTAATCGATTAACGGTTAATTGTCGATTAAGACGTTGGTCGATCAAAATGCATTAATTGTAATTAACCGCTAACCGCGGACACGCGGACACGCGCACCCGCGTGGTCATGAAACAAGGCAACCGCGCTGCGCCAAGCTCGACTCACAGCCGACCGCAGGCGCCAACGGCACTGCTCAGCAGCCCCGGGTGTACGCGCGAGGCGAGATCTAACCCGGAATGCGTGCCGCTGCTGCTGGTTTCGCCGCAGCCCGCGCCCCGAGCCCCGCACGGCTGGCCTGCGGCTCGGAGCGCGGGGCGCGGCGAAACCAGCAGCGGCACATGGTGGTTTAATCCTGGTCTAGTCCAGGTCTAGACCCGGTCGAGTCCCGGTCCAGTCCAGGTCGAGTCCAGGTCCAGACCTGGTTCAGACCTGGTCCAGTCCACGTTCAGTCCTGGTCTAGTCTCTTAGCCAATCAGGACAGAACACAATGTTACTCTATAAAAAAAATGTTACACTATAAAAAAAAAAAATTGGATAGAGCGAGGGATTACTGTATTTTGTTATTCAGCATCAATACATTTGTCTGCTTTTTACTAAGGAATAATTAATTGAGAAATATACAATATAATAATACTATGATATATTTAGGACTCAGTGTTATGTATACTATAGCTTATATTCTTAAAGACCCTATTGAAACACTCAAATTCAGGTGAAAAACGCCGCTTATCAGTTAATCGTTAATCGACCGATAAGGTCAATCAACTATCAGTTAATGAATTAACCGATAATTTGCATCCCTAATTTGAAGTCTTATAAGACCTAAAAATATGAACGAAATGCTAACTTTTTTATTCTTTAAGTATATGTTTTAACTGGTACTTTAATACTTTTAGATATTTTCATTCTATACTTTTACTTTAGTATTTTTTTACTTAACTTTACTTAAGTAACAAAATTTAGTATTTCATCCATCACAGTTTAGAACACAGTTTTAATTTGTTACTTTTCATGGATGGGAGAAAAAGGCAGGATAATGAGGTATGGCGCAAAAATATACAGTTACTCCTGCATGTTGCGACTCGCAAGCCACTGCATTTCATGTGTTTTTGTGTTCTGTACAGAGATAGACTAATATATCAGTAATTTGGACCTAAGCATATCAGTTATCAGCCTTAGATCTCCAGCACAGGCCAATATTTTGTTTTGGGTAACCTGCAGTCAAAAATACCCATAGCTCTCTTACATTACATTTGTGGTGAAAGAAGGGCTGTGGGTGGGATTTTTGTAAATTTAAATTACATAATCTGGGGAAGAAAATCATGATTGGCTCAAAAATATCGGCAAAGCGAATTGGTCCATCTCTACTTCTATATAATCCCTGGAATCATATAAGTTCAGAACTACAACACCACAGACACAACACAATTGTAACATATATCAGCCTTACATTATCAGCCTCACATTATGTGCAAAATGACTGCAAAATGGAATGGAACAACAACAGAAGATAATGATGAGAGAAGTCTGTCCATAACAATAATGAATGAACCAGTACCGATAGCATTACCAGTATGTAGAATGGAACACTCAGTCATCTCAAGGTTTTCCAGAGTGCATGCTTAGTAGTCAATAAAACAACAAAGTGTACTCATAAGCAGTACTTTGACAACATACTTTTGATACACATTTAGCGAGGCTTTGTATTTCCTGTAGACCACAATGCATTATTAACCAAACACTAAACATCCCTAGAAATGTACAAATCACATAGTTATCACACATTGTCTCAGTGTAGAGACAGCCTCTCGATATTGCAGAATAAAATATCCTTACTAGTACAATTTCTGAGCCAAAAGCCATAGTAGGTACTGCAGAAACCGCTTGCTCGTTGAAGTATCTGAGCAAGTTTCGCACATTAAGGAGGAGGTGAAGTGAGCTGTCAGTTGAAAACAGAGTCCAGTCTGGTTATACTTTGAATAGGGCTGAGGGTAGAGGGAAGGAAGCGCTAACACATGCCCCAGTGTTTTAGGTGGGAAATGAGAAAAAAGAGCAATGATCCGAGCTCATTATTTCTGCACTGTAGAGAAGAGAGGGAGTGGGGGAGAGAGCATTTAGTGGAGCAGTCTTTTGAATTAGGTTAAACTCTGCACACAAAGACTAGGATAGTGAATCATCACTACATTAATAGCACAACTGTTCTGCTTGGGAAGGCATTTTATAATTATTGCAATGTTGACATAAATAACTTATTTATTTGTGCATATTTCTGATGTCATTTCCTACATTTATTTTCATAGTAAGTCCATGAGGGGGGAAAAAAATCATTTTTAGAAACTTTGGTTCCAAAAATTCTATATATTCAATATTTAAGAAAAAGGGTTGGGCCTCTAGTCTGGTTAACACCTTATCACAAGTGAGATATGGGTCTGGAAACTCGCTTCGAAAAATCCCGTAGCGAAGGTGTGGTTAGCGATTGCCAACGGCCGTTTATTGGGCGTTATGAATGTCTATCATTGAGCGTATACGTAAGTCCACAGCCAATCATGTCAGTTGTCAGTTCAAACTACAAGCTTCCGTTTGTCATGTAGTACGCGTCACCGTCTTGCCACACCTCCCCCGCTGTCTGATTGGGGCCCTAAATCTGGGACTCTCGCTTGGACGAGTTTCCAGGCCGCCTTCCAGTTCGAAACGAACGGAAGCGGCCTGGGAATTCCCAGGCTATTGGGCCTCATATTCAGGGGGTCATTATATTATGGTCAATGTCTATGGTTAAGTATAGTTCAGTGGAGGGAAGGCATCTATGGGACACAGGATGACGAGTTCAGCAGGTCCAATTGGGGCAGTGGATGACTCACACAAACACGGGTAATGTATAGGTATATTGTCTGTAGTCCTCCAATATCCCGTAGAAAAACATTCCGATTGCCTTGCCGAAAACATGTACACAGTTTTTATGTCCAACACAATTTTTAGTTAAATTGATAACACAAAAAACTGCAATAAGGTCAATAAACTGTATAATCACCCTGGCAATGCAATCCCTGCACTGGCATACAATAGCCACAGATTTGCACTAAGCTCAACTGTAACCAGTCCTGACAATGTAGATGGAGCCTGCAGGATAACCAATGATATGGCTGCTTGTCTTAATATTCAATATGTGCTTGTTATTGTCTGTCTGGATTGGATCGTGTTGCCTGTCACGGTTTATTTTCATTATCTCTGAGATTGGGATGTGATGTTCAACAAGCTGCAATCCTCCTTTATTTAAATGGCGAGGCTGTTCCTATTACAGGGTTATAGCTGCTGTTATTGGAGCCACCCAAATCTAAAGCAAATATTGTGTTTCATTAGCTGTAGACAGATCTCAGCCAATTCCCCGCACACATAACTTTTGCCTTCACAAAAGCTTGTTTTTTGTGTACCACATTAAGTGAAATGAATCAGTGACCCAATTAAAAAGAGGACACACTAGACCCACTGTCAGCAGTTTGTGTGGCTGCAGCTGTTGCACATTGCAATGCCTCAGGTGCCATAACATAGCGTTGTGCTAACACTTTACATTGGCATCACAACATCAATGATCCAATAAATCCCATAAACATTTTACAAGGACAGAAATGTGATTTGATTAATCCATCTCTTTGAATACTCACAGGATCAGCTTTGAATATGTTTTCTAAGATCTATTATTTAGCTATTTATTTTTTAGCTCTATTTTTCCTCAAGATATTGTAGGGACCATGCGTAACGGCACTGGAGACTCGCACACAAAGAGTTTGCTCACACAAAACAGTAATTCATGTGGCAGTGCGCACAGCAGCCACCCCAGCGGAGACGCACACCAAATGACTACCGAGGGTCAAATAGCAGTCGGATTGTTGTCTGCCAAATTGCCTTTAAATGCACCTAAATGGAACTCAACATTTGCACGCACCAGCTTCACCTTTCAACCTTTACTTTTTAACTCCAAGGTCATAACCATGAACGGACTGTCACTCGCAACAACGATTGATTGACACGTACAGAAGCATTTACCCGCTGTTTTATTTTTACGCATCAACAGACGAGCACAGGGGGTTAGACACGCGTGCATTTCTTGGACTTCCAAATCATGTAGGTGATTAGCAAAGTCCCTTAGATGCATCATGTTTCAGAACCTTGGAATCGTCACTGCAGATATAGCCCAACACTGAATGTTTATGCACTGGCTGCTGTAGTGAAAAAAACACCTAAAGATTCTTGGTTGATTATTAGTTGGCGACATATCCATTATAAGTAGCGACGCCCATCCAGCCACAGACCACTGGACTGCTGTGCGAGATATATCTTAGCTCACTGCTCCCTTTAAGTCGAATAGTCGCAGCAGGCCACATTCCCATGAGCATCCGTGAGAACCAAAGTAGGCACAGTGCCGCGTCCAGAGACTACAACACGGGCAGACACATGCGACACATTTACGCATATGTAAAAACATGTCAAAAACACCATATATGATGCGCTGTCAATGCTTACCGTGAGCTCAGCAGAAGAAATCGGGGCTGTATGTGCGAACACACATCCAGCGCAGTCAAGTCAGTGATACCTTTGCGTTAGAAAATCGCCAAAATTGGAGAAACGGGGTTGCCCACGCGAAGCAAATGTGGCTGTCCTTTCCTAAATATGCAGAAAAAAAACACACGTCCTTCAAAAACGAACTGTTGGTGGGGCAAAGCACCTATCCAAATCAAGGGGTAACGTCCACCAGAGCACTGCTGCTGCTGCTGCGATGGGAGGTTAGTCTTTCTCTCTTCCCTCTATCCGTCTGTCCCTCTCCGCCGCTTCTCCCAGAGACTTGGCTGCGCTGGGGTCCAGAGGCGCAGAGCAGCAGTGGTCAGCGCGCACTGGGAGAGAGAAACGGACACGGAGAGAGCGGGGGTCAGAAATGACAAACCAATTTGGAGGCGAGGTGGATGCTCGCTTGATTAGCCCCGGTGAGGAGGAGAGAAGCGTTGCATTGCGTTGCAGGAGGACCGAGAGAGATGTTGCGGGCGGGGAGAGAGGAGGACGCTAAGGTGGGCGTAAAGAAGGGAGGATAGGAGAAATGAGGAGGGGGCAACGAGTCCTGCTTGTCTGCCTGGAGGATGCGGATAGAAAGAGGGAAACTGGAGAGGAGTGGAAAACCAGGAACTGGATTTGGCGCCAAATTATCTGGAGTTAGAGCTCCACCTACTGTATTTATAGTATAGTATTTTATAGTATAGTAGGCCTATATTATACTACTGTATATTGGAACAGTGAGTCCGTAGGTGCACTAAAGTTCAGCTGGTCATTATCACTCATCCCTGTAGACCTATTTCATAAAAAGAAATAAAATAATCATAAAAATTCCCTTAAAACACTTGGCAATATACAATACACATGCAATAACGCACTGCAAAAATAGACCAATAACCTAATTGTTGATACATTTATTAATTAGGCCTATCCCTTAATATTTTTAAGGTAGGCCTATTATTTGTGGTATATTAATAATGCTACAAAATAGCCTTTATTGGCGGATTTCCACCAAAAAACGCACATTTCCCTACTGTGGGTCACCGTTTGACACTTTCCCTGTTCGGGGGTTTAAAGTTCACATGTCACTCACCTTTGGCATTACTGTTATAGACTAACGGCCAGTGCAAATGCTTTACAGGATTACCACAAGTGTAGCTGCTTCTTCTTCACAGGATGAGGCTCTTATGCCTCCAGATCAGAGGGGGACATGCGCAATGCAGGACGCACTTGCCAGCCGTGGACACAATGCTGGAAAATAAAACGCGCCGCGTGCTATTTGTTAGCTGATCGTTTCTCATACACTGTTATGACTTATTCCACGGGCAGAGAATCATTTGAGGCATTCTCCAGAGGCAAACTCACCCTCAGACTGAAGGAAGAGCTGCGTGTGGACCTGTTGATTCCCCAGTGGCTGCGATGGAGGTGAGAGCGAGAGACTGCGTAGTCCATGTCCCTCTGTCCGCTGTGCGCGTCATTATACTGAGATTAGAGGTTGTTTCATATATGGCATGTCAAATCATCTTGTAATCATTAATCAGTGATGGTTTTTAAAGCAGTGCTTAGCATCAACAGGTGGGTATGGACAGCGTGAAGGACATCAAACACTTTTAAAAGTAACCCACCTATAAATCCTGCGTACATAATTAGATTTCAGATGAGACGTTGTCATTTCCTTCTCGTCCTTTAGTAAATCAAATCATGTCATTGCTCTGGTGCTTTAAAGCAGCACATGCTTCGCTTCAAGTTAAAATGGTCGGGGGGCCATGTGTCGCTGTTAATTAGCATCACTGGCCGATTTTGGAGCCCATTGAAATCCTGCTAAAGAGCATTAGACAAGCAAGGCGCTTGTTGCGAACAAGCAGGCCTCTAACCGAACGTCCAGGTAAAATGATTAATACTCCCGGTAGGTGCAAATAAATAATGGAGGGCTTATTGTGAATCCGACCACAAAGGCAAGCAGACGCTATTATAATAAACGTGTCAGCGCTGCTCTCCAAGGCGAAACCTCGTTTGTTTTTACACGTGCCTTTTAAGTGGATCATGTTTACCTGTTGCAGGTGCCATAGAAGGAGGA
This sequence comes from Paratrypauchen microcephalus, assembly GCA_036785185.1. Taxonomy (NCBI): domain Eukaryota; kingdom Metazoa; phylum Chordata; class Actinopteri; order Gobiiformes; family Gobiidae; genus Paratrypauchen; species Paratrypauchen microcephalus. The sequence continues at coordinate 11,159,082 of JAVJIX010000009.1, read as the reverse complement.
ATACGATTCACCTGTAACCAAACTAAGCACGACAGACACTTCAGAGAGCCAAAATATTACAATGGAAGTTATGGGTAAGAACATCCTGCTGATGTAACGGTAACCCCCACAAAACAGACTGAGCAAATTAAGACCATGTTGCCAGGTTGGAGGCTTCCCTTAGGTGTGTGCCAGCAGCACTGCAGACACACTTCATGGGCAGGTGGCTAAACTCTAAGAGCTCCTCTTCTGTCACAACTCAGCCATAAAAGGGTGTTCTGGGTCCTGGCTTTACACCAGTAAAAAAAGAAAAAATCATTAAGGGCGCTCTGTCCGTATTTCATTTATTCAGATATGTCAAACTTGCCTTTTCTCCCTATGTTGTTTTTATTTATTATTATTATTACTATTATTATTATTAGTAGTAGTAGTAGTAGTAGTAGTATTTACATAGAAAAGAACAATATCACATACCCTGATATAGCAGGGGCTGTCTACAGGCTTTAATTATGATGTCCATCCCACTATCTCCCACCAAACTGCACAACTTGTCCCACTTTTACTTGTATTGGAGGTGGTCACGTTTGTTGGAAATAACACTATAATTTTGTGTGCAGACACTCAGTGTGCCCTACAGGCCGTAGAGAGACTCCAGGCCAAGCTAAAGGACCAAGGGGATGCATCCATACAGGAAAAACTCTTCCTGCTCAGAACAGTCCTGCAGAGCCCCCTGTTCCACCATATACTCAGCCTACAGAAGGCTCAAAGGAAACCTCCACCAAAGGTACACAGTCATACTGTTCACAGGAACATTTTGTGTGGGTGCTGGCTCTATGTTTGTTGAATCAAGGCAGTAGTCAGAATGATGCCCAAAATACTCAATGCAGTATTTGGGATGAGTAATCAGCTTACCTAAGCTTAAGTGAAAGCCTTGAGAGAGGAAGGATGTAGTGACTTTTATATGGAAGAATCATCTGTATCAGGTGTCAAGGTTAGGTGTTTGTCAAATATGTTTGGCTCACAATATACAAAATAGCAGTCTCATGCTGTTTTGCGTACCAACTGTTCATGCCATTGTAAACTTAGACTTCGATTAAGTCTCTGTAAACTTAATCTAAGTAAACTTAGACTTAGATTAAGTCTAAGTTTACATACTAGATAGCATGCATGTATTGGAATTGGAATGTTGGAATGCATGCTATCTAGTATACATATGATAAACTACGTATAATTGTAGCCTAAATCTTGCAGAATGACACATTAGTAATAAATTAGTAATAAATCCTCCCTACAGGCAGATGTAAGGCAGTGTCCACCAGCATTCTAACCAGAACTGAAGAAATAGCTTGGATGAGCTGTGAAATGTGTTTGACCAAAGTTTCTCCTTTGCCATTAGTAATAAAGTGGTTCTTATCAGTGAGCTCTTGGAATAGGCCCAGCAGTTGTGGATGTAGAATCATAATCAGGTGTAAAACAACCATCTCCCTAAAGTCCTTTTTTAAACCTTGAAACAGAAACTCTAAAAGACAGGAGGGAACTGTTTTTTTTTTTTTTTGTAGTTTGTGGTATTGAGCAAAAACCTTTATCTCTGCTCCTGTGTTCCTGCTGCTTCTCAGCTATCACTATGCTCCATTTGTCGTCTTTTTTCCTCAAACCTCTGGCTAGCTGCTGTGCCCCTCCTCCCAATTGCTCTAGCTTCTACATCTTTTCCTTGTTGGCTCTCCAAACTTCTTTATCCTGTCTATTTCCATTCCTCCATCACTTCCACCAGCTCATTCCATTGGTCTTTGTCTCCATATCTTTCCTCTTTTAAATGAATGTCTCCAAGTCTATATCAAAACCCACTTCCATGTCTCTTTATCTCCATCATCCATTTCCTTCCCAATCTCTCTGTCTCTATTCTCGCACATCCTTCAATCTTCTTCTCATTTATCCATCCCGGTTCTATCCAAGTCTATTGATTTTTTTCTACTCACATCCTCTCCATTTTTACCCATTTTTATCTTCTTCTTATCAATGCTTGTTCAATTCTACCAGGGGAAGAAGGGCATCTCCAAGTCGGTGTCAATGAAGTATGGATCGTGCCCGGGCATGGCTTTGGGCCTAAAGACTTTGAGCCAGAGTGACTCGTACACCTGGGCCATAGAGAACCGCAGGCCCGATAACCCTGTGCGTAGAGAAGGCAGTAGCTCTTCACCGCCATCCCAAGAGCTTTCTATCTCAGAAATCTACCTAGATACACGCACATATATGGAATCACAGGTATGGGAAATATCCATCACACAAAATCTGATTACTGCTGTGTTAAAGAAGGCACATAAACCTACCAGATTGTTGTAAAATGTCTCTCGGTAGTATTCATAGTGCCATAATTTAAACTGGAGAACACATTTTTACATTGACTTTTAAGGTTTAAAGGGCCCATATAACCATATTTTTAATCTATGTTATACAGTTGTTTTCTCATCACAAACACACCTGTAGTTGTGTTTTGTTTTATTCACACATGTTTAAAGGTCCCATGGCATGAAATTTTCACTTTCTGAGGTTTTTGAACGTTAATGTGAGCTCCCCTACCCTGTTTAGCCCCCCCCCCCATGGTTAAAAGTTGCAAAATGTCTAAACTGAGCATTTGCGGTCCTTTTCTGCGTTACAAAAAATCGGAGCTCAAACGGGCGATTTTGAACAAGGCACCTTATTGACGTCAGATTGAAAAAAGAAATGCAAATGCAGTTCCACCCCCGTCTGTCTGTACTCAGCGTCTCTGTAAATCACGCCCAGAGAGTTTGGACTGCGAATGCGCTAGGCAATGCGAAATGCGTTTTTTTATTTGCCTGGAGGCACGTCCGAGTGTTTCTAGACTCTGAAGTCCTTTATCTGAGCCTCTGGACCTTTGAACAGCAGTGGTTTAATTTTATTTTCTGTGGAAATGTTTATTTTTCAATGGAACGCTTCAAATCTCTCCCCCTGTGCAAAAACACGGAAATGGATCAGCTGAGGGCTCAGAGCCGAGAGCGGAGAGTTTGGCCACGCCCCCACCCTCTACTATAGGCCAGCTCTTTTCTCCTCATTTGCATTCAAGCAACAACGCCCAGAATAAAGTGTTTGAGAGAGATATTTATGACTCTTTCTCATCTTATCTCTGTTTCTCATGCACTGAGTGTTGATTTGAAGAAGGATTCATTTACAGTATTAGGGAACCATTAAGGAGCCATATAAAAGCATCAAGAAGTACCATGTCATGGGATCTTTAACATAGAAACCCTGCATATGTAGGCTGAATCCTTCTCTCAAACAGAATACACTCTGTTCCACCTTGTGATGTCATGCGCTAATACAGGAAGTGCTCCACTGTGTTTTTAAACTCCATACACCTTCATTAGAAACATTTGGATGATTTCAAGCCTGGAATTCTCTACTGAAGAAAAGGTAAAGGAAGCTATTAAATTGAAAACTACCACAACATGACATCACAATTTGTAACAGAGTATTTTTGAACTTTGGAGATGTAGACAGACTAAAAATAAAGGATTACTCAAACATGTGTGAAAGAAACAAAACACAACTCTGAGTGTGTTTTTGAGGAGGTAACAGCATTCAAACATCTCACTTTTGTGTAATATAGGATCTTTAAACTAGAGAACACGGTTTTATATTGTCTTTTAAGGATAAGTGGTTTATTTGTCAATATGCATATTATCTACAAATGATCTGTATGGATAGTGTATTGGAAGTTTGTTGTTTTTCCATATGTTTTGCACTGTACAATGAGTTTACGGCACTTTGAACCACAATGCAGATACAGACTAAGTGCTCATGAATGTCATCACAAATAGTATCATACTGTAGTTAGGATAGGTTATTAGTGAGTGGCATTTTGTAAACAAAATCAACAATTAAAGTTTCAATTTTTTTTGCTATCTAGACAAAAAATATAAAATATAAAATGGCTTGCTATTCATTTCTGTTTTAGTATTGTACTCCACCAAGAATCTCCCGAACAATGTCAATGGGAAGGAATTTGTCTTCTATTGCACATGAGGTACTGTAAAATAGTCAAGTGTGCAGTTTTCAATATACAATAATGTACAACATACAATTTATCTTTGTTTTGAATACTCAGAGGCGACATTTGGCATTGATAGAGCTGATCAATGATGGGAAAGGTCTCGGCTTTGGCATCGTTGGAGGGCGAAGTACAGGAGTTATTGTTAAGACTATTCTTCCTGGTGGAGCTGCTGGCCAGGTACTGCTGTCTATGTACTGTAATTGTTTTGTTTTTTATTCTTTTATTTCATAAAATCAAAAACATCTCCAGTGTCATAACGTTAAACATACAAGAAATGAATTAAAATGAGTAGAAAGAAGAGTTATGTTATTGTCCCCCTTTTTCTAGGCAATACATTAACACTGATAGTTACTTTAAAACATGTCAAAATATTTCATTTCAACCACAAATATTAATCCACAGTAAACAGATATTTGCACTTTTATGTACAACAACTACTTTTCTTTTTCATACTTACTTAATGAGGTGAATTTTATGTATTTCTTATATCCCATTGTTGTTCTTGGTTCTTTGATTTCTTTATTATTATTTATTTTACAGCTCTGGAAAAAAATAAGAGACCACTGCAAAATTTTCAGTTTTTCTGATTTTACTACATATAGGTATGTGTTTGGGCAAAAGGAACATTTTTGTTTGAGTCTATATTGACAACATTTTCCCCCCAAAAATAAAAATATTATCGTTTAGAGCATTTATTTGCAGAAAATGACAAATGGTTAAAATAACAAAAAAGACACATGTTTTCAGACCTCAAACAATGTAAAGAAACAAGATGAAATTCATTTTAAAACAACATAATACTAATGTTTACACTTAAGAAGAGTTCGGAAATCAATATTTGGTGCAATAACCCTTATTTTTAATCACAGCTTTCATGCTTCTTGGCATGCTCTCCACAAGTCTTTCACATTGTTCTTGGGTGACTTTATTCCACTCCTGGTGCAAGAACTGAAGTAGCACAGCTTTGTGTTTGTGTTGGAATTCAACAGATGCTGGAATGGAATGGCTGTAATACATGTAGAGATGCTGATTGCAGAAAAAAAAATGCAGTGGTCTCTTATTTTTTTCCAGAGCTGTATATTTGAATTGAAAACATTTATCCATATTTGATGTTGCAGGATAACCGCCTTTGTAGCGGAGATCAAATTCTTTGTATTGGTGATACAGACCTGGTGGGAATGAGCAGTGAACAAGTAGCACAGGTGAGGCTCAAGAGTAATTTCAGCTATTTTGATAATGTGTTTGACTCTGACCGTTGCTCCTGCCAGTTATCTTTCATTGTTCAGATAAGCTCCTCTTACCCTTTAAACTAAAAGATGAATCCAAAGAACATTAATGTTTATAATTTGTAAGAAACTGTTCCAAAATAGATTCAGTGTTTTTACCTATGCATTCATTTTCACCTTCTATCAATATCACTTCTGCCAGGTGCTCAGAAATGCGGGGACCAAAGTAAAGCTGCTCATTGCCAGAGACACAACAAGCGACAACCACCAGTCCTCTCCTGATCTAAGTCACAACAGCAAAGTACATTCATTACTTCATTACAATCGCCAGTTACCACTGTTATATGCAGATACATTCAAGTTTTATGTTATTTTTCATCACAGCCCGTTGACCCAAACCATGACTATGAGTTCGGTGTTCAGTATACGAAAAATAATCAGGGTTTAGGATTCACCATATCAAGCTACACTGGTGATCTGAACTCAGGTAAGATCAATTTAAAAAACAAGATAAACCTATGTCCTGTCAGTCATTATATCATCATTACACTGTTTTTCCTTACAACCTCTTGTATGTACAGCTCTGGAAAAAAATAAGAGACCACTGCAAAATTATCAGTTTTTCTGATTTTACTACTTGGTATGTGTTTGGGCAAAAGGAACATTTTTTTGTTTTGAGTCTATAAACTACTGACAACCAACATTTCCCCAAATTCCAAATAAAAATATTATAATTTAGAGCATTTATTTGCACAAAATGACAAATGGTCAAAATAACAAAAAAGATACATGTTTTCAGACCTCAGACAATGCAAAGAAACAAGATCAAAATCATTTTAAAACAACATAACACTAATGTTTACATTTAAAGATCCCATGACATGGTACTTCTTGATGCTTTTATATGGCTCCTTAATGGTTCCCTAATACTGTAAATGAATCCTTCTTCAAAATCAACACTCACTGCATGAGATATGACTCTGACAGTCTTCATGAGGCTAGATATGTGTCTAAAATGCTTTATTCTGAGTGTTGCTGCTTCAGTGCAAATGAGAAGGACAGAGAGATTGGCTAAGGAGCGGAGGGGGGGCGGGTTTCCCCCGCAGCTCGGCACCGCTCTCTGCTCGCTTCCGTGTTTAACACAGGAAGACAGATGGGAGACTTTGCAATGAAAAAGAGCATATTTACACAGAAAATAAAATTAAACCACTGGTATTTCAGAGGTCCAGAGGGTCGGGTAAGGGACTTGCGAGCCTAGAAACACTCGGAAGTGCCTCCAGGCAAATAAAAAAACGCATTTCGCATTCCGTAGCGCATTCACAGTCCAAACTCTATGGGCGGGATATACAGGGACGCTGAGCGGAGACAGAGGGAGGGGCTGGAGCTGCATTTGCCGATCTGACGTCAAAAAGGTGCCTTGTCCGAACTCGCCTGTTTGAACACTGGTTTTGTGTAACGCAGAAAAGGATCGCAAATGCTCAGTTTAGACATTTCGCAACTTTTAGCCATGGGGGGGGGGGCTAAACAGGGTAGGGGAGCTCACATTAACGTTCAAAAACCTCAGAAAGTGAAAATTTCATGCCATGGGACCTTTAAGAAGAATTCAGAAATCAATATTTGGTGCAATAACCCTTATTTTTAACCACAGTTTTCATGCATCTTGGCATGATCTCCACAAGTCTTTCACATTGTTCTTGGGTGACTTTATTCCACTCCTGGTGCAAGAACTGAAGTAGCTCAGCTTTGTGATTGTGTTGGAATTCAACAGACGCTGGAATGGAATGGCTGCAATACATGTAGAGATGCTGATTTCAGAAAATAATGCAGTGGTTTCTTATTTTTTTCCAGAGCTATAGCTGAGATATATTTGTATTACTATTATATTTTATTCCTACTGTTCATATACATTTATTTAAGTATGCCTTATTTGACACTAGTCTCTTGCTATCTTTCCTACTTATTTAGAATTCATTATTAGCATTTACATTTTTGCTCTTTGTTATTTTAATATATTGTGATGTGTAAGCTACTGTGTCCAAATAATTTCCCTTGTGGATCAATAAAGTTTGTCTGAGTCTAAGTCTAATTATACACAGTACAATATGCAATGAACACAACAATAACAAAGTAACTGTCTTTTGCTGCTCCAGTGTATAGTGCTGGGGTGATGGTGAAGAGCATCGTGAAGGGCAGCAGTGTCGATCAAGATGGCCGCATCCACATCGGTGACATCATCCTCTCCGTGAGTCCCACTAGGAGCATAACAGATGGCTTTCTGTTTACCGTTGTCCTCAAATGACTAATATCTCTGTATGAATGCCTTGCTGACTGCTAACAACTCAAAATTTGCACCACTTGCAAGCTCATCTTTTTCCATAACCTAAACTTTTAACAGTTTTAGCTGATGATGTAATATTCCCATTCCTGTGGCTTGCTTATTGCCTTATGCTGTGTCTCTGCTCCATTTTGTTTTCCTTTGCAGGTGGATGGGATGAGTTTGCATGGATGCAGTGAGCAGAGGGCTATGGAGGTGTTGCGGAGGACAGGGCCAGTGGTTCATCTGAGGCTGCTGAGAAAGGCAGTGGTCCTGAGCCACGTTCTGCCCCCCATACCCCCCCTGCACCCGCTCAGACACTCACACAGCTTCCAAGAGGGCAACCCCTACAAAGTCAGCCTCAATAAGATAACAGAAACAGGTAAGGTATTTCAGGTTTTTCTATTTGCTGTGGATCAAAAAGTAGGTCAATAGGTTTCTTCGATGTGGCAGGGGATTTGTATTCAGCTAAGTATACATTACATAATACAGCGCATAAGAGAATGTAGTACTTTGCTTTGTTCTATTTAAATTAAATCCATCATTCATTTGAACTGTTTTGTATGCTTTATGTATATTGTATTTTCTTACTTTCTAGTCAATTAGTCTTTATCTTATCTCCTCTCTGGCAGGAGTCAGCTCTCTTCATGAGATCTCATGGCGTGCGGCCTTTGCCAACAGGAAACACAGATTTGATTCCAGAAGTGGTAAGAAACCGTTTCCTGTTCCATCTAGAATGCACTTTGGTGTTGATTACTTAGCTCTTGCAAACAACTTGAGAGATGTCAGTGTGACAGCAAAGGCAGTTCTTTGATGAGAGACTATTTATAGTACCATGCAGTCATGTGTTTATCCAACTCATTCAGCTCATTCCAGATGATTTGTCTCCAAACTCCGCCTGCATACATAGCTTTATTTAGACAAGCATTTTGGAGGGCTTGATTAGAGAAAGCACAGCCAAACAGCTTTAATAGAAAGTCAAACATTAGTTTGCCAAGAAACACTGATCGTGGGTGGGAACATGTTTCTGTCTGCTGCATTTTGTTTTGAAGGCCTCCCTTGCATTTTACACTAGAGATTTAATGTGTATGAATGGCTGAAATAAGCTTCTATATATCACATCTGATCTAATTCACATGTGTATATTTTGTACAGGAGGCAAACTGACGTCAGCTGAGGAAGAAGAATTGAAAAATAGATGGCAGCGTGCTCTAGGACTCCGATATGAAGTCATTGTAGGTTTTTAAATAAAAATAATAATGCATTGGATTTATATAGCATCTTTCAAGACACAAAACTCTCCTTGAGTTCAGATGAGCATGACTGATAGGTGGATTAGCCAATTAGAGACATGCATGGTTGCGCGTCTCTAAAATGTGTATTAAAACAAATGTGGCTGCTGATAAGGAAAAAGAAATGAAAAAAAAATATGAAAAACATTGTGGATTTGTGCATAATCGTTGAGCAAAGCACTAAACACAGTGCCATTCCTCTGTATAAAAAAATACTGACAGACATCATTCTGCACTTGCCAGGCAAATAATTGACGATTAGAAATAATTGCATCTTGACCTTGATAAAAGAAATGTATTACTGCGCAGCCATAGTTATTTCCTTTCCTGCTGTGTTACTGTAAATATCCTACTTAAATGTCTGCACTGAAGAGAGATGCTTTCAGTCTCGTTGTGAGTATGTATGATCTAAATTGTACATGTGAACAGTGACAATAAAAGGGATTCTATTCTATTCTATTCTATTTTAAGGTGTGCCAGCTGGAGCGCTTCAGTGAAACCAGTGGACTGGGCATCAGCCTTGAGGCCCGAGCAGGACATCACTACCTGTGCTCCGTTTTACCTGAGGGACCTGTTGGACAATGTGGCAAGATTCACACTGGAGACCAAATATTAGAGGTATAATAATAATAATAATAATAATAATAATAATAATAATAATAATAATAATAATGATAATAATAATAATAAAATTTACATGGCTGTTTACGCGTGAAAAGGGGGGAAAACAGCATAAAAGACTGAGAAACTGTGTAGATTTTTACAGAATATTTATCTCAGGTGAAAAAAGTTTTATATTTCGTTCGTATATTTTCGAGATAATGTTGGAGATGTCTTCTGTATTTGAGGGACACATGCTACAAATTAGTGGCTGTGGTTTGAATGTCTCAAGTTAGGTTTTTCATCAGCTATTGTCCCATTCCTGTCCCTCCTGAATTTGAAGACAACAAAGTCAGGCAGCAAAGAAACTGCACAAAGAACATATAACTATGTCCTATATCTGAACATAAAACTGTAAACAGATAACCTTCTTATTGTATCATATTTTGTGCTATATACTTACCAGCCTGTCTGCTCAAACTTACTCTCATGATTGCCTTCTAGACAGCATTGACATATGATTGGTCTAAATGTGAAATGGTTGTCAAGGTTTCAGACAGATGAAACTCACACTGCACTTATTGCTTTTTAGTAAATGCCGCACAAGTGCTGTTGCAAACTTTTTTTCTGAACAGCAGCAAAATTTCTGTCAGTAAGAGCGTGGGAGTGAGTAGCTTCTGTATGTCAGCGGAGCCAGTTCACATATCCACATGTATCACTCATGACGAGCACTGCGATCAACTTCACCAACTTGAATGCTCAGCTTAGTTATAGAAGATACGTGAGGTTTTATTTCTGTCAAAAACATCATTATCTTGTGCTACCTCTGCTCACTGAAATAATCTTTAGAGGACACAAGTAGTACAGGTGCTGTCGTTTTACCTCAACCTGTATAAGAGCGGCTAATTACTCAACAACCTTAAAGAAAGAACTGCCATATTAAAGAGAGACCGTTTTATCCTGTCTATAGAGGTACAGGTACACTCTAATTCTGGTTTCTAAAGAAACATTGGATGTACCAAATTTTACCGAGTAAATATTTTGTTTTGTTGTTATTTTTTGGCAATACAAATTTGTAAAGCATTCTTATTGATGTTATTTATTTATATTTCTACAGAGAAAGAACTTGACATTTTTTAAATAACACACAAAAATCACATTTCCACTGGTGTGCCTCAGAGCTCTGTCTTGGCCACTCCTCCCTGTTATCTGTCTCCCTCCATTCACTCAGATTTTCTGCTAAACAAAACATTCAATGTCATTGCTGAGTGGAGGACAACACCACCAAAGCCACCACCTAGAAATAAAATTGCGGTTCACACATAATTTCCTGAAATTAAAAAAGTTATCTTATCACTTTGCTCTAAATTTGCTCTTTAAATTAAGGTCTTATGTAAGGTAGCCTTAAGGCAGGGTTTTCAACCTGTAGCTCGGGAGCTACCAATGTCTCTCCACCCTCTTCCAAGTAGCTCGACCACAGATTTATAATTATATTATTGTGCTGCATTGTACTGTATAACAAAATTTTGGCTGTTTATATGCCTGTTGCCATTGTAAATGTATAATTTTGATACCTAAGTTTGTGCACTAATCAATGGATAATGGTTTATGTTTTATGAGCTGTACTCCATCTAAGGCTCTTTTATATACACAATTTCTTGGGACTGCTAAAATTAGTAGCTCTCTGGTATTTTCGTTTTGTAAAAGTGGAGGAAAATGTTTGGAAACCCATGCCTTAAAGGAAAATTAACGTTTTTACAATCTGGACCTTATTTCGGTGATAAAACAACGTCATTTACTCACCCATTGTACTTTGGTGTCATTTGGAGTATTTCTGGAGATTTTGGAGTTTAGCGATATCCATTTAACGTGAGTGCTCGGGGCATATGGTTGCGGTCACTAACTAACACAAACTTTAGCACTTTTCAAATGACAAAAGTTCAATGTGTTAATCTACACTTTTGTTTGAGTCAAAAGTGGCCTGTAATCCGATATCCAGCTATGGTTCCGATTAGATGACGTTATCAATGAGGACCGCGCTCATGCGCGCATTCACAGCTGATTTGCAGATAAGACGACGCTCTCAGCTCTCGGTTACAGTCATAAAGAAGCAAAGGAATAATAATAAGAAAACATCTCCGCTTGAGAAAAACCGAAATGGTACGAGCATAGATTTATTCCGGTTGTGAAAACAAAATGACAGCTTGGACGAAGTTGAGTTTTCACAGGCTTCCTCACACAATCTGGAGTTATTGAAGCTGTGGCTAGTTGCCTTGAGAATGGACCCAAACATGAAAGGCAAAGCTGTAAGATGTTTGGACCATCGTGTTTGCAGTACCCACTTCAGTCCGGACGATTTTTTACCAGCAAAGGAAAAGAAAGAAGGCCAGCAGATTCAGTGCACGGTTCTGAGAAGTAATGCGATACTGATGGCTGTTCTCTGGCGCGCTGCTCCTCAAACTGTCTCTGCTTCCTTCTTTCTAATACCTCCTCATACGTATACTCAGGCTCAAAACGATAGGGACGGCCATCATACTCAAATATGTCCTCTTCAGTCTCAAAGTCCGAATCTTCAGCCATGTCTCGCTCGCAACAGAAAAGTTCTGAGCGTCTTCTAAGCAAAGTAGCGGAATGAATGTGCGTATGCGCACATCCTCGACGACGTCATCCAATCGGAACCATGGCTGGATATCGGATTACAGGCCACTTTTGACTCAAGCGAAAGTGTAGACTAACACACTTAACTTTTGTCATTTGAAAAGTACTAAAGTTTGTGTTATTTGGTGACCGCAACTGTATGCCCCGACAACTCACGTTAAACAGATATTGCTAAACTCCAAAATCTCTGGAAATACTCCAAATGACACAAAGTACAATGGGTGAGTAAATGACGTTGTTTTATCACCAGATTGTAAAAATGTTAATTTTCCTTTAAGGGCTCTGAATGACACTTATAAATTGAATTTCCTAAGAATGCTATTTCTTTCTGTAACTCCAGGTGAATGGAATCCCTCTGATTGGTCAGAGCCATAAGGAGGTGGTCAGCATTCTAAAAGAGCTGCCCGTGAGTGTGTGCCTGGTGTGCTCTCGAATGGTGCCCTGCACAGCTCCCAAGAGCCACCAGGAAAATGAAGACGATGCCCACCTCACCCTCAAAGAGCTGCTGGCTGAGTTCAATGACAAGGTCAACACACACTATCAGGCTGCAGTGGTTTTTAGTCTAAATATCCCTTAGTTGAGATTTCTGCTTGATTTTACTCATTGTGTTTCTCATTTTATTTGAGTAAACCACACATAATATATTAATAGTAATTTGAACAGTTTTCTTTCCTCCTCTGATTTTGCAGTTGGACCAAGGCTGTGTGATCCCATGTCCTACAGCAGAGGACATAACCAAGCGTGGAGTGCCCCCCATGTCCCCCTCCCTGGCCATGTGGGAGCGGGAGGCGGTGGTGGTGGAACTGGAGAAAGGCGAGTCGGGCCTGGGCTTCAGTATCCTGGACTACCAGGTCAGCCACACTGCCCTGAGCCACTCCACAAATAGAAGTAGCTCCAGCAGTCCAAGAATATCAGTGTCAGTGTCGCATAGTGTGAAACACTAGGAAATTGATAAATTGGAATTAAAATTTTAATCTGCATTTAATAATTAATTTATGCACAGAGAGCTTTAAGGCATAGGTTGTCTAGACAGTTGAAATAATTTCTTTAATACTAGATCTGAAATCTTGCCAAATGTCCTACAATTATTTGTTTAATTTAGATATTAAAGTTAAGATGTCTTTTAAAAGTTTTAAAAAGTTTTTTTACATACACAGTCCAACGTGATATATATTTTTCCCCATACATCTTCAGATGGATTTATATTTCATCCTGATACATTTCCATAGGCTCTGTTCTTTCAGTTTTTTTTTTTTTTAATACATTTTCCTCTCTAAATGCCTATTATAGGACCCTGAGGATGCCTCAAAGACAGTGCTGGTGATCCGGTCCCTGGTGCCTGGAGGTGTAGCAGACAAAGATGGGCGCCTTCTTCCTGGAGACAGACTCATGTTTGTGAATGATACGGACCTGGAGGGCTCCAGCTTGGATTATGCTGTTCATGTTCTTAAATCCACCGGCTATGGCCCTGTCCGCATAGGAGTCGCCAAACCACTGCCAGTAAGTAGGATACTTAAAATGTGTGTAGAATCCCTCAGTTGTCCAGGTAGAATCCATGGCAAAAAGAGAAATTCAATTTGTCAACTGGACAAAAGTTTATTTGGTCGATACTTAAACTGTATGTACAGTAATTCACAAAATTTCAGTTGTAAAAATACACTTAATGTGCTTGGCTTTATTTAATGTTGCAAGAGGTCAGCTCTGGGTCAAGATGAATATAGGTAGTGCATATAGAAATTTGACATGCAGGTTCTGTTCCAGTTGGAGATAGTCTATTGACACTGATCTTTTAACTCCTTTAGTTAGAAGGGGATGTTTTGTTTTAATAAATACTTTAGTGTTTTAAAATGGTTTAGTTTAGTTAGGACAGCAAGTGCTGTAAAGACACTGGATTTAACTCAGAGCTAATTTCTATCCATAGCTCCATAGAGTGGGAGGGAATAAATGCATAGAGTATAAGTAAAATTTTTCAGGAAACATTCTCGTTTTGTTGGCCTTCATGAATTACAGCTTATGTCTGTGCCTTTGTATCCTACTTAACAGTGGTTTACCCCAGCAATAACAAAAATGGCATAATGTAATTGGGAAAAAAAATATGCAAACTGCGATCAAATTTTGAAGAAGAAAGTTACAGTACATGGTTTTAAAAGTACTCCTTTTGTTGTGGACTGTGGCTTAGTAACAGGGCCCAGGGACTCTTGTTACATGTGAATATTTAATGCGACCAAGAGATGAACACAATGCTGCAGGAAGACTACAGATGGAGCAGGCAGGGCAGAGGGTGTCTAGTTTACAGTCACAGCCTTTAGCCCGTTAGCCTTTATGTGGATCTGCTCACCTTTTCTAAGCTTTTAAGTGTCTTTGCATCTGCGTGCCCATTCTCAGCTGGAGTTTTATGGTGGCTTGACACCCATCGCGGAGAGGAGTGCGAGGGCCTCCTACGATGACAGTGACAACCACACTCAGATCAGCCTGCTAGCCGAGGCTAAGACAAACACTAACACTGTCATCTCGGAGGATAACAGTGGCATACGGACGTGTCACCCTGCAGAGGTATGCCGCACCACACTAATGAACTCCTCTTTTAACAGGGACCTGATGCACTTTGTATGTCGTATGTGGACTCAAGTAGGACTGTGCAGGGAATGAGATGGGGAATAAGCTGTGGACCTTGAGTGCTTTCATAAATTATCTACAGAACACTCGTTGTACACACGTTGTATTATTTTTTATTTTTTATTTGGTTGGAAATTCAAACAGCTGTGAAAAAGCTTTGGGCAATTCTGACAAAAGTGAATATTTCAATTTTTTAAGGGCAAGCGTTCCAGTAATGATAATCAGAAGATATTCTGGCAATCCTCCGGACACATGTTTGTTGAGGTTTAAGCACCAGACAGCTGTGAAAGGACTGTAAAATGACCACAAAAGTGCAGAAATATAACTTCATACCCTTCCATTTTTCTTTTTAATTGCCTCTTTGCAAATTATATTAAAAATGTACATATCTTCAATGCAATATTCAAGTTATTATCTATAATTTAATATATTGTCCAACTACTATTAACATACAGGAGTTGTTCTGTATTGGATGTACTGGGCTGTTGATTGTCTGAGCCCAGGTTAGGACACTGCTGTGAGTTTCTTTTCAAGACAGAGTAGAGGTTTGCAAAAGAACTTGTCAAAATGTAGAATTTATTGTCAATTACCACCAAAAAATGCCTTGGTCAATTTTACAGCAACATGAGATTGTGTGGACAGCCATTTTGCCTCCTCTAAAGAGATTCTCATGACAGAGGCTGTTCTTTCAGTTCACCATAGAACCAGGCAGCCCAGAAACTGTTGGATCACTGTCACTGGATTAGCTGTAGAGAAAGTGCTCCTTGTCAGGGATTGTTTATTAATTTAGATTCAATTCAGTGCGTTTTGTTTTGTATTTTTATTTAACTCTCAAATTACTATTTTGGAATGGCTATTTTTACTGTAAGATTTCTACTGCAAGGGCATACAGTTTGGGGACGCCATATCTAACATTCAAAAGTGTCTTTCAATGTGCTTTCAGTTACTTTTCAAGGAAAACTCTTGTTGCTCCACTGCTTTGTAAAGAACCCAGCGGGACCAAATAATCTCCCTTTTATCGCACATTTTATACCTTTTTATAAAGACTTTCACCCCAAAGAGTTTTCAGTCACTCTATATTTGTATTCTGATTTATTCCCTGCTTCTTAACAATATAATATTGTCAGGTTGGCTTTGTGTCCTGCGTTCTTACTAAATTTTCCATTTTAAAGGTCCCATGGCATGAAATTTTCACTTTCTGAGGTTTTTGAACGTTAATGTGAGCTCCCCTACCCTGTTTAGCCCCCCCCCCCATGGCTTAAAGTTGTGAAATGTCTAAACTGAGCATTTGCGATCCTTTTCTGCGTTACAAAAAAATCGGAGCTCAAACGGGCGAGTTTGAACAAGGCACCTTATTGACGTCAGATCAAAAAAAGAAATGCAAATGCAGTTCCACCCCCGTCTGTCTGTACTCAGCGTTTCTGTAAATCACGCCCAGAGAGTTTGGACTGCGAATGCGCTAGGCAATGCGAAATGCGTTTTTTTATTTGCCTGGAGGCACGTCCGAGTGTTTCTAGGCTCGGAAGTCCTTTATCTGAGCCTCTGGACCTTTGAACAGCAGTGGTTTAATTTTATTTTATGTGGAAATGTGTTTATTTTTCAATGGAACGCTTCAAATCTCTCACCCGTGCAAAAACAAGGAAATGGATCAGCTGTGGGCTCTGAGCTCTGAGCGGAGAGTTTGGCCACGCCCCCACCCTCTACTATTGGCCAGCTCTTTTCTCCTCATTTGCATTCAAGCAACAACGCCCAGAATAAAGAGTTTGAGAGAGATATTTATGACTCTTTCTCATCTTATCTCTGTTTCTCATGCACTGAGTGTTGATTTTGAAGAAGGATTCATTTACAGTATTAGGGAACCATTAAGGAGCCATATAAAAGCATCAAGAAGTACCATGTCATGGGACCTTTAATAATTATGTGTGCTAATTCCAAGACAAGAAATCATCATTCTTTCATTGCAAAAGACATTTAATTTTAATAATAAATAATCAGTTCTTAGATAATACTGTAATTACTTCAATTCATGACTATAATTTTATGCTTGATATGTACTGTAGTTTTCTTCATAAGTCCTTTAATGGAGGGAAAACAGAATGATGCTGGACTTACTCTTATATGCCTCTTATATCTTCTGTCAGGTTTTAAAGGAAGACCAGTTGCATCAGCGCTTTAACAATATGGAGGAGGATCACAGTGAAGTACCGCCGTTGCTCCCTCGCACCAACTTTGAGAGGACCATCACTGTTGTCCGGGGCAACTCGAGCCTTGGTATGTTCTTTCTGTTTCTCATGACGATGGTTTCCTGGTGTGTGTACGCCAGTGCGACAGCCATTATGTCACTGATAGTTGGTGATGCAGACTGAAGCGGTGTGTGTTTATGCAAGTGCCTGTGGTTAAGAAACAGAGTCAATGCAAGGTAAAAGCTATTAATATTTTGCTTCGGTAACACAGGTATCATTATGCTGTTGTCCACGTGCTAAAGACAAAGCCACCATTTGGTCTTTAAAGTACTCACAACGGACAAGCCAGAGTGTAAAACGCTTCTGCACTTTCTATGTTCTCTATGCAAATCTAAAGGAAACCACCTCATTTGTATTCTAGACACACAGATCTAATAAAGTAGAGACAACTTGAGGCTGGCTCAAAGTTTAGAATTATGTAAATTATTATAGACAGAAGAATTCAAGGTCAAAACCTGCAGTTTGTGTGTCAGTGGTGTCTGTTTTCAAATACTGTTCCTGAGGTTTATTCCTAAAAATAACATTTTCATTACACAATTTATGGCTGTTATTAGGTGTATAAGATAAACCTTAATTTGTCCCACTAGGGGGAAATCACAATTTTGCAATGCAACAATTTGGCTGATTAAGTATAAGTAGGACAAAACGATGTAATTATAAATATAAATAGACTCTGAATAACCCACAAATGTATATACAAAATAAAAATATATAATGCACATGTTTATTATGACACATGATCACATAATTTTAATTCTATACTATAGCACTATACAAATTTAAGTGAATATTAGACTTTTTAGACTGTGATTTAAAGGTCTTATAGGTAACCCTTTATTATTAGGCTGTCTACATCTCCAAAGCTCAAAATGCTCTGTTCCACCTTGTGATGTCATGAAGTGGTAGTTTTCAAGTAAACAGCTACCTTTACCTTTAGTTCAATAGAGATTGGCAATTCCATGTCTGAAATTATAAATATTTGTGTGTTAAACTTGTGTGAATGAAACAAAACACAACTCCATGTATGTTTGTGATGAGGAAACAACATTATAACATAGATCAGAAATAATGTAATATATAGCACACTGCATTCTTCTTCATGCCTTCACTGTCTTTTCTGTTTGTCTTGTCAGTGTTGGTTCATCATGTCACCTGCTCATTGTACACCTGGCACTATGATTGTACTGTATTTTGAATGTAAACATAATAAAAATATTTATGTTAAGTTATGTTATGTTGATTTTTTTTTACTAGATTCAAATTCTGTACAACCATAGTGTTGTGGATGTGTCCTGTAGCAGTTGGGAAAAGTGCCATTGATGATCCTGCTTAGTTTCTCCTATTTACTCTGTGTTTGCGCATGGACAAGTGTGTGTGAAAAATCCTTTATTTTCTTGCCTCTGCTTGTTTGCATTAATGAACAGCTTGTGTAATCCTCCTAGTGTCCGATTTGATAAAGCCATAGAGAGGTGTCTGTGGGACTGGCATGTGCTCGCCCTCTTACCGCCTGTGCCCTCTGCCCCTTTGGCAGTGTGTACTTGTGTGTCTTTGGACTCACTGTCTCCATAAAGAATGATGCTGTGTAAATGTCAATCTGTGTCTGTGTGCTAATCTGCCTTGTGTCTGTCTTGATTATGTTGATTGTGCCACAGTCAGGTGTTTGTTTGGGTCTGTGTCTGTCTGCTTGGCATGTTTTCAAAGTGTTCTTAGCCAGCCCTCCACTCACCTGTCCATGTCTGTGTGTGCGTTTGTGTGTGCGTATTGGCAGGCATGTCGGTGAGTGCTATCAAGGACGGCTCAGGCATGCTGGTGCGCAGTCTGGTCCAGGGGGGTTCTGTAAGCCATGATGGCAGGCTGGGTGTAGGAGACGCCATCTTGGCCATCAACGAAGAGCCTACCACTAATCTGACCAACGCCCAGGCAAGAGCCATGCTCCGCAGGCACTCTGTCCTAGAGCCAGAGATCAGGTGAGGAGACAGTCACACACTTATATAATAGTAGGGATTTAGATGGGATTTAGTACATACTTTCATCTTAATTATTATGTAGAACATTAATTGGGACAAAAGTCAATGAAATGAATATAAGTAATAAAGCTACAAGAGTTTGGGAACAATGGCATTAGATATTAATAGAAAAATACATTTTAGAAGTTTTGTATTATCTAATTAAGAGCTATATCATCATGCTATGTTGCAGTTTTAAGAGCTGAACAGAAAATGTGATTGTAAAGGCATTTATTATGAAGACAAAAAATAGTTCAAACAACCTGAGAGTTGTAAACAGAGGCTCTGAATATTTAATGCAGGAGATGTTATTTACCATCTCTAAAGAAGCCAGAGGCACTCAGCACATTGTGGTATATTGTCCATTATGTCAGCCTATTGTAGGGAGTATTATAATCTTTAAGGATCTATCAACAACTATAGCAGGGGTCACCAACCCTATGCCCGCGGGCACCCGGTCGCCCGTGAGCCCCATTTCAGTCGCCCGCAGAGCAGGTTCTAAAAATAGAACAGGTCGCCCTCGTACTTATATAAATAATAATGTTTTACAAAAATGCTGCGCCTTTATATGCACATATTTTAAAGTAGGCTAATAATAAAAACACTTACAGATTTTAAAATTTAAAATATGTTGTCCGAGTTCAAAGTTCACTTATCTGCGCATGACAATTAACCTGTTTGATGCAGCTGGACTCATCAAAAAAAAAAAAAAAAAAAAAAGACGAGACAGCATGGCGGAGAAGAGAAAGAAATCATATGTTTTTAACACCGACTGGGAAGAAGAGTTCTTTTTTCCCATGGAAAAGAGAGAAGTGTGTATGTCTCATTTGTGGAGCTACAGTGGCGATTTCAAAACGGCACAATGTGGAAAGTCGCTACGAATCACGGCAGCTTCAACACAAACTTTCCCCTTAAGAGTGCACTTCCAACTGAGAAAGCACGAGAGTTAAAGGCTGCTTTAGCCAAGCAGCAGTCTTTCTTCACTAGACCACTGAAAAAGGCTAAAAAGGCAACCGAGGCTTCTTTCAGGGCAACAAATTATTTGATAAAAAACAAAAAGACATTTTCAGATGGAGAAACTGTAAAAGGAGCGATGATGATAATTGCTGAGACTATTTTTAAAGACGAGAAAAATGGATCAGATGTCATCTCAACTCTGGCCAATGTACAACTTGGTGCGAGTACAGTGACAAGACGGGTGTCTGCTATTTCCGAAAACTTGAATGAGCAGCTGGACAAGGACTTACGTGAATACAGGTGGTTCAGCATCCAGAGCGACGAGTCCGTGGACAACAGCAGTACGGCTCAGCTAATGGTGTTTATTATTATTATTATAATTTGAAATCATTCAGCCTGCTTCAATGTTGAAATTATAAGAGTTTGATTTGTTTAAAACAAAAAAAGGAGTTGAAATAATGTTAAATTTATTACTACATTACCACATTACTAGTATATTTTTGCTAATCTAATTGTGACATGTTCATTTGCACAAAATAAATGTCGCTTTGACAATGAAACACAAATGTGGTCATTTACACATAACTAATGCATGTATGCATACATTGTGATCAAATAAATAATAATACAGCATAAAAGTGCATTATTTAGACTTTTGAATTATCTTAATTGAGCTGGTAGCCCTCGTATTATTTGATGACCTTAAGGTAGCCCTCGGCTTTGAAAAGGTTGGTGACCCCTGAACTATAGAGATGGAGCTGTCCTTGGTATGCAGTACAATAGATTTCAATCAATCAATCTTTATTTATAAAGCACTTTTCATACAAAAAATGTAACACAAAGTGCTTTACAGTAATTAAAAACAACCCACATTTCCTTCCATTCACCTAACCAGCCCCCCACAGCTCCCCGACAGCACACAACCAAACAACCCAAACGGTAACACACACGCACGTGTCGCACACATGCACACACACACACACACACACACACACACACGCACACACACACACACACACACACACACGCTAATATACATAAAACTACACATAGTAAATTAACAGTAACAATATGAAATACCTGGTACTGTTTTATTGTTTCAACATTAAAAGGTAAAAAGTAAAATAAGTACATTTTTAATAATAATAATAATAATTCATTGGATTTATATAGCGCCTTTCATGCCACTCAAAGCGCTTTACAATTCATTGTTCATTCACTCCACTTGGTGGTGGTAAGCTACTATCTGTAGCCACAGCTGCCCTGGGGCAGACTGATGGAAGCGAGGCTGCCAATCAGCGCCATCGGCCCCTCCGACCACCTCCAACACTCATGCACACGCCACTTTCATACTAGGCAAATGTGGGTAAAGTGTCTTGCCTAAGGACACAGCGACAGTATTTTGCAACTGGCGCCCCACTGTGGCACCTGGAATTCCCAGCGGTCTCCCATCCAAGTACTAACCAGGCCCTGCCTTGCTTAGCTTCTGAGATCTGACGGGATCAGGCTTTGACAGGGAGGTATGGCCACATACCTGCCACATACCTGCCTTAGATTTTTAGTTAGACTTAGACAAACTATAATGATCCACAAGGGAAACTGTTTAATATAATATTATATTATATAATAAAAAGAGTCTAAAATATAAATGTCAATAATAAATTCTCCTCAAACAGTACGAAAAGTACTTAACACAGTTATACATTACAAGTCAAGCACATCATCCGTGCCAGGGGTTGAGTTTAGACTGTGTAGAAGGTAGAAGCTCTTTTCTGTGTGATTAAAGGCAGGAAACGACATGGACCCTATATAATTTACAGACATGTACTCATTGCCTATAAATGATCTCTCTCACCAGATCTCCCGGTATCACCACCTTGTTTTTCATCCGTCGGTCATAGTTGAGTGGAGCTGAGCAGTCATGTTAAATTTGATTAGATGATGAAATTTAAAGAATTGCCTTGGGGTAAAATTGGGCAAATTATTACGAGGTCTAACATCAGCAAATACGGCACTGGATTGACAATGCTGCTATGCTGAGACGTGCCCTTTGTTCTCCATCTCTGCTACCCCATGCAAAATCAACATCCACTCAGCTTGTGTTGCTGCACAGAAATACTCATAGCAATGGCCGTAAACTCCAAAAAATAGTCTTTTTCTGTGATGGGAAATATCTGAATAATTCATGACTCATTTCACCTTGAACAGTGTGCTTGTGAATAAAAGTGCACAAACACACACAAGGCAAGCAGATCGCTGTCTTTCTCCCAAAACACACACAATCACTGTTCCTCCTCCATCTGACAGACAAACTAACAGAGAGTGGAGGCAGATGAGCTGCTTTGGCAAGAGAAAGAAACACAGAGAAAGGGGTGAGGACTTGTCACTATCAGAATGGCTGTATTTGAGACAAGACAGTCTGTCCACATGGCTCACTCACAACAGTTCAATACAGCAGACATCCACATATTCACACTGACATCATAAAGGGACTACATACATATATGGGCTGGGGAGGTGGGTTTGAAAAGACTGTCTGTACTCATGAGCTGTGGAAGAATGGAGATGCGAGGAGGAGGGGACTTTAATGATGTCCTTGACACTCAAAGTTAAATGACACGGAGGCTTATGGAAAACATGCCTTTCCCTATTTTGAATGAACTGTAAGAGCTGACTAGAATTACAAATGTGCCTTCAAACAGTATCAACATTTTCCCCAGCAGCTATATGAGACAATAATGCCTATGATTGTTTTGCATAAAAAAGGTTATATGGGTGATGCTAAATGTACTTATATTCCATATGTATTATGAACTTACAGTATTGCTTTGCTTTTGACGCTATATGTGTGAGGAAAAGGCCACCATCAAATATGCAATTGTCTTCACTGTCTTGCTGTAAAGGTCCTATATCAGGGGTCACCAACCTTTTCAAAGCCGAGGGCTACCTTAAGGTCATCAAATAATACGAGGGCTACCAGCTCAATTAAGATAATTCAAAAGTCTAAATAATGCACTTTTATGCTGTATTATTATTTATTTGATCACAATGTATGCATACATGCATTAGTTATGTGTAAATGACCACATTTGTGTTTCATTGTCAAAGCGACATTTATTTTGTGCAAATGAACATGTCACAATTAGATTAGCAAAAATATACTAGTAATGTGGTAATGTAGTAATAAATTTAACATTATTTCAACTCCTTTTTTTGTTTTAAACAAATCAAACTCTTATAATTTCAACATTGAAGCAGGCTGAATGATTTCAAATTATAATAATAATAATAAACACCATTACCTGAGCCGTACTGCTGTTGTCCACGGACTCGTCGCTCTGGATGCTGAACCACCTGTATTCACGTAAGTCCTTGTCCAGCTGCTCATTCAAGTTTTCGGAAATAGCAGACACCCGTCTTGTCACTGTACTCGCACCAAGTTGTACATTGGCCAGAGTTGAGATGACATCTGATCCATTTTTCTCGTCTTTAAAAATAGTCTCAGCAATTATCATCATCGCTCCTTTTACAGTTTCTCCATCTGAAAATGTCTTTTTGTTTTTTATCAAATAATTTGTTGCCCTGAAAGAAGCCTCGGTTGCCTTTTTAGCCTTTTTCAGTGGTCTAGTGAAGAAAGACTGCTGCTTGGCTAAAGCAGCCTTTAACTCTCGTGCTTTCTCAGTTGGAAGTGCACTCTTAAGGGGAAAGTTTGTGTTGAAGCTGCCGTGATTCGTAGCGACTTTCCACATTGTGCCGTTTTGAAATCGCCACTGTAGCTCCACAAATGAGACATACACACTTCTCTCTTTTCCATGGGAAAAAAGAACTCTTCTTCCCAGTCGGTGTTAAAAACATATGATTTCTTTCTCTTCTCCGCCATGCTGCCCCGTATTTTTTTTTTTTTTTTTTTTTTTTGATGAGTCCAGCTGCATCAAACAGGTTAATTGTCATGCGCAGATAAGTGAACTTTGAACTCGGACAACATATTTTAAATTTTAAAATCTGTAAGTGTTTTTATTATTAGCCTACTTTAAAATATGTGCATATAAAGGCGCAGCATTTTTGTAAAACATTATTATTTATATAAGTACGAGGGCGACCTGTTCTATTTTTAGAACCTGCTCTGCGGGCGACTGAAATGGGGCTCACGGGCGACCGGGTGCCCGCGGGCATAGGGTTGGTGACCCCTGTCCTATATTATGCGAAATTTACTCTTGTGAGCTTTTAGTCATGTTAGAATGTTGCTACTTCCTCAAGAACATACCTGGAGTTGTGTTTTGTTTAATTCACAAGTGTTTATCCTCCTTATCATCCTTCATTATTAGTCTGTCTATATCTCCAAAGCTCAAATGCTCTGTTCTACCGTGTGATGTCATAAAGCGATAGTTTTCAAGTTAACGCCTACCTTTTTTCCTTTTGTTCACTTGAGATTGGAAATCTCTACTGAGCAATTCCACCTTATCACATGACATCACAAGGTGGAACAGAGTGTTTTCTATTTGAGAGAAGAGCTCCTGGTGTCTTTTTGATGAGGAAACAACATTATAGAGGAGCTCATTCTCCAACAGGCAGTGAGAGATACAGGACTACATTCATACCATACTCCATACAACTGTACAACAACTTACCCTTATGTAACAGATAATACTCCCTACAACTGTATACAGCTGGTACTGAACATCATATTTGATACTGTATTTTGTATTTGACTACTACTTTTCTATTTAAATCTGATTGTACATATATATTTATTACCATTATCTTATGTATATAATTCTGTCCGATCTGACACAGGTCTATTGCTCTTTGGTTGCTATTCCATCGATTTTTCTTTTTGTTCTTTTTACCCTCTGTTTTATATTGTATATTATATTTGATGAGTGAGCTACCGTACCCAAAACAATTTCCCTTGTGGATCAATAAAGTTTGTCTAAGTCTAAGTCTAAGTAACATAGATCAGAAAAAAAACGTAATGTAGGCCCTTTAATAATAGTTTTAATTGTTTATTATTCTCTCTACTTACAGTATAATGTGCACTTAAACTGCAAGCATTTCACTTTTGAGAGAACAGCTAAAACAACCTTTTCCATCATATTCTAATTAACTGATGTATTTTTTGTAAATCCCCACATTAGCACCAAAAGCGTCCAGATTGGTCTTAAACCATAGTATTCTATCTATTTCTCATTTGCTGGCAGACATAATAATCCCCCATCTGATATAGAAAGGCATTTCATTTGTGTGTTCTTATTTTGGAAATACTCATTTGCATTTTGTTTTGTCTCCCATGCCTCCTATACCCGCAGGATAAAATATGTCCCAGCTAATCAGGTGGATGAGCACCGCATTCGGCTTGGTCTGCCCCCTCTGGCCTCCATAACAGTAGACAGTCCCTCACCTTCACCCACACCGCCCACCCCTTCACCAGAACCTCCACCAGGACAATGCAGATCCCCGGGGCCCATCAGACCTGCTCTTATAACCTCATCCACTGCTCCAACCATCCACAAACCATCTACATCAGTCCACCTTAAACCTCCAACCACTGCAGAGCGTGTCAAACCATCTTCACCAGCCCACCTTAAATCGCAGGTCACGACTGAGCCAGTGAAACCATCTTCATCAGTCCACCTTAAATCCCAGATCTCAACCGAACCAGTGAAGCCATCAGTGTCTGTCCACCCTAAACCTCAGATCTCAACCGAACCAGTCAAATCATCTGCATCAGTCCACCTTAATCCTCCAGTTGAGCAAGTGAACCCGTTTTCCTCAGTTAAAACTTCACCCATGGCTGAACAAGCCAAGACAGCTGCGCCATTTAAAGCTCCATTCAAATCCATTGTCCCCACCATCACCCCTGCTTCAGATACAAGGTAATGTAACACAAACTATTATTAAAGGTCTCACTTAGACTCTATAAAGTGATTCATGTTGGCAGGATTGTAAAATGGAAAATACCCATATAGCTTAATGGTCTTATATTACACAAAATAGATTGTTTAAGCCAGGCATGGGCAAACTACGGCCTGGGGGCCATATGCGTCCCGTTAAGCTTTTTAATCCCGCCCGTCGAACTTGAAGAAATTATATTAATAAACCTTGTTAATTTAATGTTTTAATTTCCCTGCAATTCTGGCATTTTCCAATAGCTGGCGCACTACATACATTGACCTTTGTTGAGGTGCAGCGTTTTGCTCCACATTTGTGCTTTACTCTTTAACCCCTCAGCCCTCCTGTAAAGATGAGCGGAGCTAAGAAAAGAAAAGTGGACAGAGAATGTCGAGTGGTTAATAAGGAGTGGACAAGTAATAAAAGTAAATAAAGCACATGTTATTTTTTGCTCTTATGAGGTGGATTACCAAAACACTAAATCCAGTTGCTTCTGGTCTGGCCCTTCTGTCAAATTTTAGAACCCTTTGTGGCCCACGAGTCAAAAAGTTTGCCCATCCCTGGTTTAAGCCATACTATAGCCAAACTAAGCCATGCTATAATGCTGTTACCTTTTCAAAAACATGCCCGGAGTTGTGTTTTGTTTCATTCACAGGGTAACCCTTTATTATTAGTTGGTCTACATCGCTGCTTCACTGTGTACTTCACTCCATACACCTTGGAGTACGGAGATTAAGAACACAGTGAAGCATTTCCTATATTACGACATGACATCACAAGGTGGCGTTTTGAGTTTGAGAGTCACTGTATTCAGCCTAAATAAGCAGGAACACAACAGGTTATGTTTGTGATGAGGAAACAACATTATACACACATCAGAAAGTAGTGTAATATATGCCCTTTAAAAATGCTGCGTTAGAAATTATAGCCTAATGTCAACTGAAAAATGGTCCTCCTCAAATTCCAAACCTGATATGTCTCAACTTTCTGAACCAGGGTTGTTCTACATAATACCCCTGCTAGTACACTTTAATGCCTGAATTCAAGTCATGATGTGTTTGTTGGTGACATTTCATATACAGGGAGACAGTCTTACATTCTGTGGCATGTTAATCCCTTAATGTTCTCATTGTACAGGCTTTTGACTTTTATTGCAGCTCGAGTTTTATGACTGTAACACATTATACAGTCAGTCACGCGGCAGCATCGTGCTAATGATCTGAGTTATTATCTGTCACTTTAATTAAGCGTATCCACCAGGAAACAACATTTTCCAGTGTGTGCAGCTGCCACACTCTACTCCACATTTTTCGCTCCTCTCTTTTGGGCTGCTCTGAATGTTGAATCTCCAAGTTATATTTAGCCATTCGCTTATGGATCTCAGTGCTGACTGTCAGCGAAAATGAATTGTTTCGCTTCTGTCTGTCCCTGCTCCATCTTGGTGCCTGCTCTTCTCTCCACCCACACTCCCCCTCTCTGTGCAGCTCTTTCTTAGCCTTATCTCTTGATACATTGTCTTGTGTGTAGCGCTCAGCCAGCCTTGCCCCTTCACTCCCTGTGTTTACATGTGTCCCTCACCCAAATCACTGGTCCCTCATTTTCCCTGTCAGTCGTCTGGTGCTGGCTGCTTTCCTGCAGCCCCATGGAGCCATTTGTTCTGCCCTCTTCTCTAACTTTGACTGGCTGTTGCCTCCTGCTGTGGAGATAACACTACTATCGCTCACCTCTGTAAGCTTATTACAACTCTCCACCTTTAAACGTATTCATGAAAAATTCCACTACCTCCTCTTTCCTACACACTAATATGTATTCTGTAGTATATATACAGTTCTGTTTATACATACATACTATAATGTGAAAATAGCCAGACTCACAGAGATACAAGTTTAGTGTGACCTTGCTGCCTGAAAAGTAGATTCAAGGTCTGGCATTATAGAGTATATAGTAGTCGTTTGTTACTGGATCAATGCTAACAATAAGAAGAACAGCTCCAGCATACTCTGATCTTTATAATAAACCATGAGTCTCGAATAAAGAATGAAGGTATCACTTCAGTTGTCAGTGCTATGATGTTATTATAATCACAAAAATGATAATAATAAGACATTTTATTTATTAGGACCCTCAAGGTCGCCTGACAACAATAAACAAATACAAAAGCATTATTATAGAACAAAGTTAAATACATTAACAAACATACAGTGAAACGTTATGTATTATTGTTATTCATCTCAGTGTAGCCATGTACTAGTATGTATATCACTTATAAACAGAACAGATAATAATGTATGTTTCTGTTATTTAGCATAGCATAGTATTCAGTTTGTTATTCAGGTTGTTAATGAATCAAAGGGGAAAAAATAACTGATGTTGAATTAATTAGCTTCAAATGAACCATTGTAGCCTTAAACAAAGGATAGTTTGATGTGTAAATCATAGATATTTTGCTTCTGCTTAAATGAATACAGATAAAGATGCATCACAATATGTTTTTGATGTATTTGTGTTTTATCAGTTGGCAGAATCGAAAATCAATTGGGGATACAAGGGAACATAGAAACACACATGAAGACTGTACAGAAAACATCAAGGACAATCACACTGATGGGAAAGCGCCTAAATTGGATACAGGGCTTATAGCAGATGAAACAGATCTTGCAGCTAAGGAGGAATTCCACCCTCGCTTGGTTGTGTCCTGGGAGCACCCGAGAAGGTCAGTAAATCAGTCATATCAGTGCTTATTCCATTTGTATATATTTTTCATCCTCTATCTGCTATGCCCTTTTATCCTTCCTGTTCTGGGGAGTGCTTTGGAGAATCTAGCCTTGTTGAGGTGGTGTTCACAGCAGGGGCAGGGGCTGTTAAGAGCATAAAGTCAACCTCCTATTTCTCAGTCTGTATTTATGACGGCACCCTTCCCAGATAAATCACATAAACCATAGTCTATGTAAAGTCTAGCTATTGTGCATGTCTCCCCGGTAGGTATAATAACCCATTGTTTGCACTTAATCTCTGGAACTCTAGCCTGAGCTGCAGATAGGGAAAAGATGAAAGGGTAAAAAAGGCGTACTTGTTGGATTAATTTCCTCTCTTGTGCATTTTTGCCACAATCTTTCAAATTAAGTAGGTCTTCATCAGGCTTTCAGACACACCACATCTATCATGACTGTACCTATGGTCTAAGTGGGATTTTGTGGCCCCTAATGCAGGCTGTGTATGCTTTCTCTGTGCCTTAGTGTGCGTTTGATTCGAATGCCAGGACAGTCCCTGGGTATCAGCATTATGGGAGGCAGAGGCATGGGCCGCAGACTGAGCAGTGGAGACATGATGAGGGGGGTGTTCATCAAACACATCAGCCCCGACAGCCCAGCAGCGCTTAATGGCACCCTCCGGATTGGAGACAGGTTACTGGAGGTATGTCCCTGTAGATGTGTGGATGTGGAGGCTTGACTGAAAGTAGCTCTGTTATTGTAGCAAGAATGGATGGGTTTTAAGAGTAAATGGAGTGAAATGTTCTTGTGTAAATGAAAAAATGTTGCGAAAAATGCTATCGTGGCAGATTGGTTGGATCACTTGAACTCCTGTTTGTGTTGGCAAAGTACCGCTCCAACTTTTACACAAAAATGCAATAGCAATTTATATTAAAGGGCCATATTACACTATTTTCTGATCTATGTTATAATGTTTCCTTATTACAAACATACCTGGAGTTGTGTTTTGTGTCATTCATACATGATTTGTTTGTTTGTTTATTTGTTTATTTACGGATCCCCATTAGTCTCTACAAACATAGAGACTAGTCTTCCTGGGGTCCAATTTAAAATACAATACACTTCAATACATCCAAGCACCATAACAACAGACCAATCAAAACAGTGAGATTAAGTTACATTATCCAAAACACATACTAAACACTAAAATATGTTACATTCAAAACAGTGAGATTAAGTTACATTATCCAAAACACATACTAAACACTTAAAATATGTTACATTCAACTTTATTCAGCATTATAAAATAGTAATTTCTTAACACATTTTTTAAAAACAGCATGATTTTGTATGAGCATGTAAAAGGAGAAATTCAATTTGTCAACTGGACAAAGTTTGTTTGGTCGAAAACGTTTCGCCGCTCATCCGAGAGGCTTCGTCCAGTTGACAAATTGAATTGAATTTCTCCTTTTATCATGGATTCTACCTGGACGACTGAGGGACTCTTCACGCATCATTCATACATGTTTAACACACAAATCCTGCATATTCAGGCTGATTTCTTCAGAGTATACACTCCACTGTGTTTTTGAACCCCATACACCTTCATCATGTCGATAATTTCAGCTCTGAAATTGTCAATCTACTAAACAAAAGGTAAAACGTAGCTCCAGGTATTTTTTTGATGAGGTAATGCCATTATAACATGACTAAAAGCTGACAAGAATCAATATTTGACCTTTATCATTTTTAACTTTAAACATTTTTAGTAAAATTGCCATCCATCAGAATTTAAATAATAATAATGTACAATTATACCTCACATTTCTTAAAACAGTGTATTACCCCAGAGGACAAATTAGTTGATATTAGTTTATTTTAATAGTTTCAAAATTCAAAGTCCAAAGTCAGCTTTATTGTCAAAAACCATATGTACAGGTTGCACACATGATTTGAAATTGCAGCGCTCCCTATGCCCACAGTGAACATAAAACATCTGATAAACAAGACAATAAACACCATGCCTAAAACGTCACATATACCTGTAGCCAAAGTATAAGATAATAAACCCAGTGACTAAATCATTCATATACCCCATGGGTCGGCATCCTTTACCACTCAAAGAGCCATTTGGACCCGTTTCACACAGTAAAGAAAACACTGGGAGCCACAAAACCTTTTTGAAATTTAAAATTATATAACACTGCATATAACGTTTTGGGGTTTATTTTGCCTTTGTGACATAGAATTACACTTTGAAAATTAACAAACTGAAATAAAATACATTTTAATTAAATACAGTGGCCTCGTTGTTTTGCAGATTTTTTTCTTCCAATTTCTTTTCAACGCGCATTGTGTTCTGCGTCCTGATTGGCTAAGGGACTGTCGACCTTTGTGATTTGTCCGTCATTCTCCTCTGTGTCTCCTGTACAGTACAGAATGCATTCAGTTTGCCAAATTTATATAAATGTTAAATCGCTCGCAGTGTGACTCTGAAGTGCTGTATGTTTGCAAGTTTTCTCCCCAACAAAACCCGAGACAGCGGAGCGGCACCAGAATGAAGAGGCTCGGTCAGAAGAACTGTGAAATACACACAATATGTTTAGGGCCTGAAAGCAGGTTTTGAGCTTTGGTTTCATTCTGTAATACTGTGCTTTTTTTGTTGAAAATCTACGAAAGTTTGAGTGTTTACACAAGAGAGAAATGTGAGAAAATGTTAATGCCAGTCTGAGAAGAAGTTTGTGGTGAGGCGTTTACAGCCTTAAAACATGTAGAATAATTATAAAATATAAAGCTAACTACTTCACAGATTTCGCCTATCGCGGGTTATTTTTACAACATAACCCCCACGACAAATGAAGGACCGCTGTACTGAGCTGCATCAGAGGGATCAAAGAGCCACATGCGTTTCTGGAGCCGCGGGTTGCCGATCCCTGATATACTCATAACCAAAGTACAAGACAATAACCACAATGACCAAAACATCACATATACCTGTAGCAAAAGTACAGGACAATAAACACAATGACTAAAACATCACAAATACCCTTAGCCAAAGTACAAGACAATAAACACAATGACTAAAACATCACATATAACTGTAGCAAAAGTACAGTAAACAATACAAATAGGTAAAATAGGTATATAAAATAGGTAATAATGTATCAGTTGTGATTTAACCAATTACTAGTTTTATCCCCTACTGCTGTATGTGCTGAATGTGCCTCAGGTCGGTGGTGTGGATCTCAGAGAAGCCAGTCACGAACAGGCAGTGGAGGCCATTCGCAAAGCTGGAGAATCTGTGGTGTTTCTGGTGCAGTCAGGACAACACAGATCCCAGGTAACTTATAATTGGCCAAATACAGTAGCATGGAACTGGATTAGATTCACAATGCAAGAAAGTACTTTGTTATAGATAAAGATAGTATAATATAATATTTATGGCTGACTGCCTGGCCTTATTATAAAACTGTGAAAAGATACTGCCAGGTACCCCACCAATAGAACCTATAGGCCTTCTTCCAGGGAGGCACACAGATTTAAATTTGCCTACTCTGCATCTTGTGTTTCACCCACAGTCTCCTATGCATAGTAACAGTGAGCAACTAACTCCAAGTCCACTATCCAACTCCCACAGCAACAAGGTAAGAGTCACTTGGTAAATTTATTTTTGTTAATGGGGAAACTTTCTGACTAATTATTTTGGCATAGAAACTTACACGTGCAATGTTTAGATAACAAATGGATGCTCGATTTTCTCACTTACTCAACTAAATCATATTAGTAATTTACTCTTTTATAGCCTACCAAAATAACCTACAGTGTATTTAGAAATGTACTGGTTTATTTTAGTGGTGATTTATTCATACACAGGTATATATGTGTTTCCTTTATAACTATAGGAAGCCCACAGTGGTTTGTTCCATAACCTGTCCCCCACCAATCCCTACACTCCTACTCCCTTTAAGGTTGGTATTGTCATGGTTGTATCTGTGTGTGATGTGGTGTTTTTCAGGCATAGCTTTATGAACAAGTCATAAATTGAAAACTGGAAAAAGGATATGCAATTGAGAATTATGTCAGTATGTTGTTGTTTTTTTAAGTGCCCATATTACATTATTTTCTGATCTATGTTATAATGTTGTTTTCTCATCAACATACCTGGAGTTGTTTTTTTTTCACACATGTTTAACACACAGAGACAAGAGAACACAAGCTAAATATGCCAATATATACACTGTGTTCTCTCAAACAGAAAACAATATATTGTTTGTGTTGTGATGTCATAGTAATACAGGAAGTGCTCCGCTGTGTTTTTACACTCCATACACCTTCACTAGAATCATTTGGATATTTTCAGCCCTGGAATTGCCAATCTTTGCTGAACAAAAGGTAAAAGGTAGCTGTTGGACTTGGAAACTATTGTTTCATGACATCACATGGAACTGAGCTTTGGAGATGTCGACAGAATAATAATAATAATAACTACTTACTCAAATATGTGTGAATGAAACAATGTTTTTGAGGAGGTAATAGCATTATAATATGGCTTAAAGATAACTAGAGTCCATTTCTGCTGAATGACATTGCCATGATTTGTCGGGATAGTGCAGTGTTTGTAGATGAAAATTGTATACACATTTCTACACTGGAGGCAAAGTGGGTGAAGTGTTTTGCCCAACAACACAATTTTCTTTTGTGTAGTTTCCATTTGACAGTATATATACTGTAGTGGTCTAATGAAGGAAGAGGAATCTGGCGACAGGTGTTGAAAGAGCAGATGAGCTGCTTTAGGTGCTCATAATGTTATGCCTGACTGTGGTTTGTTTTCAGTTACCATGCACACCAAGTCAACTTCATGAAACTTAATTATTATGCATATTTGCACAGACACCCCTTGTAGTTAAAATCCCTCACATCCACCTTGTTTGTTTCTACCCTTTGTTTTCCTTTTTGATGGAGATGCAAAGCTCTCAAAATAGATGGTTGTGTATTCTTTTGAAGTTACTTCCCATGTACTTGTAAGTTGGCTGAAAACTAATGCACCATTCTGGTCATCTTTCATGTTATTTTTAACCTAGATTGAAACCATGTTCATTAATTCATCTTGCTCAGTTTTTTTAATGCTAACACTGCTTCAAGCACATCAAGCAAAGCCTCAGGGGTAGTCCAACTTCTGCCCAAAGGATCCCTGAGGCATCGCGTTCTCTGCCTGTTCAATGATGCAGAATCACTTCTCCCTAAGGTGCCCTCACCAACACTGCAGAGAGCGAATCGCAGGAGCCCCCAGACTGTCCCATCAAAGACACAAACGGCAGCAGAAGATGATGAGGATACTGCCAGGCGTAAGTATAAATCATTACAATGGGACATAAGAACAAATGAAGATGCACTATGGAGATGCTACTGCTTTGCTGGAATATTCCTGAATATGGCATTCGATATTTCCAGCCAAGTCACATTTACCTTTGTGGAGCGGCACACCTGCTGACAGAAATAATGCATACTTTGTAATTAAATAAATGCAATATAAATACCTTTAAGCAATTACATCTCCATAGAAACATGCAGGTTGTGGTCCCCATACCAGAAAAAGTTATGTAATGTAACTTAAAAAACAACTATTTTAGCATAGTTTAATTCAAGTTTGAGTAAATGATGATGTTTGCCTTTTGTGAGACCTCAATTGCAGGGTGATGACAACAACATTCTATAGACCAATTATATTTAATACATATGGGACAGCAAAAATGTATATTCTTAAAATGCCTATTTTTTTGCTATACAGTAAGCTCTTGGGTCTTGTCAATAATAGAAATGATCAGGGTCAACATTTGTGATTTTACCTTTTGGGTATTTCATGGCAAAGTACAGTGTAATTAATAGGAAAAAAACACAGTGGCATTATGCCATCATCACTTTCTAGAATCTGAAAATTACCAATAGCTGCATTTTTTCCTGTATTTTGGATATTGATCTTGAAAAAGGGAAATTCATAAAACACTGTTCTCCCCTGAATGTGACAGAAAACAGCTTGTGCTACAGACCTTGGACCTGCCTTGGATGTTAAAGGTCCCATGGAATGAAAATTTCACTTTCTGAGGTTTTTGAACGTTAATGTGAGCTCCCCTACCCTGTTTAGGGCCCCCATCCCCCATGGCTAAAAGTTGCAAAAGGTCTAAACTGAGCATTTGCGGTCCTTTTCTGCGTTAGAAAAAAACACAGCTCAAACGGGCGATTCTGAACAAGGAAACTTATTGACGTCACATCGAAAAAAGAAATGCAAATGCAGTTCCACCCCCGTCTGGATGTCCACCCCCTGTCTCTGGAAATCACGCCCAGAGAGTTTGGACCGCGAAGGAGCTACGCAATGCGAAATGTGTTTTTTTATTTGCCTGGAGGCACGTGCGAGTGTTTCTAGGCTCGGAAGTCCTTTACCCGACCCTCTGGACCTCTGAAACAGCAGTGGTTTAATTTTATTTTCTGTGAAAATGTGTTTTTTTCATTGAAATTCCTCTCCTTTCTTCCTCCGCGCTTAAAATGCAAAAGTGGGAGACAGCGCACAGCGCATCTAACCAGCGGCGCATTTGCCCCCCCCCACCCGCTCCTCTAACCTATCTGTGTCCTTCTCATTTGCATTCAAGCAACAAGGCCCAGAATGAGTTGTTCAGAGAGAGATATTCTGACTCTGACTGTGTACATGTGTCTTTCTCATGCACTGAGTGTTGATTTTGAAGAAGGATTCATTTACAGTATTAGGGAACCATTAAGGAGCCATATAAAAGCATCAAGAAGTACCATGTCATGGGACCTTTAAAAGTGAGCTACTAACAGTTTAGTCTGCATAGGTTTGTTCTCTGGAGTCCACTTTATTCCTTCTGGGTTGAGCACAAATAGTGTTTCTGGGGGTTGGTGCTGCATAATCACTTGCTTCTCTCTAACTTTAGATCTGGTTTGCATTTTTATCTCAGGGAGTAGATCAGTGGTCCTCGTGTATTAGTATGTACATGTATCTATCTAACTATCTATCTAACAGTTTTTATTTAGCTTAATGAATTAAACCAAAGACAAGGCAATTTTTCACTTTATAATGAGTTTTGCTCAGCAGCATATATCCTATATTATAAAAGACTAGCCCATGCCCTATATACGCATTGTTATTTCCGTATTATGGTGCATTATGGAGGGACATGGAACATAGACATCTGTCATCTCCTTAACATGGCTGACATTTCCCTCCAGACAAATTGTACACACACAGGCAGCTCTAGGGTCTATCGCTCCCTCCACAGAGAGTGTCGGTCATTACATGCTGCATGTCACCATTTTTGTGTGTCGGACTTCCCATCATCCTCTTCTGCTAACAGCCTCCTGTTTGTTAACCATAGAAAAGATGCTTGAGCGGTATGGCAGCTTGTCTGGGAAGCTCCATATGATTGAGCTGGTGAAGGACCCGGCCGCTCAGGGGCTGGGGATCCGGCTGACAGGGAACAAGGATGGCTCCAGGGCCCGGATGAGTGTCTATGTGGAGCATATAGAGCCTGAAGGCCCCGCTGCTTTAGATGGGAGGATCAGAGAAGGGGACGAACTGCTTGAGGTAAGAGATACAATATGAAGATAATGTAGACAAGTGGAGAAGGTTTCAAAGGTGGTCATCTGGACGCTGTTTTTGCAATGAAGACATTTTGGCTCCCATCTAGAAAGCATTTTCAAATTGGTGATCCTGGCTTTATCCTACTTTGAGTTCACTAAGTCCAGCTCAAAATGAAGGAATTTTTAGAATGAAACTGCCCTGCCCTTGTCATTCTATCTGACTTCCTTATGGATTTTTGAACCACTCCAGGACCAATGAGGGATTATATCAATTAGATTTAACTAGGTTCATCTAATACATCTAATACATATACAGCTTTTGAAAAAAGCCATTTTAATTTTAACCCAGTCTTCTTCTTCTCCTTTCGGCTTGTCCCTTTTTCAGGGGTTGCCACAGTGAATCAATCTTTTCCATCTCGCCCTGTTTTCTGTATCTTCTACTCTGGCTCCAACTACCTCCATGTCCTCCCTCACTGCATCCATAAATCTCCTCTTTGGTCTTCCTCTTTGTCTCCTACCTGGTAGCTCCATCTCTAACATTCTTCTACCAATATATCCACTGTCCCTCCTCTGAACATGTCCAAACCATCTCAATCTGGCTTCTCTAGCTTTTTCTCCAAACCTTCCTGTCTGTGTTGTCCCTCTGATGACCTCATTCCTGATCCTGTCCAACCTTGTCACTCCTAAAGAGAATCTGAGCATCTTTAACTCTGCTATCTCCAGCTCTGCCTCCTGTCTTCTGCCTATTGCAAGGGTTTCTAATCCATACATCATGGCTGGTCTCACAACTGTCCTGTAAACCTTTCCCTTCACCCTAGCTGGCACTCTTCTATCGCAGATCACTCCTGACACTTTTCTCCAGCTGTTCCATCCTGCCTTCACTCTATTCTTCACCTCTCTTCCACAGTCTCCACTGCTCTGAACAGATGAAGTATCTAAAATCCTCCACCTTCACCACCTCTGCTCCTTGTAACTTCACTGTTCCACTGTTCTCCATTTACACACATGTACTCTGTCTTGCTACGACTGACCTTCATCCCTCTTCTCTCTAATGCGAACCTCCACCTCTCTAGGTTCAAATTGTAAAAAAAACGTTACTATTCCTTTAAGTGCTTTATTTTGAATTCTTGAATAGCAGAGATGTCCTCGTTTTCACTTCTTTGAGGCCATGTGGACCATGTTAATTTTAACCCAGTATTACATAATAATAAATAATGGAAAATGAAATTTATAAAAATATATATATAAACTATAAACGTTTAGTTTTTCTTTCTTTTTATGTTTGTAGCAGTTGAGCAAAAATACAATACAGGTATTCATAGTATTATCACTTCTACTTCTTCAGATCAATGGCCAGATCTTGTATGGCCGTAGTCACCAGAATGCCACCACCATCATCAACAATGCTCCTGCCAAAGTCAAGATCATACTTATTAGGTAACACTGTTCTATCTTTCTTAGAAGACTAGGACTTACTAGTTGTACTGCATGCACTTTTTCCCTCTTGTCCAAATGTCCTGGAGCTACTGTGGCGAGTAAATTTCTCCTCTGTGAGATCAATAAAGGCTTATCTTATCTTATCTTATCTTAGGAAGTGATCAACACAAAATTATGTCATGTTTTCATGCTGTTATCTCCAGGAATAAAGTGGCGTTAGGTCAAACTGGACACTGCTCAAGAACAGGGTGTAAGGGCAGTGCTCACTGCCAGTCAGACTGCACAGACTGCAAAGACATTCAACACATCACCATGTCTCAGGTACAAGCTAATGCTAAATGGACTCAAAGGGATTCTTTTTGAGTTTTTCACTGAATTTGTGATTTATTTATTTTTTAATTAATGATGTATTTTTTGTAAATATCATTCTTACATATTCTAATCTAGGATCACAAGGATTTGAGTGAATTAGGTGAAGATAATGCTAATGAAGGAGTGGTTGTCGATTCTGTTCTCCAGCTAGGAACTGCCAGAAAGGTGAGATGTGAACTTTATTTATGAGAAAGGTAGGGTTATTTCAATCTTGACAATGGCAGTATTTAAAATATACATCACAAATGTATCACAGGAAGTATGTTTTTCTAGTATTGCTTTGTTTGTGTTTACACAGTATATGAACAAAGAATATAATGTTGTGTTAATCCAGATATTGGAAAATTCTAAACTCTCACATGGGGCCAGTAAAAAAGCATTTCTTACATCTTTGCTGTAAATTGTTTGAAATGCATTAACTTTTACTCATTCCATTAATTTGTTATCACAAGATGTGGTATTTCTTAAAATAGGCTTGATTAATTTACAGGTATACTATACAAGTGTTAATAAGTTTCAGTCTATTAGTATGTGTTTCATAGTGTGAAAATGTACATGCGCCACCACTTATTTAGTAATATAATCTAGTTTCCATTTCAGTAACATTATACTGAATACATTTTGACATGCTCATAGTGTCATCATTTTCTAATAAGCTTTCATGTAGGACTCTGGGCCTTATTTATTAAGGCACTTGCCCACAGGCTGTGTATGTAATAATGATTCTAACTTCCTCTCTCACGTCAACGTTATGCTTTTGTCTGTCTAGGATGGACGAATAAACATTGGAGACAGAAATACCGGAGTGAGCGATGAACCTGTATCTTCAGTAGACAAGGTGGACAAGACATGTTGTCAAAAACATGCAAAAACAAGGTCATGTTTGATTAAATAATGCAATATACTGGCTGTCTTTTCTGTATTCAGGTGTCCAGTCGGATTTGCAAACATGGAGCCACTGTCAAACTGTCAGGAAGCCATTCCAAGAACCCCTCTCTGCCTCCTCCCACCTCCATATCATCTCTCTCTCAGTATTCCTCCATCAGTCTCTCTACCTTATCACAAATCTCTAATACACACTCAACAAAGATCTTACCTGATAGGCTGAAGACTTTACCTGACTCTACTGACCCACAAAACTGCCCTATTGCACCTGGCAAAGAAACTGCAATAGAAATTCACAAAGGGATTCTTGGACTAGGTCTG
Organism: Paratrypauchen microcephalus; assembly: GCA_036785185.1. Classification (NCBI taxonomy): domain Eukaryota; kingdom Metazoa; phylum Chordata; class Actinopteri; order Gobiiformes; family Gobiidae; genus Paratrypauchen; species Paratrypauchen microcephalus. The sequence continues at coordinate 11,119,914 of JAVJIX010000009.1, read as the reverse complement.
AGTATTGTTGGAGGATGTGACACGTTGCTTGTGAGTTAATCTGTTGAGAAATGTTTTAATCGCAGGCTGCAGTGCTCAGATTCTATTTAGGAACAGAAAAGAAGTTATGTTTTTGTCCACCAGGGGGCAGTGATAATCCATGAGGTGAATGACGGAGGTGCAGCACAAAGAGATGGGCGACTGCAGGCTGGAGACCAGATATTAGAGGTAGATTAATAACACAAGGATGCGCATATATCTAAGTGAGGAACATCTATATATCTTGCATTTACTTATAATAGGATTGTTGAATCACAGAAAAGATTAGAATCAGAATAAGAAAAGGCTTTATTACCATGGTTAGTGAACAAAAATGTATAAACTAGGAATGTGCTTCATTGATATAAATAAGATAAGATAAAAAAGATATTAAAAATGTATTACCCACCACATAATTTCTTATATACTGACTGAGATAACACTACTGACATTAAATGACATAAATACGGTAGATACTTCAAAGTGAATTATATTTGCTAATACTTAAAGGTGCACTGTGTAACTTTTCTTGTGGAGGGTCCGCCACCTGCTTGTCTCCATAGACATGTTATTGTTTTTTCTGGAATGTCCCAGTACAGCATTAAACATGTCCATCTTGCATTTACATTAAAATAGGTTTTATTGACCTAGAAAATGGCATTCTTAATATGAGTGGGCAGATCTGACATGTAACTTGGCCCTGTGTCTCTTGTCACCAGCTGTCTCCATAGATATATATAAGTATAATGCCATACTGTGGAAAATTCCAGAAAATATGTCCATGGAGAGAAGCAGGTGATGAACCTTTCACCAGTAAAGTTACACAGTGCACCTTTAATACAGAATTATTATCCCTGCGTGCTATTTGCAGTCTGATGGTGTTCATTTTGTGTGATACAGGTTAATGGTATTGACCTGCGGCAGGCCACTCACGACGAGGCCATCGGGGTGCTGCGCCTGACCACACAGAGAGTATCTCTGTGTGTGTTCAGACACCAGGAGGCCTACAGGGAGGAAGACCTGTGGGACGTCTTCAGTCTGGAGTTGAGGCCTCGATCCGGAGAGGGACTAGGGTTTACTATTGTGGGGAAAAGGTAGGAACTTTTAGAAGAATATTGATACTTTGCAGCTGAGGTCATCAACATTTCCTGCTAACAGAAGGTACTATTCAATCTGAAACACTGTGACTCAAGTCTGACTAGCCTGAGGTTTGTTTTAAAGGTCCCATGGCATGAAATCTTCACTTTCTGAGGTTTTTGAACGTTAATGTGAGCTCCCCTACCCTGTTTAGCCCCCCCCCATGGTTAAAAGTTGTGAAATGTCTAAACTGAGCATTTGCGATCCTTTTCTGCGTTACAAAAAATCGGAGCTCAAACGGGCGAGTTTGAACAAGGCACCTTATTGACGTCAGATCGAAAAAAGAAATGCAAATGCAGTTCCACCCCCGTCTGTCTGTACTCAGCGTCTCTGTAAATCACGCCCAGAGAGTTTGGACTGCGAATGCGCTAGGCAATGCGAAATGCATTTTTTTATTTGCCTGGAGGCACGTCCGAGTGTTTCTAGGCTCGGAAGTCCTTTATCTGAGCCTCTGGACCTTTGAACAGCAGTGGTTTAATTTTATTTTATGTGGAAATGTGTTTATTTTTCAATGGAACGCTTCAAATCTCTCCCTCGTGCAAAAACAAGGAAATGGATCAGCTGTGGGCTCTGAGCTCTGAGCAGAGTTTGGCCATGCCCCCACCCTCTACTATTGGCCATCTTTTTTCTCCTCATTTGCATTCAAGCAACAATGCCCAGAATAAAGTGTTTGAGAGAGATATTTATGACTCTTTCTCATCTTATCTCTGTTTCTCATGCACTGAGTGTTGATTTTGAAGAAGGATTCATTTACAGTATTAGGGAACCATTAAGGAGCCATATAAAAGCATCAAGAAGAACCATGTCATGGGATCTTTAACACAATCTGACCTGAACAAGCTGATATACAGCTCTGGAAAAAAAATAAGAGACCACTGCATTTTTTTCTGAAATGAGCATCTCTACATGTATTACAGCCATTCCATTCCAGCGTCTGTCGAATTCTAACACAAACAAAAAGCTGAGCTACTTCAGTTCTTGCACCAGGAGTGGAATAAAGTCACCCAAGAACAATGTGAAAGACTTGTGGAGAGCATGCCAAGACGCATGAAAGCTGTGATTAAAAATAAGGGTTATTGCACCAAATATTGATCTCTTCTTAAGTGTAAACATTAGTATTATGTTGTTTTAAAATGAATTTGATATTGTTTCTTTGCATTGTTTGAGGTCTGAAAACATGTATCTTTTTTGTTACTTTGACCATTTGCCATTTTCTGCAAATAAATGCTCTAAATGATAATATTTTTATTTGGATTTTTGGGAAATGTTGTCAGTAGTTTATAGATAAACAAAAATGTTCCTTTTGCCCAAACACATACCTATAAGTAGTAAAATCAGAAAAATGTATAATTTTGCAGTGGTCTTTTATTTTTTTCCAGAGCTGTAGCTGGAACTACAAAACAACAACAGGTGAGATGATTTGTGCCGTTAAACAAGTCTCTCACACACAAAATTACATAAGCTCTCTAGCATTAGCAAACAGTTTTTCAGTTAGTCACTCTCACCTTTTTTGTTCAACACCACAAACTAGTGCTGTCAGGCGATTAAAAAAATTAATCTAATTACAGGATTTGTAATTAATCTAATTAATCACATTTTTTAAATAATTTTTTTTAGGTGGTTTATTGTGCTCTCCCACAGTGCAAAAAAGGTGTCAAACGTGTGATTTATAGTGGTACAGTGAAAAGACTGCAGACTTCCCCTTTAAGTCTAAGTTTTTCACTCACTCTCTTTGTCTCCACTGTAAACATGACAAGACTGCTGGCAGACCCCCATTCCCCCTCTCACATTATGTAACATTCATTGGAAAGCTCATTTACACCATTCCACTAATACATGGCGAATATTTCTGGTGCCAAAAGGTGAGCACGTACAGCAGCTTTCATGCAACGTCAATAAATAATATTGTAATGACCTGGGTTAATGGTGTCTGTGCCTTTAAGGGTTTGGCTGTTGGGCGCGTGCGTGGGACAGGTGTGGGTGTGCGAGAGAGGAAAAGAGGAGAGTTGCGCTGCTGCATGTGTTGGACTGTTAATGTTGAGTGAGTCCGAACTTCTGTTTAATAAAGTTCATTGGAGAATAAGAGAAGCCTGGAGTCATTACAATATACAAGGCTTCAAATATACAGAGAATACAAATAATTGCCCGTGAAAATTACTCATGGCTCACATGACCCCCGGAACCCGTGAGGAGGATTTAAACTCCCGGTGTGGATGTGTCCGGACCATCGCACCACGGGAGGAGGGAGGAGGCGGCAGCGCGGGGTGAGTAAATGATCGGGTTTAGCGTGATTTAGCGTGATGGGCAAAACTGACTAACTGACTAAGTCAACTGACTAAGTCAAAACTTCTAAGTGTTCACCCTTAGTCGCGGCAGAACACGCTGGAGAGGTTATGGGAATTGAAAATGGTTCAGCGCGGAACGCAGCAGATAGGGAAATGGGCTCGCGCGTCTTCACATGATCTCCCCTATTAGAAGTGCATTCGTCTCTGTAAGCCGACCAATGGTAGCACGGCATTTCTCATCGCGTCATCGCTGTCCAGGGACAAGAGGGACCTGCTCCGTCACGTTTTTATCAATAAACACGACGTTCAAAGGCCCCGCACGCCAAATTTAAAATGCGCGCGCATTGAATTGACGCTCATAATTAATTGCGTTAATTTTTATAACGTGTTAATTAGCAGTGTAATTAATTAATCTAATTAACGCGTTAAACTGACAGCCCTACTACAAACACCTAAACTGGCTCATGAACACTCGTATTAATCACAGGGTCCTGAAAATCCATTTTGTATTATATATAATTATTTTCAGACAATATTAAAATGTGTGCATAGTGTCACCATGGTAAGTACATGTAGAACACCCCCAGCGTGACATCACTGCAAACTATCAATACACATACAGCTAAGAAATAGCTCAAGATACACAACATGGGTTTTGCTTTAGGTCTTAAATATTATTATTGCCACATATATTGAGGCAGACCATATAGAGTTAATACAATGTGTGCAGTCTATAAGGGCAGACTTTTATTGCCATGTCTGTCCTTTACACAATGAAGTGTGACATTATGCAAAACAGGAGCATGGGTTATTTAATGCAGCATATTTTATGGCTACAGAAAAAAGACTTTGACCTCTGTTTTTTTCCTGACAGTAATGACACGGGCATCTTTGTGTCAGATATCATTAGAGGAGGAATAGCAGATTCGGATGGCAGGTTGTTGCTAGGTGACCAGATCCTGTCAATCAATGGGGAAGATGTCCGAGCAGCCTCTCAGGATCATGCTGAGAAACTTCTACAGGTCTATTATTTAACAAAATCGCATTTATTCATAGATTTTGTTTTTTGGACATTTCATATTACTTTTATTACGTTTTGATTTTAGAAATGGAGTGTCATAGTTCACTTGGAAGTGGCTCGCTTTAAAGCTGGTCTGCAGTACTCGCAGCGAAGCCAGGTAAATATGAATTTATGCTTTGTGTGTGTTTTCCCCTGTAGTATGTTTATATTCGTATTGTCCCTCTCACCTACTGCACTGGATATAGTTTGTAGCTGATTTCATTTTATGATGCATGTTTTAACAATAGTACTTTGTGAACCTAGGAGTACTTTAAGTTATGTTTTATCCAGAGCGAAGATTCTGATTGTTCAACCTTGACACCGACCAGTGGATGTGATGCATCAGTTGGCCACCAGGTGGAGACAGAAAACAAATCAGGGAGCTACAGTGAGCATGCTTCTCAGTTAAAGGAACTGACTAACTATATAGCCTCTTACTGTTTTACAAAAGGTATTACAACCACAACTGAAACTGGGTTGCAAGTGCTTTAACCTAGAAGACACACACCTCATGTGAAAGCTCAGAACCTCTTCACTGAGCTGCAGAGGCTGCACTAGCCCTAAGTCATGATTAGCAGCAGATGCAGGGTTTAGATAGTGAGCATTCAGATCAAATAGAGGTATTTTAGGTTCACACCAACTGGATTTGAGCATTGAAATTGGCTAAATAAGAGACATATAATAACAACTATATAAACAAAAGTTCAAAACTCCATACACAGCTTCCAGCTGCTGGTAACAGCAGGAACATTGAATAATTCCAGAAAAAAAGAAGTTTACCGCACACTCGCTTGACTTTACTCTCATTTCTTTATTAGGCTTAGCGAACAACGAGGCGAAACGCGTTGTTCGCTAAGCTTAATAAAGAGTAAAGTCAAGCGAGTATGTGGTAAACTTCTTTTTTTCTGGAACTATATAAACAACTTCGCCATCATGTCCATTAAGAATAAATCAGCATTATAACTGTTATCAGTAAGAGCTATATTAAAGTCTTGTATACAGTTCCTTTAACATACACACCAACCATGCATATTAATCCATATCTGATTGTTCTTACACTTCTCTCTTTGCTTTAATAGACGTACGAAGAGTTACAATAAACAAGGTAAGAATGATCAATTATTCATTTTTCAAGTTGTATGACTTATTGTAATTGTCTCGAGGTGTACATGCTGTTTTGTGCTTACATAGGGTCCATATGACTCTCTGGGCATCAGTGTGGCTGGAGGAGTGGGAAGTCCCCAGGGAAACATGCCTGTTTTTATTGCCACAATGGATACTGAGGGTTTGGCTGCCCAAACACAGCAAATAAAGGTGAGAAGTGTCCATAGATTTTATTATGATTGGTCCATAATGGTCTACATGCTGTGCCAGTATATTTAGTTTGAATGATTGCTTTTTGTTGTAAACTTATTATGAATTAACTGGTAATTACCTGTTTAGGCTGGAGATAGGATCGTCAGTATTAATGATGTGTCCACAAAGGGAATGACTCACGTCCACGCCGGGGCCCTGCTGAAGACGACCAGTGGAAGTGTCAGTCTGGAGGTAAAAGTGACAGCACACTATTCATTACAGTCTGAGAGCAGCAGCAGAGTCATGTGTCACAGTGAGCCTCTCCTCCATCATGTCAGCAGTGACACAATGACACAGATTTAACAGACGTGAAACTGAAACAATTGCAGTGTGCAACTGCAATGGCATCTTATTGTTCAGAGGGAGAAATCAGATGGATTTTTTCAATTCATTCTTCCTTTCAGTCTTTTGAAATAAGCCAAACACTGTCATTAAATGATAATGAAGCTTATGACACTGATCCTACATGGAGTGTAATTTAATACTCTCAAGGATTTTATTTGCATTCACTATTGTGGCTATATATGATATAGATTATAACAATATTCAAATGTTTTAGGTGACTTCATGCATGAATGAGTGTACCACAGGGGAGTCCAGTGAAAGCCCTTCAGCATCATTAGAACAACCCAGCGGCTTGCCATGCCTACACAACAAGCTATGGTAATGTTTGAGTAATTAAAAAATGTGTTATTATAATCTGTAACGTAAATGGCTACTGTTATGTGTCTTATGAGTTTGTTGGGATAGTGCAGGTTGATGTACACACTGAGTTTCAGCCATGGGCGAATTTTAATCACACTCACAAACACACTCTTAGTGATCCATGCCGGTATATACCAGTGTACATCAGCACTGAAGTTAAGGCAGGTAAAGTGCACTTGGTCTGAATATGGTTTGAACCGCCAAACTACTGATTGGTTGAAGATCTACTTCCTTTGCTGCTGCAAATATTATTTGTACTACAGCTACTTTTAACTACTGTAAGTGGCCACTAACAGCTACTTGTTAGGCTATGCTTGTTGGCACGAGGTTAAATAACCTGAATATCTTCTGTTCATGGACATGTTCATGTTCATTTTTGATTACAACCGCTGTTGTTTTCTTTATGTCCCACAGTGCTCGCAAGTACAAGACTATCAGCCTGGAGAGAGGCTCTTATGGTCTGGGCTTCAGCATAGTGGGAGGGTTTGGAAGCCCCCATGGAGATTTGCCCATCTATGTGAAAACTGTCTTCAACAAGGTGAGAGACAGTCCTCCAGGGACAGGTATTTTATGAGAAGTTCACTTCAGGAATCAGTTAAAATGCACATTTATAATGGACATTTTCAGAACAGACGCTCCACTGCGTTACAATAAAAATGTATTTCATCACTTTGAACTTTAGTTCCAGATTATGTTTCAGATACCCTGTAGAAATGTAATGGTTCCTGTAAACACGCAGTGTTTCATCAATATTTTGGTTTTAGGGTGCAGCCATAGAAGATGGTCAGCTAAAACGTGGAGATCAAATTATTGCTGTGAATGGACATTGTCTTGAAGGAGTCACTCATGCTGAGGCTGTAGAAATCCTTAAGAAGGCTAAGGGAACTGTGGTCCTCACTGTACTGTCTTAAAGGGACAGTGTGTAGGATTCGTGGCGCATAGGTGGTTACTAGCTATTCCACTTCCTCTTTTGGCTATGGCAGACCTCGAGGGTCACCCGGACGCGACGTAGCGCCGAAATCTCGCGTGCCCGCGCACGAACCGCGCACCGCTGTATACATAAAGCGCGGTCCCCCGTTCACTTTTTTTTTTCTTTTCGCATGAAAACACACAATCCCGATCATGATTCATGACAATCTACACATCAAATGAAACCTTACAGTCTCCTCTTTTTGACTATGCAATTCATTTCCCTGCAAAACAATCACTCCCCGAGCACATGGGGCTTTTATACGGAAAAGCACAAAACTTAGCTTACTTAGCTTACCTTTGAAGGCTTTGCACAGGTCAAACTCTGTATTTCATCATAAACTTGGTCTCAATCTGTCCATAAGGATCCAGCGAATAAAATCCAGTAAAACAATTTAGTCCAAAATACGTGTTGTATCCATTACGATGTGTGATCCGGCAGCATGCTTCTTTACACAGGCTCCCCCCTTCCCCCTCCCCTTCCCCTTCTCTCCTTCTGTCCTTCACTCCCAAACGCAGCGCGGCTAAGCAGCTGTTAGCAGGAGCCGAGGCGAAGGATGAGCCCAAATGTCCTTCTGTGGCTCTCGTATTCAAAATGGCTGCCTCTATATGGGGAAGATCCCCCTTTTATGTGACTATATCTAAGTCCAAAAGAATACTTTGATTTCATGATGGAAGTGAAAAGGCTAGGAAAACAATGTATTTTTGAATGGGTATCTTCAATTTCAGTAATTAACAGGTAAAAATCTTACACACTGTCCCTTTAAGGAAAGATGAAAAGCAGATAAAAATAAAATGAGAGGGTAGGATTAACAAAATCAGTACTGAACCACTATGATTATAAATGAGCATTTTATGTGGACAACTGTGTGTGTATAAAAACTGAAAAAGGTGTATGTTGCTTGACTATGGGTGTATATGGCAACATTATTAATCTACCAATGCAATATAGTTAACAAAACCTTCACTTTAAATTTTAGTACCATAGGCTACTGTGCAAGTCCTGTGACTATAAAGTACGTGTACAACCTAATAATTCTATGATTGTAATAAAATGTAAGTTTGTCAAAAGACTTGAACCATGCCAAGTGCTTCTGCCAATACATTTTTATATGGCTTTACTCTAATGATTTATTTTAATTATTTGTGTTCATGGATTGTTCTACACAGGGTTCATGATTGAAGGATAAGTAGTGGTTATATGTATGTGTTATTATTCATTTCAGAAATAGCATCAATAGCCATCACAAATTAAGAAGGTGTTTTATCTACAAATTGTTGCGAGCAGCTTACTGTATATGTGAAAAGAAGCTTGGTTCAGGATATTATTACTTGTTCATTGCTGTTTTCATAGTCTTGCTAACTTGTTTTTAGCCATTTTGTTATTGTTTTATGTACAGTCTTAATGTGAAGCCTCATATCTACAGTCTTAATGTGAAGCCGCTGTTTTATAAGTGTGACCTGGTCTCATTCTTTTTCAACTGTCTCTGAACAACTTAACACAACTGAATGTAATAATTTTATGACACAATAAATGTTTGTTCTTGACTCTACAGTTAGTGATTGGGTTATTTTAAAGACTTAATCTTGTTTTCTTGTAAGAGCATTATAGAGGCATCTTTTCCCAGATTGTTAAAAATTCACATTGAATTAAACACTGGAGATATTTTCAACCTGATTCCACATGGACCAAAATTACCTTTAATTAAGATAGTAAGTGGAGACAAACATTACATTTGCACACAAATGTCTCATTTAGAAAACAGGAGTTATCAGGGGAGATTCTGCTGGTGGCTCTGCATTAATCAAAGCCATCTGTTCACATTGTGGGCTTTATTGAAGTCCAGGCAACAGCGTCTGCTTTATCCTTTCCCAGATGAACCATGTCCAATTTCAAAAGCTGGCACAAGAAGGATTTTAAGATACATTCTTTAAGTTGTAAGCATGACAAAGTAACCACGAATAAAAACAATGTACACATTATGGCATTATGTTTGTGTGTATTTTAAAAGTCTCCTAAGTTGTGATCTAGATCTTTGAAATAGCCAGAGACAAGCAGCCAAGTGCTTGTTCTTTTGTCTCGTATTTGTTCAGTTAGTGTACCCTGTCTGAACACAAAGCACAGCCAAATAGCTGTAAATAGACTTTTATTTTTCCCACTTATCCCATTGAGCCACAAGATGTGTTGCAGAATGTTTTTGGGCAGTTGCTGACAACAGTAACTTCAAATAGGCAGTTTATTGCATACCATAAACAGCAGATACCATACTGATGCCATTGTGCCTATAGATAAGGCTGGTAAAATTATGATTTATTTTTATTAAACTATACATATAAAAAAATACTCAGGAATAGTAATAGCAATGTTTTGGCAATGTTTCTGTATTATGTGCAGTAACGCGCTTTCACCACACAGGGGCAGTGTCTGTTCTAATAAACATTGATCATTTCCTTGCGCCTTCCACAAACTTCCCCCTCAAGTTCACTAAGTTGCTTAAAAAAGTCAAATAGATATTTGACTTTTTGCCTTAAAATGTGTATCCATAATTTCGCCTATGAGCGTGATTGGTAAGTGATTATTTTTAGGCATACTGTAAAATATTAGAAATGCCAAATGATTAGCAGCAGTGCTAAATGATTGCTAAATTAGCTCTGCACCAGAATCCCCCTATGCCAGTTTGAATTTATTTGCCATGTTTTGCTCAGTGTATTCTAACTATAGGCTATGGTCTTGTCTAGTGTGTGTGTAATAGATAGTAAGGAGCTCCAATATACAGTAGGGTCTACATTTCCTGTCTTAATTAAGTTTTCATGTTTACATCATATTGTAAAGGAAGCCGGTTAAATACAAGCTGCAATAGGTTTGCCAAAAATAGCCGTTTTCTGCTTTATTATCAGACACAGACTGTCTGACCTCTTGGCTGCAATTGCAGTTTGTCAGACAAACACCCTTCCACTACTAACTTCACGATTTACTGTCAGCAAAATGTCACCCACACAGTCAGCTCTGGGTTCAAAACCAGTTCAGCTTTATTATAAGTTTTAGAGGGAGTACAAAAACAAAAGTTATGCATTAAATGTTAAGGCCTTTTTGAGGGCATTTTTTTTAGACAACGGATTGTGATTTGTCTAGTCTCCTGTCATCCTCAGAGTATCTACGGAAAGTCTCTCCCAGAAGTGGCTCCAGTCCCTCAGCTGACCTGTAGGTCCGAGCACGGACCGCACATGCGATGACCCCTCCCACCACCGCCACCACCAGCACTGCCGCAACAATGGCTATGGTGATGATCTCAGACACTGTGAACTCACGCTCTGCACAGAGGAGAAAGGAACAGTCATCCATGTTTGTCAAAGGTTAGTTAGTGGATATGAATACATAAATCATGTCGTAGCTGCACTGACCAGGCCATGTTACTTCATAGGAGTAGCCCAGGTTTTCTGGAGCAGCCACAAACATCTCAGCATTGGTCACAGGAGGCCAGAAGGGAACCATGTTGAATTGGCGATTGTGGCCAATAGGAGCATTTTCTTCTGGGTAAACAATCTCACCTGCACACATATACAGTCACTTTTCATTCGAATTTCAAAATCTATTTTTAGCAACATATCACCATGGAAAAGTCACTACAGGCCTGTAAAACATTATTGTAAATGAAAACTATATTTACCAGGTTGGTGTCTGCGGAGCCACTCATCAAAGATTGCATCAGTGAATGTGTGCAGTAGTACAAAGATGGGGTCGTTGGGTGAGAGGTGAGTCTGCCCCCCTGTCCCGTTCAAAAAGAGGTGGGCCAGGTTATGGAGGCTCCGAATAACCGGGTCATATGTCCCCTGGGGGGCACTGTAGCCTTGAAAACACAATAGACAAAAGGCATCACATGAAATAAGTGGATTTCCAAAATTAGCAATAACAAATGTTGTGTTGGAGCAAACCATATGTGTGTGTGGGTGGAGTATGAAGCGTGACTCTAGTTTCTGGCTTTGAGATTCATCAGCCAGTTATTTCAAATGTATTTTATCATCCATTTTACTTTGTGTACTTTGCATGTAGCTACCTTCAATGGTGTTCCTGAAGCTCTCTGACGAGGTGGAGTAGTAAGGAGGCGTGTCAAACGTATTCAGCTGTAGACAGTCCAAAACATCTTTAGGATCTGGCAGTCTCTGGACCATCGGGCGGGCTACATTCCCTGCTGGATTCCTCATGATGGGACTGGTCTCAGTATCTGTATTTTAGTGGTAACATTAATGGATTGTATTAAAATGTTCTTAGCACATCTTATAATTGTACTCTCATAGTCTATACCATCTAAATAGATTTCCTGAGATTCCTAGAAGATAAGCTAAAGAAACTTAACCTAAAGATTCTGTGAATGAACGGATGTGAGCTGCCCTATTTCCTGAACCACTCTAGATGTCACGATAATTACTCTTTTGACTTATCATTTAATATATGTTAGATGGAAAACTACATTTTGGAGGTCAGTATTTATCTTGGGGACTTTTTTTTTTGTAGCGAGGAAGCTTTTGATATTTTTCAGTCCTGTGATTAGATTTGAGCTGTGGAAGCTAACCAACTACGGCTCATTATGGATACACACTAACTACTAAAGTGATTAATTCTGCTATTTTTTTTTATTGCAGTTTGTCTTTTTTAACCATATTCTACATTTAGAATTGTTTGGGGGGGACAACCCTGCTGTAGGGTTATTGTGTTAGTGGCATAAATTAGTTTTAATATTATCATCTCTCGTCTCATAAATTTGTTATGTGACAGGCCTATATGCATCTAGGTAATGCCTGGATATTTAAAATCCTCTAAAAGAGCCACTCATGTACTCCCATTAAAGTTTTAGTTTTGTTTGAACTTTTTGTTTAGTAGGCCACCAAGTTCATAATGAGGCTAGAGGTCCCCAGAGAATATTAGACTGTTTAGAAATATTTCATTATTTATCCCCCTGTAATTCCGCAGAAGAATATACTAGCTTGATCAGACTTAAACATGACAGCGAGGCACATTTCATTGTCTATTATTCAGTACCAGTCAACAGTGGTGAGTAGGAGCATTGTGATTGTGGACGATTGTGCCCTCCCCTCCTAGTACATATACACTCACATGGGCACAAATACAAGAGCGCTACATAACCAAGTTGCCTGTTTGAAGATTATTCCCCCAGATCAAAGAAACTGAGATTCCTGTCTTCATCTAGCACAAACGAGGCTCCCGCTCCCTCCCCTTCACCCATTTAAGGCGATGATGCTTGTTGATGCAGGACATACCAAACCTGCTTCGAATCTCTAAGGGAATTAATGAGACCACTCACAAGATACTGCTCACGTGAACCAAATTCTTGACTCCTTTCACTCTTTGAGAAATTGTTCAAAAGGAGCTCCCATCTTTGTAAGAACAAGCGGATTGACATTGCTAATTATTGTAAGGCAAGTGGTATGGGTTGGAAAAGTGGGGGAAAAGGTAACAGAGCAGGTTTTAATCTGGAGTGGAATGAAATCTGATCCTTCTTACAACAGTTGCCTACAGCTAAACATTGTATTTGAATAGGTCTATATTAAATCTGATTATAAACCATCTGGCATCTTGTTCTCTTGTTCAACTGTTTGAAGATGTTTTGGTGAATTGATGTGGCAATTTGCAATATTTATTCTGCACAATACTATCCTGTTGTCTACTATCTGAAAATCTTAATAACACCAAAATTCCCCAGGTCACTGGCAGACATTAGGGTCTGGAATGAAAATTGAGAATCTATAATTTTGTATTCAAAGGGAAAACTCTGTTACAAAGTTTTTAGAGCGACCATCCAGATATATCTGTATTATTTAGGTGGAAATTATTTGTAAACTTTAGCCTATTTGAGGGATTTTTTATTTTTGTCCAGTTGACAGAATACATTTTTTCTTTTGCTATGGATCTTACCTAGACGACAAAGATGTTCTTGATTTATATTGGATTATAAAGGGAAAAATATGAATACATTTCTAGTGTACGTATTATGTTTTGGATGGATATGGATATGAGCAAGTTAATAAAATTACTGTTTTGTTTTTTTTTGTCTTGGTCTAGGATAAAGGAGTTTGTTGTCAAGGCAAGTTTTATGATTTATTGTTATACTGTAGTTAAAATGGGTGTCTGGTGTTACATTTTCCTTGTTTGCGTTTTTGTCAGGCTAAAAGTTTTATTTAACTGTTAGTGCAAACAAACTGTAGAAATTGCAGGCCATTCCGACTGCAGCACAACAGCTGTGAGGTTTTATTTATAGCCGCTTACATTCTGCATGCACTCTTTATGAGTGCTTTGCCCTCTTTTCTGATGCAGCTGAGAGTTGAGAAGAAGCTGAGAGAAAGTTGTACATCAGCAGCCCTCTCTCTCTCCCTGTGTCTCCTGTGGTGAATGACATTGTGTTGTGCCCTTACTGTTGCAGATGGTGCCTTGTGTGTCATAGTCGTCCACGCTCTCGCAGATGACCCTCCACTGGGAGAAGACGGAGTTGGGGCTAATGCTGTTTACTTCGAAGCTGCTCCTGTCCCCCATCAAGTCATCTGTGCAAATGTCACAGTTGCTGCCCCCGATGGCAAAGTTCCAATATGGCAGGGCAAAGGTGGGGTCCCCCAGCATATCCTGGAAACAAACACAGAAATTTGAAGTTTCAGTTACACATCTCCAGTACTATGCAAATATGTTTACAGAGAAAGGTGTAGCGTGGCATTTTTTCTTTCAGGCTGGGATAGTTAATTAGCCAGGTGACATATTGCTGCTGTGTATGGTAGTAAAAAATGTCTGTAACATTCTAAACAAAGTGCTGTTGTCACAATATTTAAATTTCAAAGATGTTGATGTTGAAGTCATTATGTCAATATTCAGCACCAATTGCTCTACAACAATGATAATTAAAAAAATATATAATTTAAATGATCATTTTTAAGCAACATACTCTAATTTTAACACAAAATAATAGTAATTTCTATGTGGTCTTATACAGGTTGTTGAAGATCATTCAACAACTGTTTTTTTTTTTTGTTCATGTATTTTTTTAAGTATCTACACTATTTAGTTTTGATTTTTAATGCTTTCGACCACCCTACAATATCTTTATTTTAACTTGAAATTTTCATGGCCTAAGGATTAAGCAGTCGTTAAGAAATAAGGATGATACAGTAATTTGGTTTATCTGATGTTTAGCTCCCAAATCCTAAATATTCTTCTACTACATCAGTAATTTAGGGTTTGTAGTTTATCTTTCGCATGAAATACTGCAGCATTAGAACTTAGATTTGCCTATGGGAACAATAAAGGCTAACCTTAACCTTCATATGGATCCAGATGATTTTGACTAGGCTTCTTTGCCAAATTCTCATAAACAGGAAGGTGTTATATTTAAAAACTAATATGTATCAATGTTGTATTTATGATCCAGTTTGTCACACCTCTCTAACAGTCTGTATATATAATTGTATTCATCTATTAATTCAAATCCACTCTATTGCCTCATTATTCCACCATCCACACTCTTCTTTTTCTCCTCAGTTTTCCTCTTGTGTCTAAATATAAGCACAGTGTCCTCTCACACACCTGCATGTCTCTCTCCAGTTGCATCAGATGAAAGCGGTGCCATGTGACAAAGCCAGGGCCCTCATGGGAGAAGTCGACACCCCCAAAGCTAGCTTGTCCTGGTCCCAGGTACGTCTTGCTCACAGAGTAGTAGTGCGTCCATACAAAGTAGTTATAGATGGTGATGTTTTCAAACTGGGGAGTGTTTCCATCGGGCCCAAACACCTCCTGATACCTAATGAACACACACTTGTATTTATGTAAACGAAACAAGTTCATACTATGTGACTTTAAGTACTTTATTGGTATAATATAATCATTGCATTTCTCATGTGGTCTCAAATTATTGCCTTTAGGGGGCAGATGATTTGCATTGGCTGTACCTCATTTTCTTTTCTTTTTTAACAGAAATTGTATTGCATTTCTTATTGTGACCAGGGTAAAACATGCCACTTATATCTTGCTTACATATCTTTCTCAGAACCTTTATATTTGTTTTATAATTCCCCCCTTACTTTGTTTTTATTATGAATATATTATTTTTAATTTTCATGCTGTTTTTAAAAACAACATTTTCACACAGCCACAGTGTAATGCCAAATTATTGAGAATTTAACAAGATGTTTGGATCCTAATAATGAATCAAAATACAATTACTGCATGTATATTTATGTACCTTCTTGTGCAGATGACAAGGTCAGGGTGAACAGTCCTCTTAGCCTGATCCAAAGCATTCACAAAAGCTTGTTTCTCAGCTGCACTCATCTGCATGATATTTCTTCTCACTGGGGAGTGAAGGGCAATGAGATTAAAATTCATCTGGACTTTTGTTTTTTTTTTTACCAGTTAATGTTGGCTGATGTTTGTTCACATGGGCCCAGCAGGACACAAGAGCATTAAAGGGATGAGATAAACACAGTTAAAGGGATTTGTTGATGAATGTGGTTCCTTACCCACTGACACCATCTGATCACAGTTGGGGCCAGTCAGCCCATGCCGACAGCGCCCGCAGTTGTAGCCGCTGAAGTTGCCATTGCATTGGCAGGTGCGATTAAAGAATCTCAGCGGCCATCTCTCCCTGTCATCTCGTCCAGAGTAGGGGTATTGGGGTCCGTGGCGTCTGCTGTCAGCTGCTATGGAAACGCACTGCCCCCTGCCTGTGCTGGAACCACACTCGTCTCCCACCTGCCCACTGAGCGAGGGGCAGCACTGACCACTCCTCAGCCCCTCCGATGTCACACACTCACGGGGGAACTGCGCCAACGCTAAAGTGGCACACAGGGTTAGCACCAAGGCACCTGCTCTCCACATGCTGTCAGAGAGCACAGAAGAAAAAAAGAGAACATTTCAGGCATTTCTAGAGTAATGAGGCAGCAGTGGAATATAGGTTAACACAGAGGTAAAAACCACAGAGAGAAGGGCAAGTGTAAAGGAAAGTAAGTCACTTTGTTTCATGTTTAAGCTGATTGTCTTCTCATCACTCCGGAAGTTTGCTCATTCCCCTCTAGGCAGCAGCAGTCGTTATTCATAATTCACACAACCATTAGCTTTCAACTCATACAATTGCAGAGATGCCTTAAACATTAGAGCGAAAGACGATATGCTTCCGCTAGGATTTGCAGTGGGATTTTCCTGTTCTTTGAACATATAATTGACAGAAAAAGCAACTAATATGAGTTCTGATGCAATTATTGTTGAAAGATAAGAAAGAAATAAAACATTGGAGAAAAGTACAATTTGAATTTCTTATGAATGAAAGTTGCCGATATAGGTTTACTTCAGGTAAACTAATAATGAAGTTAATTTAATTTTTGGTCAATGTTAAGTGCCCCTACCTCTGACTGTGCATGCTGCTCCTCTCTGTCTCCCAGAACTGTAACCCCCAAGAGTTAGCCTATTGTATTTTCCTGGCTTAAATAGCTACTGAGCGCATGACCAGACTTTACTGGAACTTGTATAACCACACACCACTATGCACACTGCACTCAGAAATGTACTAGAGGCTCCAAAATTCTTTATTAAACGGCTCATATTATGCTTCTGATCTATTATAATGTTGTTTCCTCATCAGAAACATACCTGGAGTCATTTGTTTCATTCACACATGCATATTTAGGCTGAGTTCTTCTCTCAAACTGAAAACACTGTTCCACCTTGTGATGTCAGGGGGTAATGGGGTAAACTCCATACACTTAGACACACTAGAATCATTTAGAAAATTTCAGCCCTGGAATTGCTTATATTTACTGAAAAGGTAAAGGTAGCTGTTAAAAAACTACTAAAAAACTTAAAAACTACCACTACATGATATTACAAGGTGGAACAGTATTTTGAATTTTGCAGATATAGACAGACTCCAGGAATACAGGATTATTACAACGTGTGAATGAAACAAAACAAAATATGTGTATGGTATGTTTTTGAGGGAACAACGTTGGTAAGATTTTACGTAATATGAGACCTTTAAAACTCCATTCAATGCCCTTTTGTTTGTATTGCCAATTATATGAGAATGCATAGCAATGGTACTGTATCACAAAACTATATGATAATGCTAATTAAGAGTTATTTGAATATTTAAATACATGCAAATATTGTATTATTCATGTGTGTTTTTATGAAGTTGAATATGCATTTATTAAAGAACAACTTTTTATTTCATTATTGGCTTGTGGTGACACTTAACAGTTTTTTTTTTTTTTTTACAAAATACAATTTCTGAATTAAATTATATTTTTCCATTCATCCAGACACCCCTGTTAATACAAGTTTACTCACACACCTATATACAACAAACATAATAAACAACAAATAGATTGAAATAGTCTAACATTAACAGCACCAAGGATGTGTATTTTGCAGTTGACACATAATTGAACTGTTATGACACTTTGGTATAGGACTGAACAGTGGCATTTTGCACTGGTTTGGGGTCAGGCCTTCAGAGTGCTGACGTCCGGCGGTGTGGTGAGGGCTGAGGCTCTCCTGTGCTGTTGGCCGTTTCCTCTGCAGAGCTGGGCATTAGCTCGGACATGGGTATCACCTGTTCCACTTCCTGTTCGCCTTTGCTCTGTAGCAGCATTGAAGCAACTTTGGACGGGTCTAAAATCCCGGTCCTGTAAAAGTATTTGACATAGTCAGTGTTTGTGGCTGTAGAACATTAAAAGGTATCTGTTTCCTGGGAATATAATAATACTAAAAAATGTATAAACATTTATAATAATAATTCATTCATGCTTCTTGATGTAAACATACCAATGCAACCTTTACTTCATGTTGTTTATTTTTCAATATTTAACATTGAGACAAAAAGCTTTGTTTACTTACTACTTACTACTACAGCAGATGTTGAAACCAGATTGTCTTTGAGTTTATGTGACTAGGGATATAAATAGATTCGTTGACATTATTGACAAATTGCAGGTAACGATGCTCTGTGTGTGCACTGTTTTATAAAAGTGCTGTTTGTTTTGTGATGAGCCTCTAGGGCTTTCAACCATCTTGAGTAAACTCCAGATGTTTAATGTGACTTTGGCACCATATTGTGTGAGGAAATCTGTTGTATCACATAAAGCTGAAAGGTTTCACCAAATCCTTTTCCAAAGGCAGTGTAATAAAAATGTCAAAATGGTGAATGTACAAAAATGTATGTCTAGTTGCATATAAATATATTCTAGTATCCATACAATTGCATATTTTGACTCAATGAATGCTTATGGTCCATAGGCTTGTACTTAACATGCTTCCCCTGCCATAGAGAACATGAACATGATTGGGTACTTTGGTGCCCATGTTCAAATGTCTCTCTCAAAGACTGAAGGTTTGTTAGTTGGTGCTAGTTTATCAGTTTCCTTCTCCAGCGATTGTCAATGCTTCTCAAAGTCTCTTAACAAGGACACATTTCCTCAGCTGTTAAATAATTCAGTGTTGCTTTGTTATCTTCTGCCAGTCATGCATTTGGATTTTTTGCCTCTCCTTAACAGCAGACAGTCATGTTGACACATTTTTCTTGTTTTGCTTGTCTGTCAGGCACATACACACTGTCAGATGGCCTTACACCGCCCTCTGTAGTTGACTATTGATCCATGTTGGTGAGTGTGATTAGGAGATATTGCAGTCTTACACCCACTAATTCCTGCGTTCACGGCACTCACGCTCTCATGTGACACACTGGGATCACGGCTTACAGAACAGCCAAGAGGGAATCAGCTGAGAAGCACACAGCTGGTGCCTACTGTTAAAATACCAGTTTTCAGGTCAGCGCACCACGCTTGCCCGGGAACTGTCTGTTAGCATCCGGCTGGTGTTGCTAACAAGTAAACTGTAATTGTGGAAAGCACTTGAGTAGAGGCAGAAACTCAGGCTCCCAGAGAGAATGTGGAGAGTCAACAAACAACATCAGCAGACTGGCACATCATCTAGACAGAGGCCAAGTGGTTTAGGGTTTTGAAGACAGTGGAGTGGTGTAGAACTGAAAAGAATGCTCCTGATATATTAATCATTTATTTTAACATGTCTTTTTTAGTATTATTTTGTATAACATTTTATTTCATATACTAGGTTGTATCGTTGTCATCTTTTTGTGGTTACATTTTCAATTTTCAATGTTTATTTTTTATCATCCCATTAATGTTCCGATCCATTAGAAGTGTCATAAAAAGATGCCTGTATTTTTAGGTTAAAGTCTCACAAGAATGACAAATGTTTACCACAATAAAACACAAAAGTCCAAAATGATCAGTTTATACCCAATTTCTTTTTTTGTAGCTTCTTTTAAAGCTACCATCTGCAAGTTTATTTGATTTGGCAAATTTGAAACCTATTCTCCACCTCCCCCCTTTTGGACAGCAGTAACAGATAGTAATAGATAGCGTCTCTAGAGATAGTGAAGCAGTAATGGTGGGTCAGCCAATCTATTTAAAGTGATTGATATTCTAACATTGCATATCATAAATATACAGTAATCATAAATAACTAAGTGTGAGAGAAGTGAAACCATCTCTAAATGCTGTGTTTTCATGTGTAAAAGCGTACTGTTGAGTGTCTCCATTGCCGGCTGGTAGTGTGTCATCATTGTAGTCCCCTCCTGTAGTAGCTTCTGGCTCTACACTGCCCTCTTCACACGCCCGCTGTCGACTAGAACTATAGAGAGTACAATACAACAATTTACTTAATATTGCTCTCTACAAAACTGCATGTTGCGTCAAAATGGCTAGCCGAGCAGCTTGGTCAACAACATGAGAAACCATACCCTCTGTGGCTGTAGTGCTGTTGATTTTACAGATGGCTGTTTGAGTGATTGGCAAAATAGAGTGATGGTATTGCTTAAAGGTGCACTGCGCAACTTTTCTGATGGAGAGTCCGCCACTGACTTGTGTTCATGGAGATGCCATTGCTTTGCCCGAAATGTTGCATGGTACAGTGCGACTCTCCACAAACCTGAATTGTAATGTAGTGGAGTGCTGTAACCTGCTTGTTTTCCTGATGATAGGTAGGTTTAATCTATAATGTGGAACATTATAGACAAAGCAATAACATTTCCATGGAGACATCAGGTGGCGCACCCTCGATTAGAAATGTTACGCAGTGCACCTTGATGTTAAAAATCTGCTTGAGTTATGTTGGGAATTATTACGTGCTTGTAGGAATCATATGCATTTTGTGTTTTTGTGAGCAAAATAGAGCAAATATTAATAGTGTTGGGCAGGTTTTTAGAAGGCATCTTTGACTTGTGCTTCAGCCTGAGAAATATTGGACATAGAGAATATTTACCGAGTGCTCCTGCTGAGTGAGTCAATAGAAATCACCTCTGTGGGGTTTAGTTACCAACCTGTTCTTGTTCCAATTTCTCAGGATATAGACAATGATGACAACTGTCTCCAAAACCAGGAGAACTGCAGCACAAATAGCCCCAATCTTCCAGGCTTCTAGGCCCAGCTCAACACTTGTTTCTGAAAATAGATTTGGAGAGAAAATAACCAGGACAAATAAGGCATACAGTTTCCCATAGAGCTGGGACTCATGATGTTTGGATTGTATAATATTTTTAGACTAAGTGGTGTATGGACAAACTGTAGGTAGATTGTATATACATTTTTAAGGCCTCGGAATAGGTCAGAGAACAGCACATATTGGATGTATTGGAAGTTGTTATAAGACATTGTTGAGGATGATTGCATCTTATTAGCACAAGTTGTGATCACCATATGGTCTTAATGCTACTGTAATGCATATGGCTGAAGGATGAATTATTTCTCTTGAATAAAGCGCTTCATCTAGTGTCTTACAAGCATTTCATTCCATTGTTGACCTTGTGTTGATCCTGCATATGACAAATAAACAATCTTGAATCTCTTGAAGCTATAAACAGGGCTTAAGTTAAACAGTGTTTTGAGCTTGTTGGGTAATGAATTTTACCTCCATTTTTAGTTGCATCATCCACAAGCTCATTGACTTCAACAAGCTGTTCTCCTTTAAGCTTTGGTGGTAAAACCAGTACATCCTTCACAGCATTGTCCAGTGAGGGCTTGGCCTGTGCCTCATTTGAAGGAGACTGGATATTATTGCTGTAGTAGTTTGTACTTTCATCTCCAGGGGTACCGGCACCAGCCTCTGCCCCAGTGTGCGCAGGGCTTGGCGGGGGACTCTCGGGAAGCTGCTCTTGGCTTTGCTGGACAGGGTCTTCTTTCTGCACACCACCAGCAGCGTCTTGGGTCTCTCTATCAGAGGTCTCCTGCACTTCTACAAGAAGGTTTTGGTATGTGACACACATATGAAAATGAAGGTGAGAGGCCACACTTTAATGTTTCTTGAGTGGTTCTATGGAATGTAGAACAGGCTGTACATGTGTGTACTTGGGTCAAACTTAAAACACTATCTCCATCTCAAAGGAGTACAACATCTTTCCAACATCTTTAGTGTGATAGTAATAACATTGTTGAAATGGACTGTCAAATGCACAATACTAGCGGAAATAATAAAGCATTGAAATGGCTCTATATCTTTTACTATGCTCCTGCCTGCATTGGTATGTAAAACAGTGTAATGCAGTCTTATCCAAAACCCCCGGATGATGCAGCTAAATGTTTAAAGACAAATTCCAGGGATTTGTGGTCCACATACTAAGCAAGTTTAGCATTTTTGCATTGATTTTACATGGCAATTGTTTTCTGACACATGTCAAGTGACTTTTTTACAGTGACTTGGTAAATAAACCTTTGAGCATGTATCTCACCTTGATTGTGGTCTTTACTGTTGTTAGTGACCTCTGATGCTGGCTCCTCTTCTCCTGCTTCCGATCCTTCAGCTACTTTGGGCCCTATTGATCCTGCTTCAGTCACTGTCTCCCCATCACCCGTCTGCTCCACCTTGACACCTATCTGCTCAGTGTCTACCTCCTGCACTACTAAATTGCCTTCTACATCTCCTGTGTGCATTTCATTGTCCAAGAGTCTATTAGTGTCTAAAGCCTGCTCTAGTGCCTCTCCCCCTATAGTTTGGACTGTGTCAACAACCTCGTCTGCTAATTTTTCTATCACCGGTTCCTGCTCCACTGTCACCAAATCGGGACTAAGATCTGCCACCACCTCTTGTACTGACTCTCCTCCCACCACCATCTCAGCAGCAGATTCCTTATCACCTGTTACGTCGCTAATTTGTTCTATGTTATCTTTATCTACCACCTCTTTATTTTGTTCTCCCTCATTTGAATATGTTATGGTTTTACTATCTTCCTCTACTACAACTGCCCCATTTTCAAGTGCATCAACTGTAACCTGTTCCACACCTGTGTCTTCTATGACTTGCTCTTCCTCTCTCTGATTGGTCTGATCATCTTGTCCCATCCCTGCCCCCTCCACAGTCACTGCTCCCTGCTCCTCCACCTTTGGCTCCCCTGCGTTTTCCACTGCTCCCAGTGCAGCCTCCACCACCCGCTCCAGCAGACCCTTCAGCACCTCCTCTGCCCCCTGGCCCTCCTTCTCCGAGGCCTCTTGCACAGCCTTCTGCACCTCCTGGAGACTGGGAGGGGCCACCGCAGGAACCACCTCTGCTCCGGGCTGCTCCTGCTGCTGGGTTAAGGCCTGGGATTCATCATGGAGGCTGACTGCACTGGACTGGTGGGAGGAAGTTAAATCTAGAACAGCAAACATAGAGGTATGTTAGAACACAAGGTAAAAATACACAAAATGGTTTTCAAGTTCGCATTTTTCCTGAGCAAAACCACATACACAGGCAGTTAGTGCAAGTCCTCCCCATTACTTTTACCAAATCTAGAACACTCATATTTATGTCAAAAAATATGAATTATATGCTATATATACTCCAATATAAACAACAAACATTGAACAACCTACTTCACATTCTGCATTTTTATGTTTATATCTTATTTCAGTGTACTACAGTAAGCAGAAAGTAAGTCAGTCTTTCATATGTGCTGCTTCTGACTGCTGCAGTTGTGTCCTTGAACATGAAGGCAAAACCATGGCTTTATCCCCAGAGAGATGAGAGGCCAGTAGTGATGAATTTATGCACTGTTAATGCATAATTTGGAGCGTAATAAACTTGATAATTAACCATTCCTCAATGATTTAAAATCTAAAAATAAAACCACAATAATAGAAGAAGCCATACCTTCTGATGTGCAGTGCTGTATCAAGAAGGCTATTATTAAACCTTTCAAAATGCTGTAGTCCATTTCAGCATTCAAAGCAACAGTACCATCCAAAAGACTGTCTGTAACCCTATGGTCCAACTCAAAGTGTGTATCGACCAGCGAGTGCGTAACCAATGGACAGCAGGACAGTAAATTGGATAGAGGAGGTGATGCTAACAGGTGACGCTGACATGAGGGAGGGTGGAAAAGGAGCAGCGCCATGTTAGATTTTGCCTGTGTCTTGGTGCTACCTGCAGTATGGGAGATGGAGATGGGGGTGTAAAGTGGCACTTCACTGTAAAATGCTTTTGTAACCTTTTCTAGTGGTGTGGTGGAGCGCTGGCGGCATGTCACACACCCGGTGAACTCCTGCCTGAGCAATTATAGGAGGCCTGTGAGTTTGGGACCGGAGTGATGCTGCCAGTTTAGAGGAAAAAGCCAAAATGTATTTATCAAATTCACGTAGGTATTGCACTGATATAATGTTATGTAATAGTTTCTGGGACTGTCGCAAGTATGAGAAATCTGATACTAATCGATTCTAAAACTAGTATCAAAAGTAGTTCCTCCTTTGAAGTGTCTATATTAAAATGTCACATTCACAGGAGAGAGCCTTTTCTGAATAGCTTTAGAATGATTTTGAGCTCTATCAGAGTAAGACGACAGACTAGTATACGCCCATGGACTATTCAGGGGACTACCTGGATGACTGAAGGATTGCGCAGATACAAGGCCATATGATAATATGAAAGAACGTTCTATGATTTAATGTTGAAAATCGCATTCTATTTACTAAATAAAGAGTTTTTAAATGATCATTGTAAATGATCAAATAGGTATTGAGTATCGAGTCTATTCCTTAGTATTTAAGAGTTTGAAAATTAATTTTTTAGTAGTCTTAGCACTACTTGTATCACTCATTATGTTTTTTGCTACTTTTTAATTATACAGGTGTATAAGGAGGTGGCTATCTATATACTTGTTTTTGTCCCAACTCTCAGCAGCTATGCCATATTTTATTGGATAATTATTTATTGGACTATTGGATAGTGAAGAGACCATGCCCTGCTCATAATAAGTTATGTAAATTATGTAATGTCGTTGGTCTCTACTCTACAGGTTTGCATCATGTCCCTGCCAAGTTTGCTCATGACTTTGTGGAAGTAAGAAGCTAGTGATTACAAATGTGTGGTCATATGTGTGTGTGTGGTCATATGTGTGTATTGTGTTATCATGAAAAATTTATTTTTGAGAGACAGTTTAATAATGAGGTAAGAAAGAACATCCGTGCAGTCATACTTTGGAGCTCTCAACTTTTATTTTTAATAATTACACCTAGGGACTGACCGTTATGTTTTTTTCATGGCTAATACTAATACAGATTGCTTTGAATCCAGAAAAGCCAAATGCGGATGAGGTCTGCCAATATTTTTTTGGCCCATATATATATTATTTGAACTAACTACTAGTACTTACAGAAATGTTGTCTATACTTTTTATGACTCTGCATAATTCAATTATAATAAGAACAAATCATCTCAAATTATTTTTCCACAACCCTGTTTTTACTACCAATCATAATGGAGCAGTGTAAAATAATTTCTTGCAATGCCATTGTCGTACTAGTGTTAATATAAAGGTTTATGCAGCAAATGGTGACTCCAACCAAATATCGGCCTAGGCAGGAGATTTAAGGCCGATACCCAATACACAAAAAAGTGCAAATCTTGGCCAATCTCTAATTATACCACATGTGAAGTTTTAGGACTT
Source organism: Paratrypauchen microcephalus (assembly GCA_036785185.1). NCBI lineage: Eukaryota > Metazoa > Chordata > Actinopteri > Gobiiformes > Gobiidae > Paratrypauchen > Paratrypauchen microcephalus. Next base: position 11,094,397 of record JAVJIX010000009.1, on the reverse strand, counting down.
TTTTTGGACCCAGCAGACAAGCTCATCATTCTTGGATGTGTCTGTCTATATAGCAATATCATACCATAGACCTATCAATAACTTAAAGTGGTTTATTGATATTTATTGATATTTCAGGTTTATAATATGAATGTAACTACAAATTTTTGCATTTTGGGGTCAACATCTTGATGGCAGACATGTGGGTGCTAGTGTGACAGAACTTTCTTCTTTTGTTTCAGCTTTACACAGTGATAACTTTTGATACCTTCCTCTTCATTTTTATAGGCTTTACGATGGTACTCTTACTCTTTGTGGTACTTTGATGGTACTCCTTACTTTTTTGTCTTTTTCAAATTGTGCCTCTTTATTGCGTATATATATACTATAATTTCCATACATTTTTGTTATTATATTTATTTAAGAATTTAGTTTTAATAACAAAAATGCACTGCAGTTTGACCATTCATATTTGTGGCTCTGTTGTTTATTGCCCCATTCCTGTTTGAGAAAATAATAAATCTTTGATTGTTACCATGTGACCAAGTCAGGGCAGCCTCACCAGTGCTTGCCTCTCAGTGGAATCAGCTGATTGTGGCCAAAGGCAGCATTGATCGCTATGCCAAAAGACCACAGTTGCTCAAACACAATGACCTATCCAGCCATGCTGATTGCATTATTCCCAGCAGGGGGAATCACAATAGTTGGTGGAAAAAATGGCTGTAGTAATAATAGACACTGTCACTGTCAATGTTGGGAAGAACTTGTCAGATTCTGTGTTGTCTTTAGAGCAGCAGGGGGTGCCACACTGATCTCTGATTTCTCTTTAGATTTTGCTTGACTATTCACAGCTATATCTAATCTTTTGCATATCACAAGTCTGTTCTCAGGCTAAACATGCCTTTTTGTGGTCCTATGAGTTCCTCCTCAGAGCAAAAGTTTGAGGTGTTCTTCTGTTCTGGAGACTCTTTGGGCTTTCATTCGTGACGGCAGGAGATTAGGTTTGAAAGGTTAATGCAGTCACATGAGCTGCACATTGTGCTTTGTGGTAGCTGGCAATAGCTTTTCAAAACTTGTGACTGACCTGGAGAGGGGGATTATTACAACTATACATACTGTATTTTCCATTCAACAGAATGTTTTAAAATTTATTTAAGATTTTCTTTTTTTTTTTTTTTTCCATGTGTGTTGAGTGTTTAGGCCTGGTTGGAGCTCTGTAGTGCTGTGATGCCATAAGAGTTACTGTCTGTATTTCACATGTCCCTGGTGGAATTTCAGTTGTGCTTTGCTTGAAAAAGGTGGTGCATGTGAGCAGCCAATACTACCTCAGTCCCTGGCTGGCATGGTGCTTGGGCTCAAGTCACATTCTGAATAACCACTACTAAAGATATATAGTGTAAACCACACTGGTTTAGTAATGACACTTTATTCCGCATCTAAACTTGTAGTACATTTAACAAACTGCATATGTTTGCCTCTAATTGAATAAAATATTAAAATTCTAGTGAGGACATTAGGTAGAACATATGGCAGGTTTTATACATAAATGCAAATGAATCCACTGACAGCAGAGAAATATTTTGAGCATTCTTGTGCAAATAATGAAATCCCTTAAGAAGAGTGCAATTTGATACATGATTTTGATTGTACTATAACTAACTAACTAACTAACTAACATAACTTTTTGCATTTTGATAAATCTACACTATCACTCTATAGCTCTCTTCATATAGTTTATAGATTAGTAAAATTGAAATGAACCTGTATTACACACTTTGTGGCTGTAGAGATCCTCATGTAGGTTTAACAAGTTGCCCTACATAACCTCTGTTTATCTATTTGGGTTTTGTTTGTACATAATTTTACATATAGATAGGCGTAGTTGTATGTATTATATGTATGTATTCTTGTGTAGACCTTATTTTGATAGCAAAAACACTTGAATTTCCTTTTATTCCATACTGGATTTGGCTATCCATGTATCCATTTGTGACATATTTGGGTTGAGATTCCTCCCTAGTGTTTGTCCAGCTTTTTTTTTGCTGTTGTGACACAATCCTTTTCATTTTTTCCATCTGAAAAATGCTGTTATTGTAGTCCACAGATTTGCTCTTGGTGTCACAGCATGCTGTCTTGTTCACTTACGTGCCTTGTTTCTTGAAGGATCGCTCCCCACTGAAGCACGCTGGAGTTTTCTGAGTAATGGAAGTGCACTTAGGAGGCTAGGATTCCCCTGAGGAGGGAGGGCGGGCTGGTGGAAAGTTGTCAATGGCTCGTTAAAATATCCAGAGTGACCATGCTGTTAAATGGAGAGCATTTCAGGAGGTCACTGCCAAAGACCAGCAGAGGGGGCTGTCCCCATTCAAAGTGCACAGTCAGCACATGTCAATGGCTGCATAGGATTTGTACAAAAATAATAGCTCTCTTTAAACGAACCTAAAATCCAGTCGAAGTAAAATTAAACATTATTTTAGACTACTTTTTTTTCCCCATCTCTTCTTCTCTGTCTGCTCTCTTTCCCCTCTCTGCTGCTCTGTCTCTGTCTGTAATTTCAGGAATTTTTCAAAAGGATGTTCCCCTCCAAATATCTAGGACATGTTTTTAGGTCACCATTAAAATGATCTTGTAAACTTACAAAACAGGCAGCAGAAGTTACCTTTTTTTTTTTTTTGGGCATATATGGAGATCTGAGCCTTTTCCTGCCAACACAAACGACAACAACCAAATAATGTATGCTCTCATTATTATTCCCATTTAGAGTTCTAATTTATTCGGCCTTTGCGGAGAACAGCCTTTTCAAAGGAAAACCATGACGTGTGGCTTGTTGATAAGGCATAAAAGTTAAATCAAATTATTCAGTCACCCTCTCTGTTTCCTCTTTTTTTACATGCACAATCTTTGACCAATTACGTCGGCACAAACCTTATTTCTAACAGTTTACAAGCTTTTTTACTGAGAATGCACACACTCTTTGGCTGTTTGAGATTTAAAAGGAGCTCAGTGATCTGAAAGAACAGAAGTCTAAAATTCTCCATGAGCTCCATATGTTTGGAACGACTGACCGATACAAAAGGGACTGCCAAAAAAACAAACAACTCCTACTCACAATTGTACATCCAACAAAAGAACAGACAAATCCAATTTCACATTAAATTAAATATAGACATATGAGGTCTTACAATTGTGATAATGAAATGCATAAATAAGGCAAAATATTATAACCACCAAACTCTTTGGCCATTTGAAAGACGTTAACCCTTTTTCTCTCATGTCACTACTAAACTGTCTCTGTTTATAAAATGTGCTATAGAAATAAAGTTGGATTGGATTGGATTGGATATAATGTTATACCCGATTGTATTTTGTCAACCATTAAGTAGGCCCCTCACAATAATGTAGATATGATATATGTATGTTGATATAGTTTAACTAATCTCAAAAAACAAACCAACCCCAAACAATGCCTTCTGCCTTTTGCTTGTAAATGGAACACTTATATAAGGCACCATTGTGGATTACGTAAATGTCTCAAACTTATCAATATTTTATCCTCTGTGCGTTTGATGTGTTTGGTAATTGGATATTTATGTCGCGGGCATCCTCCCTCGAAGCCCCCCATTGCAGTTTGGCATTTGTATATGCATGTGTTTATCTAGCAATGTGCCATGTAAAGTAGGTCCATGCTTGCGAAGACTCTCCTCACTCTCCAAATCTCTTATGTTTATTAAGTTTATTCAGTGATTTCATGTAATCCGGTCAGGACTGTGTTCCAAAGAGATAATGCTTATTATTACAGGCATATGTGCATATCTCCTCCCCTCCCTCGCTGTGGGATGGTCAAATAAAGGGGAAAGCTCTGAGGTTGGTCCTTGTCTTTTGCATGTGGTGGTCTCCCTTGGGTGCTGCCAAGCTGGTAGTTCCTCTTTGATGAAGACACAGAACAAGGAGAAGTGAGGGAGGAGGAGCACTAGTATGGGGACTCCTTTGTGGTAACTTGAGTTTAATAAATGTTTCACATTACTGACAGTTACTGTGACAAAAGAAGAGCCTGTCTAGAAAGTGTGTGACAAAATCATTTGAAAGAGCAACCTGGGTATCACACAGTGGAAGTTAGAAGAGTGGAACGCAGAGGGAAACCATAGAATCTGAATAGTCAGAATGAATTGTGTATGGCTGAAAAAAATGTAGTTGCCCTCTTTAGCCAAGTGAGGGTGCTGTTGGGTTTTCTTTCACAGATCCCAGAGGAACTGTAAGGAGATGCATGCCAAGACAGAAAAAGCAACCATAGAGATAGACCATAGAGAAGCAGGAGGGAGGGAGAGAGAGAAAGAAGTCTGACTAGTACCTTCACACTCCATTACATCACTGTTGTGTTTGAGAATCCTCCTCTACGGCTGACGTCAGCAGGACCCACTCCAATTACTGTGTTACAGGAGCGGCACCAGCATCATTTTATAACACAACAACAGATATGAGCCAACTCGTGAAAGTCCACTACAACAAGACATATGACATTTAGCTTGGTGCGTATCCACTTCTGCTCTTGACTGTCTTAGGCAGTGTGTCAAATTGTGAAGGAATGTGGATGACAGTGCATGGCAAGAACAGAAGTGAAAAGTCTGAATTTAAAAGCATCATTAGCATATTGTGCAGTTTTAACTTTTTGTTGTGTGTCACTTTCTTTTGCAGAATAACTTATTTCCTCAATTATTTGTTAAGGTATATGTAATTAATTTATTGTGAGGAAATTAATTCTCTGCATTTGACCCATCCTATTTGGACAGTGAGCTGCTGCCGGAGGATTTGACACATAGTGCATATTTTGGACTCCTGTTCTTTCTTAATTTGTCATGACTTGAGTGTGTCTATTCTATGATCAAGTACTGATCTGTGAAGTACTGCAGTGATGATTTGATTTTTAAGAAAGTAACACTGAATATCGAATGAAAAAGTGACTGGAATACAGATACTGAAAATTTGACACATCTATTCATTTACTTCTCAACACTGATCATATTTAGACATTAATTCAATTTGCTTTAATATGCTTGTCCAGATTATTGCCAACATTTTAATTATCTCAACCAAAACAGACCACAGATGGCTTTTACTACAGTCAGGCATTTTACTAATTAAAACTAAGTAATTTTAGTAACTGACTCTTCTACTAATTCTAGAAAGCTACATTTAAAAAAGCAGCCTGGTAATGCAGTCTGAGCAAATGAAGGTTAATAAGTGGAAGGGAGCAGGTCTCTTCACAGGGTTGTTCTCGACAGCTTTACTGCTCATCACACTAACAACACCTCTGCCCCTGCGCTGATGTGCCTCCTTACCTGCCTGCCTCCTCAGCACTTCAGCACCAAGTTGTCTCAAAGTGCACTGGGAAAAAAGTGAAGATACTGCAGCAGGGAAGTGTGAATATGGGAATGTTTTGGCATCTCCTGGCTGTGGCATTTCACCATATGGCGTTCAGGTGTGATGCATGCATGTGAACCTGGGCGTAAGGGGGTATAGTTACAGCTATATGTTTTGTTTGCCGCTAATGATCTCTATGTGAAAGTAGCTCAGCGCCTGGAGGTCCCAGATAACCCGTTTGTGTGATTTTTGCAGAGGCTTGCGGATATTCTGGTCTTATCATCAATCATTAGACTTTCTTGCTAGCTGTTTGAATCAGGTTTGCCCCGCTGCGAACACATTTTTAGTGTAACCAGATATGTTTGTGTGTGTGTGTGTGTCTGTGCATGCGTGTGTGTGAGTGCGTGTGCACATGCGTGTTTGTATATGTATGTACGTGTGTGTGTATATGCGTGTGTTGTGTGCATGAGTCCTGCTGTGATTGCAGATACCGCAACACTCAGTACTGGACATCGCAGCGGGACACTACTGTGTGTGTATCTATATCTGTAATGTGTGTGTGCTGGAAAATATCCAGTGTACCCAAAGGTGGAGAGGAGGAGGAGCTCTGACATAGTTTGCTACAGTAATCCATGGAATACACACCATCTCTGTGTTTCCAGGTGCAGGGGCTGGTGACGGCTTGTGATGAAGCAGGTACTCGAAGGCAGAAATAGGTCAGAGAGCCTCGGGGCCCAAGAGTAAGGCCTCTCTCTCTCTCTCTCTCTCTCTCTCTCTCTCTCTGTGTCTCTCTCTCTGTGTCTCTCTCTCTGTGTCTCTCTCTCTGTGTCTCTCTGTGTCTCTCTGTCTCTCTCTCTCTGTCTCTCTCTCTGTGTCTCTCTCTCTGTGTCTCTCTCTCTGTGTCTCTCTCTCTGTGTCTCTCTGTGTCTCTCTGTCTCTCTCTCTCTGTCTCTCTCTCTCTGTCTATGTTTTCTTATGTGCACCTACTGGAAATGAGTCCATCCTATCCCAAGGCACACATTAGTCTAGCCATGTCAGTGTTCATTAATAAAACAGCTTTATAGAGAAGGGATAGAACCATAGTTTAGATTATATAGTGTGGTAGTGCAGTGTGTATTTCACCAAGAAACTACTATATTTGTGTATTTGTACACGTTTGTCAAAGGAGGCTTCATAGTTAGGATAAGGGTATAGTGAAATATCTAGGTCATGGTTCAAGATATTCATCTTGAATGTCACCCACTGACATGAAAAAATTGACAATGGAAAAAGTAAGAGTGATAGCGATCAAATATATGGTACACCATATGTTTATGTTCAAAATCATATTCGGATGTAGGGTACGGTTAACCTGCGAAATCCCAGGCTGCTTTCGTTCGTTCCGATCTGAAAGACAGCCTGGCAACTATGGCAAGCGAGCTCGCCCGATTCTGGGAGCCAATCAGAGAGCGGGGAGGGGTGGAAAGACGGTGACGCATACTACGTGACAAACGGAAGCTTGTAGTTTGAACTGACAACTGACATGATTGGCTATGGGCTACGTATACGCCAAATGATAGACATTTGTAACGCCCAATAAACGGCCGTTGGCGATCGTAAACCACACCTCCGGTACGAGATATTTCGAAGGTGGCTTCCAGACCATATCTCACTTGTGATATGGTCAGGTGTAAACCAGGCAAGGGTATGGTAAATATGTAAGTATAATTTAGACTGAAGGGGAAGTTAAATGTACCGGTATTCATAGTTTAAAAAAAAAAAACTCCTACTTTCACGATTTAAAAAGTAATAATGACTATATCTGAACCTAAATATGTTGCGTTCAGGTTCTACAATTTGTTATATATTCAGATGGGCCTGTGAAACTCTGTGGGAGATTACTGGTTTTGGAACAAACATCCAGATTAATGATACACTAATGCTGAGCCCTATTATTATTTTTGGGCTACTGGCTCCTCAAACTTTCCATATTAATCTTGTGGCTTAAAGTCCTTTCAACTGGCAACAATCATACTTTGTGATACAATACTGGCACAATTTTCTGAAACTACTGAGAATTTATATTTTTACGTTTGTTTAGCTGTGCTGATAGAAGAGAAGATGTTGAACTTTGTGACAGTTTTTGTTTGATGTTGGCCCAACGTTTTTGTTTGATGTTGTTGGCCCAGCAATAGAGAGTTATAAATCATAAACCAAGTCACTAAATCTGCAAACTCCGATATAATTCTGAGCCATCCTCTAGTTAAATTTTAAAGATCCTATATTACTATTATTGTGAGTGAGGTTTACGTCATGCTATAATTTTCTTGTTTTGTTTCATTCACGTGTGTTTGAGTAATTTTTGATTATTAGTCTGTCTACATCTCCAAAGGTCCAATTGCTCTTTTTAAACTACAGCCATTCGAGAACATCATACAGCTCAAGAACACACATCATCTTTTCATATATAGGTTACCATGTTTCAAATCTGCCACAGAAATGACTGAGTAGTACCAGATTGTTGTTGATGGAGGCTGTCTGGTCTGAGCCACACAGTACTGCAGCCCCAACCACTGCATTCAGAAGTAGGATTATGGCCGGGGTATGGGAATGAGGTTTACCTGCTAGTCCCCATTCCCCTAGCAGAGCAGAGATCAGCTTGCTACATAAACACACTGCCATTACTGACTAGCAAGGATTAATGGAAGCAACAGATACAGAGAGGGTTTAAAATTTATGTGTTTGTGTTGCTTTGAAGCTGTCCCTATCCAGATTTCTTCCTGAGTAGTAGGTAGTTTTCTAACTTTCAAACTTATTAAGGCCAGATTAGTCAGCACATATAAATCAACATGACAAACGGTCCAGTGTAGCAGACCTCCATTTTTACACTTGAATCATGCCACACTGTTTACCTCAAAGTTGGCCCGGTGTCTGTCAGGGGCTCGCTATTTATTTGTCAGAATCAATAGCGATATTTGTTATTGTGTTTACTTGTGAGTTCTGCCCTGTCAGGAGTTGCTAGCTATTTGTTCGTCCAGAATCAATATTTTGTTGCGTCCGTTACACCTGTGAAGCCAAACAGCAGCTATCACAGAGAATAAGATGTTATGTAACAGATATGAAGTTACAGTATGTGTAGGACGGTGATGCAGTGCTGGCATGTGTGTGAATAGCTTTGGCTTTGTCAGAAAAAAAAATCGGGGGGAAGGCAGTTGATTGGTTGTGGCTCATTTGAAGCACAAGTTGGAGATGTAATTGGTCTCCTGACACTTGCATACACTCGCAGGCTCATTGTCTGTTTTTTCCATTCCTTTGAACACATCAGAATGCATTATCTCCAGAACAAAGCGTGTATGCTTGGGATTGTGTTGATTAGTCAATTAGACTACAGGGATAAGGAAACTCGGGTGGAGCTCATTATTCTAATGTCTCATTAAGTCCCAATTCAAATAACAGTGGTGAGACCCCCGCTTTTAATACTTTACCTTGTGGAATGTGGGATTGGACAGAAACAAACACCATAGCTCATGTGGTCCATGATTTAGACTTGGTGTCTTATTTTAAAGGGATAGTTCGGGTTTTTTTGACGTGAATCTGTATGGCATCCCCTTCAGCAGTGTCGTGCATTAACACTGGCTTACCCCTGACAGTGTCCTCTGAGCCGAGTTCTGCCCCGGTTCTGGCGCTGACGAAAATAGGCCCGGCAAGTTAGCCGGGACATTAAATAAAGATTGTTTTTCTTCTCAAAACAATATTTGTCCAAAAAGTGATATATTTGTGTCATAAAACAGTTGCCCACCAAAAAGTCAGAAGTCATAATCACTTGGTGCTATTTTCTCTTGAGTCATATCACTGCGCATCTATTATTATTATTATTAGCCTGTTCATTTGTAAGTGGTGATGTTAACAAGTGAACAGGCTAATAATAATAATAGGACAATAGCACAAGTGATTATGACTTCTGACTTTTTGGTGGGCAACTGTTTTATGACTCAAATATATCACTTTTTGGACAAATATTGTTTTGAGAAGAAAAACAAGCTTTATTTAATGTCCCGACTAACTTGCCGGACCTACTTTGGTCAGCGCCAGAACCGGGGCAGAACTCGGCTCAGAGGACACTGTCAGGGGTAAGCCAGTGTTAATGCACGACACTGCTGAAGGGGATGCCATACAGATTCACATCAAAAAACCCGAACTATCCCTTTAATACACATTTTTGAGGGCTTTTCAAACTAATTTTCACAGAATAATATGAAAACTCAGTGGTCATATTTCTATACAAACTGTAACACTTCTTTACAGACTTATCAATTCCAGGGGCAGGTGAATCAGCAGGGAATGGTATGTTTGTGAAAGTATTGCAACCCTTCAACAGAACTTTTTTTTTAACATGAATATTTTTTTTTTTCTTCTACAAAGACACAACACAAGACACACAGTGGGGTACATGTACAAAAAACAAAAAACAAAAAAAAATACAAAATGCAAGTGTCCACAGTTAAATCATTTGACAACACTGTTATATTATTTTTCAGGAGTCCACTACAAATTCAACTGTTCTAGGATGGGTTTCCATACCTTCTGAAATGTTTGAGGACTGCCCGACACCTCATACCTCAGTCTCTCAATATGTAGTACTCCCATTAATTCCCTGAGCCAGGCTTCAAATTGGGGTGGAGATTCCGATTTCCACAGTTTTAAAATGCATCTTTTAGCTATCACCATGCCATGAGCCACTACTGTAGTGACATCATGGCCCAGGTTTTCCAAAGTGTTGGAGAAGCCAAAAAGAGCAGTTTCAGGGTCGGGACCTATAGTTACCTTGATTGCACGGGAAAACCATTTAAATATTGAGCACCAAAAACCTTGGAGCTTTGGGCATAACCAGAGTTGATGTGCAAGCATACTATTAATTGTTTTACATCTGTCACAGAGAGGTAATGTTTGAGGAAAAAATGTATTTAACTTTACTTTTGAATAATGCAGCCTATGTATGACTTTAAATTGTATCAGCTGCAATCTAGCATTAACAGAACAGTTATGGAGATCACTTAACGCTCGTTTCCATATGTCATCTTTGATTTTAATATTAAGATCCTCCTCCCATTTTTGTTTATTTGTCATTGCAGGTTGAGCCATATTCTGTAAAAAAAAGTTTAACTAATGATGAGATTATACCCTTTGCTTCTGGTGGGCTCAATAAGATCTTGAACAGAGGGTTTTCTGCAGGAAGAGAGTCGAAGGTTGGGATGTTTTGTCTTACATAATTCCTTAACTGCAAGAATCTAAAAAAATGTGTTTTAGGCAATATATACTTCATGTGTAACTGATCAAATGAACAGAACTGTTTGTTTATATGCAAATCTTCTATGGATTTCACACCCTTATGACTCCATTCCAAGAAAACTCCATCTGTGAGTGAGGGCTGGAATGCATGGTTGTGCCATATAGGAGCATGTACTGAGGTGTCTGGAAGTTCACAAAACCCTCTTATTTGTGACCAGATTTTCTGAGCGTTAAATAGGATAAAGTGTTCTCCTCTTCGAGAGGACATTGGCCTAGGTGATGACAAAATAATTGCCCTCAGAGATGTTTTTGAAGCTAGATTATGTTCTATTGTTAACCAAGAGGGAATTTTGTTTGTTGGCCCTGGATCTTGAACAGAACATTGAGGAACATTTTTGGCAAAACTTTTCAATGCCCATCTTTGTCTATTATGTTGGCTGTCCTTCAGTGTGCTTTATCCCTGAGCCACATGTGAGAGTAAAGTGAAACCCTCTGGTTTATTTTCCAGGACAGATGTGATTGTGAACGAAGGTGAAGAGAAGGGTCAATCTGATTTATCCGTGTTGCTGATGTTTGAGGAGCAGCAGACTTGTTGGTTCTGTCATTAGCCACTTTGAGCTGTAGAAACAAGACATGTTGTACTAAGACCAACAACATATTAGCACATTGACCCAAATCTTACCAAAACACATTGTAATGGCTTGTAAGTACACATATCGCTGCTAAAATATACACTTAGATCTCCACAAGTTGAGCCAGACAAGTCTGTATATTGACTGTAGTTTTATTCTCAAAGCAACCTGCAATACTGTTCGCTTTTCACTTACTGTCTTTCCAGTGTTTTGTGCTCAGATGATTTCTGGACATTGCGGACATTGGCTACATTTACTGTATGCTCTCTTTACTACCTACATGGCAAATATTATGTTTTCTAGTGATTAGTCCCTGATAAATGTAGCAAAACTCCAAAATGGCTCTAAAATCTGTGTTTGGTCTCTGGATACTGATGTTCTGTCAAATATTGGGTCAGGCAGCTCAGTTGTTGTTCGTTATGTGGCTGTTCACACTCTGAGAGCGTTGAAGAAACTTCTCATCATAAAGCAATGTTACAGCTATACACCGGATACAAAGCTAGTGTTTTCATCTCACCTTTCATGAGAACCTACTTGCTATTTATATCTCATCACACAGGCAGGAGATCTGACAGCGCCGCCTCATTCCACCACCATCCTTTAAAAAAAATTAAGCAATCAACGCTAGTGTCTTCTGCTCAAGTGCCTTGCTAATGTCCCTGATGCCTCACTTACATATAAAACAACTGGCAAAGTGTCATCTAGCTAAGACAAGCTTTGGCAAATCAAAGACACTTGGAGCTTTTTATAAATATGTAATTGACAAAGCATTTGAATAATAATATAAACGCATTTCAGCAAGTTTAACAAAATGCATTGTGAGGGGTGGAAAAATGTGGTACCCGAGTGTGAAGGGAGGGGTGGGAAAATGCACAGGCACAAAGAGGGAAAAAAAAGAGGAGAGAATTTCACCGTCTGACAGGTGGCACACTTTCACACAGTTTACATTGATATACCCAGTAACTAATAATAACATGGCTCAGAAAATGATGTAAGGCTGTGGAAAGATGTTTAAGCTTGCAACAAAATGAATAACAAGCTAAAAGTGCACAAAATGAAATGTCAGACCTGTTTTTTGTCAAAACAGGTCAACAAATAAGACATTAAATAAAGCATAATTAACTTTATAATACTTTTGTCTTGCTTTTAAAATAGCAGTGTTAGTAGTAGTGCTAGTGGTGGTGGTAATTATAGTGGTAAAGGTAAAAGTAATATTTATATATTTTGGATATCAAAATAATACAGAAATAATAATAATAATACATAGTACTTGTATAGCGCTTTCCATGACACTCAAAGACGCTTCACATAGATCCAAACACAAACGAACACAAATGAAAGAAATAAATAAACAGGAGATGCAGTTATTTAAAGGCAGTAATAATTATTCTGTGTAAAACTTGTAGGAGTGTTACCCCGTGAGGTGGAGGTTTGTCGCTTTTATTTGAAAAGCAGAATTTGTGTATATATATTTTTTTTACTTTGGGTGGGAATGCGGTATGTGTTTCACACAATATTTTTTGCATAAAATGTTGAAATAATAAAGTAGCAGTAGTAGCACTAGTTGCTACTGTAGAGCCAAAATTATTTGTTTTCACAGTACTTGAGTACAAATTCAGAGTAGTAGGTAATTTGTATACATTTTTTCTTGCCCTAAGAGCACTGCTCCTTTAATGGGATTGGTCTAATTACTGTGTTTTCGGCTTGTTGTCTTGCCTGTGGGATCTGTTTGCGCTGCCTGCTCTCTGTACTGTGCCTGCAGGAGCCTGGTGAATGTGGAGATCTGAGGACCTATAAGAAACACTTCTAATGGAGTCTCTCTTTAGGCAACAGCTCAACTTCTCTCCCACTCACAAACTTTTCCTCGAGCGGTGCGCTCGACCTGCCACTGGTACATTGCACACTTCCTCTGTGTTTGCTGCTGCTGCAGACCCAGTGTGTGCAGCCCATAGGAAGTGGAGCAGAGAGGGGACAGTCCTCGCTTTTCAAACGCTTTCTAAGGATATCAGCCTAATTGCCTTCAGAGTTGTAAAGGCTTTTTCAACAATGCTGCTCATGGAAATAGTGCTGCCTTTAAGTGAGTGAATTGCATTAGTTCACAAGAATGTTTTCATTCCACAGTTTTCAAAATGTGCCTACTGTACCCACTCCAGAAAACTTGAGTGTTTTTAGTTGTTTTCTAGATTTTATGGAGGTTAACTTTAAAACTAACTCTAGTATCTGTACCAGGTATCTAAGATGGTCAGTAATCACCATTGATCACCGTGTTACCTTTTATTGTTTTGAAAATGCTATATTCACCAAACACAATGTATTCACATTGATTTTAGTTTTGTTTTGATGCTGAGTCCTTGCTCCCCATGCTAAGTCACTTCCCTTTCAGAGTGCTCTCACAATACAATCAATGTGCCTCCTGCTAATGAAACTACAGCACATTGCACCAGGTTTGTGAAGTTATGTGAAGTCATGTATTGTTTTGCATTATGCTTTTGTATAATTTATCGCAAATTGCTGTGCAGGAGCAGGGGTGACATAGGCTTGTAAGCTGAGTCTTGGATAGAATGAAAGGTACTGCTAACCATAAGGAGGATATGAATAGTGTCTGGGAGAAATTTTTGATTAGGGAACATTATAACTTGGTAGAAAGCTCCAAAAAGTAAATTTTGCATTGTACAGCCTCATTATATAATATTCTGAAAGAAACAATTAATTGACAAACTATACAAGAAAATGTAAATAGTATTTTTTCCTGCAAGAAATAAAAATTTTGACAATTGTTCATAAATTTGCTAATAAAAAATCAAACGATTATACAGACATAAATATGTCATTGATGAAGCAAATTATAGATGTTGTCATTCAACCTTTCACATATATATGTAATTTATCATTCACTTTAGGAATATTTCCCGACCGCATGAAAGTAGCAAATAAAAATGATCCCTCAAATTATAGACCTGTGTCACTGCTTTCACAGTTCTCTAAAATATTAGAAAAACTATTTGTGATCAGATTTAATACATTTATTGAAAAATATAAAAGCCAATATTGATTTTGCTCTAAACATTCAACTGCTACAGCAATAATGGAACTGACAGAAGAAATAACCAATGCCATGGACAATAAACAGGTCAGCATTTTCGTAGATCTCCAAAAAGCATTTGACACTCTAGATCATGAGATACTATTGCAAAAATTATATAAATATGGCATAAGAGGGGTAGCACATCAGTGGGTCATGAACTACTTAAAAGACCGATATCAGTATGTGGAAATTGATAACAATAAATCAAAGTATTATCATTCAGTATGTGGAGTATGGCAAGGATCGGTACTTGGACCAATACTTTTACTTGTTTATGTTAACGATATTGTCTCTGTTTCTAGTTTACTCAAATGTATTTTGTTTGCAGATGATACTACCCTATTTTACTCAGGAAAAAATATAAAAGAGGTTTTACAAATAGTAGAGATAGAGTTTCAGAAAATTTTGATATGGTTCAAAGCCAACAAACTATAAATATTAATAAGACAAAGTTTATGATTTTTAGTTGCAAAAAGAAAGACATTGATGCAAGATTGGTCATACAAGGACAAGTGTGATCAAGTTTTTAGGTGTTATGATTGATGAACATTAAAGGTCCCATGGCATGAAATGTTCAATTTCTGAGGTTTTTGAACGTTAATGTGAGCTCCCCTACCCTGTTTAGGCCCCCCCCCCCCCCCCCCCATGGTTAAAAGTTGTGAAATGTCTAAACTGAGCATTTGCGATCCTTTTCTGCGTTACAAAAAATCGGAGCTTAAACGGGCAAGTTTGAACAAGGCACCTTATTGACGTCAGATCGAAAAAAGAAATGCAAATGCAGTTCCACCCCCGTCTGTCTGTACTCAGCGTCTCTGTAAATCACGCCCAGTTTGGACCGCGAATGCGCTAGGCAATGCGAAATGCGTTTTTTATTTGCCTGGAGGCACGTCCGAGTGTTTCTAGGCTCGGAAGTCCTTTATCTGAGCCTCTGGACCTTTGAACAGCAGTGGTTTAATTTTATTTTATGTGGAAATGTGTTTATTTTTCAATGGAACGCTTCAAATCTCTCCCCCGTGCAAAAACAAGGAAATGGATCAGCTGTGGGCTCTGAGCTCTGAGCGGAGAGTTTGGCCACGCCCCCACCCTCTACTATTGGCCAGCTCTTTTCTCCTCATTTGCATTCAAGCAACAACGCCCAGAATAAAGTGTTTGAGAGAGATATTTATGACTTTCTCATCTTATCTCTGTTTCTCATGCACTGAGTGTTGATTTTGAAGAAGGATTCATTTACAGTATTAGGGAACCATTAAGGAGCCATATAAAAGCGTCAAGAAGTACCATGTCATGGGATCTTTAATGGAAATCACACATAGAACAAGTTAAATCAACGGTATCTCAAACAATAGCTGTATTACACAACGTGAAGGACTGTCTTAGCAAAAATGCCATGTTTCCTTTGTATAACTCACTGGTTGTTCCATATTTGACTTATTGTATTGAAGTGTGGGGAAGTGCCTGTAAAACACTCATCGAACCAATCTTCCTTTTACAGAAACCTGCTATCCATGTGGTAAATGGAGGTGGATACAGAGGTCACACAAACCCTATATTTGCACAATTAAAAACATTAAAATTTAAAGAATTGGTAGAATATAACTTACTCAAAATTATGTACAAAGCACATCAAATAATATTACCAACTTGCAAAATAGATTCAAAAAGAGAGAAACTAGTTATAAATTAAGAGGAACTGTTGTTTTTTTTCCAAACCAGTATTCAGAACAAAACCAAAGGAGTCAGTTTATGGAACGGTCTTGAGCATGAAATTAAATCTTCAAAGTCTGTTCATGTTTTTAAGAAAAATGTGAAAGTAGCATTAATGAAAAGATATAATACTACTCAGTAAAAAGAGTATGCTTTTTTTGTTTTATTATTACAGTATTATTATTATTTTTGTTTGTTTTGTAATATATAATATTTGTTGTGTTGTAATATAATTTCGAGTTGATAAGGGGCAGATACTATAAGCTTATGCTTCTTTCTGTTCCCTTTCATTCATATTTAAGTTATAATTATATAGTATGTTGCATCTGTTGTTTTTTTGTTTTGTCTTGACGAATGAAAAAAAAAAAAAAAAGATTAGCCACTGAACTTGGAGGCTGCGTACCTTGTATTTTTATTACATTTTATCACATATTTTATTATATTGTTTATTATATTGTTTACTTCTTCCCCTGCACTTTTGCAACACTTTTTTACCATGTACTATTATTGCATGTTATTAGTACTTCTTGACTATCTTAGCGAGTCAAACGGTTCTTCTGATCCTAAGCATTTCATTGCATTGTTGACCTTGTGTTGATTCTGCATATGACAAATAAACAATCTTGAATCTTGCTTCTGTGACATCTTGTGCCTTTATCATTGCAAAACATTCCTAATGCCTTTGCACTGACCTGTGGATCCTGGATTCCTGTAGTAAATGTAGGCATGCTAAACTCCAACACCATAATTTTAAACTTGTTACAGACGTGTAAAGCTGTGTGAGAATGACCTGTGATGACTGAACAGCTGAAAGGTCAATATGAAACAGTAAGACAACAATGGGCACAACACATGAGTCTTGTCAGATATTCAACTATCCTGACTAAACTCACACTCACACTTTGATAGAATCTGATTGCAGTGGTCACTTCTAGACCTGTTACGATACATTACAGAGAAAACAGTATATTGCGATAAATGATAATATTGAAAATACTTTATGCCACTGACACAAAGCAGGATAATCCCGGTAAACCCCTTTTTTTTTAATAGACAGTATGGCCTGAACTGCACACAATACAGTGCCGTGAAAAAGTATTTGCCCCCTTCCTGATTTCTGTGTTTTTTGCATATTTATCACTCAAAACATTGTCAGATCATCAAACCAATTTTAATATCACACAGAAACAACCCAAGGAAAGACAAAATTCAGTTTTTGAATGATGATTCCATTTATTAGTGCACAAAAAAAATCTAAACCTATCTGGCCCTATGTGAAAAAGTAATTGCCCCCTTAATCTAATAGCCAGTTGAGCCTCCTTTGACAGCAATAACTGTAACCAAACGTTTGCGATAATTGGTGATGAGTCTTTCACACCGCTGGGGAGGGATTTTGGCCCACTCTTCTATGCAGAATTGTTTCAATTCTGCCATATTGGAGGGTTTTCTTGTATGAACTGCCCGTTTAAGGTCACACCACAGCATCTCAATCGGATTTAAATCCGGACTTTGACTTGGCCACTCCAAAACCTTAATTTTGTTTTCTTTGAGCCATTCAGAGGTGGACTTGCTGGTGTGTTTTGGATCATTGTCCTGTTGCATGATCCAAGAGCGCTTGAGTTTGAGGGCACGAACTGATGGCCGGACATTCTCCTTCAGGATCTTCTGGTAAACAGCAGAATTCATTTTTCCGTCAATCACAGCAAGTTGTCCTGGTCCTGAGGCAGCAAAGCAGGCCCAGACCATCACACTGCCACCACCATGCTTTACTGTGGGCACCATGTTCTTTTTATCAAATGCTGTGCCATTTTTACGCCAGATGAAACGGGCTGCAGACCTTCCAAAAAGTTCAATTTTAGACTCATCGGTCCACAAAATGTTTCTCCAAAAGTCTTGAGGGTCATCAAGGTGCTTTTTGGCAAAGGTGAGACGAGCCTTTGTGTTCTTTTGTGAAAGCAGTGGTTTTCTCCTGGGAACTCTTCCATGGATGCCATTTTTGGCCAGTGTTTTTCTAATGGTGGAGTCATGAACACTGACCTTAACTGAGGCCAACGAGGCCTGTAGTTCTTTCGATGTGCGTCTAGGTTCTTTTGTGACTTCCTGAATGAGCCGTCGTCGCACTCTTGGAGTAATCTTAGTTGGTCGACCACTCCTGGGAAGGGTTGCAACTGTTCCCAGTTTCCTCCATTTTTGAATAATGGCTCTGACAGTGGTTCGCTGGAGCCCCAGAGCTTTGGGAATGGCTTTGTAACCTTTTCCTGAATTATAGACTTCTATCACTTTTTTTCTCATTTGTTCTTGAATTTCTTTGGATCGTGGCATGATGTGTTTGTTCTTGAGATGTTGTAGCCAACTTCACTTTGTTTGACAGGAACTATTTAAGTGATTTCTTGATTCAACACAGGTGGTGACAATCAGGTGTGGGTGTGGCATGTAGAACTGAACTAAGTTTTCTCAAAACTGTGGTTAGTCACAGTTAGTTTGTGATTTAACAAGGGGGGGCAATTACTTTTTCACATAGGGCCAGATAGGTTTAGATTTTTTTTGTGCACTAATAAATGGAATCATCATTCAAAAACTGAATTTTGTCTTTCCTTGGGTTGTTTCTGTGTGATATTAAAATTGGTTTGATGATCTGACAATGTTTTGAGTGATAAATATGCAAAAAACACAGAAATCAGGAAGGGGGCAAATACTTTTTCACGGCACTGTAGATGGCAGAATGAACCAGTAATCCTATGGAAGTTATTTATTATATCCTTTACAGCTCAAACCTTGCCTTACTACCTTAAAATGGCAAAAAAAAAACAACTCACTATTGCAGAAAGGAGAAGAAATTGTACACATAATTATTAAGCCCCAAAAAATATATTGTTCCAGCTTTCATATTTTGAACAAAGTTGATATAGTAATGGGCCTAGTTACTTCAGATGCGATAATTTGCCTTCCCTAGTGTTGTATTGAATGATTTAAAGGTCCTATATTACATGAAATTGAGTCTTGTGAGGTTTAAGCCATGTTAGAATGTTGTTACCTCATCAAAAACATACATGGAGTTGTGTTTTGTTCCACTTACATGTTCGAATAATCCTTTTATTATTAGTCTGTCTACATTTTCAAAGCTCAAAATGCTCTGCTCCACCTTGTGATATCATGTAGTGCTAGTTAACACCTACCTTTTTTGTTCAGCAGAGATTGGCAATTGCAGGGCTGAAATTATTCAAATGATTCTAGTGAAGGTGTATGGATCTTAAAAACACTGTGAAGCACTTCCTGTATTACCACATGACATCATAAGGTGGCCTCAGTATGTGTGCGAATGAAACAAAACCCAGCTATTTATATTTTGATGAGGAAACAGCATTATAACATGATTATCATAAAATAATATAATATAGGCCATTTAACTCTTACAAGTGTTGTACGGGGAGCAGTACAGCTGGAGGTGTGAAGTGTTCTGATAGTACGGCCTCTCTTCATGGAGATTTTCTCATCTTTCTCATCCTTCTCACTCGGCATGTGTGAGCTGACTTGTCTCCCACAGTTACACAGGACGTTCTCAGTTCAAGATTATTTACACTTTTTCACTGGCCTCAGATTGATGCTGAATTCACTTTGAGGAAACATGCTTATGCATTTTTGAGTTTCACCAATTTTGTTTTTGCTATCTATTAGCTTCAGTTATTTGCCTCATGTGGTGTATAGATTCTGTTTGATTAAATTAATTATTGAGTTACTTAGATAATAAGTGCTGATACTATGGTGATAATAAAGGAGCAATGCTTGGAGTGGCTCTATTTAAAAGGCCTATATTACACTGTATTCTGATCTATGTTATAATGTTGTTTCCTCATTACAAACATACAGTATTTGGGGTTGTTTTTGTTTCATTTACATGTTTAACATACAGATCCTATATATTTAGGCCGTGTTCTTCTCTCCAACATAAAACATGTTCCACCTTGTGATGCCATGTAGTAATACAGGAAATTCTCCACTATGTTTTTAAACTCCATACGCCTTCATGTAGATAATTTCAGCCCAGGAATTACCTTACAGAACAAAAGGTTAAAGGGATATGCCACCCCCAGGTCAAATTTGGGCATCTCCCCACAGTCCAGAGACTAAAATAAGTGGTGGAAAGCGTTTTCCTGGTCACCCAGCCATTGTCCGAGTCTGTCAGCACTGACCGCCGCGGTATCTGCAGCTACTCCGCTTTAGACTGCCGAAGCACACACCACGCTGACAGGGGAATCCCTGTTACGCACCAGGAAGGGAGTTCCCCTGTTGTGCAGCGTGGTGTGTGCTTCAGCTGTCTTTTTCCGCACTGAAAAATAGTTCCCACCCAAAATGACCAAGTCAAGCTCTCCGTGTTGATTTGTACATTTATTTGCACTCGATATGAATGCGCACTACACAGAAAGTAATTGGGAAACGCATCGAGCAAATTAATTCCTTTTGGCCGAAATCTTTCTCTGGCGACGTTAGACTCCAGTCTAACGCGGAGTAGCTGCAGATACCGCGGCGGTCAGTGCTGACAGACTCGGACAATGGCTGGGTGACCAGGAAAACGCTTTCCACCACTTATTTTAGTCTCTGGACTGTGGGGAGATGCCCAAGTTTGACCTGGGGGTGGCATATCCCTTTAAGGGTAGAGGGTAGTGGGACAGAGCATTTTGAGCTCTGGAGATGTACACAGACTAATAATAAAGGGTTCCTCAAACGTGTGAATGAAACAAAACACAACTCTGGATATGTTTTTGATGAGGCAGCAACACTATAACATAAAGAGAACTAATATCAAGTAAGCTATTTGGCTATGATGACTTCTGAGCTGGTTTCCAAATTATGTGTAACAAGTGTTGAATTTCATAACAACTGTGAAACTGTTGGTCATTAATCTCATAATTCTGTTTTGGTGAAAAATAAAAGAATCTGAGGAGTTGCCCAAAGCTCCCCTTGGCACTGTCCCTGCACAAACTCAGAAATGAACCTTGACCTCTGACAAGGCATTGGCTCTATCGTGCAATGACAAAGTTGACTTGGCTTCAAAACCATTTTTTGTGTTGACATGCTTTTACCCTCTCATTGTCTTGGGTTTTTCAACCGTTAAACCAAGCTCAGAGGAGGAATACTGTTTCCCCTACTGAAAACTGAGGAGTAAATAGCTCTGTATCAAAGTAACAGCCATCCTGCAAAGAGATTTCCATTATTCTTTACTGTAAAACTTTAACCTTTACTTTGTAGTTTTTTGCTAATCTTTGACGTGATCTTGCATACATTCTTTATTGTTTTGCTGGAGTAACACTTTCTTATTATAGACAAAATGCTAGTGATGAATGCTTTACTGGTGTCGAGATAGATGACTCTGTTGTAGCAGTCTCTTCATTTATCATGCCCTGCTGAAATGACTTTTATCTCCAGTAAACTGTTCACTGAGTTTACCCTGAGCTTCAAACGTTTGGGCTTTTTATAGTGAAATAATTAACAACGATTTCATCCATTTCATTACTGCAGTAACCGTTGTAGCGCTGATTAATTACATTTCTTAAATTGTGATCAGTCATTCTGCTACTTAGAGGACATTAATCTCTGCAGACTCAGCCCTAACATTTGTTATTGCTGTGACTGCCGTATTATTTCACATTGTCCTCTAGCTCAAAGAAGAGAAAACCATCTTTTATCTCAGTGAGCAGTGAGGCTGAAAACAGCAAGGGATCTTATTCAAAGTCCAAAAGGTTTTTATCATCAATTAAACACAAAATGCAATGTTAAACATGATGCTTTTGTGAAATATTGGTAGGAGTGGGATGTGGTCTGCTAAAAAGTACTCATGGTACAAAATATTCAAATCAGAGACACTGAGACAGTGACTGGATAGGATGAGCAGGAAAAACTTTGGATATTTGTTTAGTATTTGCAAAACATATGTCCCATTATTTCCATGTTCATTTTGTTATATGTGTAAGTTTGCCTGTGTCTCACTAAACTATATTTTTAATCAAATGACCAAAGGGTAATGGGCTTTTTACCCAAATACTAATGAGATCTAACGAAAACAAAAGAAAAAAACATCTTAATGGCGGATAAACATACTGTATATTTTATTATGCCTTGATTCATAATAATTGCTCTGTCTATGACGTCTCTGTACAACCCCAACATATCTGATATGATAATACATGCAATAATTTTACCATTAGTCCTAACGAGTAGTTAATGATAATGACATAATTTAAGATAAAGACCATTTTTATCAGGCTAATGAACAAAATGAAAATGATTCTGAAGATGGATGGCTGTTAGAGCAGTATTTACAGAAGATGGTTCACCTGTTTGTGGTGATCTATTGCTACACATTATGGATAAACGCAGGCGATATTAAAAGATGTAGAGCTTTGGAATGAAATGAGACCACTGCAAAATTATCAGTTTTTCTGATTTTACTACTTATAGGTATGTGTTTGGGCAAAAGGAACATTTTTGTTTGAGTCTATAAACTACTGACATTTCTCCCAAATTCCAAATAAAATTATCATTTAGAGCATTTATTTGCAGAAAATGACAAATGGTCAAAATAACAAAAGAGATACATATTTTCAGACCTCAAACAATGCAAAGAAACAAGATCAAATTCATTTTAAAACAACATAATACTAATGTTTACACTTAAGAAGAGTTCAAAAACCAATATTTGGTACAATAACCCTCATTTTTAATCACAGCTTTCATGCATCTTGGCATGCTCTACACTCCAAGTCTTTCACATTGTTCTTGGGTGACTTTATTCCACTCCTGGTGCAAGAACTGAAGTAGCTCAGCTTTGTGTTTGTGTTGGAATTCAACAGACGTTGGAATGGAATGGCTGTAATACATGCAGAGATGTTGATTTCAGAAAAAAATGCAGTGGTCTCTTATTTTTTTCCAGAGCTGTATCTTGTGGATTTACCTGCGTTTACCTCACTCTAGTGAGGAGTGAAGAAGTTAAAATTAAGCTATAAGAAATAGCTGATATAGTGGACATTTTAGTACTTCAAAAAATTGCTCAAGACTCACCTTTTTAAAACTGCTTTTAATGGTTCTTAATGTTTAATGTTTTTCTGATTGTTTATTGTTTTGTTACTTGTTTTATTACTGATTTTACCTCTTGTACAGCGTCTTTGAGTGTCTTGAAAAGCGCTTTATAAATAAAATGTATTATTATTATTATTATTATTAAAGTCTAGTGGAGGTTTTTAGACCATAAAAATAAGGAGAAGCACTTCACCAGTGGATGTCTGGTAATATTATTTTCTGGGCCATTAATATGGATTTGAATGCCAGTAAACTATTCAACAATGAGATATTTTAAAGAGTGCGAGCATTTGACCTGGAGGAGGACCAGGAGCGCAGAAGAAAGGACATGTAAGTGCACTTGATCTTGTTCATTTTGCAACTTAAACAGGTTGTGTAATTTGTCATATATTTTAAATAGTTACTGTTTCTGTCCTCAGATTGGCACCATGAACATTACTTCTAATGAATCCTGTTTCCCAACACCTTATTGCTACTATGAGCGGCCCTGGGCTATCAATATTGTGAGCCTATGCGTCTACCTTCCTGTGAACACCTTTGTCCTGTATTTGATTTGGTCGAGAAAGCTCTTCACTCCAGAGTTCTTTCCTCTCATGTTGGCTCTCTCTGAGATTTTCATCTGTGTCCGTGATGTCTTCAGACTTTTAACTGTTTTCTTTCACCACCATCTTCTGTGGAGTATTGACATCTTTCTCCTTGGTTTTATCTCCACATGTCGACCATTGTTCCTCATGCTGATTTGTTTAGAGCGCTTTCTTGCTGTAGCCAAGCCTGTATTCTTTATGAAATATAGGCACATGAAGTACAAACATATTCCGTCTGCTTTTGTTTGGTTTGCAACAGTTCTGTCTGGTCTTGGGAATGTCTTCTTGACTGAGCTTTTTTTCAACATTATGACAGCAGAAGTCATAGCCATTTGTTTTATGAACGTGTTATGCAGTTTCTTTACTTTGCACATTCTTAAGAAACCTTGTCCAGGGGAGAAGGCTGAATCCAGAAATGGAATGAACATTGTCAAATTAAAAGCATCCAGGGTCATTTTTACTTTAACAGTGTCAGTTATGCTTACATATTTTCCTTTGATTTTTCTTTTACTACTTACTAGAAAAATTCCAACAGTTTTGTTTAACAAAATGATAATTATTTGCTTTGTATTCACGTCAAATTCTGGACTGGTTCAGTCTTTGCTTTTCCTCCAAAGACATAAGAAACTGCCCAGATTTGTCAAATGCTTGTAATGATTTAAGGTATCAACATTTCTTGACTCAGACTTGTGTGGTGGTATGGTCACGCTCAGGACTTTTTAAACAGCATCTAGTTTAGAAAATGTATTACAAATATCTCAAACAACTAATTACTTGCTTATGTATTAACCATATAAAGGTCTAGGATAGTACATTAAAATAAATGGATAAATAAATTTGCAAACCTGCAATATTTAAAAAAAACTGTAAGCAAATTTCACTCTTTAATTATGTAACTGCATTTACCAGGTTATGCACATTATGGATGCCTTATGTTTAGGACTTTTGTTAAGCTTTCTTACATTGTGCACTTTGTTCCAGCTTTATTTTAGACTGTGCTAAACTATATTGTGGCTTTGCAATAAAGAACCCTGAATCTATATAGTGTATTATTATTATTATTATTATTATTATTATTATTATTATTATTATTATTATTATTATTATTATTATTATTATTATTATTTTGTGCTCAGTCATAATAAAAGTCGTTTGACAGTTCCTCATCTGTGCAATGTATAATTTTATATGTTGCATATTGCTTTCAAACAGATTGCAGTGAATTGGTACCATTCCTGTTCCTCACTCACAATTTAGTGAGAGTGATTTAATGTGGTATTTCTCACACTTGGGATTGTGGCAGAATTTGTGAACATTTTGGACTTGGTGAATCATGTTCCTGTTTTGTTAACAGTTTGAGCAGTGACTATACAAGTGCTCATTTGAATATGCAAATTACAACTACAACATTTACATATTTTCTCTAAATACTGTCATTGTGTAATAATTACAAATCAGTGATTAATTGTTTAGATGCACTTAAGGAATATTTAAACCTAACACAATTGAATGTATGTATAAGCCCAAAATAACAATAAAAGGCAATACAGTACAGTAACTGACACGACAAGTGTATTGAAAGGTGTCACACTTGAGTCAAATCTGGTTCTACAGGTGACACACTGAAAGAATAAAGATTAAATTCTAAATTAATCTAGTAATTTATTTACACTGAATGTTAAATGCTAAACATGTGTAAGGGAACAAGGAATAGTGTGATGAGAGACAAAACTTATGTAGCCAAGTTTAAAATCTCCATTTTGGCCCAATGTTTAGTCATAAGTAAATGCTATTTCTCATGTTCTAACTGTACAGTTGTATGATAAGGCAATGACTGTCAATAAAAGTGTTAGTTGCTGTGAATAGTTTGTGGAGGAGAAAGCCCATGTTATGCCGTTTGTCCAGCAAAGCAATCCAACTTCAAAGGCTGCTGGATGGCTGTGTGCCCTGTGTGTCAGCTGAGTGGCGTCCCTGTCATGACTAAGACTGAGAGATACACTGTGTGACTGCAGATCCTATAGCCACCACTGCAGCCACCTGCTGGACATGAACGGACTCTTTGTGATTAACACCAACAGCACGTTAGCTTTCCACTCACGCCTTGCAAACACAGCTAAAAAAAAAAATGACACAAGAACACATCATAACTCTCATTTGTATGAACAGGAGTCAAGAAAACAAATGGGGCACATTTATTTTAAAATGTCCCTCAGCATTTTGATATAACTGTATTAATGATATACTATGCTTGCACCTACCTAAACATCTGTAATATCTCTGTTTTCTATTTAAAATGTGAACCAAATGTTTTGATAAGATTCCAAATACCAGCAATGTGTGTTCCCTACTCAGTTGAATAATAGTTATTTTGCTTGTTAGATAATTTCTTCACTAATGCCATGAAGAATTTTTTTTTTAAAAAGGGACCTTAATAATAATGATATCATGTACGTTATTCTACTTGAGTTTTGATTACTATAAGATTGTGTTGCACATTCTTTTTCAAATCAACTCACTTGGCTTACCTAAATTGAATGGTACATAACAGCAGATAAAATGGAGTATATTAAAATATCCTTCCATTTGGAGCACTCAAAGCACAAAACCTGTCTCCGCTCACTTGCATGGTAATTGAATGGCAGTGGCCAGTCAATGTGCTTAGTATTCAAGAGCAAATGTAAACCAATGCAAAGCAGCCACTGGGTCTGGTGTCGTGCTGTTTTGTGTTGTTTTGTGGCTTTATTTTTGGAAGGAAACTAAAGGCTTTAAGTGCAGCTGCCGACTAGCCTGTTGGCAGCTGTATGCTAATGGCTCGCCTTGTTTTTGCTTTCAAAATCAAAGCAACTCTTATTCTGGTCACTGCTGGCTGTCCGTCACTAAAAGCCATATGCGCAAGTAAATAAAGGAACACATAAAGATTTCAAATTTGAAGTAGCAAGATTTGGCTTTTGCAGTGCTCCAAGTCACTTCATTATCACTCTTACAGAAAAGGCCTCTAGGGACTCTTTATCTTAATAGTGAATAATATTGTTATGGGCAATATTGACAAAAATTATTATCTCTACTTTTTGGTCATTATCTCAACAACATTCAGATGATATTTTAACATGTAGTGCATCAAGAATGTGGCTGTAAATGTCTTGGCTGAGTACTGAGATTACAGTACAATTTTCTGTCTCACAGTTTTTGATGTACCTTTTAATTGTTTTAATGATGCACTATATACTTGATATTTTAGTTTTGAATATCTCCAAAACAATTGCAATATGATGGACTGTATATATTTTTATATAATATCTCCCTCTATGAATACCAGTATGGTATAGTAGTATTGAAAAGTTAGAGGGGACCGCAGGTTCTTCTTCTTAGAGCTTTCATCTTAGACAGGCTGAGTCACTTTCTGTTTTTAAGTCAGCTTTTAAAACTCACTTTACTGTTTGATTGTACATCTTATATATATATATATATATATATATATATATATATATATATATATATATATATATATATATATATACGTAGCCAGTGCTTTCGGATACGGATAGTCCACACAGAGGGGGGTCCACAATCCATAAGTACATCAATGACAAGGCCCCGACAGATGATGTGCTCAAGGAATGCCTCAGACAGTGGAGTGCAGAGGAAGAGGTGCTGGAGGGACCATCATGGCAGGACAAACCCCTACATGGGGCGTACCACCGAAACATAACTGAAGTGGCTGATATCAAGAAATCCTACCAATGGCTGGAGAGGGCTGGTCTGAAGGACAGCACAGAGGCCCTCATCCTGGCTGCACAGGAGCAGGCCTTGAGCACCCGAGCAATAGAGGCCCAGATCTACCACACCAGACAAGACCCAAGGTGTAGGCTGTGCAAAGAGGCTCCTGAGACAGTCCAGCACATAACTGCAGGGTGTAAGATGCTGGCAGGGAAAGCATATATGGAGCGACACAACCAAGTGGCGGGCATAGTGTACAGAAACATCTGTGCAGAGTACGGGCTGGAGACCCCAAGGTCAAGGTGGGAAACACCTCCGAAGGTTGCGGAGAATGACCGAGCCAAGATCCTGTGGGACTTCCAGATACAGACTGACAGAGTGGTGATGGCGAACCAACCAGACATAGTGGTGGTGGATAAGCAACAGAACAGAGCCGTGGTGGTGGACATTGCAATACCAAGCGATGGTAACATCAGGAAAAAGGAACACGAGAAACTAGAGAAATACCAGGGGCTCAAGGAAGAGCTGGAGAAGGCCTGGAAGGTGAAGGCATCAGTGGTGCCCGTGGTGATCGGAGCACTCGGGGCTGTAACCCCCAAACTGGAGGAGTGGCTACAACAGATCCCAGGAAAAACATCAGACATCTCAGTCCAGAAAAGTGCAGTACTAGGAACAGCAAAGATACTGCGCAGAACTCTCAAGCTCCCAGGCCTCTGGTAGAGGACCCGAGCTGGATGAGAGAGAGAGAGAGACCAACCACCATGGAAGGTGAGGAGCACATTTTATATATATATATATATATATATATAAATATATATATATATATATATATATATATATATATATATATATATATTATATATCCTTGCTATATATTTCCACATTTCCATCTGCTTCTTTTCCTTTCTTTCCTTTTTGTGATGTGATGTTTATGTTTATTTGAGCAACTTGCAGGTTCCATTTAAGCAAAATTTCACAAATACAAACTTAAAATACAAACAAATACAAACTTATGTCACATGTCTCTGCAGTTCCTTTTGCTCAAAATGGAGCAGGTGGAAGTATAAACTTATTTACTCCTTTTTACCCTCTGTTATATATTATATTTGATGAGTGAGCTACCGTACCCAAAACAATTTCCCTTGTGGATCAATAAAGTTTGTCTAAGTCAAGTGGGGATAAAACAAAATTAAAAGCAACAACACTAGGTTTTAAAAAGAGAATAGAAACTCTTGCTAAAATGGTTCTAAAAACAAATGTGCAGTGCCAATAAATCAAATAATTATAAAATACGCACATTTATTTACTAAATAAACTGAGAAAACTATTGGGACCAATTCTAAAAATATCAAATAAAACAACCAATGTTAAAATAGGAGGGGAAAGCCAGAAGAGGATCCGAGGTGTGGTGCTTGCGCCTCCAGATGACCTCGGCACAGGGCAGAAGAATGGCAGTTACATGTTCATGCACATAGGTCCAGCAACAGCAGCCTAGCATCAGGCCAGAACAGAGCACTGAGTGGTACTTATACACTTGAGTAACTCTTTAACCTCCAGGCTCCCGGGCAGATACTAGCATCTTCGACTTCAGGGGTTCTCGGCCTCGCTTCCCGTCTATCCGGCTCTTCTCCCACTCTCTCAGCTCCATAACTCCCTCACACATTTGGTCCTTGCTTCTTCCTTCTGTTTCCTTCTGCCTTGTTCAGTGCAAAATGCCCTCCTTTTGAAATACAAGTGATTGGTTAAAAAGGCCCACCAGGTGTAGAGAATCAGGCTGTTAAAATAAGTAAAATCACACACACGCGCGCACACACACAGAGTAAAAGCAGTTTCAGAAAAGAAGTACACAGATGAAACAATAAATATAGAAACAAAATCACTACAAAACGTGCTTGTGCATTTTCTCCCTGCTAAGGGATCTGTTGCTCTTTAGAGATCACAGAGGCACAAACATTTAAGTGCGCTGTTTACTAACTCTTGAGCTGCAGGATCAATTCCCCAAGTGCCTGTTTTTAAGTACTCAAACCATACCAATCAGGAATTCCATTAACTACTGCAATGCTCTTAATTGGGAGTTGTTTCTATTTATAAAGAAGTAAATAAAAGTAAGGATTAAAGTCTAAAGACAGGAACAGTGTTTCCCATTAATACTATGGTGGCGACCTCATAGTCTAAAATTCTCCACTATAAAAAACAACCTGTTGTATTGGCACAACAAAATTATGTATCAACATAAACTTATGAAAGAGACACTGATCAAAAATGACTGCTGAAAGATTAAATACAGGCAATCAGTGACATTTATACTCCACAAATTCAATGAGATTAAATGATTAAAGTTATCTGTGCCACCATAATTTTAACCAAATCTATGGGAAACACTGTGGAGTATACTAAAAACAGCTTGACTTTTATAACTGGACCAACTAATGAATAGTGAAGAAACTTTATGAGAGGTTTGGGGAACAGAAGTCAGATGTCACAGATCAAATAATTGTCACTGATATGAGCTGTTCTTTCATCTTTGGTGTCACTCTCACCAGCTCACTACCTTTCCGCGCCTGCCTTCATTCTCCACCTTTGATTCTCTCCACATGCCTCTTATTTTAATCCCGGGGAGCGTCTCTTCAATTCTGTCTTCGGTCTTTTTGTTTTGCCTCTAAATTCCCTGTTATGTTTCCCTCCTCCACCTTTCTCCTTCCATCTATCTTTCGCTCCTGTGCCTCCCTGCCTTCTGCGTGTGATATGGAAATGCACAGACTGCTGCTCTGGATCTCCCAAGTTTTGATTCTGTCATTGGTGTAATTAACAGCTCTGTGAACTGTGACTCATCCCCATCGAGATGAGAGTGAGTTCTGTCAGCCAATAAGCAACCTCTCTATCAGCTCTCTTTAGTCTGCATTGCCTGTCTACCTTTGACACACCAGCAAAATTTTGACTTTACTTTACCACTTAACGCTCTCCAGGCCAAATTAATAATACCTGTAGGAAAAATCTGATATTTGGTGAAAATAATCCCTGGGGTATGAAATTTGCGATTTTCCTGATTTATTTTTTAATGTGACCATTATGTGCAGTGCATTCTGGGATGTTGCATATTTGCAACATTGGCCCGGATGGATAATTAAATAGTGGACAAAACAGATCTTTGGAAATATGAATTTATCTTATTTATTAAAAATGGCTGAACTCAACTATTGCCATCAAACAGCATATAAATAAAACAGGAACAGTGACATAATAACAATTAAACAATAACAATACTGAACAGGTGAGATGTGTTGTACCAGGTGCAGGTGTTTGAGGTGTGATAGACCAGCCCCGAGCAAGTTTCCCATAAACTGTCCAATTAGAACTCTGCAACAGAGTTCTGCTCTTGCACCAAAAAAAAAAAAAAACACTCAAAAAATGCAAATGCTAGCAAACAGGCTAAGTGACAATTCGCTGTTGCAAATTTGCTACGCGGGACCGGAAAGGGTTAAATATTATTTATATACTCACTTATCACATACAGTGAGGAAAATAAGTATTTGAACACCCTGTTATTTTGCAAGTTCTCCCACTTAGAAATCATGGAGGGGTCTGACATTTTCATCGTAGGTGCATGTCCACTGTGAGAGACATAATCTAAAAAAAAAAAAAAATCCAGAAATCACAGTGTATGATTTTTTTTTAACAATTTATTTGTATGATACTGCTGCAAATAAGTATTTGAACACCTGAGAAAATCAATGTTAATATTTGATACAGTAGCCTTTGTTTGCAATTACAGAGGTCAAACGTTTCCTGTAGTTTTTCACCAGGTTTGCACACACTGCAGGAGGGATTTTGGCCCACTCCTCCACACAGATCTTCTCTAGATCAGTCAGGTTTCTGGGCTGTCACTGAGAAACACAGAGTTTGAGCTCCCTCCAAAGATTTTCTATTGGGTTTAGGTCTGGAGACTGGCTAGGCCACTCCAGAACCTTGATATGCTTCTTACGGAGCCACTCCTGGTTATCCTGGCTGTGTGCTTCGGGTCAATGTCATGTTGAAAGACCCAGCCACGACCCATCTTCAATGCTCTCACTGAGGGAAGGAGGTTGTTCCCCAAAATCTCGCAATACATGGCCCCGGTCATCCTCTCCTTAATACACTGCAGTCGTCCAGTCCCATGTGCAGAAAATCACCCCCAAAGCATGATGCTACCACCCCCATGCTTCACAGTAGGGATGGTGTTCTTGGAATGGTACTCATCATTCTTCTTCCTCCAAACACAGCGAGTGGAATTAAGACCAGAAAGT
Organism: Paratrypauchen microcephalus; assembly: GCA_036785185.1. NCBI lineage: Eukaryota > Metazoa > Chordata > Actinopteri > Gobiiformes > Gobiidae > Paratrypauchen > Paratrypauchen microcephalus. Next base: position 11,062,716 of record JAVJIX010000009.1, on the reverse strand, counting down.
TCTATTTTGGTCTCATCTGACCACCTGACTTTCTCCCATGACTTCTCTGGATCATCCAAATGGTCATTGGCAAACTTAAGACGGGCCTGGACATGTGCTGGTTTAAGCAGGGGAACCTTCCGTGCCATGCATGATTTTAAACCATGACATCTTAGTGTATTACCAACAGTAACCTTGGAAACGGTGGTCCCAGCTCTTTTCAGGTCATTGACCAGCTCCTCCCGTGTAGTTCTTGGCTGATTCCTCACCTTTCTTAGGATCACTGAGACCCCACGAGGTGAGATCTTGCATGGAGCCCCAGTCCGAGGGAGACTGACAGTCATGTTTAGCTTCTTCCATTTTCTAATAATTGCTCCAACAGTGGATCTTTTTTCACCAAGCTGCTTGGCAATTGCCCCGTAACCCTTTCCAGCCTTGTGGAGGTCTACAATTTTGTCTCTGGTGTCTCTGGACAGCTCTTTGGTCTTGGCCATGTTAGTAGTTGGAGTCTTACTGATTGTATGGGGTGGACAGGTGTTTTTATGCAACTAACCATCTCAAACAGGTTGCTTCTAATTTAGGATAATAAGTGGAGTGGAGGTGGACCTTTTAAAGGTGACTAACAGGTCTTTGAGGGTCACAATTCTAGCTGATAGACAGGTGTTCAAATACTTATTTGCAGCAGTATCATACAAATAAATTGTTCAAAAAATCATACACTGTGATTTCTGGATTTTTATTATTATAGACAGGTCTATACCTGGACTGGACCAGGACTAAACCTAGACTAAACCAAGGCTGGACACAGGATTAAACCACCACGTGCGGGTTTATTTCCTGGTTTCGTGCTAGCTCTGCTATTAGCAGCAGCATCGGTGTACCTCACGAGTCACGGCTGAGGCGAGCAGCGAGGAGGGGAGGAGATGTGCCTTCCATCGGGACCGCACGCAGTCCGAGCGCATGAACGAACGCAGGCAAGAGCCGCGGTGGTTTAATCCTGGTTTAATCCTGGTTTAGACCTGGTTTAGACCTGCTTGTAGCTTTGTGCTACAATTTTGTATGAAAAGCGCTTTATAAATATTGTTTGATTTGATTTGATTTGGCCTAGAGGAGCCACGATTTGAGCACGGGTCTCGTGAGTACACCGGGTCATGCTGCGCTATCGCACACGTGTCTGCGCGCAGTCTTCTCCTTACCCCCACACTTCACTATTAATACATTTTGTCTTCTCCTTACCCCCACACTTCACTATTAATACATTTTGTCTTCTCCTTACCCCCACACTTCACTATTAATACATTTTGTTTAAAATCTATGAAAGTTTGAGTGTTTAAACGAGAGACAAATGTGAGAAAAATTTAAATCCAGTCTGAGAAAAGCGTATAATGTGTGTGGCTGAGCGCGCATTATTTGAATTTTTGAGATTTCGCGTTTCGTAACATGAATTTTCTTTCGTATCTAGAGACCAAAATTTAACGTGAAGGTGTTTCGTAACTTGGAATTTTTGTTTGTTGGGTCTTTCGTAAGGTGAGGTACCACTGTATGTCTGAGTAAAGTAACCCTTAATTATTAGTCGGTTTACATCTTGAAAGCTCAAAATGCTTGGTTCCACCTTGTGATGTCATGAAGTGGTATCAAATGATCAAATTAACAACTACCTTTTAGTTCAGGCAATTCCAGGGCTGAAATTTGATTCTAGTGTAGGTGTATGGCGTATGCAAGCCTTTATGGGGCCCTAAGCAGAAATTTATTTGGGGGCCCCTAGTCACAATTTTTTCCCGAGGACCGGGGGGGCGTGGTGGCGTGGGGGCCCTAAGCGGCCGCTTACTTCGCTTATGCCTTGGGCCGGCCCTGGGCGTATGGCATTTAAAAACACCGTGGAGCACTTCCTGTATTACCACATGACATCACAAGGTGCAACAGAGTGTTTTTTGTTTCAGAGAATAGCCTAAATATGCAGACGTTGTGTGTTAAATGTGGGAATGAAAGAAACACAACTCCAGGTATGTGTTTGATGAGGAAACAACATTAGAAAATTGATAAGAAAATAATGCATTATGGGCCCTTTAAGTATAGCTGTATTATTATGTGTACTGTTATGTTTGAATGACTTGGATCAGGACTGGTTACTTACAAAACAACCTTAATTTGAACTTGGATAATTGAATAACCCACAGACAAAGCTGTGAGCTTGTGTGTCCCAAACAAACCTATATTGATGTATTGTCACTGTAACTGGACTAGGCACTATGGATATGACCTGAGAACCAAAATCAAATTTCCAATTCCCAAAGTGCGTATGTGTGGATAAAGTAAAAGTAATTCAGCTCTGAGGATACAGGAAGGACACAAGAAGTTGATTTCTGCCATCACAATTAGAAGTGTGAATTTGTCTTAAAAACAATAGCAGCTTATTGTGTTTCATTTTATGTACCTTTTGTTTAAAATTTGTGAAATCTTAGTGAAGGCAACTTGAGAGCTTAAATGATCAGAATGGGTCTTGTGATTTTGTGTGGATTATAAATTTACAGATTATAAATATTATAAATATACAGAGGAACACTTTCTCTGAATGACATAGACCTGTGAAAGGAAGGTTTTCAGGTTAAGATGAGATGAACTAAAATGCATGTACAAATGAAATAGGCATTTTCAAAAAAATCTGTTATAATGTTGTTTCCGCTTCACAAACATACCTGGAGTTGTATTTTGTTTCACAAATGTTTAGCACACAAACCCTGCATATTTAGGCTGAGTTCTTCTCTCGAATGGAAAACGCTCTGTTCCTCTTTGTGATGTCATGTGGTAATACAAGACGTGCTCCACTGTGTTTTTAAACTCCATTCACTTACTAGAATAATTTGGGTCAGTTCAGCCCTGGAATTTCCAATGTTCACTGAAGTAAAGTTAAAAGCTAGCTGCTAACTTGAAAATTACGACTACATGACATCACAAGGTGGAATGAGCATTTTGAACTTTGGAGATGGAGACAGGCTAATAATAATTCAAACTTGTGTGAATGAAACAAACACACAATTCCAGTTATGTTTTTGAGGAGGTAAGAACATTATAACATGGCTTAAAGGTCCCATGGCATGAAATTTTCACTTTCTGAGGTTTTTGAACGTTAATGTGAGCTCCCCTACCCTGTTTAGACACATATCTAGCCTCATGAAGACTGTCAGAGTCATATCTCATGCAGTGAGTGTTGATTTTGAAGAAGGATTCATTTACAGTATTAGGGAACCATTAAGGAGCCATATAAAAGCATCAAGAAGTACCATGTCATGGGACCTTTAAAGCTCACAAGAGTCAGTGTTGTAGAATATAGGACCTTTAGATCTTTTTTTTTTTTAAATAAGGAAAGTAATTTGAACTATAGAGTAAGATCTTAAACACTATGGACAGAGTGGTAAAGTACTACTATTGTACCAGTCATTTTGCTATGAGTACAGATATTGACTGCTTTAACCACTAGCGCTTGAAGTCAGAGCAGAGTTATGTTTCTCCTCCCTCTTTAGTCTTATAGCCTACATCCCTAAATCTTTTCCATCAGCGTCTCTTTTCTTCTCGCGTTTCTCTTACTGGGCAGACCTGGCGGTGAGTCTCCTGCTCTCCGGCCCGGTCTTCCTGCTGGAGCCTACTTATCTCTTTAATGGGGATATCAATTAACATGGGAAACTGGGACCCCTAGGCCCTGGGAGAATTAATGCAGAACATCTTAGGCCACAGAGACAGGCTCATATGCGCTCATCCGCTCATTCCTCTGCAAGCTTTTTCATCCTCCTTTATGGTGGATTGCTTCTACAAAAAGGCCAAGCTACTTACTATTTGAGCTGTTAGAATAAAGTTTTATGTTTCATGACATCAGCAGAGCCACGCATTCTTTTCCCGTTTCCCCTCTACTTTAAGCTTGGCTGGTTTCAGGTGTCTGGTTGTATGCACACATCCTGTCTAAGGGGCTTTTTGCCAATACATGCATGTCTTTGAATTGTCGCATGCCGTATATAGACAGAAAAACCGCGTATCTACCTAAATAGAAGTACAGTGTTAATCGCCCATTAATCTTGTAGCTGGCACTTTGAACCTAGCTTTGACCCATGCATACCTGCTGTGTCATTGGGCTAGACATTTCCCTGTTTGTCCCCAGGATGCAGGTGTAGGAGTGTGAATGCAAGACAGTAGACAGATGCCTCCTGCTGACAACCGTGTTTTCATTTCATATATAAAATATGAACTGTGTTAAGACTTAAAATAGTTTAAAAAGCCTGAGTAAATACTACAAAACATACAGACTCAACTCCGTTTCAACCAACTAAAGCAAGTAACGCCACTAGGCCAAGGTAGAGGTCATGGAGAGGTGCCCATGTTTACCGTGAGAAGGCACGTTTTCAGGTATTTTTGATCCATAAAAATTCCCATAATACAATAATTATTGGATAGATAAGTTTAATGCCACACTGCTCATTCCATGTAATTTTATTTAAGAAGACACTATGTTCCTAACCTTAACCAACCTCAAATCAAAATCAAATTTACATTTGTTTTGTTTTTAGGCTGACATGAAATAATCTACCTAACTTATTCTGACATATTTGCAGAAATGTTCATTAATATGCATCACAATTAAAGTGATGTTATGGGCATTTATACCCAAATTAATGGCACAAGTGCAGACAAAAGAGCAATAAATATAGTTTAGTATATCTAAAAAATAAATATATAGTGTAGTGTATCTAAAAATGACTATCCATACTGTATTATATGGCCATTTAAAACTAATTCTAATGAAAGTACCTCACAGTACTTTAACAGTACAACTGCTGCTCACTCGAAATATAAAAACTATATTAATTATTTGATATACCTGAAGGACATAAGTGCAGACAAAAGATCCATAAATATAGTGTGTACAGTGCATAGTTTAGTATATCTAAAAATGACTATCCATATTGTAGACATATAAATTGTTCCATATTGTGCCGACCTGACCTTCTCACTGAGCCAATTTAGATTTGAGATACAATCATGTTTAAACGCAACACCTTAAATTTATTCATTAACACTAGCAGCATTACTTGATACCAGCGGAATACAGTGAAAACAGGATACAAGCTGCTAACTCCCAAGTGACTTTATTTACAGCCCATCCCCCTCTACCAATTTACTGCAATTTTAGACAAGAGGTATAAATATGATCTCAAAGTGACAATAGCTTGGCCTGACCTCTTTTAGGTAAGGTTATTGTGGGGTGTGAATTTTGTGCTGTGTCTGAGCTTAAGGGATAGGGGTCAATAGTAAAATGACATAATCAATGCCTAAATGGAGAGTCGGATGGAAGGTGATGACCTGCTGTGGCAGAAGAGGATACAGGCTCAAATTAATGATGTTATTGATGTGTGCAGTCAACTTGAAAAAGAAATACATAAATCCTACTGCACTTATGAAGAGAGAGCAAGAAATGGACTGATGTTTTTTAAAGCTGACAAAAAAGATTTATTTCATTTCTAAGGAGATCAAGATCTAGGAGTCTAGAAACCATCTCATTTATTTCAAATGCATTTCAATTTCTACTCCTTTTGTGGTACAAATAGATATTGGACATATAGGAAATAGACTTGAAATATGCACCAAGAATACTGTTGGTGTTGTTGTAATTTTCAAAACGTCAAACACAGGAGCTATATTTTAGAATGCTATACAGATAAATGTTGCAGCGGGTTTCAGTGTAGGTTTAACCATATGAGTATTGTTTTTCACCTGTACTCATACTTTGACGTCATCAACATTCCCTGGGGGTGTGATGCTAACTGTAAGCACTGCTCTATCTGAGGCTTGTTAGACTTTAATCTGAGCTTTATTTTAAAACTATCTGGTCAGAAAGAGCTAGTTTAGTTAGAACCACAACACGTGAGCTGATTTTGTGCTGTTAAATAAGTCCCTTTCAAATAACTTTACAGTCACAAGCTAGCTACCATTAGCCAGTAGTTTTTCAGTCACTCACACTCACGTTTTTGTTGAAAATCAAACTCTTAAACAGGACCTTGAAGGCTTGTATCGATCACAGGCTCCTGAAAATATGTTGTTTAAATCCATTTTGTGTTTTTTTCTTGAGTTTTCAGGCTATATTACAACTTTTGTAACGGCGTGTGAACGCGTCGAATTGTCTCTCTCAATGTGTGAGACTTGAGAGCCCTGCTGTAAATGTTTGTCTAAAGAGCAAACTTAAACTACAAAGCAACTACTAATGAGAGTTATATAAATTAAGTTATTACCTGATGGTTCTCAGTTTGTTTTATCATCACCGCAGTGTGTGCTTAGTAGCTGAAATTACACTCTACAGTCTGCCCAACAACAGAACAATCTATTTTCTGATTGACAGATTTTTTTCCGGGGAGCGGGACGGGTAGGAGGGGGAGAGTTTTTTTTCGCTGAAAACGCACGGTGCCTGCATAAACTGAGCCACACAGACCGATTTTCTGGGCACAAAAAAAAAATCTGCGTGAGAAATGCCATGTGTGGCGTGCAGCGCTCTCAAGTCTCACGCATTGAGAGTGTGACACAAGCAATTCGACGCTCACACGGCATTTCTCACGCAATTCAAGCCACCCCCCTGCTCCTCGGGAAAAATTGTCCACCCCCACCCCCACCCCACCCCCGTTCCTCGGAAATTACGCAGTCTCACGCACGACCCCGCTCAAAACTTGAGAGCCCTGGTGGCGTGTGAGCGTGTGAACACGTCGAATTGCATGTGTCACGCTCTCAATGCGTGAGACTTGAGAGCTCTGCAAGAACACTCCCGGCGTGGTGTCACTGCAAAGTATCATAACAGTATATTCCTGTATTACAGTATGCATTTTCTAGAATCAATATCTTCAATGATCCACGTTCTTTGGCTGTATATATTTGCCCTACAAGCTGATAGAGTCGGTTTGCATGGTCAGAGTGACTTGATTCATCTCAACTTGCCAGACAGCTTTAGTTCAAGACTTATGGTATGATGTTCTTACTCTAACCTGTTCTACCACCAGTACGAGGTCAAGAGGTGAGTCACAGTGGCTTCTCTCAAATAAAATTCAAAACCAATTGGAGCCCGTCCCATTTATATCCATTATATTCTGAAAGGGATCAATAGTGACAAGGTCTGCACCTCATCGCTCTGAGCCTGTCAACCAAGGGAGCCCTAATCTATAGGAAAACAGTGCGCCACCAGCCGATGAGGGAGGCTCGTATAAATTAAATATGGATGTTTATCAACCTGGTGAAGATTTGTATAGTGTGATATGTGATTAAGTGTTTGAGTTAGAACCCAGGAGTTGATCAGATTGGGTGGGGTAAGTGCTTATACGTGCCCAGCATCTTTTTAAACCCCTTTTATAGCATTGGAATCTATTTTTCTTTATTTAAACCATGTTACTTTGGCCCCCTTGAGCTTTCAAAACCCCAGGGTGGTCGATATGGCCTAGTTTTTCGAAGCACAGAAGCATACAAACAGCTGACACACATACAATGCACAGTCAGCCCCAATCGCACCAACATTGACACTCACATGCCGTGCCTCAAAATCCTCGTAAGCGAATTTACAAAACACATGAAAGTGCTTTGCTCCTTTTTCATTGAAGAGAGAACTAGGAAAAGGGCTACGTCATAGAAGACAAGCAGTAAGGAAAAATTTGAGAACTCAAAAGCAAAATCACGTCACGGTGTAGTGTTGAACCAAGATAGTGCGGTTTGTCTGTGGTGACTTTTTGCTTATGTATCTTTTGAATGGTCAAATGTCCTCAAAATTGGTGCCTATATACAGGACACATCCGTGAATACAGTAGGTGGATGTAATATTGATAATATAATGCCACATCACAAATTGTATATCTCTTCTTAATAGGAACAGCCCAGGGGAAGTGCAATTAAGATAACTGAAGAATGTCTTTGTTAATTAGCAAATGTTGAATTGTTTAGAGCTGTTGTACATGAGATGGATTCATTAAATGGGCCAGTAATAAAGGTTCACAATGGCATGTGGATGGATTTGTCTTCAGGATCCTAATGGCAGTTCAATGATTAGGCTGCAAGTCCAAGTGACCCTAATGCTAATTTTAGGTTTGAGTCGCTGATAGCTGGTTTGAGAGTAGCTCCCTGTTTGGGTTTGAGTTTGGCCTGTTTCTGTAAGGCCCTCACTGCTTTACAAAGAAAAACAACTTGTGATTGCTTGTGATTAGTGTTGTGAAGATATGTGAAGAATCCCTCAGTCGTCCAGGTAGAATCTTGCCTGGTTTACACCAGACCATATCACAAGTGATATATGGTCTGGGAGCCACCTACTGAATATCTCGTAGCGGAGGTGTGCTTTACGATTGCCAACGGCCGTTTATTGGGCGTTACGAATGTCTATCATTTGGCGTATACGTAGCCCATAGCCAATCATGTCATTGATTGATCATGTCAGTTGTCAGTTCAAACTACAAGTTTCCGTTTGTCGCGTAGTACGGGTGACCGTCTTTCCACCCCTCCCCGCTCTCTGATTGGCTCCCAAAATCAGGAGAGCTCGCTTAGCCTAGTTGCCAGGCTGTCTTTCAGATCGGAACGAACAAAAGCAGCCTGGGATTTCCCAGGTTAGGTAGAATCCATGGTAAAATGAGAAATTAAATTTGTCAACTGGACAAAGTTTATTTGGTCCAACAAGACCTCAGACAGAAACTTAAAACAAAGAGGTGGGATAGTTTCAGAGTAATTTCATTGTAGTTAGCTCCTCCCTGCAGCTAGATATAAGCAATGTCCATCAGCACTCTAGCCAGAACTGACGAAGCAGCTTGGATGAGCTGCGAAAAGTCTTCGACCAAATAAAGTTTGTCCAGGTGACAAATTGAATTTCTCCTTTTACCATGTTGTGAGGATACTAACCTTTCAAACTCTATTTCGATACTAAGGAATAGACTCAATACTCAGTACCGATTCTGATACCATGATGATACTCTTTATTTAGATTGTAGTACTTTCTTTTATATTCCCGTGTATCCCTATTTCTGTTTTTGAAACTTTAAGATAATGCATGTAAAAACATTGTAACAAAGCAGGTGTTGCTCTAAATTAAGTCTACCAAATGTTTCAAAAGATGATGGAAACTTCATACAAAGCTTTGTTTTATGACAACAGTCTTCATAATGAATTGACAAACATCATGTCAAATTTAAATCTAACCATTTCTGATTCCAAATGACAGAATTTTCCACAGATTCTCTACTATGACTTTCAGACGCCAAGGAGAAAATAAAAGGGCTATAGTGCAAGCCAATTACTTGACTAGGCATTTAACCCATTGACTAAGTGTAGGTGAAAAATAAGTGTCTTTTAAGGTCGCTCCCAATCTTTTTCAGGAGCACAACCACCTGACCTACTCGTGTTCATGACATTATTTTTTCTATTTTATTTATAGAAACTGAAAATTAAAATCAGATTACTGCACTCTCTAGTATAACCCTTGAGAATCAGTGCTCAGGAATTCCTATTGTTCAGACCAACAGTGCAGGTAATATACACACACTTATATATATATTACTCAACCAACTGATAGCGCTATATTAGGCGCAAAACAAAAAATGTCCGATGAGCCCACGTGGATATAAATACGTCTCCGTGGTACCGCACAAGTACAAAGCTGACGGGCACACAGAAACAACAAATGCGCCGCTCATCCCACATACTCTGTAAATAGAGACCAGGATGTTGCAGATATTTGGGTGCATGTGCAAACACAACATGCTCATAGAGGGAGAATGAGGAGAAGAAGAGATGGAGAGAGAGAGATGGGGAGAGAGAGGGAGCAAGACAGGCTATGGAGCAGCAGTAGGTGGACAGATGAAGTGGTGACTCAGGAACGGTGTGAAAAGAAAGATTCAGCACTTGGAAATGCTTCTTCCCCTGGCTATCGTCCGCCGTTGCTCCACTCACTTTCCTCCTTGTCTATGAAGCTATCGTTAAAAAAAAGCTGTTGTTAGAGACAGATGTGCATTTCACCATGAACTCTGACCTCTTCATGCTTTGCACATCTCTCTTCCCTGTCATTCGTAGTAGTGTATGTGATAGAAAAGATATTCTTACCACTAGACCAGCAGATACAATCTAACTTTATTCACAATCTGTTACTCAGGCCACTCTGAGTGCATAGGTCAGGGATATTGGCTCTTTCAGACCAAATCTAGAATACCTATGCTTTGTAGGCCTTGTGGTATTCCTGAGTGTGTGTAATATTGTTGTAATAGTCAAGCGAAGTGCCGGCTCTGTTTGTGCTCCGTTAACATTTGGCTCTGTGCCTTTGCCTGTGGATGTTTCCTCTCAGTCCCAGAGGAGCACAGACGGTTAGTAGGACTACATTATACTGTCCACGCCTCTTGCCATATCTAGACTGGATTTCTTCAAAATTTCAGCATTTGTATTTTCCATTTTTGTATATTTTTTTCATTAGAGATAGTGGGCTGGTTAGCTCAACTGGTAAGTCACTGACTTTCCCCGGTGGGATGTGGGTTCAAATTCAATGAGCAAACCAGTGTGGGTCCTTGGGCAAGACCCTTCACATTACTGGTCCCCGAAAGATGGCTGCTCACTGCTCCTGAAAAAAAAAAAGGATGGGTCAAATGCAGAAGTCAAATTTCTCCCGTGTGTCATTGTGTGTCATTGTGTGTGAGATCAAATAAAGACTTAATCTTAAAGTGTGTACATATTATTTAAATTTAAGTAATCCTGGTATCCTGCATTCACAATTTGAGTGCTCAGTCTGTTTTTTACACTTTACATTTTACATTTTTACACTTAATCGTGATTATTTCTAAAAATCTAACTCAAAGTCAATGCACTTGTTTCTACTATGCTATTTTATATCAACATTTCACTTTACAATGAACAAAAGGTAAAATATATGTACAAAAATACACATTTTATAGTTTTTTAGTTTAAAGGCATGTTTTCTTTAAGCAGCGATCTTTAGTGGTGTAATTTTTGATGAGGGTATTTTTCCATATTGGGTTCAGCATTTATATTCCACATCTACTGCCTATAATTAGCACTGATAATTTTTTCTTGTTTGTATAAAGTACATGTATATGTACAGTATATATTTGTGCTCCTTTATCATCAGGGACAGCCACAGGGAACCTTTTTGAATGGAGTTTTGGCTAAGATGGGTGTCTTAGGATGCATGGCCTAAACGCATAAGGCTGTTGCATATTATAGAAACTATAGCAAATCTATCTAGTCTATTTAATCTTTTAAGCATAGAGAAGGTTTCAACAGTGATCATGATATATTTTATGTTTATTTAATGTTTAGCATTTCACATCTTGGGTCATTACAGTACAATTCCCAGTTGAATGCTTTTTCTGCCCTCTAGGACTGGCACAATGGTTCAGGTTTTCTAAATGATGAGCAGCCACACTAAAACAACAGTCTCATGCACAGTAAGCGTGGTGTACAGTATTGGCTGTGCTCCTCTGAAATCACAATGCCTCATTAAATAAAGATTTGTTTTCTTAAGGTATACTCTTAGAGACTGCTGAAAAGCTTGTCACTGTGTGGGCTGAGACAGGTGTCTGGGCCCTAATTAGTTAATATGACAAATCTGTCAGCTGGATTTTTGTTATTTAAGGTCTGATAAATATATCCCTCATGGTTGTAATGAAGGTTGTTAAAGACTTTTGCTTGTAGACATACTGTAGAATTTGCACAATAAGTAATCAAAAGTAAGACTGGTCAGCAGCTGTGAGAGGAAGCTGGGGACAAGGCTGGAGGTAGCGTTTATGTATATTGGTATATTGATCTCAAGAAAGGTGAGACTCAGGTGATATGGATATGTAAAGTGGAGGAAGTGAATATTTTAGTGGAAGGATATTGGCGTTAAAAATTCACAGGAGGACAGAGAAAAAACAATGAGGACATTTATGAATACAATGAAAAAGAGCTGCCAGAATAACTGTCCAAGCCTGTCCAAGCCTATAGCTCAAAATTTACAACACACAGTAGAGCCTGACAAGTTGCGCCAATAGCATTGATGGACGGGTCAAGTGCAGAGGACAAATAAAGTGTATTGGGTCCTATATTACGCAAAATTGACTCATGTGAACTTTAAGCCATGTTATGTTGTTACCTCACCAAAAATATACCTGGAGTTGTGTTTTGTTTCATTCACACATGTTTGAGTAACCCTTTATTATTAGTTTGTCTACATTTCCAAAGCTCTTTTACAAAAACTTTAGCTTATTTACCTGACCTTATCTTCATTAGAAGAAGGAAAACCATGTCATGAATTGAGACAGGGCCTACGTTGTAGGAAGCAAGGCACACAGACCATCAACAGAATCGAGAGGGTGTTTACCTTGGCTCACACATGGGTCTCCCTTCTCCAGAGACCATCATACGGTGATAGGTGTGGTTAGTCTGATAGATCTGCTAGATCTCAAACTGACAATGCCTGGGAACAACAGTTGATAAGAGAGACTCATTCAGCTGACACCTCTTAAGAAGGCGGAAGTGGTACCACCACTTCCCCACTTTATGGGGTCGCCATAAAAACAGCATCTTCCCCTCTGCTGTTGGACTTTTGAACAATAATAACACTAGGACTGTTTCCACCCCCTGCTCTGTGTCAGTCACATGACCCCACCCCCCCGCTCTGTGTCAGTCACATGACCCTGTGCTGTTTTTTTTGCACCTGACCATTACCTGCACCTGCACTGTTATATTCTTGTATTCTTGTATTCTTGTAAATTTGTTAATTTAAGTTTTCTACTTTATTTTATTTTATTCTATTTTATTCCGCTCCAAGTACCGAAGCAATTTCCTAATGTTGTGAACATGTTCAAACATATGGCAATAAAACCTTTCTGATTCTGATTCTGATTCTGAAAACATGTCAGGTAAATAAACTATTTAGCTTTTTACCTTTGTCTTATTAGAAGAAAACAGTTTCTATGTAAAAAGAAGACAAAAATAAATCTTCTAAACATAAGCTTCCTTTTGTTTTTAGTTCAGAAATTTTACTAGAAATTATCACTATGATTCGGCTGAAGGTGTTTGCTGTATGGAGTTAAAAAAAAACAAATGAAGCACTTCCTGTATTACCACATGACACAAGGTGGAAGGGAATGTTTTCTGTTCGAGAGAAGACCTCAGCCTAAATAGACTTAGACTTAGACTTAAACTTTATTGATCCACAAGGGAAATTGTTTTGGGTACATCAAATATAATAATATTATATTTGATATAACAGAGGGTAACAATATATATATATATATATATATATATATATATATATATATATATATATATATATATATATATATATATATATATATATATATATATATATATATATATATGCAGTGTTTGTGTGTTATAAATGTGAGAATGAAACAAAAGAAAACTTTTTGTATGCTTGTGATGAGGAAACATAACAGGTCAGATCAATATTAATCTTAAATCAATCTTAAGTCTTAATATTAATCTTAAGTGGATAATACAGAATATATAATACAGTGCATACAAAACAGTCTGTGTCATCTACTAGCTTACATTTCAGTAATGATGTAATTTTCTAAATGTTGACCTTTATACTTTATACTGCAAAATACACTATATTGGCAAAAGTATTCACTCACCCATCCAAATAATGAAAATCAGGTGTTTATTTTTTTATTTATTATCCTTTATTATCCCTCTAGGTAAATTTGTGTCCCACCACAGAAGCTGAGGGCGCATGTCGGCATTACAGATTCTCAGGAAATGTGTTTTTTGTGTTGTTGGTTTTTTTTTCAAAATTTGTGATTTTCGTTTTTTTGCATAATGTGCTAGTTGAGATCATGAAGAAACCTCTCCATGTTTCAGATAACACCATTAGTGACGTTACAAACATACATTTTTAATTTTAAAAATGCTTGTTAGGCAAGGAGGGCTGAAGAGAAAAAACTTTGAGAGGCTGTGTCTGGAATTTCTGGGATCTGCTATGGCTGCTTTCAAATAGAGATAACTTTTTAAAATATGGTCAGATTTTCACATGTAAGACATCATTGGAAAGCTTAGAACCTGTACTTTCAGGTACTCAAAACGCCTCCGAAACGACTTGGTATTGGTTTTCCTGCGGTTGGACACATTTGTCCTCTGCATTTGACGAATCCTTTTTTCAGGAGCAGTGGGCAGCACATGAAGGCCCGGGGACCCATCTCCATGATCTTATTGCTTAGGCTTGGTCAGGACCTCAGCTGGATGATTTTTACCTATAGAGCATGTTTTTGGGTTGATGGGGGAAACCAGAGTCCCCAGAGGAAAGTGATTGGGAGTGGCAGCAACTCAGCCATGAAGTGATAGGCCATGTAAACTGACGGAGCGGGGTCAGCGGATGCTGCGGCGCATGGTGTGCAGAGGTCGCCAACTTTATGCAGAGTCAATCGCTACAAACCTCCAAACTTCATGTGGCCTTCAGATTAGTCTTCAGTGTGTAGAGCTTCATGGAATGGTTTTCTATGGCCGAGCAGCTGCATCCAAGCCATACATCACCAAGTGCAATGCAAAGAGCAGGGGAGACATGTCTGGAGTGACAAATCATACTTCTCCATCTTAGAGGTAAGATCTTAAGCCCGAGCCCGAGCCCAACCCTAAAAATGTCTAATCATTGCTTCGGGTCGGGCCGGGCTTCTCTCTCGCTTTTTAAAAATAAATATATGTTTATAAAAATGTATACTAAAACGATGTGTGGATACTAAACTAAGGAATACTTGTTTTAAAATAAATAATTTGGATAAAACAGAGAAGGCGCTGTAATGTAATTGCTATTTAACTACTAAACAGGAGCCGCAGAGCAGAGCATGCTCTGTGCACGTGAACGCCGCCCTCTTAATAATCTTCCCCTCCGCAAGACCCCTCCTCCTCCCGAGTCGTCACAAATAAAATATGAAATTTCGGGTTTGCTTCGGGCTCGGGCCTGCAAATCAAGTTAATTGGTCGGGCTCGGGCCGGGTCGGGCTTTAATACCCGCGGGCCGGGTCAGGTTGGGCTGGATTTTTTAGGCCCGATCTTACCTCTACTCCATCTGGCAATCTGATGGAGTCTGGGTTTGGCGGTTGCCAAGAGAACGGTACTTGTCTGACTGCACTGTGTCAGTTGTAAAGTTTGGTGGACTAGGGATTATGGTGTAGGGTTGTTTTTTAGGAGCTGGTCTTAGCCCCTTAGTTCCAGTGAAAGGAACTCTGAATGCTTCAGCATACCAAGAGATTTTGGACAAAAAAAAAAAAACTTTTTGGAGATGGCCCCTTCCTCTTCCAACATGACCAGGTCAATAAAGACATGGATCAGAGTTTGGTGTGTTTGAACTTGATTGGCCTGCACAGAGTCCTGACCTCAACCTGATAGAACAACTTTGGGATGAATTAGAGCAGAGACTGAGAGCCAGGCCTTCTCGTCTCAACATCAGTATGTGACCTCACAGGTGCGCTCCTGAAAGAGTGGTAAAAAATTCCCATAAACCCACTCCTAAACCTTGTGGACAGCCTTCCCAGAAGAGTTGAAGCACAGAGGGTGGACTAACATCATATTAAACCCTGGATTAAGAATGAGACGTCACTTAAATTCATATGCGTCAAAGCAGGTGAGCGAATACTTTTGGCAATATAGTATAAATTAGCTTGCACTGATTATAAAATTTAGTGTGCTATAGTAGGCTACAAATAATTAAATAGAATACTGACTACTGTACATTATTGGGTACAGCTATGTTGCAACTGTTTCTTCATTGTTCGGGTCAAGTTTAGGTCATGTCCCAGCTACACGGACTGTGGTAGCCTCTTGTCTGGAGACCTGCTCTGTTATAAACGTGTTCAAAGTTAGTTAGATGTTTTTTTTCTAATGTGCTGTGGCTTTTGGCACAACTTTGCTGCCCGTGCGCCTTACGATCGCGCCTCATCTCTCTCCTCCCTCGCGCTGCTCCTCTCTCTCTCTCTCTCTCCCTGTCTGTGCCTATGCTCGCTCTACCCCGGGACTCTCTCGGCGTTTCGGCTCCGGAGCTTATCTCGGTGCGCATCGTCAGCATCAGTTTGAAGTGAAATCTGACAGCCGCTGCCTCTGTCTGTCGCTTTTTCCGCTTCTCGTCCACTCTCTCTGGTGGTCAGCCCGTCTCTTCCAAAAGGTACTGTCCGGGATTAGCGTACCTATCGGGTCTTATTATTGACGGACTTTTAGGTGGGTGGAGAGTAGTGTTGGAGGAGTAACGGGATTGACCTGAATTGGCGTCCGGGATATGTGGGTCTGCGCGCTACCGTAGCCGGTGGCCCGTGCGTATTTATCTCTCCAGGCGCTTTTCTTAGACCTTTCTTTTTCCTCTTATTTGCAGTTGAGTCGGGACTGTGGGGAGCGCGTCTGGTCGCTTGCTTCAACTTGAGGGAGAAGAAAGACACGGGAAACTCCTCGGAATTCTCCATACACCACGCTCCTTTACCCCTATTCTGGTGAGCATTATCACTAACGATGTTTTTTAATTCAGAATGAGTTAACTTAGCTCGTTGTTGTCCTAATTATAAACCAGAGTGTGATCATTAAGGACGCACACACTTTGAAACACTTGAAATGTGTTACATGAATTGTTGTGCCGTGTCTAAAGTGATATAGCACAACGCTCGTCTGGTTTAAACGCTGCGCCCGTGGCAATGAAGTTCTGTCGCGTATTATGCATGGAAATTAAACCTGGCCATTTGTGACAATTAACAGTCGGTATTCCTATCACGAAGAGGGGAGGGAGGGATCCAGCTGGGTGTGTGTGTCTGAGGGATAGGGGAGATTATGATGGGATTGAGTGAGGAGTGTGAGAAGAAACATTTAAGGGATCCCTCAGGGAAGTGCAGCCTTCCACCTTTTTATGAGCCAGATTTTAATAGTCTTTTATTTCCACTATGATGACATTGTCTGATATTGTTCTAAAAGTCTCTGCTTATTATGCTATCATTGTTATTGCATTACTCCCCTTTATCTGTATATGGTGACATTCCACAGTTTCTGCAGGGCTTTGCTGCAAGGTACAAATCTATGTAGCCATTTGCTGGTTTTTATTGTCCTGTTTATCAATTAAGGCTGTCTATAATGGAGATGTCACACTTCCTCCAACATAAAACATTACTCTCCCACACACCATCCGTTAGCATCTCACCTCCCACATAGCCACACTTGCTGTCCAGAGTCGATTATTTGGTTATGTGCCACCATTTGCACTAATAGAGAGTCCCTACTTAATGTAATGACAACTCGATCTGTCAGGCTGTGCCCAGCAGAGGGAAGCTTAAAGGCCCATCAGCGGTGTCATCAGGGGCAGATTGAAAGGCAGTGAAGGCACGGCGACATGACAAAGGGCCTATGGAGCTTGTCTAAGTTGTTTGCTGATGTGTTTTATTGTCTTTGTACTGTGCAGGATGGCTGTAGAACCACACACCCTGAGCTTGTGTGTGCATGTGTGTCTAAATATGCAGTGGAGCTGGCGGCTGTGTTCAGTCATGTGCATGTAAGGAAAGAAAAAGTGAGCAAAAAGAACGAAGGGACAGAGGAAGCAGAGAAAGAGAGATTATGCTAACTCAAAACTATTGGAGGAAGAGGAAAACCCATGTAAGCATTTTTTATATTGCTTTATATATTTAGCTGTCAGGGCCTTCACTGAGACACAGTAGGTTGTTCTGGCTTTGACATGCTTGTCACCAGCCTGAGCATTTTTATTTTATGAAAGGGGCCACTGACTATTTTAGCTTAGCTCTACAACTCTCACGCAAACAACGAGGTGGAGCAAACCGTCTAAACAAGAAACCTCCACACTAAATTAGTCCACTAATAACTCAGGCGACACCAGAGGGAAGTTGCTGGTCAGCACTTATGGTTCACATTCACCTGCAGTTTCACTATCCTCAGAGGCCCTGCGGAGCCACTGAAGACATAGTTAATTAAACCTACAATATGCACCACATAACTACCATGCGCAGGCTGTATTTTAATAAACCAGTAGTATTATTAGTACCATTGTTTAATTGTCTTTGTTACTGAAGGATTTGTATTGATTTGTTGAGGTGTCTGCAGTTAAACATTGTATAAAATATAGCAGACGGGTCCAACAGAGGCAAGCAAATACATTGAATAGAATAGAATTTTACTTTGAACTCAGGAGTCACAAGCTAGTGTATTTTTTTATGCCTACCCCAAACCCAAATAAATCCCAAAAAATCTGGTCAGTGTCGTAGTTCCTTGCTGTGGCGTTGAAGTGAATATTATTTTGCTAGTGATGAGATTGGTGCACTGCGCTTTCAAAAAATTACACTTTCTCACTTTCACAATTGCTACAGTATTTCAGCATAGGGTTATTTTCTTAACTAGATTTCACTTTTGTTTAGCTTGGAAAAATGTTATAAAGTGCTATTACACTTTCCACTTCTATGTCACAGCCAAGTGTCAAGTGTGTATATTTGAATCATATTATAACTTGAACTTTAAACGGTTATAGTATTGTGCAGTATTACACCTTTTTTTTCCTACATCATTTTGATAATCTGCCCACCACTGATGCTAGTAGTAAAGCTCTCATACTGGAGCATTACATCATAATGTGTGAACACAGTGTCAGCGCTGTAGTCAGGAGAGTAGGTTACTAACATCTTACAGCAGAACAAGATCAAAACCCTCTCCACTCCCCAGAACGCTCTCCAAGTCTGAGAGCCGGGTGACACCAGCCCAGACGAGTGGAGTGGAGGCAAACATTGTGTAAAAGTGCCCTCCTAAGAAGTACTCCCAAGTACCTTTTGACAGCACAAAAGAATGGATCTGCTCGTGTTTGGAGATGCTGTTAAGATTGCAGGCTGGAGGCATCATTACTGTTGCCTAGTCCGTGCAAAATGGTAGCAAGCACAGAAAGCCAGGCTGGGTTTTTCTACGTGGCAGATTGAGTGTGTGTGCTTTTTGCTTTTCTTCCTCTGTTGTCGTTTGCTCTCAGATGCACAGAATCACACACAACAAACACATCGAAAGTCAAATGCAATTACATTATCGCGTTTTCACATTTCACAAGCAATTGATCTAGAGTATCGTAAAGGAAGTTGATGCTGCAATCGTATCCTCACTTGCCCATTCTAGGACTATTATAGCATATTACAATTTAGGGCTGAGTGTTAAATTAAAAAATAAATAAATAAATAAATAAATAAATATGGGTTGTAATAATACATTATTTACTAAATAGAGATGATAGAAAAAAATTAACTTGCTCACGCCAGATTGATGAGTGTAATACTCTGAAGTGAGTTCTACACATTTATCATTCTGGAACAGCTCTCACTGAAAGCGATTGGGAAAACACGGAGCGCCATATATTTGAACCTGACTGGTCAAAGCATCATAACAGCAGAACAATCTGAAAAATCAAACTTTTGTTACATCCAGTTGAGAGAAAAGCACAGACATCTTCCCTGACCGCAAATGCACAAAGTGCTTAACATCTGTACGTTTTTCACAAACTAAATAGTCCGTATTGACCCTAAATATGCTGAAGTACATCTGTCAGAGTCGCCATGTGTGTTTGGTTGGGCACTTCGCCTTTGACTTCTGCACAAACCTCAGTGCTGCTCTGTCACTGACTCACCAGGTGCTGGGCAAATGTGAACCTTACAGCAGGAGTATCTCAAGACTGTGCAAGATTAAGAAAAAAATTCAAAATCCAATTGAATGCTTTCCACTCCACTTGCATTTACCACACACAAATTATTCTTCTAAAGTTGTAAATCCTTTCCCAATGGCATGCTTTTACTTGACCTGGTTGGCTGGTTGACCTGCAGATTAAAATCAATCAATTTGATAACATTTTGATTTAAATGTAATTCATTGTATAACTGTATTGCAACTCTTAGTATTTATTTACTTACATTTTTTAAAATTTATGTTTTAGTGAAAATTTTTGGTTGGAGCTGCCTTTTATTGAGTGGTCAGGTAGGAGTCGAGTTGTCACAGTGGTCATATTCACAGGGAAAGTACCTTAAAATAAATGCCCAGCACAGTGCAGGATTCTACCTTCTTATTGTGAGGCACTGGCATCATATCTCACCTAGCCTCTTATTCTGTACCTTATTGTGACTTGTAAGTACTCACCCACCCTGTCAAACAGTACACGGCCTTGGGCTTAAAATATCCACAAACACTCTTCCACTGTTTTTTGTACGGGGACAGCCCCAGAGTGCTGGCACCAAACCAAAGCACTGGTGATAACGAGGTTGAAGTTAGTTAGGATTTTGCTGTGCTGCAACCTCCTAAAACCCTTTCTAAATCTGATTCATCCCAAAATGAGATGTTTTTCCAAGAGAGGGAGATGAAAACACTCTCCCCCTCCTCACTTCCTTCTTCTTCTCTTGCCAAATACAGTTGATCTCAAACCCCCCGTGCGCCTACCCCTTCCCCCTCCCTCCCTGTAATACTCCCATACTCTCACACACTATCTGTTTCACACCCCATCCCCTCTCTGCCGTTCTCTCACATCTTTCTCTTCTCTCTTCCCCTGGCACCTCGATGTGTTTCTCTTTAATTGAGATGCATTTCAATGTGGTGCAAATTAGCTTTCTCCAGCTCCAGTCTAAACTTGAAACCTGTGTGTATGTGTGCATATATGTCTGCTGGTATAATCTATACTGTTTGTGTGTGAAAAGAATTCCCGGAGTTGAAAGTGAAGGTGCAATACCTTTACTGTGAGGTTTTATTTTTTATTTCACAAATGCAGTGTCTTGTGAAGCCCCCTCTCTCTCTCCCACAAGCGTACATTTTTAGTTGGACATTAATAACATTCCCACTTTATACACTGACTTGGCTGGCGCAGTTTACTTGGCTCACCTTGCAGATTTTTGAATCCGGATCTGTTTGCTAGCAGTGACAGTGCAGGGCGGCTCGTTAGGGGAGGGGGCGGAACGGGATGTGATATTCAGGGTATGGGGTAAAATTTGTCTGTCTTAGCTGATTGGAGCTACACTGGTCTAAAGGGCCATCTGGTGGGCTGAGACAATGAGGGTTTGAAGATCCATGCATAGTAAATAATAATGGAGGAAATAAGGTATGTTAAAGGTCCCATATTACACAAAGTGGACTCTTGTGAGCTTTAAGCCATGTTATAATGTTGTTTTCTCCTCAAAAACATACCTGGAGTTGTGTTTTGTTTCATTCACACACGTCTGAGTAACCGTTTATTAGTTTGCCTACATTTCCAAAGCTCAAAATGCTCTGTTCTACCCTGTGATGTCATGAAGTGATAGTTTTCAAGTTAAAGGCAAATTAACGTTTTTTTTACAATCTGAGCCTTCTTTCGGCAATAAAACAAGTAGTTTTTCACCCATAGCATTTTTCTGTCAATTCGAGCAGTATCGCAGAACTTATGTTTAGCCGTTCTGTTCTAGTAATGATCCCGTATCCGTTAACATGGTGCTGTATCATTTGCTCGGGGCATTACTTTGCGGTGTCCAAATAACACAAACTTTAACACTTTTCAAATCATAGAAGCCCGATGTCTTAATGAAAGATTTCGTTTGAAGCAAAAGTGGCCTGTAATCCGAGATTTAGCCATAGTTTCGAGTAGATGAGGACGCCAGTGCGCATGCGCGGACTGCTCCCGGGACCCAAACATGAAACGCAAAGCTGAAAACTATGGATATATCTCGGATTACAGGCCACTTTTGCTTCAAACAAAATCTTTCATTAAGACATCGGGCTTCTATGATTTGAAAAGTGCTAAAGTTTGTGTTATTTGGACACCGCAAAGTAATGCCCCGAATACAAATGCTAACGGATACGCTACAACATAACTTTCTTCAAACAGCTCCAAATGACACGAACGTGATATGGGTGAGTCAAACGACTTGTTTTATTACCGAAAGAAGGCTCAGATTGTAAAATAACGTTACTTTTCCTTTAACAATTACCTTTTAGTTCAGTAGAGATAGGCAATTCTGTGGCTGAAATCATTCAAATGATTCTAGTGAAGGTGTTTGACTATCGGGCACCATGAGGCCTTTCAGTGTGGAGTTTGCTTTTTCCCTCTGGGGGCTCTGGTTTCCCTTACGACTAAAAACATGGACAATAGGGCCCCCTCTGGGAACAGGAGGACTTCCATGATAAAGTGATACTGAATCTTAGTGCTACCTTTCTTGTTTTAACAAAGATAAACAATACATTCTTTTAATCCATTAACATAAAAAAATACAAATTATTTACTCTGCTAGTCTAAATTCTGCTCCAAACCACATACTTTTACTGACAGTGAATGTAGACCAATGCAATGGATATAACAATTTGAAGTGACTAAATCTTGTTCTTAATTGAAATTGATTGATTTCACATTTGTGTCAGGAGTTGAAAGAAAAAAAACATGAAAACATTCTAGGTCAGCCTGTGATATAACATTATTATGTAATTGTGTTAATGAGTATATTTCCCTTATAAAGGCATTATGCCACTGAGACCTGAGTGACCTATATTTGTTATGAGTTTATCAACAACTTATTATTAAAACATCACACATCTTGCCCAGTATGCAGGAAAAACTGTTAACTGATATGTCATATGTCATTGCCTTTATCTGTGCCTATACATGGTGGCAGGAAAAATAATATAAAAAAAACAAACAGACTTTCTTTGACATAGAGAATGGCACTTTTCCAAATTCCGCCCCAGATTCCATTCATCTCCCTGACACGGCGCAGTGGTGGAGCAGGCTGCTGGGAGCTGCGCTGTGCTGGTCTGGGTGTGTACAGTAGGCTGTTGCCTGGTGTATTCTGGAGCATGCAATGCCACTCCTGCCGTGTGCACATGCATGAGAGCAGAGCCAGTGCACACGCAGTCGTTAGAGAGAGTGATGCTGACAGTGGGGTGACCTTGGGGCTCCCAGTCTTCCTCCTGTCGATGAAGGGGATGACTTAGTGCCTCCCTCCCCACCCATGATGGCTCATTTATTATCATTAGGCACACAGTCAAAAGATGCAGCTCAGGCTCTCAAGACGGAGTGGTGCGTCCAGAAATGCGCACATGTCTGTGTCTTTGTTTGCATGTGTTCAAAAGAAAAGTGAGTGACACTAGGAGAGGGAAAAAAAATCTTAATAGGAACTTGATTGAACGAAAGCTGTGTAATTTTATGGTGTAATTTCATCATTTTGAAATAATAATGATGTTTTTCAAGCTATTTTAGGACACTTTAGCATTGGTATTTCAACTAATGTTGAAAGTGATTTAGAAGTCTGGAAAACAGGCTCATTTATGTTTATGTGTACCAAACACCAGCAGAGGGGGCAAGAACTATTGCCACTTGAGTACAGCCATCTTAATCAGGCAAACAACTGGAACTATTCAACCTTAAGTTGGTTAGCTGTGCAGTCAAGGGAAGAGAGAGGTTAAATTACTTACAGGTTTAGTGAGAATGGTCACACAGGAGCATTTCTGGGTTACTACCAGATAAAACAAGGCATTCTTGCAGGTAAATGTCTGACAAAGAAACAGTATTATTACAGTGATGATGTATAAATAAATAAAAAGTCTGTCAGTTTTACAATAGGGCTTTCCACTGAAAATATCAAGGGAGCCAGATATGGCACAAAAAAAAAGATCATTTACATTGTGCTAAAGTTAAACCTCAGGGCATTAGGTTAATGGTAGTCAGACTGATGTGTAGGTATAGTGACAAAGTTGTATCTTTACATTTTTGTTCATAAGTCAAAAGCTTAAAGTGGGAGTATTTTACTTCTGTGAAATATTAACTGCTAACACATAATATAGATCACCATATTACATTTTATTGTTTTTAAAATGCTTTATTCACCCAAAATAACATAAAATGTTTTATAAGTTTCACTTTGAGTCCCCTGAGCCCCCTTCTTGATTTGCTCTCCGCACAAAGTCACTCCCCCTTCAGAGCACTATGGACACAATCAGCATGCATGCTGCTAATGAAATTACTGCACATTGTATCAGGTCAAGTTTTTGTGTATTGTTTTGTATCATGTTTTTGTATATTTATGGAGAATTGTTGTGTGGGAGGACGGATGACGTTGCCTTGTGGGCTGAGCACTGAACAGAATCTTACAGCTAACTGTAAGGAGGGTTCTAATAGGGCCCTGGGAGAGATTGCAGAATTATTGAAACATGCTTGGATGACATCTAAAACCTCTTCAGGCATGTTGTTGACAAGGGAACAACATTAGAACATAGTAGAAAGCTCAGACAGCTGATTTTGTATACCTCCCCTTTAAATGTTTTCTATGTGAATGATAAGTGCAACTTCCCTTATTACAAAGTCAGGTTCACCTATGGGAGCTATCAATTTCATATTCAACCTTTTGTAGAGACTGTTGCTTTTGGAGAGTAGTGAAGTTGGGAAAGCTAACTACTTGTGTTACAGGAGGTTATCCCACTGTGACTGTGTGCATGTAGAAGCATGTGTGTCATCTTGCATTTGTCAGTGCTCCTGTTTCTGTGACTGTTTGTCCATATCTCCACTCTATATGCGCCCTGTTAGTGTGCGTCTGCTTGTGCTTCGGCCCCCTCGTTGTGCTTACTGTGCGCATAAATAACCCACCGCACCCTCACCCTAACCTTACGTCACCTCGACCATCCAGTGAGCAACACAAGTGGTATACGGCTACATCAGAGCGGCCCCCGTGCTATCGTTTCTCAGTGTGATGGATGGAGACTTCTGCAGGCCAGTCAATACCCAATCTGAGGCCCACTGTCCTGATTTAAGATACAGCAGCACCCAGGTGACACACTCGGAGGCACGCCACTTTAATCACTCCGAGCATCAACTCCGCACTGCCAAGATTGGTGTGTGGGTGGCACGGTGTGTAGTGTGCATGTGTGTGTGTTTGTATTAGGATCTCGCTCACTCAAGTGCTGCTGTAATCACACGGCAATCGGCAAGTGCCTGCACCCCTGACAGAGTTAACGTTTCTTTAGAATGTAAAGAGAGTAACATAAACAACACATACAGGCCTGGATTTGTGTGGTCAAGTCAAGTCAAGAGGTTTAATAAGCCTTTGATGCCAGAAACTGGTTGTAAGTATTTAATATGTCAATTCAAGCAACAACTTATGAATTTATGTGTGAGTTTATACACACACGCATATGTAAATAAAAATATGTTGTTATAGAAAAGATGTAGCTTTGGAAACCAGCAGTTTGATGGACAAAATACTTTTTTGCCCTTTAGAGTAGTTTGTAAAACCATTCATCATTCTTATAGAAAAAAAGCTAAAAGTATGCACTGGGATTTGTTGGTGTTGGCCTGGCTTATTTTGTTAGAATGTAACGCTAAAGACATCCACTTGTCTGAAAGCTGCAAAGCATGCACAAGATAAATGTAATGTAAAAACGTAAATGTCCAAAAGTGTTTGTGAGATCAAAACATGAGCTGGGACCACAGCTAGCAATTTAAATCCAACTCCCCCTCTCTGCTGTCTGAGATCAGGAAAAATTTGGTACAGGCCTGTGATAGAAACTACCAGCGATATTACTAGTTCCTATATTTATTATCATAAATATACTTGGATACAGTACTTGCATTTGAATCAGGCAAACCTTATCTGTTCTGCAAGAAGCTTCATGCTATATCTTAAAAACAACAAGCAAGTCTGAAGAGTGTTTCAAAGGTTAATATCATGTGCAGACATTGTGCCACATCTCCTTATTAACCCCTGATGCAACAGATAGAAAATAAAGTGATTTTTCATCTATGGGAAACAGTAGACAAGTTGTATTCGGCTTCCCCTGGTGTATACAGTCTGCATGCTGTTTGGGTTTGATTTGCACGGCATGCTGAAGAGAACACTTTGGAGCGTGTGGTAATCAACCCAAGATTATGTTTGTATGAGTGAGCGGCTGGATATCGGTGCTTTATCAGACAGTAATCTGTGTGCACTGCTTCAAATTGTTCCCTCTTGACATGTCATCATTCACATACATGCTCAGTGTCCCAGTCAGTCGGCCCCTCCCCTCACAGCCCCCTCTGCTTCGGCTGTTAGTCTAATTTATGAGGTGCCGTTAATTTGGCCTAAACGCTTGTTGCGAGACCTCCCTCTCGTCC
Source organism: Paratrypauchen microcephalus (assembly GCA_036785185.1). Taxonomy (NCBI): domain Eukaryota; kingdom Metazoa; phylum Chordata; class Actinopteri; order Gobiiformes; family Gobiidae; genus Paratrypauchen; species Paratrypauchen microcephalus. The sequence continues at coordinate 11,036,633 of JAVJIX010000009.1, read as the reverse complement.
CGTCATCTCTCCATCTCCCCCTCCCTCCTTGGTGCTCATCAGTCACCCAGCAGAGTAAATCAGAGGGGAGGTATTGCACAGCAGGCAATACACGGACTGGACACCTTGACTAATATACCACTGTCCTTCTTCACCCCTCTCCTTCCTGTCTGCACAACTCTTTCCATCTCTCTTGGCCAGAATTAAATTTGGCTTCTCTTCCTTCAGGGTACATTTCACAGTAATTTACCTGTTTACCTCCTAGAGATACTTTCATGGCCTTACTTGCTACCAACCTGAAATAAACAGGTATTGAAGTAATGTTGAACAAACAAAGTTTGCCCGTGATTTTACTTTGTATAACTTACAACAGAGATTAACTTTATGGAGGAAGGGACACAATCCCAAGGATCCTTTGGAATTAATTGAGTAATACCATATTTAAGTGAGTTTTTCTTTTTCAGAATGTTTATTTTATATAGACACTAAACAAAGTCAACAAATCCGTGGTGAAAGGACCCCAGTGTACCGACAGTGCAAAGGCACAAACTCAAGCCAAAGATATGACACAGTGAACCAGTTTTGGTTCCGGGCTTTAGTTTGGTGATCTGCAGCTTTTTCAGACTCAGCCACATGGCTGTCTGCTGCTGTATTCCTCTATTTTAGCCACAAAACAGGGTATTTTATGCATTATGATTAATTATTTTGTGAATATATACAAGAAGTGAGAGTTTTGTCAACTCAACAGTAGTAAGTAAAACAAGATTAATCTTTAAATCCATTCTAATTCTGCAGGACTAAGTCTACCTCTCCACCAAATGTGAACCCTTCTTTTTCATGATAGAAAAAACATTAGAGTTATTTTAATATCCAAATAATTTCACCAACATGGAAGGGAAAAAAATCTTCAATAAAGCAAGAGACTAGTGTCTGTAGCAGGGATGCATGGATCCAGGTTTTTCTGTCCCAATACCAATTCTGATACTATAGCCGATACCTGATATTAACTGATACCAGGGCAGACACTTAAAATACCATTTATTTCCATTAAACAAAAATAAAACAAGACAAAACTGATCCGTATGTGTTATGTAGGTGTTATTTGTCTCTTAAGTAACTACAGGCCAACTTTGTATAAATACAAATTTAAAAATTATGAGGCTTTCTGGGCCAACGACAACCTGGAAATAGTCTTATTACATCAATTTATCTGTCTACCATTATCGGATAGGTGCATCCCTAGTATTCTGTAGACATACCTGCATAAGAGTATCTAGTTACTTTTCACCCTCCCTCTCTCCCCCTATATCCACACTTTAGCGGCTTTCTCCATCTTTACTGAGTCTTCTTCACTCTCTTAAGTCATGCGCTGTGCTCCTCCTTGCCTCCTCCCCCATTCTCCTGTTCTCAAGTTAGGTGTAAATTTAGAACTGAAGGCATGAGGGGATGCTGTGTGTGCGCATGTTTGTGTGCTGGCGGAGTGAGTGCGTTAGAGACAAAGAGAGAAACTCTACATGAAAGCTTGTGCGAGTCCCCACACAGTGCTCAGATGGGGCTGATTAAAAACCTAAAGCCTTGGTATTCAGCCACATCTCTAAATCACTTGAAAACAAGCACACACACACACACACACACACACACACACACACACACACACACACACACACACACACACACACTATCCCGAGGAGAACCACATGCAGACGTGCGCACACAACACACGCACATGCACATACAAATACAGAGCATTTTTCACAGTACCAAAACACTGGACTGGTTAACCATGATGTCATCTGTTTAAAACTGAGGGGGTGGATTTAGCAAAGTGAAACAGTAAAGGAAGAAATAATAAGTAATTTATGTTAGAAAACAGGTAGCACTGTCACTGCCAGGAAATTAGTTCACCTTATCTCGCAATAATGAAATAAAAATGTGTTAAATCCAGTTTGGAAGTGACAGCACCAGTCTGGCCTGGTGCTGTCCCTTCTTTCCCTGTGGCTAAAGATAGTATCCATGGTCTCATCTGGCCATTGCAAAGAATTATTTTGAAAATATTGGTCAAATGCAATAAAGCAGACTTTGCAGTGACTCATTACTCTCCCTGGTAGTGCAAAGTGATATTGCAGTACGTATTGTCAACATCAACAGTTAATGATGATGATATACAATATGTGATGAAATTGTCAAGTAAGATGATCCGTAAAATTGGTTGCCAAACTAATAAAGTTGTCAATTTCAATGATAGTTTTGTTTTTTATTCAGTATACTACAAATCATAAGAATTCTAGGCCTTGTATGTTCTGGTAATAGGTTCCTGCCTCACTAGCCCTGTACTACTGACTCTAGGTAATTCTGCCTGACCCACTGCGAGCAAACAGAGAGATTGTCAGACATCGGAGAGCCCCTCATCACTTTACTGCACATTGTTCTCTCTAATTCCATACACTGGGTCCACTGGGGACTGACCTGGGAGCTGTACTTAATGTACAGGCCTGCCCATAGCACCTATACATCAATGTCCATCTCTAGCACGGTCCCCTCAGTCTCCTGCTGTCTCTCCGCGGCCCCTCTCAGTTATTCTTAGTCTCTCGTCTATTTATTTTCCACCTATCCCTTCACTTTGCTCATCTTTCAGTGTCATGGTATTGCTCTACTACGACTCTCTGTGCATGTTCACTCTTAAATCCCACTTGCACAAAGCTGATTCGTAGTAATGCAATTGAATCTATATAGACTTATGTTTTGAGACATTCTCTGAATTGGAAGTGACAATACCTTTGGCTAACTGCATTACCATTAGGCCTGTCATGATCGTTACTATATTGACTTATCATTCAATATATAAAAAATAGAACAATGTATTTTGGGGCTCAGTAATTTATATGGCTAATTATCAGTTCAGTCTGCTATGATTGTTGTAGCTCATGCCTTTAATGATACTGTCTACTAGGGATGTTGTTGTATTGTCAAAAGTGCCACAATAATATCATGGGCGATCACAGTATATCATATTACAAGTCTCTTTGCTTAAATTCATTGTATAGCACATGCTCCTTTGCTCCTTTTCAGGACAGACTACATGAAGAAGTAAATCCTAGCATTAATAGTAATGCTATTAAGCACTTTTAAAGCTTAATTCTTTGCATTATTACAGAACCAAAGGTTCTTGTCAAGGCATTTTAAAAGGAAAAGGTAGCATATTCACAATTCTGTTAGCCTCCACAAAATATCACAATAAATATATCATGAGATGCATAAAAAATATTATACAAATCATGAAAATATTGTACAGAGAGATTTTGATATTGTTAAATTTCTCCTCTCTACTTTAATAATGGTTTACAGGGATAAGCTTGCTTTATTGTAATTGTGTCAGTGGCTTAAAATAGTTACAACCATATCGTTTATCGTTGTATATCTCTGAAGCAATATATCATGCTTCAAAATTTGTTATTGTGCCAGGCCTAGTTGCCATACACTGTCAAGTACTAATTTGCTGACTTAAATTGCTCTGCTAACAGTTACAAAGATGAAGCATGCTACCTCGGCTAAATTCCTCTGTGTATTATGTAAATCTGCTGTGGTTATCATGGAGTCACAATACCTTAAAACAGCGGCCTGTTCTATATCTGGCACTTTTTGGAGCTTGCATTTCACAAAAGTATGCTTGGGGACAACGAGGTGGAAAAGAAAAGCATATTCACTCCAAATTGGTAAACAATTCAGATGTAGCTATGCAGCAATATTGAGAATTTGACATATATTAAGTCACCTTTGTTTTTAAAGGCGCACTGTGTGACTTTTCAGGTGGAGGGTATGCCAACAGTTTGTCTGATGTCATAACGTACCTGGAATGTCCCATGGTATGGCATTAAATCTATGTATCTTGCATACTCAATTGCATGTGTTTTACTCCTTAAATGACACAAGAAAAGACATGCATTATTAATGTGATTGGCCACGCTACTCCTGAGATCTGACCTATAACTTGGTCTGGCATCACCTGATTGTTTCCATAGAAGTTTAATTGAATACACTGTTGAACATTCCAAACAAAGCGATAACATTACCCTGGAGAAAAGCAGGTAGTCCACTAGCAAAAGTGCCCTTTTAACTTATATGGGCTTTTTAACTTGTAGTGTCACTCCTTGGTTCTGCTAAGATGTGTGTAGGCTTGTCACGATAACAAATTTTGAAGCACTACATATTGCTAGAGAAAAATTGTGATAAACAATAATATTGAAAATACTTTATGCCACTGACACAAATCTGGATAATCCCAGTAAACCTATTTTTAAATATACAGCATCATTAAATAAAAGAATGAAATGATAATTAGCCATCACTTATTCAACTTTCTACAACTCAAATGTTACAACTAAAATAACAAAATCCTCCTATTATTGCAAAGACTTTGTACACATGATAAATACTGAGGTAAAAATATACAGTATTGTTCTAGTTATCATATTTTGAACGATTAGTTGATATTGTAATTATCAGGACAGGCATATTTCTGCACACATGTTGCTTATATGTAGGTATTTCCATGTAAAGTTACCTACACTACAAAAACAAACCCAAAATTGTATTAGCTAGGAAGACCACGTGTTAGTTATTATTAGATTTTACTGCTGTATTTTCCTTCTAGCATTAGCCTAGATACATATTCTGTACTGGGCTTATTCACATGTTTGTGAGAAAAGCTGTGTTATCTTAATTACTGCTTACCAATGGCGGGGTCTTAACGAGCTGCTAGTTAATATGCAGCCTCCTTATTCTAGTCCTTGTAATTATTTCTATGTTTATATGTTGGAAAGTAGCAACAATTCTCACTTTGTGTTTCACCATATACATTCTATACACACCAAACATTACTAATTGTATTTTTATGTTTATGGCTGGTTTTGATAATTATTGTTATTAATATTATGGTATTATTATCAACTCAGTGTGGCTATGTTTACATCTGATCTATTCTGGAGTTTATCAGATTATTGAAATGTCATGGAAATGGTTACATCACATGTGAGTAATCCGATTTGTTTCTAATAGTTCAGGTTCTGACAAGGAAAATTAGTCAATAAAATGACAAACTAATATGGCAAAGGCAAAAATTAAAGAACATTTTAAAGGTTGAAAGAGTTATTTATTATGTACTTTGTCAAAAACACCAGTTACTCTAAAAATCTGTTGATTTACTGACACATGTCACCGGATGTTTTTATGATCATTTGTTTGGTGTATGCATGCCTGCTTGACAAAGCCTGATCCCGTCAGATCTCAAAAGCTAAGCAAGGCAGGGCCAGGTTAGTACTTGGATGGGAGACCACTGGGGGCGCCAGTTGCAAAAAATCTGTCATTGTGTCCTTAGGCAAGACACTTAACCCACATTGCCTAGTATGAAAGTGGTGTGTGCATGAGTGTTGGTGGTGGTCGGAGGGGCCGATGGTGCATATTGGCAGCCTTGCTTCCGTCAGTCTGCCCCAGGGCAGCTGTGGCTACAGAAAGTAGCTTACCACCACCAAGTGGAGTGAATGAACAATGAGCTGTAAAGCGCTTTGGGTGTCATGAAAGGTGCTATATAAATGCTATTATTATTATTATTATTATGACTATTATTATTATTATTATTATTATTATTATTATTGCGTGAAAAGTCCCTCAGTCGTCCAGGTAGTCGTCTATTATTATTATTATTATTATTATTATTATTATTATTATTATTATTATGTAAACACAGTCCAAAAAAGATCTAATTATTGAGTTATCTACTTTTTTTATTGCCCAAGTAAATGTACCCTGTGTTTGTGTCTGTATCAGGTCTGTGATTGGCGACTGTCCAGGGCATTACTCACTCACTCAGTGTAGACTAGTTCAGACCAAATACATGTAGTATATCTTACACATTGTCTGCATCCTCTTATAAGTGAATTACCCTGAAACGTGTTTTTCCATTTGAGAACCCTGAAGGCAAGAGTGTGGGAGCCATCTTAAGTGAGCTTGCAATTGTGCAAATCAAATTAAATTCAACAATAAATATATTCAGGTCAGGTTCGATGGGATCAGCAGCATAAATCAGGGGTTATCAGCTTCTGGCAACGCTGGCAGCTCACTAACACAGTCAGGTAAGTGCACAGTGATAAATTGTTATTACATAGAAGATCGTTTTCTCCCCACCATCTTAAATTGACTTTTGGGAAATACTAGCCATATTGGTATTTTTGCACAGTTAAACACTTGTCAATTGGATTTTCCTGAGCAGTATTATCAAAGTGATTATCAAGTGTTGTTCAGCGTCAGTGCCTGGATGTCAGATTGGATGATAGACACCAAGCATCAAGTAGGAGATGGGTGAATTTTCTTGTGTGAAGCCATTATGTGACAGTATCCCTGTGAGATCTCTGGGAGCCTCGCCAAGTGTCTGTGCCTGCCTGAGCCATTGCCATTCGCCAATTCGTGTCTGTTCACCCAACCACACACACAAGACAGATAGGAGCACCAGTCTGTACCAGCCTCAATTTAATCAGACCTCTGCAGCCATAAAGCACCAAGTATGGACACTCCGCCCGGCCCGCTGTCATCACCATCCGCAAGTGCAATGCATACAGACAAACAGCAAGACGCAAGTACAGGCTCACATGCAAATCTTAGTTATTAAATTTGAACATTCTGTTATTGAGTCACACATAAATTACCACTTGGTGACGCATGAACTATACGTAGCCAATACGGTTTGTGCAGTAAAATAAAGAGGAACATCTGACGTGATAAGGCCAGGGTTGAAGAGGTTCTTCCCTGTGATTGCTATCATCAAGGTGAATGTGAAGACAGTGTTTGATAATTGTTGATTAAAATTGTAAACTGAGCAAAAGAATAAAATTTGGATTTTTCTAAAGATAATATTTTATATTTAATAATTGAAAGATACTCCAACCACAAGCAGTCTTTCTTTCATTCATTTGTTTTCTGTCCATTGTCTTCATTGCACAGCTTACAACACAGCACAGGAAGTGGTCTGTATCAATTCAAAATATTTACACTCACAAAGTAAAACATGTGAAATAAAAGCAACACAAAAAAATTATTCCTGGGTGTCAGAATGATTATTAACAAACTTCAATTTACATAAAAAAAGGAAACATTTTAAACACAATTTCATAGTTTAATTTACTATGAGTTGTTGCCAGTGTTCATAAATTGAAGTATTGTACAGTAGATGCTCAGTCACCTTCTGTTGGGATAAGGTGTCTTCAGTCAGTGGGATCTGAATCATTGAATCATTGGCATTCTTTGTGTAGATGAACTTCTGTCCGCTGTGCGTTTGACTTATGTGAAATCTCACGGCATCACCCCCTTCCCCCGCCTCCCTCTTCTCCCATCACTCTTCTCAGCACTCCATCAGTGTCTTTTCTGAACGCTATTTGTGTCTGTTTGTCTTCTTTGTTATCTTGTATCTTTTTGTTCCCCTCTTTCAACAAACGAACACGTTCCTCTCCCTTTCCCCATATCCCCCTGCCTTAGATCTCTCAGTCTTTCTCTCCCTGCATTTGCACCGTGAACGATGGTGGATGACTGTGCTTTAGGAGATTTACTGCTAGATCCTGTCTCTGTCAGGTGTCGAGACGAAAGGAAAGCTATGAGGGAGGAGAAGGCAGGAGAGACTGGGAACAGATGGAGTATAGAGTCGTACACATGGAGAAAGCCAAATGGAATCAGGGGATGAGGGCAAAGAATGGGGATTATAGGGGCGAACATGGAAAAGTGTGGAGAATAAAAAGTAGGGCTATGTTTTTTAAAAAGGTTTGAATATGTAGTCTGACAGATTTTCTGTGTAAGCCTTTATTTCCTTGTCTTACTTTTGACCAAAGCACACAGACCTAGCAGACACACTATTCTCTCAGGATCTAATCAATTACTGTTGTCTGCCCAGGTGACAGTTGTCCCAGCTCTGACCAGACACCAATCTGTGCTCACTCTCACTAAATCTGTGACTTCTCCACAGCTCATGAAGTCTGTCTGCACACAGTGAATGAGAAATGTCGCTCTGAGTGGAATAGGCCCCATACACTTAATGCAACATGCTACTTTAGAGGCTTTACTGACTAGTAAAAAATCAACCAAAGAATATCTTTACCCTACTTTCAAACTTAGCATATGCCACACTTTCCAGTTTATTTGCTTATCCGGGGCCGGGTCGCGGGGGCAACAGTCTAAGCAGGGACTCCCAGACTTCCCTCACCCCGGACACTTCCTCCAGCTCCTCCAGGGGGACCCCAAGGCGTTCCCAGGCCAGCCGGGAGACATAGTCCCTCCAGCGGGTCCTGGGTCTTCCCCGGGGCCTCCTCCCGGTGGGACATGCCCGGAACACCTCAACGCATTATAGAGTATCTTACCAGCAGTCACCAAACCACCCATATGTTCTTGACTAACCTATATTAATGAAAGTTAGATTAAGATTAAGGCCCTGTCCCCACGACAACGTTTTTTGGAGGAAACGGAGAAGTTTGTGTGCGTTTGGGCCTGCCGTCCAGACGGCGCCGGCGTTTTTGGGGGCGAGAACGGAGTTTTTCAAAAACGGCTTCCAGAGTGGAGAAGTCGGAGAACGCCCCCCGTTGCGTTGGAATGTGGGCGGCAAAAAAGCGCGGCAGGTGAGAAAATGATGACGTCGCGCTGCCGTAATCATCACGTGACCGGTGACCAGAGGGTGTAACCCTGCGCCTTCCGCAGTTTATTGGCACTGCTACATCAAACTCTGTTCATATCCAATGCATTGCGACAACAGCAGAGGACCATGCGCAATTACGCCTTTCACGGAACCGGAGGCAGAGGAGCTTGTTTCGGGCTTCCTCCGTGTGCATGACATGCCACAATGTTTGGGAGCGATCGATGGGACACATGTTGAAATCAAGCAGCCATCCACCAACGCCATGGCCTTCATCAACAGAAAGGGCAAACATTCCCTCAACATACAAGTGGTGTGTGACTACAGGTACCGGTTTATGGACGTTACTGTGAAGTGGCCTGGCAGTACGCACGACGCACGGGTGTTTGCCAATTCAAAGCTAAACACGTATTTTAAAACTGGAAAGATCCCATCGCTGGAAAGGCAGATAGTGGTCAATGAGGAGCTCATACCAATTTGAGTGTGTTGTGTGCTGTAAATAAAGAAAAAGAGCAACCATTTCTTGTCTTTTTTATTAAATGAAAATTTACCTTTTACAAACAGGCACATGCAGTATCACACACAAAAATATATCAGGCGGCTCTGGCTCTTTCCGGTTTACAGCGCCACTTATCGGTGTGACATATGTATTACATCGTTTTCACTCAGCGCTCCGTGCTCATCTTGACACGAAGGTTTTCTGATCCAACATGTGTGTGGACGACACTTTTTTTCACCCCGGGTAAAAAAAAAAACAGGAACGTTGTCGTGGGGACAGGGTTAAAGATTAAGCCTTTATTGGTCTCACACACAGTGACACACTGGAGACATTTTACTTCTGCATTTGACCCATCCTTTTTTCAGGAGCAGTGGGCAGGCCATCTTTCCGGTGTCCGGGGAAGTTATAGTACAACCAGCAAAAAGTGATTTAAATGTTAGACATATCTTTGTTAAATAATTTGGTTATAAACTAATTCCTTCACAGTAAATACTCAAATGATTGCAAAAGTTGAAATTAAATTTGTCACCTGGACAAAAGTTTATTTGGTTGAATTCGACCAAATAAACTTTTGTTGACCAATTGAAATTCTCCTTTTGCCATGGATTCTACCTGGATGACTGAGGGATTCTACATACTCAAATGATTATTACTACCATAACATGAAACAAACTTTCCTTTAGAACTGGGCCCATGAATACATTAACTGCACAATAATAATTAAAGTGCCTTGAAAGTACAACACTGTCTTATGCAGCAAAGCCAAAAATAGCCTTGCTTCTACAACATCAGAGGGAGCGGTTTTTGTGTGTGGTTTCAGGTGCCAGTGAGAAGATCATATTAAAACCAAGAAGACACAGATTAGGGGCTTATCACTTGCTGTGACATTGTGCTGTACATTCTGCTCCTTTGAGGTTGGATTTTCAGGAAAATGTTTCTCCTCACCGTATTTGTGAGACAACTGAAATTTGATACCACCACCAGAGATTGCTGAGACCCAAATGCTTGAATTAAAGTGGACATTTTTTTTTTTAAATTTTACCAATGGACAACATTTGAAATAAGGGCATACAAAAAAGAAAAGATTATAAACAAACAAAATTGAATTTACATAGCCAATACAATTGTAGGTCACTGTTAACTTTCTAGGATGCATTTTAACACAATTTATTGTTTATTTTACCAGTTTACAGTTTTTATCATTTGAACCATTGTACTGTCAATCCAACATCCCCCTGTGCTGGGTGATTATGAGACAATACAAAATAGAGGAATTGACCCTCAAAACTCCATGTAGCCCACATTGTTTTTTTTGTTTTTGTGTGTGTGTGTGTGTGTGTGTTACGTTTTTTGCCAACAGACAAAATTGTGCAATGTAAACCAGAGTTTGAACAATGTCAGGTACTAAGAAACCCCATTTTGCTTAGTGCCACAGCTGTTTTGACTTTGACAGCAATCCTTGTTGCAATTTCTGCAATTCACACTGAGAGCTCAACTGGCATGATGTATTTGATGCTCTGCTGAGATGTTATTATTGCACAGACATTGCATTATGAGCTAAGTTCTACATGTTCTAAGTTCTACATGTTGTTCAAAGGTAAGACATTTGTGCAACTTTTCGGCTGTGTATATTTACTTGTGAGAGTTTGTGCCAGTGTTGGCTTCTTTGTTTATTATAGGCTCTTTAAAATAACAATTGTTTTGGTTCTCTAGTTCATCCCTGTTGAAACAGTTATTTGACATTCAGTTTATATTGTTCTCTATAATTGAAATTGATCTATTTATGTATTTATTTATTTAAAGGCCTATATCATGCAAAATTGTCTCTTCTGAGTTTTAAGCCATGTTATAATGTGGTTACCTCTTCAAAAACATACCTGAAGTTCTGTTTTGTTTCGTTCACACATGTTTGAGTACTTTTGCATTATTTGTCTGTCCACATCTCAGAAGCTCAAAATGCTCTGTTCCACCTTTTGATATCATGAAGTGGTAATTTTCAAGTCAACAGCTCCTTTTACCTTCAGTGTGTTCAGTAGAGACCGGCAATTCCAGGGCTGAAATTAGCCAAATAATTGTAGTGAAGGTGTATAAAAACACAGTGGAGCCCTTCTGTATTACCGCATGACATCACAAGGTGAAGCAGAGTGTTTTCTGTTTGAGAGTAGAACTCCAAATTATGCAGGGTTTGTGTGTTAAACATGTGAATGAAACAAAACAGTACTCCAGGCATGTTTTTGATGAGGAAACAACATTATAAGAAAATAGATCAGAAAATCGTGTAATGGTGTAATATGGGGCCTTTATATCTCTTTTCCTTCAATATTCAGATTTGTTGATGTGCTCCTACATATTGTATATTTATGTGAAATCAAACCAGTCAGGGGGAGCCAAACAAAAACACTGACAAACTCAAACACTCACAGTATGTACACTTCAATGAGTACATTAGTGGAGAAAAGCACAAGATGTAAGACAGGAGAGATGTACCGAGAAAGAGAGAGAGAGCGAGCTGAAAATGTGAAATGGTTTGAGGCACCCATCTGTCAACGAAAAGAGAAGGGGGACAGACATTGAAGGAGGGATGGCAAACGGATTAACAAACAAACACCATGTGGATGTGTTCAAAGAGCGCCATTGTGAGACAGAGTGACAGGACGGAGACAGGACACAGGAAGGGACAGAGTGAAAGACAGAGCAGTCCTGAGAGTCCTGGGAGGCCGGGCATGTGGGTGAACGTGAGACCAGAGCGAGCTAACTCGTCTGTCAATCTGGAGCAGTGATTGGCACCTCGGGGCCCACTGTCCCTCTTGTAGCCCACTGGCCCCTCCTGCCAGAAAGTAGGGCACAAGGTCAAAAAATCCCATGTACAAAGACAATTACCTATCCAGTCCTTTAAAACATACATAGTCAGCCATATAAAATTTAGCATGCATGCATATGGACTAGCTCTGTTTCCTATCCACTCGTAGTCAGGATCGGAAGGGCTGAAGGTCTCATGTGGGGTCTGCTAGTGCTGACTGGACCTCAACCTTTGACACATGACCTATGACCTTACAGTGTCAGCACTACTGCAGTGCTCCAAACACTGCGCATTACATCCAAGGAATATTACTGTACGTACACTCATACTAAATCTGCTGGGTTTTTTTTTCTATCTTTACACATTCTTCTGTTCGATGTAACAATCTCTGCCTGGGCATGTCGGATTTTATAGAAGCTTCATGACATGCATTGTTGTCACTGTTTCTTTACCTGTCTACATTTACTCCATCATACAGATGCTTAAGATTGTGCTTAAAAAGAGAGTCTAAAAAGTGTAACTGCTTCAGAAAGAATTCCTAATGTATATTTTAGTGGCATGTTGCGGCGTTCTTAGCACCAGATGCAGTTTGCTGGCGTTGCATCCCAAGCTGTTTATTGGTGGAACAGTTGTCATGGAGATAGCTCATGTGATTAACGTTGGACATCCGAAATGTAACTTGTCACTGTCTCATAATGAAGATGATCAGATCTACATAAGATTAGACTTACAAATAAGATTTCACTTTGATAAGCATTTAAGATAAGATAAGATTAGCCTTTATTGTCTCCCTTGGGAGAAATTTGTCCTCTGCATTTAACCCATCCTGTCATCAGGAGCACATTACTGCGCCCGGGGACCATCTCCATGATCTTCTTGCTTCGGCTTGGTCAGGACCTCAGCTGGAGAATCCTCCCACAGGTGGCTCATGTCACAACGGGCCTTGATGTATCTTCTGCCATGGGGGCTACCAATGTCTGCAGACACTGGGGGCGAGGTGGGGTTAAGTGTCTTGCCCAAGGACACAACGGCAGCGCTCATCTGTGGGAGCTAGGATCACACGCGGTCCACCCGTCAAGAGCGGGATTTGAACCTGGATCACCAGGCAAGCGCTCTACCAACTGAGCTACTGCTCATTTCTTCTATGAGCGCCTATAGCATTTGTCTGATTGTCATTGAGTGAAATTAGAAGGTGTTAGGAAGGACAGGTTCAAAGCACCTGGAACATGTGCATATACATGTAATATGGTTTTGCATAATGCTGTGAAATGAATAATTGCTTTTTTCTATTCTTCAATCAATTGATGTCCATTATTTAAATGCACTCCCAAGCTCATCTGGAATGACAGGTTTGAAATCACACCTATTACAGATTTTTAATCAGTGCATGTAACACCTGCACCGTGCTGGTGTGAACACAGATCTGTCCAAACAGCACTGCCTCCATCAACTCGACGAGATGCACCGACCACCGCTGTTTGTTATATATGCTGCTTTTCTTTTAAATATCACCTAATGATTTGCATGCACACTCAAATACACTGTAATGAGATGAGGTGTCCATCTGGCACTTTTCGATGTGTGTGCAGTTTGTGTGTGTGTGTGTGTGCTCAGTAGGGGTTTGTGACTAATGGGGTCATTATTGATGCTGAGTCAGGATTACCGCTGATTGCGATGGCTGGATACCACCTTAACGAGTGTACAAACACACACCCAGACTCCTCCTGCAGACACACTGGTCGTGTCTCTGTCACACACACCCCTATGCCCTCCCCACATATGTGCACTTATGCATACGCACCTCTCACCTCGGCTAATAAACTCACTCACCCAGATCTCCCCTGTAGACCTCCAAAGCTCCTGTATAAAGCAGTCCCACACTCTGTGGCTTTATATACCAGGCCAGGTGGCAGCCGCTGCTCTGAGTAATCAGTCATTTCCAGCCTTTTGACAGTCTGCAGTGTTTCACTTACACTACTGTACACTACACTGTGAGTCTTTGCACTCATTCACAGTTTTTTTTTTTTGAAGGAGAAGGTTTTTTTTTAAAATAATGTTGTATGTGAACACTGTCAAGTCATTTGCAAACTTTAATGGCAAAATAGTGTCAAAAATGTTGTCATGACTCATAGCAGTAAGTACTTACTAAGTTAGTTACTAAGAAGTAACTAAGGACATCTTGGCCATCTGAGATTTCATACTTCCCAGTGAGTGGTTAACTCCACCTGTCGCTCACTCACATGGAGGCTGACCAGTAGGGATGGTGGGTGGGACAAATTCAGTAGTCTGTGTTTGAGCATAAAGCAGCATTAAATATGAATTGAATTTCACTGAATCACCATCTGGCAAAAACAGTAGATCATTACAGCAATGAGATCACAGTTGGAATTTAATTTTCTGTTGTATATACTGCACTTAAATTTAACACTGGCCTATACAGAACTCTAGCCAAAACAGACAAAAGACAAAACATGTAGAAAGGGCCATATAACACTATTTTCTGATCTGTTATAATGCAGTTTCCTTTATTAAAAACATGTGTTCACATTGCATGCATATTTAAGATGAGGTCTTTCAAACAGAAAATACTTGGACTTGTACTGAATGCCATGTGGTAATACAAGGAGGGCTCCACTGCGTTTTTAAACTGCATACCATCACTAGTCATTTGGATAATTTCAGCCCTGGAATTGTCTATCTCTGCTGAACTAAAGGTAAAAGATAGCTGTTAACTTGATATTTACTGTTTCATGACATAAGGTGGGACAGAGCATTTTGATCTTTGGAAATGTGGACAGATTAATAACATGGGATTACTCAAACATGTGTGAATGAAGCAAAATACTCCAAAAACTCCAGGTTTATTTTTGAGGATGTAACAACATTCTAACATGGCTTAAAGCTCACAAGAGTCCTCTTTGCGTAATATAGGACCTTTAGTGCTTAATGATACAGAGCTGCACAGAGTGGCCTTATGTGTGTAATGGTGAATCAGCATCTAACTTTTACTTGGGAGATAAGTGAGCTGTCTTGTGGAGCAGGTGCATCGCTACATGGTTTATTTAGAGAACCCTGCCATCTCAATGCACAATGACTAATGACACTGGGGTATTTAAAACAATGGGCTGTATTCAGTGCATTGTGTGTTTCTAGCCGTTCCCATGCAAAATAACCAATCAGGCGTTCCTGTATCAGATTCTCATAAGCTTTAAAAACTGGTATCATCCCAAGACTGAGAAAATATTAATAAATCAAAACAGATCCAAATGTGTCGTGTAGCTGTAATTTATCTCTCAAATAACTAAAGAACAGCTTTGTGTAAATAAAAGTTTAAATAGACACTTTCTGAGCCAACTGTGACCAGTAAATAGTTTTATTACATCATTGTACAGTATATATACAATCAGGATATCGAATGAACTGATATTTGGAAGCCAATATCCAATCCAGCAAATTTTTCAATATCAGCATTGATATCAGTATCATACTGGTGCATCCCTACTAACTTGTTAATTTTCCATCTTGCATTGTTCCTCTTGGCTTTGTTCCTCTTAGTGAAAAAGGACAAATCAGGGGTTTCAAGTACAGTACACTAATACACCACTCCAATATACTTGGTAAAATAAGAGATTCAAATAACAGATTAAAATTTAAAGGTGCACTATGCAACTCTTCAGGTAGAGGGTCCGTCACCTAATTGTCTCCACAGAGATGTTACTACTTTGCCTACTACTTTAACGTCTTACGTTAACTGAATTAAAGGTATTTTATTCCTTAAAAATAAGTTAAAACTTGCTTGCTTCTTTGGAAATGGATATGTCAAATGTCATGCTGTAGCAAATTCCAGGCAAAACAAAGACATCTCCATGGAAACAAACAGCTGGAAAGTTGCACATTGCACCCAACATCCAAACTGAAAAACTAATCTTCAGTCGAATAAACTTTTTTGTCACTCAAGAGGTCACACATATTGTGTCACGTAAGTCCTTTTAAAAATGATAAATTTAACAAAAACTCAACAGGAACATTTTCAATAATGTTGTGTTACATTCCACAGTAAAGGCATTAGAAGCTGTCCTTGGTGCTGAAGTACTCATTTTAATCAGCCACATTATGAATAGAGTGTACCTTCTTGCGAATTTGTACTTCCTTGCATGCACACATAAAGTTCAACACATGTAGTGACTGTCATGAATAAATGAGCCAATAAGACAGTAAATGGCAGTGTTATGAGTAATATTGCACTGAAACTGCTTAGCCCAAGCTGCCTGATTAATAGGGCAAAAACTAGCTACTGAAAGCATGGTGCATACGACTAATACAATTAATTATGATTGTGGCTGGTAGTATTTTATTTTGTACAACAATGGTGAACAGTATTACTTCAGTTTTACCCTTGACTATCTATGCACAGGGCTTCTTGAATATGATTTTACAGTACATAATGAAATATATATTTTCCTCTGCAAATCCTTAAAGCCTCAAATAAATCTGTGCATTCAGTGTTCCTCATTCATATTACTTTGGATCTTGGGTAACATTGTTGTTTTTACCTTCTGACATTTTACTGTACTATACAAGGAGTGTTTTTTTCAAAGCACATTAGCTAGAAGTAGTTTCATCTGTCACCACCCACAAGTCTTTATTATTTTGCTCCCAGAGTTCCACCCATAACAATTTTCATGTGTTGACACATTCACAAACAATTTTTATGGTTGTTTGTTATCTTTTGTCAGGTGTAAATTATTTTTCTGAACTGTAAAATCTGCAAAACACTTTATCACAAAAATGTTTTATTATTTAAAGGTGCTCTGTCTAACTTTTCTGGTGGAATGAAGATGTCCCACAGTTTGGCATTAAGCAAATATATATTGTATTTAATCAATTATGTGTTTATTTAGTTTCAAAACTACCACAAAAACATGCGTAATTTCTGTGAAAAGCCCCACTTATCCAAAGAGCTGACATCCAACTTGGATCCTGCTTGTCTCCATGGTGAGAGTTAAATTAAATTCCACAATGTAGGGAAAAAACAATGACATCTGCATGGACTCAAGCAGGTAGTGGCCCGTCTACCAGAAAGGTTACGCAGTGCACCTTTAAACAAGCAAGTCCCGCTGATTTTGAGATAAGGGACATGTTTTACTGGAGGAAACATAATATAGTGCACAGACATAAGTGAACACGAAACTCCACCCCACATGATCTGGGAATCCAATCCAGGGCCCTTCAATAATAATAATACTGCCACAATATTGACTAAGAATGTGTATTTACTAATGCATGTCTAGATTCCATGCCTGAATAGTGAATGGCATTGGGGTACAGCCTGATCTGTTTGTCTGGTGCTCTTACAGTGTCTGTGTTTGCTCAGCTGTGAGTGTGTTCTGTTGTCACACAGTGTAGTCTCAATAAGGCGCTGCTGTAACGCTGGGTTTAATCATGCGCTCTTCTGGCACAGTGCTCCGGTGCGTCTCCAGCTCTCTGCGTGTGACATTTTACCCAGTTCATTGTTCCTGAGAGCCACTGTACTTTCTAAATCAACTCTTTTATGAAGTTCTGCTGCTGTGGGCACACCATTAACATTTCATGTCCGCCTGGCCCTGTGTCTTTGGGCCTCTTGAATAATCTCCACAGCTGCCACAGACGGACACACTGGCTTTATGCTTTGTTATAGGATGTTTTTTCTTCCTTTTCTTTTGCCTTTTATTAGTATCATATTTTCATAATTTTCCTCAGTGTGCCATTTCTGTATTAAAGCATGCCTTATTTATGCCCAGGCTCCCAGCAGGCCCTGAGAATGTTTAAACTCTTTTCTTAGGCTCTTCCAGATGTTTACTTTTCTTTAGTTCATTACGTTCTTCATATGATATATGATGTGCATTATTATTTAAACCTTTGGTCAATGTGTCAGCACTGACATGAATGCGAAGCACACCTTGTGATTTTGTGCTCATCCCATTCTCAGATAAATGAAGAGGTTCTGTGCCATATGTGGTTGTACAGGGTCACATCAGTGAGGGCATCCAGCTTAAAACTTTAAATCTATCTATATAATATGTAAATGAGTTAGAGGCAGGTGATTTGTCATCACAAAGGTTGTGTCAAAGGGAAAGGTGTGGATCCATGGCAGACACAATAATTGATCTCAGAGAAGATGCTGTAAGGTTGGGCCTTACACTGAGAGTAAACCTGGTGTAACAAGCGTTTAAGTGCAGTCTGTTTGCCCACAGTGTTTTCTAACACCTCTGAGTCTGGAGCAGAGCTTTATGGGAACTTTTCTGTTTCAGTTTCATCACTTTTCCAGACTTTGTACTCTTTTCTCTTACTATGTCCTCACTCTCTTAACATTCAGAGCTCACTTGTCAGTTCTGAGGTGCAGCTTGACTTAAGTATGAGGATTGGGTGTAAGCTGGTCTTATTATCCTGCGTGTGTGTTGGTGGGGTGTGTGCTCATGTGTAAGTGTGTAGCGGTGAGACTTGAGTGATGGCTGTGTAAGCCCCCTCTCTGCGTTCTGTTTGAAATAAAGCGACAGATAATCGCAGGGCTCTGGCCAAGTGAGCTCATCTGAGAGCCAATCGATACGGGTGCCATAGCTTCAAAGCAGCCCTTCAAAGAGCAGAGAAATAGCCATATGCTCTATGTGCTTTGTGTGTGTGCGCGAGCATGTGCGCATGTGCACGTGAGTGTATTTAAAAACAGAGGCTAGCCTGCAAGCCTGCGTAAATGAGTGAGAGAACAAAGGAAGACAGTCAGGAAATCTCTGCGCGCAGATGAAAACACTTTTCATTTGGTAGCAAACATTATCATATCACAGTTGACATGTGAATTGCTTGTGATACGAGTGATGTTGCTATTTAAATTGGACAAAATCATTGTTTTGTTATCTGGTAATCTCCTGATATCATGGCTCTCTTATCTTTTATTCAGTGAACCAGCAGCAGCTGTGGCCTTTGTTGAGAAAATGGGCTGGGAGGAGTGGTGCTGATTGAGTTTGAAGACTATAGAGTACGGTAGAGAGTGTCTGAGGAGCAGAGTGGGACGGAGGTGTCGGAAGTGTTTGTATGTAAGACAAAAGAGGAGAGAGATCCCCGTCCTGGCTGTGTTTAGCCGTGCCATCACACCTTCTCTCAAGTGAAAATGAGAGTATATTTTTGACTCTGGTGTAAAAAACTTGATGTGCTCATGTGAAGGTGTAATTTTATCTAATGCTTTTTCACCAGCGTGCTGTGAACGCCAGTGTGTGCGTGTGACTGTATGTCAGTGTGCCTAATTAGCTAAGACAAGCAGGTGTAAAGCAGTAATTAATGACACAACTGACTGCCTTCATTATCCCTACGTGAGCTTCTTATGCTGCTGAACAAACATGCAAACACATTTTACAACATTATCTCACCAATATGTGACCAAACACTGACGTTAAGATGACAAAGCAGTCATGGACTCCCATTAAAACCGTGCATGAGAACTACATTTATTGTGTTCACACAGCAGGAGGACAGTGTCAAAGGCTGTTTTAGCTGATAGCATGTCTTCTTGGTGTCCCACAGAAATGTGAATTAACAAACAGTAAGCCTTTTGGAAATCCCACACATTTTTGCTCGGCATTCTTCTTAACTTTTGTGTTTTCATTCTAGGTTGGCAGAATAATTTGCCTCATATCAGATGCACTTGCTTTTATAATTTTTGTTGTAGTTCAGTTTTTATAGCCATTACATACATTTGTCAGCACTGATAGAACACTGGTAAATATGTTATTATATCAATTGTGGCATACTGACCTCTGACCCTTCTCCAAATATGGCCATCACCGCTGACTCCTTCCTGTACAGTCTGTGGGACAGATTGTGTGTCTTTTTATATCACAATAGACTTCCCGCACACAGTCACAGCTCGTGCACACTACTGTTCGTCCACTCAAACACTCGTTTAGCTTGCAAATGGACTCATTACTAATGAATCACAAGCTGCTTTAGAGCAGGCTGAGCACGCAGTAATGGTCTGGCCCCCCTCCAGAATACAAATCCTACACACACACACACACACACACACCCACACTGACAGAGATTGAGAATGACTGTCCGAAAGTCCCAATTACCTTCACGTCATCCTATGTAAGCGAACAAGCTCCTGAGCTAATTACCAAATCCCACACATGTAGATGAGACCAGCCCAAGTCTTGCAAGTCCTCTTGTTTTGTTGTCATTTACTCTAAGGTCATTATAGACAATATGGTGGTGTCACTGTGTTATTACCATAAGTCATGATTACAACCTTTGAGCCAAAGATCTTTATTGAATCATCAATATAATTTAGCAATTACAGTGGTATCCCGATTGATTTACACTTCGGTACTCTGCCAGACACCAATGAAATCAAATGATAAGAGATTGTACTGTCTTGTCATTTAGTAAGTAGTATAAATATGTTTTTATTTACCATTTGAACTCTATCAATCGTTTTAAATGTTTGTGTTGGTGTGTGCATATGTGTGGCACTGATTGGACACAGTAATTGAACCTAATGAATATATCCACGGCTTGTTTCTTTCCCCTCTCCATTAAACACAACTGGATTAGATTTAGTGTGCTTACTCAAACAACTTAAAGACTACATCAGTAGGCTACTTTTCCACACACATACACACACACACAGGCAGATTGGCTTAGCTCAGTAGATCAATGGCCTCTTGGTCAATGTCTCCTTAGGGAGGGCAATCTGTCTGCTCCTCACTAATGAAACAGTCCCGCTGAGTGTGTGTATGTGTGTGTACATGTGTGTGTACACGTGTATGTGGTCGATATAGTGACAGCATGTTTGTTTAGTGTTAATTACATAATGTGGTCTTAAGCACCATGGTGTGTGCCTTATCTCATACAGGAAATAGTATGTTTAAATGTGTTTTTATGAGTGTTAACATGGACCATAAAATGTATGTCTTTTTACCTGCATGGTGTCTCTCTGGTTTCAGCCAGGTGCACATTAGTGAGAATCACAGTAAGTCATTAGGCTGAGCAATTGTGTTTTTGTAAAGAATGCAATGTTGCCAAGGCAGTTGTGTCATAAGTAGTTCATATAACAATTTGTCACAGCGTGCCTCAGCCATGCTCAATTCAGACTCCAAATGCACAAACATGTTTTCAGGTGAACTTACAGTTCTCATAATGTGCACACCTTATTGCATTTTTGTATCTAAAACAACTATGTAATAGGTCAATAGATCAATACTGACTCATTTGATTTTAAGGTAAAAAACTGTAATAATCGTTAGTTTGTAATTCAGTAATGTTAAAGGTGCACTGCATAACTTTTCAGGTTGGGGGGTCTGCCATCATGGAGATGCTTTGCCTGTAGTTGTTTATAGTATAACATGGGATGGGATTAAACTTATTTAAGATGCATTTATTCAATTATGTTTTTTTATTGCTCAAAATACCTTTAAAAACATGCGTTTCACTGTGAGTGGGGTCATCGCTTCACAGATCTCACCTGTATTTGGCCTTTGGTCTCTATGGAGATAAGTTTTGCCATACTCTGCAGGCAAATCACTAACAACTTTTTACCCAACCTAATTTATTCTTATATTGAATGTTGTACTTCCAGTGCATAAATAATAGTTGATTGGACCGACTTCCATATATGTAAGGCTATATATAATAATTCCATACATCACAATGGAGATGTTTAATGTACTGTACTGTTCTCTGAGATACAGTTCATTACCCATTCAGGCTCTTCTTACAGTGAAATAACAAGGCTGTCCTTGGACTGTTTTGTGACCTTTTCAGGAAGTGACTGGGAAAGCTATATCTAATTTGTGCTGCAAAAACACATGGTTTTCAAAGGCTGTTCAACCTTTACAATAAATCAGCATTTGAAATATATATATATATATATATATATATATATATATATATATATATATATATATATATATATATATATATATATATATAATTTTTATTTATTTATTTCAACATTTCAAAAAAAAAAATTCCCAAAAAATGTAGGCCTTTTACGATAAAATAAATTTACTGAATGCCACGATAGTGTGTAGTGGTGTAAATACATGTACCTGTGTGTAATGTGTAGTTACTGTACATGTACAGAACACGAGCTGCAATAAATAAATGAAACAGTTTATGAGTCATAGAAGTTATAACAAAAAGTTCTGCACTAGTACAAAAAAAATGTCCTCTCAATAAATATTGACTCCAAAAATAATCATTCTCTTCTGCCATGTATTGAAAAATGAGTAAGTCGGTATAGTATTTATCATGACAGACCTATGGTGAGGCAGTTAGTCCAGTGTTGGCATGTACAGACACAACCAAAGCAGTCCCAGATCCGCTCAGAGCTCTGCTGAAGTGGCGCGAGGGAAAGGGAGGACAGAGATAAATATTGTACGGGTTCCAGTCACACTGAGGGCTATTTGGAGATTGAGTTTTCTTTATCCTGTCTGTTGAAACCCTCATAAACCTCACCCTCAAAAGCACATTTTAAGGCACTTTCCTTACAACTGTCAAAGTGTGTTTTTTTTTCTTTTTTCTGTCGGATACTGTCATACGCCACTGTTTTTAAACTTAAGCAACTCTGTAAAAGTAGGTCTGTATATCGACTTCAGTATTCAGTATTTGATGGATAGAGCAATACATGTGAAGCTTAATATTTATCGTGTGTACAGTACAATGGGGCGATTTTTGTTCTTTTTATTTTTTTGATTATTTTTCCTTTATTTCTCATAATATGAAAAGCTATAAATTACTTCTATGACTAATTACTGCTTTGTTGCAGATCATGCCTTTCAATCATACTCTATATTTAAACATTTGTTGCCTGGGATTATCCTGCTTTAAAGTTATTGTGACAATGGCATAAAATGGTTTCAGTGTTATTGTTTATCACTGTATATCTCTGTAACAATATATCATAATTCAAAATGTGTTATTGTGACAGGCTTAGGTTAAATTAAATATAACTTATAGCGTACATGCGATCAGAGCACTGTAATTCAGTTCTTTGCGTCAATGAATTTGATAAGTTTGTACTTTTTTGCATTTAAATGCACAATTTTGTGCAATTCCTCTCAAATGTCATTAGATCCTAAAGTGGGTTAGTGCTGGGACTATGTAAGGGTGTCTGTTGTATACTCTGCAATACATGAAAATTCCTCACCTCAATTTGACATGGGATTTTTTAAGACTCGACTATTCAGCTGAGTTGTTCATGACAAAAACTATATGATTGTTGCAACCAATAAGCTTGATGGCAAAAAGCTGTATAGTTTGACATACACATATATTTAGGGTTGTCACTTAAGAACTTGTGTGAGTGCTGTTGGCCTCTTGGAACCATTAAGTCATGTCCCAAACCTTAGTGGATATACAGTTATCTGTTTACATTTGACCTCAGCATTCATTTTGGCATTGCATCAGAGTTTTCAGAGTAGTACATAAAAAGTCAGGTGCTCATAGTCTGAAATTGTTGTTCTGTGACTGCGCCCTAATCTAATTTCATGTGTTTTCTTTGTGTTTCTCCCCCTGCCCCTTCTCCTGCTGCTGGCCCCCTCCACTCACCCTCTCACTGTGCAGTCTGATGTGCTGGAGTGCTTCTTAAGGTAAGAGTCACATTTTCTCTTTTACATCTCTATTACTTTCTTCCTCTGATTTTCCACCCAGAAAACACAGCGTGCAGTCGGCACTTGGCACAGAAAGTGTATCACGAAACAATCTGCATCCTCAGAGTTTGTTTGGCTGAGGCTTGTGCACGTGCTAAGACAATGCCAGTGTGTTAGGATAACAAAGAGACACTTTTGGTGGCACTCCCACTGCACGGAGGTACAGGCAGAGCCACGGTTAGCTCATCTCAGACCTCCATTACTGCTCAAATTTATGAGCACAAATGTTTGTAATACATGTTTCAGACACACACAACACACTCCCCATGTTGTTCTAAAAGCAGGACCACTCTTATTTTTATTTTCAGACTACAAGTTATTATTTTGATCAGCAACCAGACTCTCAGTAATATCACAAATTTAAAAGGCTACGACTTAATCACACCACCTGGCATAATATCTTGGCATAATAATATCTGGCATAATAAAAACAGAGATTGACCGATATTTGGACTTTTAAGCATATCAGCTATTGGTCTTAAATCTCCAGCACAGGCTGATATTTTGTTTTTGCGCCCTAAAATACCCATAGAGCTTTATTTGAACACTTAGACAAACTTAGACAAACTTCACTTTAGTGTAAAGAGATAACTTTGTGGTGAAAATAGTTCCTCTAAATTACATAATTTGGGGTAAAATAATCAAAATCAGCAATATCGGCATTGGCCATAAAAAAATACCGGTCAGTCTCTACTTGATAATATCTGTACTTCTCTTATGAGTGTGTAAAGAATAGGAAACAATGTGACATCCACAAGTGCATTGGTTATTGTGATAAAAATATGACTTATAGTTTGATATGCACTTTGTATAATGCTGTTGGGGCTAATCTCCAAGGATAAAATCACATTTGATTTTTTTTTAGTACAGGTAATTCAGCAGCAAACTGGGGTCAAAGGCAAATGTACTTTTTTGTTTATATCCCTTCTGTATAAATGGATTGTGTCAGGATGTAAGACTTTTGTAAAAACCTGCACCATAAATTAAAATCACTGCATGCTATAGAAGGTAAATTATGAGCATAAATCACACTAGACAACAGGCATTGTAATACTCACCACTTTTCACATTCTTATCGCCTCTTCCACCACTCTTCTAACTAGTGGATTTTTAAAAATATCCACTTATGTTTCAGGTATTACCATATTAAATCAATTCAAATGTTGATATACATGGAGACTCAACATCCATTGAGGGCTGTAAGAATCTAATCATCTCTCCTTCTATCCTATTGAAACACTTTTTTCCCTCCCTCTCTCTGACCCTCTCTCTCTCTCTCTCTGTCTCTCTCTCCCTCTCTGTGTCTCTGTCTCTCTCTGTCTCTCACATTCTCTCTCTCTTTGTGTGTGTGTCTCTTTCTCTCTCACACTTTCTGTCTATCTATCTTTCTTTCTCTCTCTCTCGCTTTCTCTTTGTGTGTGTCTCTTTCTCTCTCACACTTTCTCTCTCTCCCTCCCTCTCCCTCTTTGTGTTTCTCTCTCCTCGCTGTCTTTCTCTCGCTCTCCCTCTGTGTGTGTGTGTTTCTCTCCCTCTCTGTGTCTCTTTTGTTATCGCTCCCTCTCTCCCTGTGTCTCTGACACTCTCTTTCTCTCTCGCTGTGTGTTTGGCTGTCTCTCTCCCTCTCTGTAACACAGTATCTCTCCCTCTCTGTGTCTCTTTCTTTATATGTTTCTCCCTCTCTCTCCCTCACTGTGTCTCTCTTTATCTCTCCCTCTCTTCCTTTTTCTCTCCCTCTCTCCCGCTCTGCTTCTCTGCTTGTGGCCAGTGCAGGCGTCCGGTTGCCAGTGTTTTGAGTGGGCTCTATTGGGACGGCGTGTAGAGCCTCATTAGTGGCGAAGGTTTGGCTGAAGTGCTGCTACTGGAGACGCTCTCAGGGGCGCTAAGTCATATGTTAGTCTAGTGCTGGCCCATCTGCCGTGTTTGGCCCCTACTCCCATCAGCCACTTTTGTTTAGCGTTTTCACTGTGCAACCATTGCCCTGTTGTCCAAACGCATTCACTCTAGTCATTTAATTAACCAGAGTGCCAAGCCTTTACTTTCTGTTATGGAGTGTGGAGCAAATGAAGGCATGTTGTTTTGGTCTACAGAGAAATTTAACATTGCAAGGTTGCTATTGAATAAAACTGCAAAACTGTATAAAGAATTTTCATGAAAGGAGACTTTTTAGAACTTTTAACCATGTAGTTTCCCCTTCCCATTTACTTACTTGAAGTTGTAGTTAAAGTGAGTCATGCCTGTTTGAATAATCTTTATTATCCTGCATTCAAGACATCATCGCTCCGATCTTCCCACATTTTCACCGTTACCGGTACAGGCCTGCTGCTGTGTACTGCTTCTCCAATTTTGTTTTATCAGTCAGTGCTACACATAAGATCTGACAGCACCACGTAATCATTTTGCCACAAATGAAAAAAAAAAAAAAAATGCTGCTTGCTATTGTGATCTGCAGCTATCCATAGGAGCGTGGCTTTGTTGTGATGACATTTATGGTGATGTACTGTAAGGGAGTAAACGTAAATAGGCTCCCACTGGGCTCCACAGTTCCATCTTTTTTTTTTTTTTTTCATTATTATTATTTTTTCAATTAAGTAATTTTAGATCAATATTGCATCTTTACAATTTCAAAGTATAACACAATGATCCACTGGTGTGATAAATTATAACTATACAGCAGACAATAAGACAATATGTCATCTTTAATACAATAATATATGATTATATGCAATTGCAATCTGTTTCAGTATTATTTGCATACAGCATTTACACAAAGTCACTCCTGTATTGGAATGACTAATGAATTACAACTGAATTTAATTTGACTTTATGGAGTAGTATATTGACATAGTTAGTAATAATATAAATTAATTATATGTGGACTAACATCTAAAACAGTAACTAACAAATGAGCATAAATACATATAAATATGACTGCAAAATGCTTTTGAATAAAAACAGATGTATAAAGTAGAGTATACCAACATAAGGACAGGTTGACACACTGGTCCTCTCAGTGCAGAGTGAATCAGAAGCTGCCACAGACAGGTTGTCTCCACATAATTCTGTTTGAGTAAACTGTCTCTGTCTCACCATCGGGCCACACTCAAAACACATGTGAGGAAAGTCTGGCACTGTCCGTTACACTCAGATGAACTACAGACTGTTTGTAATCTCACTTTAAAATATCCCCTAAAATCAAACTCACAAACTTCTCTTAAGAGAGGAGTGCTTTTTATTACTATTGTAGCTTTGGTAGAAAGGGTTTTCGATTGGACAGTGTTTTTGAAATTTTGAGATCCATTCATTTTCGATTTGAAGGTACTGGACTGTGGAGGTACGATTGAAACTGCCCTGAGCTATAGTTCAGTTCTGCCTGAGGGAGGAGTTACAGCCTCAAACTGAGTCAGGTGTGGATGATATATTGAAATATGATATGATATGAAATTTGGAATATTGTGATTTAATTCTGAAACCACTGCATCTAATTTTCCTCTTAGTTGCAAAAGGAGGCAGACAGAGATTATGGCTAATAACTATACTGACCTAGAGCAACTTAAACACTGACTGTGGAGACTCTGCAGAGACTAAGAACTCTAATATCGGAAGAGATAAGATGTCAGGAGTAATAAAAGGCAACCTTAAAGGGATATGCCACCCCCAGGTCAAACTTGGGCATCTCCCCACAGTCCAGAGACTAAAATAAGTGGTGGAAAGCGTTTTCCTGGTGACCCAGCCATTGTCCAGGTCTGTCAGCACTGACCGCCGCGGTATCTGCAGCTACTCCGCGTTAGACAGACAGCCGAAGCACGCACCACGCTGCGTAACAAGGGAACTGCCTTCCTGGTGCGTAACAGGGATTCCCCTGTCAGCGTGGTGCGTGCTTCGGCTGTCTTTTTCCGCACTGAAAAATAGTTCCCACCCAAAATGACCAAGTCAAGCTCTCCGTGTTGATTTGCACATTTATTTGCACTCGAGATGAATGCGCACTACACAGAAAGTAATTGGGAAAAGCATCGAGCAAATTAATTCCTTAATTTTTCTCTGGCGACGTTAGACTCCAGTCTAACGCGGAGTAGCTGCAGATACCGCGGCGGTCAGTGCTGACAGACCTGGACAATGGCTGGGTCACCAGAAAAACGCTTTCCACCACTTATTTTAGTCACTAGACTGTGGGGAGATGCCCAAGTTTGACCTGGGGGTGGCATATCCCTTTAAGTAGCCTTAGTTAGATTATTATCGCAATTTTTATCTTGGTGATAAAAACTGTAGGCCCTGTCCAAGAACCTCTCCGTGTTAGACATCCTTACTAATAATAACATTGAAACTGAGACTGACGTGTTATAGTGTTAAATCTATATAGAGTAATCTCATAACAAGTTGATAAATGTCAGTTACATCGATAATTATACACATGTGGACAGGTATTGGTGCAGCGATGGCCTCTGTGTAAACCGCTACTCTGCTTAATTTGCGTTCAGCTTGTGTAATGTGTTGTGTTGGGGATAAAACTCAAGCTTTCGTAGCTTTAATAGCAGCACTCAGTGGGAGAAAGGTTAATTATCACGTCCTGTTACAGACAGACAGGACACCTCCCTCTGTCAAGTGCTCACAGCGACTCCACACCAGCACACACACACACTCACAGCTCATCAAACAACAATGTGTATGTGTATGTGTGTGTCAAAGACGTAATCCAGCTGCTTGTCCTCATTTGCTTTATACTTTAAATGATTTTTGCTCTGGAATATAGGCTACACAATCAATTATCAGTGTGGGTCATAGAAAGGGCAGCAGATGCGTCCAAAGAATGACTTCAGAGCCAGTTGAATTATGAATAAAATTATTTTTTATGTTTGAGACCCTATACTAAAGGTGCTTTCACACTGGTTTGGTCCTTGCTTAGTCCTCATCTTGTCCAGGTTTTGCTCTACTTTAGTCCCAATTTAATGGTGTGTGTGGGCCGGTATTTATCCCTTTGTAGGCATCTACTGTAGAGGTTTCATTAGTCGAGTCCAGATGACCACTGATGACCCCTTCTCTACATTGAATTACATCATCTCATCACTTTGTGGGGACTAAAATCTGCACACACACTTGATCATAAGGACATACCTCAGGTCCCCCGTGAAACCTTTATTAACAGATCAATAAAAACATTTTAAACTTCAGATATGGGTAGGCCCATCACGATAACAAATGTCGAAGCACGATATTGCTGATATTGCTACAGAGAAATATTGCAATAAATGATAATATTGAAATTACTTTATGCCCTAACCCAAAGCAAGATAGTCCCAGTAAACCAGTTTTAAATATACTGTAACATTACAAATGCATAAGCTGCAACAAATGAATATCAGAATGAACTAATAATAGAAGTTGTTTATTCTACCCTCTCAAATCTGACCTTCTTACATAAAAAAAGCCACATTTGCAAAGAAACTGTACAAAATATACTCTTCCAGCTTTCATATAATGAACGATAATAAGTCAGCATAGTAATTATCGTGGCAGGCCTCGATATGGGTTAAAAATAGGTTAAGATTGGCTAATGTTAGGGGAGCAGTGACTATCGTTAAGGTTAGGATCAGTCCCAGAAAGTAAATATAACATCCGCAGAAAGTATGGAAGCCCAACATGTAAACCCCCATAAGAGGCAAGTGTGAATGCATTCACACTTGATACTGTTCACATGTAGCGTATAAGAGTTTCCTATTTGTTTGTCTGTTTGTCTGTCTAATTTATTTGTTACATTAGGCCAGTGGTGGAAGAATTATTAAATTTTGTTACTTGCATAAAAGTACAGATACTAGAGCAAAAAAAAATACTCGAGCAAAAGTAAAAGTATCACCTGAAAAAACCTTCTAAGTAAAAGTATTAAAGTACCCAGTTAAAAATGTCCTAAGTAAAGTACAGATACCTAAAATTTATACTTAAGTACAGTAATTTTCTACTTTTACTTTATGACTTTAAAGATCCCATGACATGGTACTTCTTGATGCTTTTATATGGCTCCTTAATGGTTCCCTAATACTGTAAATGAATCCTTCTTCAAAATCAACACTCAGTGCATGAGAAACAGAGATAAGATGAGAAAGAGTATTTTTTCTCCCTCAGAACAGGTCATAATGGGCGTTGTTGCTTGAATGCAAATGAGGAGAAAAGAGCTGGCCAATAGTAGAGGGTGGGGGCGTGGCCAAACTCTCCGCTCTCCGCTGTCAGCTGTGCCCTCTGATCCATTTCTGTGTTTTTGCACGGGGGAGAGATTTGAAGCGTTCCATTGAAAAATAAAGACATTTCCACAGAAAATAAAATTAAACCACTGCTGTTCAAAGGTAGTCTGGTTAACACCTGACCATATCACAAGTGAGATATGGGTCTGGAAACTCGCTTCGAAAAATCCCGTAGCGGAGGTGTGGTTAGCGATTGCCAACGGCCGTTTATTGGGCGTTATGAATGTCTATCATTGAGCGTATACGTAAGTCCATAGCCAATCATGTCAGTTGTCAGTTCAAACTACAAGCTTCCGTTTGTCATGTAGTACGCGTCACCGTCTTTCCACCCCTCCCCTGCTCTCTGATTGGGGCCCTAAATCTGGGACTCTCGCTTGGACGAGTTTCCAGGCCGCCTTCCAGTTCGAAACGAACGGAAGCGGCCTGGGAATTCCCAGGCTAGTTCAAAGGTCCAGAGGCTCAGATAAAGGACTTCCGAGCCTAGAAACACTCGGACGTGCCTCCAGGCAAATAAAAAAACGCATTTCGCATTGTCTAGCGCATTCGCAGTCCAAACTCTCAAGACACAGACGGGGGTGGAACTGCATTTGCATTTCTTTTTTCGATCTGACGTCAATAAGGTGCCTTGTTCAAAATCGCCCGTTTGAGCTCCGATTTTTTGTAACGCAGAAAAGGATCGCAAATGCTCAGTTTAGACATTTCGCAACTTTTAACTATGGGGGGGCCTAACCAGGGTAGGGGAGCTCACATTAACGTTCAAAAACCTCAGAAAGTGAAAATTTCATGCCATGGGACCTTTAAGATACATTGATTTTACAGTATTAACGGTATTGTTCTTGACAGTTATGTCTTTCTCCTGGTTTGTCTGTCTCACCATATACTCATAACCTCTGAATGTACCAGAAAAATAAATAAGCGTGACTTAAAAGTATAGCCAGTTATTTTTATTTGAACGATATATTTGAATGTGTCCTTGAACTTAGAATTGTGCATTCCACAAAGACGGCCGAAACCTGACAGAAAAGATTGTGGGGAAAAAAGAATGAATCTGTAGCTCCATTTACCAGAACACTGTCTTTCACACAGCAGCAGGAGCGTTCTCACATCTCCTGAAAACCCTGCTTCAATTGGACTCTAAATGACAGATGAGTGGACAGAGGTGTGAAGTGGTGATTGGTGTTGCAAAGACGTCCAACAATTTAGAGCAAAACAACTGACACCTCAAAAGAAATGGCAAAAAATGTTTTTCTCTTTGGAAAAACCATCACTCCAAATCACAAAG
Organism: Paratrypauchen microcephalus; assembly: GCA_036785185.1. Classification (NCBI taxonomy): domain Eukaryota; kingdom Metazoa; phylum Chordata; class Actinopteri; order Gobiiformes; family Gobiidae; genus Paratrypauchen; species Paratrypauchen microcephalus. Next base: position 11,005,500 of record JAVJIX010000009.1, on the reverse strand, counting down.
CCCTTTTTATATCTCAGCTACAGAGCTCACTCCATTCACCCATCCACTGTCTTCTTCATGTCTCTACTTGGTGTTATACGTTATTACTCCTCCCACTTTCTCTATCCTCATTGCTTTTGCCGGTCTAGACAGCTCCGGCAGCAGGTGCCGTATAGCTGTGAAAATAGGGTGAGAAGAAGAAGAAGAGGCTAGGAGGGAGGGAGCAATGGGAGAAAAGGAGCCGAGGGGATAGGTAAGGCCGGATGAACGCACAGAGATTAATAGATCAAGCTCCGAGTGGGATATGATGAAAGTTCGGAGGCCCGGAGAGGAGAGGATTCGAGGGAAGGAGGGATGGGTCAGGCCCAGCTCGTAAGGAAACTAGGAGGAAAGAGGAGGGGAAGGTGATGTAGTGAGAAGGGGTGAGAGAGCTGACAGGTGTAGGTGAGAGAACAAAGCTATTTTAACATAGAAGAGAGCAGGTACCTCATTACAAGCCAGTGTGTAAGCAGAAATGAGGGCAGATTCAGAATAAACTACTTTTCTCAAAGTATCAGCGTTTATTTTTCTTGGTTTTACTTATAGTAGATGGTGATTTATGGCCTTATAATTAATACTTAGACTACAAATGATATGATTTAAGCAAAATATTACATTGATAAATACTCTGTACTGAACATTTGGAGACATTCTCTGCTATGTTTCGTGTTTACAGTATCTTTTGGAGTTGGGACTAGGGCTGGCAAAAAAAAAAGTTTCCTCATATTGATTGATCACAATTTTCAAACAGTTTTACTTTGTCTTATCCTAAACACATAAAAATGACTTTCATTATTAATTTTATGAACATGCACACAACGGGTGACATAAGACTTAGCTGGAACTCTGCTTTGACTGATATGCCATCAGAGAATAATTAGTGGATAACAAGCTGAAACTGGGCCTACAGGAAAACAAACATAGAGGAGTCAGACTATAACTCCTCCCTTGGGGCAGGCCAATCTAGCTCAGGGCAGTATAAATTCTTGCTTTTCAGTGCACTACCTTCAGATTTAAAGAGACAGTCAAAAAATCCCAATTTCAAAAACATTGTCCAGTTGACTACCCCTGAATCTTTGTCTGCCATAAACAAAACAGACTTTTAGTCAATGTCACTGACAAAAATAGTCAAATTTCTTCTTTCTTGCCCCTTTACAGAGAAGGAGGAGACACCTTGTGATTAAAAGGACTTGATCATTAATCTTGATTTAAATTTGATTAATTGCACAGCGCTAATTGGATCTATCTAGATTCATGAGAATGAATGTCTATGTAAGATCTCATCCAGTGTCAGCCTTGCAGCTAACTTTGCTGGGCAGGGTCAGCTTCCCTTCAGACCCAAAGCATCTGAAATAGGCTTCTTCTCTGTTTGTCCTCAGTTATTAATGGAGACTGATGAGAACAAAAATAGTCATCTTCTTTTATTTTAGTTTGAAGACTGACCTTGGGTTCTACATAGACAATTCTCAACATTGTCCCCTAACTTTTCAAAGCTTAGCCCCTTTTGCATTTTGAAGTTGAATTTTGTAGTGTAGTGGGGGACTGTCAGGTTTAAACATATGAGTATTTAGTGTGTACACATTTTTGATTGTATAGCATTTGGCCTGTCATTTAAAAGAAGAAAGAGGCAAAAGTTTACTGGGAAGACAGTTGGGCTGAGTTTACACAAAGGCCAGAGTAAATCTTGATTTGACTTTTACTGAACAGTGAGCACTGAGGGGTAAAGGCAAGATCTATAAACTACTTTAGCTTTGGAACATCACAAATTCCTCAGCCACAGAAAAACAAATATTAGTCCGGGAAACCATCAGAGAGGCGCAGGGCACTTCAGCTTTATAAATTGAATCGTGTTGGTCCTGGACTTGTGGAGGGTTTGCCACCTCCTTGTCTCCATGGAGATGTTATTATTTTTGCATTATGGATTCATCAATCCAGCTTTTTCATTTCCAATTCTGATTCTGATACTGTGGCTTTTAAGTATCTGCTGATACCTGATATCAACTTATATTAGTGCAGGGACTGAGAACAGCATTTTATTCCCTTAAACCCAAAATAAAATAAGACAGAACTGATCCAAATGTGTTATGTAAGTGTTATGTTTCTCTTAAGTAAGTACAGGGGGGTTAGGGCTGTCAGTTTAACACGTTAATTAGATTAATTAATTACACTGCAAATTAACGCGTTATAAAAATTAACGCAATTAATTATGAGTGGCAATTCACTGCGCGCGCATTTTAAATTTGGCGTGCGGTGAGCAAATCGCTGCCAGGGCCTTTGAATGGCAAGTTTATTTATAAAAAGAACGAAGATGGGACTATCAACAAGAACAAAAACGCAGTGATTTGTAGCTTTTGTCAAAAAGAATTTTCTGATCACTGAAGCTGCTCCAGCCTGACGGATCATTTGAACATCAAACAGATCGGGACAAGTTCCATTGTTAACGGTGATAGTGCGCACCAAAAACCACCAAAACCACCAAACCACTCTCGCAGAATTTGGGAAACGATTGAGCAAAACGACCACAGAAAAACTGACGAACTCCATCGCAAAGTGGGTTCACTCGCTCGCTCGATCGCCTGCTCACTCACAATCTCTCTCTCAGTCTCTCTATCTCTCCCTCTCTCTCTCAATCTCTCTTTCTCTCCCTCAATCTCTATCTCACACTCTTACAATGTGATTAGATTAATTAATTACAAATCCTGTAATTAATTCGATTATTTTTTTTATTCGCCAGACAACACTATTTTGTATAAATAAAAGTTCAAACATTGAGACTGTCTAGCACAACTACGACCAGGAAATAGTCTTATTACATCTATTTATATGTCCAACCAGGATATGGGATCATGGCGTCCCTACTTTGCATACCGTGTTACAGAGTATGCTATTAAACTTAAACTTATCTCTCCATCGAGAAAAGCAGGTGACCTTACCAAGCCAAATTACTGGTAAAATCTGCGCTCATACATAGTAAGAATACTTTAGCTATAAAAATAACTGTATTGGAATAAAGGCTAGATAAATGTGGTTAATGTACTGTAATGTAATGCTGTAGAAAAGCATACCCTCCACCAGAAAAGTTGCGCAGTGCACCTTTAATTTGGCAATTATTCATGAGGGGGCAACAGTCTAAGCAGTGACTCCTAGACTTCCTGCAGCTCCTCCGGGGAGACCCCAAGGCATTCCCAGAACAGCTGAGAGACATAGTCCCTCCAGAGTGTCCTGGGTCTTCTCCGGGGCCTCTTCCCAGTGTGACATGCCCGGAACACCTCCCGAAGGTGGCATTCAGGAGGCATCCGGAACAGATGCCCGAGCCACCTCAGCTGGCTGCTCTCGACGTGGAAGAGCAGCGACTCTACTCCGAGCTCTTCCCATGTGACGGAACTCCTCACCCTATCTCTAAGGGAGAGCCCAGCCACTCTGTGGAGATAAAACTCATTTTGGTTGCTTGTATCTGCGATCTTGTCCTTTCAGTCATTACCCAAAGCTCATGACCATAGGTGAGGGTAGGAACGTAGATTGACTGGTAAATCGAGATCTTTGCCTTTCGGCTCAGCTCCCTCTTCACCACAACGGTCCGATACAGTGGCCACATCACTGCCAACACTGCACTGATCCACCTGTCAATCTCACACTCCATCCTCCCCTCACTCATGAACAAGACCCCGAGATACTTGAACTCCTCCACTTGAGGCAGGGACTCTCTACCTACTTGGAGAGGGCAAGCCATCTTTTTCCGATCAAGAACCATGACCTCGGATTTGGAGGAGCTGATCCTCATCATAGCCGCTTCACACTCGGCTGCAAACCACCCCAGTGCACAATGGAGGTCCCGGTCCGATGAAGCCGATGAATTTGTCAATTAAGGAAGTAATTACATTGTTGAATAACAGCAGCTCATATTGAACCTTATAATATTCTGCTGCTGTTCTCTCTGTATTTTGACAAATGACTAAATTGGGTCTTAAAAGCATCTGTATGTCTCAGCCTGTACCACTCACAGAATGCCTTACAAACACTAAACAGACCCCAATGTCTCCAGCACTGATATATGAGAAGAATATCAGTCTCAAAACTTAAGTTTTCCCTATCTCGCCTTTATACTCCATGGCCATAGCACTGGCAGACAGGTGCTGTTTGAAGACACTAAAGTCTTTTTAGCTTGAAAAAGAACCCAAATCAACACACACGCCATACCTAAACTTACCTGGCTGTACCTGCTTGTCAGTGTCCGATCTTGTCTGATCTCCGAAGCTAAGAATGGCCAGGCCAGGGTAGTATTTGAATAAGAGACGATTGGGAATAAGAGGCCACAGCTGAATGCTTTAGTGGAAACTGTTGCCGTGTCCTTAAGTAAGACACTTCACCCAACTTGCCTTTTATGAATGTTGTGTGTGTGTGATAGTCAGAGGGGCCAAAGGCACAGATTAGCAGCCTTGTTTTTGTCAGTGTAGCCAAGGGCAGCAATGGTCATTGGTTACAATAGAGTGTGGAGTGAAAAAATAATGCTTTGGGTATATAAATCCAATGCATTTGAATTGCATCTAATCAACAATATTTATAACAATACAATACAAATAACAAATAAGATGAGTGCCACTCAGTGATCAATTTCTAGTATTAAAAATGCTGCAAAACTGCTATTACAAATTTACTGGAGTATGGCTTGGGAATGGGTAGAAAAAGTGCTTATTTTTAGTTTTATTACATCATTAAAGTGTCACAACTTTGGGGTTTATGAGTACAGTATAAAACAATCACACATTTCAGATAAATAAACACACAGCACTAGCATGATGTATGAATGCCAAGACAGATGACTGCAGAGGGTGTAAATAGTCCTTTTGCATTTACGGGAGGACAGCGGCTGTAGGAACATAGGTGTGTAATAAGGCTATAGCTCATTGGCTGTATGTATCCATGCGTGTATGTGTGTGTGTGTGTGTGTGTGTGTGCATGTGTTAGAGGGACAGAAGGACACTGTGTATGTGCATACTCTTCATGTGTCTGTAGACTGGAATAGGAACAAGCTCTGTCCTATTAGCGACTGCTTCTCACTGGATGACTTATGTACCTAATTCTTTACCATATGGATGACAGCAGAAGCACATACGCACGCAGGCATACACATACACACACACACACACACACACACAAGCAGGAGTGACATTACAAATCTTCTCCTTCTTCCCGATGTGAAGACAGAAGGTACAGTCACTACAAACTTATCACAACTGTCTTATAATATTACATACTCTCCAGTTCCTCTGCCTTCCTATACCTTCCCTCCTGCAAACTGCCCTGCCTTGTCCCAGTTCTCGATGATCTCCTCCTCTGACCTGCCTGACCTGCTTGAGGGCATGAAAGCCTCCACCTGTTCCTTCCATCCTATCCCGTACCCATTCATCACCTCCATCATCAACATATCACAGACATTTACAAAAAAAGCCATCAACGATTGTCAGTAATCAGAAAACTTAAAGGACTCTATGTTTCTCCACATCTGTTATTACTGTTGTATCAATCCATCATCCAGTCTATTCTGTTGTATTGTTCTGCCTGCTTTTTCAATATGCTCACTGTTAAAAAACGGTCTAAACTCACAAAGGTTACTCATACAGCTGCTAAAATTATAGGACTCCCCACACCCAACCTTGCAGATCTCAACAACAGGGCTATTGGACGCTTTGCACTTTCAATAGAACAGGACCCCACTCACCCACTACAGGAACACCTCACCCCTCTGCCCTCAGGACGGAGGTACAGAGCGATCAGGTGCAGGAGGGCCTGCTTTGGCAGAAGCCTGATCCCTTCAGCTGTCACATTTTTGAACAACAGGCCCCGCTGAGTGTGCCGTAACGCTTATTGTATGCCTTTGTGTTTGTTGTGTTGCTGCTGTGTGTGTCAAACAGGCTCTGTGTGCGTGAAAATGAATTTCCCCTTGGGGACAATAAAGTCTAAAGTCTAACTCCTCTTTGTCCACCGGCTCCGTCCCACCCACTCTCAAGCTTGCTGCTATCATCCCCATTCTTAAAAAACCTGGCCTTGACCCTAACATCTCCACTAACTACAGACTCATCTCCAACCTCCCATTTCTCTCCAAACTCATAGAACGTACTGTCGCCACTCAACTTAAATCCCACCTCACAACCAATAACCTGTCCTCCCATCACAGTACTGAGACAGCCGGGTCACCAACGACCTCCTGCTCTCCTCTGACTCCGGCAACCTCAGCATCCTCATCCTCCTGGACCTCACCGCCGCTTTTGACACCATCAACCACTCAATCCTCCTCTCCTGCCTGCAGACCATCTTCAACATCACTGACACAGCCTTCTCCTGGTTCACCTCCTACCTCACTGATAGGCAACTGTTCATCCACTTCAACCACTGTATGTCCCCCTCTGCTTCACTCACTCAAGGTGTCCCCTGAGGTTCAGTTCTCTGAACTGAACCTCTGCATCCTCTACATCCTCCTCCCCTTGGTCATATAATCCGCCGCCACGGCCTTCAGTTCCACTATTTTGCAGATGACATCCAACTTTACCTGTCCACCAAATCCATAATCCATAACCCTCAAATCAAATTTCCTCCAACTCAACTGCGACAAAACAGAAATAATCATTATTGGCCCCAAAACACTCACAAAAACCCACAGTCTCCTCCTCCCACCTCTGTAATCTTGGCATCATCTTTGAACAGACCCTTTCTTTTGAACACCCCATCAAACACATTACCAAAACCGCCTTCTATCACCTCCTTAAAATTGCTTACCTCTACCCATCCCTCTCCCCTCAGTCTGCTGAAGTTCTCATCTATGCCTTTGTCACCTCCCTTCTTGACTACTGCAATAGCCTGCTCTATGGTTCACCCTCTACACTCTTCAATAGACTCCAATACATCCAGAACTCTGCTGCCCGCCTCCTCACTTGCACCTCCTCCTGTGAACACATCACCCCTGTCCTCAAAGATCTCCACTGGCCCCCATCCCTCAGCACATCCAATTCAAACTTCTCACCACTGCATACAAGTCCCTCCATAATCTGGCCCCCACCGACCTCTCTGAGCTTCTCCACCATCACACCAGCTAACGCCAACCTCCTGTCTCCCCCCACTAGGACTAAACACAAGACCTGGGGGGACAGGGCCTTCACCGCTGCTGCCCCCACCCTCTGGAACTCCCTGCCCAAACACATCAGAGATTCATCTACACTCCCCATCTTCAAAAAAACCCCAAAAAACCTAAAAGCCTAAAAACTCACCCGTTCAAAACTGCCTTTAAATAACCGCATCTCCTGTTTATCTATTTCTTTTATTTGTGTCTGTGTGTGTTTGGATCTATGTGAAGTGTCTTTGAGTGTCATGAAAAGCGCTGTACAAGTATTATGTATGATTATTATGATTGCATACTTACATACATACTGTATGTATGTTGTTTATATATACGCACACATGCACGGACGCAGACACTGTACACACTGCCCTCTGCTGGCCTTATGACTTCACGTCAGGGGTCTGCAACCTTCTGTACCTCAAAAGACACTTGTTGCTAAAATAATTAAATTAAAATAATTAACTATACTAAATACTTATCCCACTCATTATTTTATTTAATAGGCCCACTACAGGGCATAAAACAGGGGTCACTTAGCTTGGTGCTTGGTGTTATAAGTATAATACCCTAGCATAATATGGACTATCACCCATATTATGCTAGGGTGATATCACCTTCAAAAACTATTATTTCAGTAACCCCAAAGTTGTCTACACATTCCTTTAATGGCGTTATGAGGCCAGATGTCCAAAGAGCTAACAGGCTATGTCCACTATGGATCTAAATTATTGATGACACAACATTGCATATCTTATCTTATCTTATCTTATTGTATTATCTATATGTAATAACTCCAATTAATTTAAAAAACTAACTTTTGAGTATCCACTCTAGAGCTAAACTAGATATAAAACATTACTGCACCCTTACCACAATAGTTTTAAGTAGTTCTATGGTCAAAACTATGTTGCTGCATGCCAACAGAAATATGTACTACAGTTTGAGAACCACTACTTTACATCATTGAGTTGTTCTGACCAGTAAATGACTCCCTCAGAAGATGCATTATAATTCAGATCTCAATAAACAAGAACTCATTTTTCTGGAGTCTGGGAGCTGAGTGCGAAGTGTTAACAACTTTGTACGATTGGAGTGCATGTCTGAGCACTGTATAATCAGGCGCTCCAGGGACTTTTGTAATTACAAGATATTTAACAAAATCCCTTACCATCTTCATGGCTATGCAATTTGGACAACTCCACTATATTTCACTGCAAAAGTCTCCGCTATCATTTCATAATTTTCTGAAAATCATTCCATTATGTCATGAATGAAATATTAAAAGTACTTTGATGGGCATGATGGAAACAATTTCCTCTGTTAATTCAAAGATAAATTGCAGGAAAGCACTCCATTTGGTATTGGTTAGCAGGGAATGAGCAAAAAATGTTCTGAAACAAGGTTGAATTTCCATAAGTGTGTGATGTTTAGTACAAACACGCACACACACTCACTGTTAAAACATCTTTTCAATCGTGCTTTGTCCTTTAAAGGGAAAGTTCATTTGTGTTATTGTAATTTACCGTCTTCACTGTGACATTTTCTCACCACAATGAAGACTGACCTCATCCCACTTGGGTCCAAACAAACTCAAGGACTAATGCTTTGAAAAAAGAGAATATATGGCAAATGTATCCTGATCATTTTAATTACATTTATGCATATTTTTCCTTGTGAAGAATTTGGGGCAGCTCTGTCAGTGAGCGGTTGAGCACAAGAATGAGGAAAATGGGTCACTTTGGCTTAGAAGCTTCATTAGAAAAAACCCAGATATTCTGTGGCTGTTCTTACTCCGATATTCTCCACTCTTACTTGGGTATATTCCAATAACACTTTTACGACCTTGTCACACGGAAAGAAATAAGCAAGTGTGAGGTTGAGGCAGACTCACCTAGCTGCACCTTGATGACACCCTGTCACCTCTACCTATTTATTCAGTTCAAATTAATGCTCAACTCTGAGATGGAAATGTCAAGTTTTTTCTTACCCACAGCTTCTCCTATAGCAGGAAAGGCAATGTGGGTCAAAGGCATTAAGCTGTTATTTTATGAAACTGTCAGATTTCATTTTATATTGGTTGAAAAGCTCTTGATGTAATAATAATATCCTGTTTGTAATTATGTTTTGCGCTTTGCAATTGTAAAACATGGATACAGCCATATTTTGTATTGAAGTGTACTGAATTATTCTCAAATCTGTCCCTAAGACCTTTACACTACAACAGTGCCATTCTTGCAATATTTTTTTTGGATTAATGGTGGTTATGACAAAGCATCATCTGTATTGTGTTGTGCCTTTCCTGCCTAAATTTCCTCTCGTCTACATTGCTACCTCTCTTTTGCAATATTACTCTGTTGCATTTTCCAATAGTTTGCAAACATTCCATACAGTTGTTCACAAAGGAGTGTATGTTTTTAAAGGTGTGTTTGAGTATTATAAACACCCATGATAAAGGAAATGCTTTTAGATAAGTTTAATATCAACCATGGAAACTCCCCAGACAACGCAATACTGTAATAACTGTACTGCTCTTTCATTTTAAGCAGGAACAAGCTCTACACAGAGGAAAGTCAGATTTCAAATTCCACCAAATTTTTTGGGGTAAATATAAGAATAGGTATAGCTGGTGTCCCTGGTGTTCGTCTGAGAGAGAGAGCAGATTGAGCATTTGTTTGGTCTTGACAATTCCCATGTCAACGTTGAAGCATTATCTCAAACATGAGATTTGCAGACTTGTACTGTAATTATACACCATGACATAAAATTCCTATTGCATTTTTTATCAAAAGCTGGACAAAGCAGAAATTAATTTAGAAAAAGTACAAGGCCGTATATCTGCCCCCTCGGAACACAAATGGGTTTAATAAACAGTCCAAACTTAACTAGGGTTGAACAAAAAAACAAACAAAAAAATGGATCACAAAACTGTGTTAAAGATCCCATGACATGGTACTTCTTGATGCTTTTATATGGCTCCTTAATGGTTCCCTAATACTGTAAATGAATCCTTCTTCAAAATCAACACTCAGTGCATGAGAAACAGAGATAAGCTGAGAAAGAGTAATTTTTCTCACTCTGAACACTCTATAATGGGCGTTGTTGCTTGAATGCAAATGAGGAGAAAAGAGCTGGCCAATAGTAGAGGGTGGGGGCGTGGCCAAACGCTCCGCTCTCGCTCTGAGTGCTCAGCTGATCCATTTCCTTGTTTTTGCACGGGGGGAGAGATTTGAAGCGTTCCATTGAAAAATAAACACATTTCCACATAAAATAAAATTAAACCACTGCTGTTCAAAGGTCCAGAGGCTCAGATAAAGGACTTCCGAGCCTAGAAACACTCGGACGTGCCTCCAGGCAAATAAAAAAACGCATTTCGCATTGCCTAGCGCATTCGCAGTCCAAACTCTCTGGGGGTGATTTACAGAGACGCTGAGTACAGACAGACGGGGGTGGAACTGCATTTGCATTTCTTTTTTCGATCTGACGTCAATAAGGTGCCTTGTTCAAAATCGCCCGTTTGAGCTCCGATTTTTTGTAACGCAGAAAAGGATCGCAAATGCTCAGGGGGGGAGGAGGGCTAAACAGGGTAGGGGAGCTCACATTAACGTTCAAAAACCTCAGAAAGTGAAAATTTCTTGCCTGGAAGAATCCATGACTCATCGCTGTACCAGCGAGTGAGTCTGGTAACGCTTGGTCCAAAATGCGCTGCAGTTGCGCGTAGACAGACAGCTAAGTGAACCAATCAGAGATTGCGCCATCTTGATTCAAAACTGAGGAGGAACTTCCGCTGCCTAAGAGTGACTTTGCGGGCAAAGGCGGGTGCGCTGACGTCACCATCTTTGAACGAATCAGAATCGCGGAGTCCGTTGTTAAGCGGAGGAGCAAGGGTGGATGGAGGGTGTCCAAATGGTATCGTGCTGTATAGGAAATACAGAGAGATATCATTTGGCTGGCCAGGTAAGAAAATTTCATGCCATGGGACCTTTAAGGCCACAGTAACGGGTTAATTTGTAGCTTGTTGTTGGTCAGATTTTTAGAATAACCTAATGAAAAAATGCTATCAAACACTGACCAGGAATAATATAATGACTAAATCCAAAGTAAACCAGCATCAGATTAAACCAGGACTGACCTAACCATAACGAAATAGATGAAATTCAGAAATGTTCTTCTTATTTTTCTACCCACAAGTTTATTTTTCTACCCACAAGTTCTTAACAGCAGGAAAACATTGCGCCAAATATTTGAGCACTTTAGATTTTGCACAGGGATTGTCTATTCTTTGTTATTGCACCCTTCAGAGCTTATGTGTGAGCAGATGGGGCTGCCCAGTGTCCTCCACTTTACAAGCTCTTATCTCTTATTTGCCCTTCCTCTTTTGATATAATTCCCTCCATCCTCTCTTCTTTTCATTTCTCCTCACTCCCCTATGCTCTCCAGACATTTTTGTTTTATTGTACTTCTTTTGCTCAATATCTCCTCGGGGCCTGCAGCTCTGTAGTCTAGTATGTCTTTAAAAGTAGGACACCACAGTAATTTGTTGCACCTACTCAAATGATAATTCACAATTGTCACCTGCAGAGCCCCCGCGAGCACAAAAGCATCCACACAGCACTATAGGCATTGTCAAGAGGAATTGAAAAACATAATTGTAAACAGTTGCTCTATATTACCAATTAACTTTGTATCCTCTTTCATCACATCCAATCTCTTTATTTGTCTTTCCCTCCTTCCTACCACTTATATAAAATTACATCAACATGATTCTCTTTAGTTTACTTCTAAGAAACAGTTATCCTTCTGATGTGGTGTACTTATTTCATGTGGGGAAAGAAAATGTCCATTCTCCCCTCTCTTTTCTTGATTCCACTATTGCCAAACCATAGAATAGGTCATGGTCAAGGTCAGGTTTATTTATAAAACACAGCCATCAGTGCCTTTGAATGCTGTACAAATCATCATTGATCATTCCAAAAATGTTCATTAGTCTGCTTTTCTTCAAATTTGTTTTTCTTTTCATTGAACAGACTGTTTTTTTTTATTTACCTTGACATGTTTCGAATACTTGTCTTTAATCATCATCAGAACAGTCACGTGGTATTGCTATGACATGTCTTCCTGGCTGATTTACACAGTCTTTGGTGCTGTCTTTCTTCTGGGGAGGATGGATGATAGTGCCCTCTGCAGCTTGATTTCTTCAGAACAGTATCCCAAATGTGGAAAAGCAAGAACGCCCCTTTGTCTCGGTTTAGTGTATTGCGGATCCTGGAATCAAGAAGAAAATTATTCTTGCCTCACTAACAAGAAGGCCAGAGGTTTGAGTCCCTGGGCCTTTCTGTGCCGAGTTTGCAGGATTCTCTGTGTATGTGGGTTGGTTATTTCCAGCCACTCTGGTTTCACCCATCATCCCAAAAATAAGTAAGTAAGACCTTTAGCTAGGGTCCACCAAGTCTAGCTTAAGATCTGGAGATGGTGTTCCACTGTGGTTCTCACTTCTTCTCTAATCAGGTTGCCCCAGTGGCACTGAAGGGTGGGTTAAACATAGAGGACAAATTTCCCTATGGGGAAACTAAACTTATCTCTAAAGGCAGGTGTGGCTCTACAAGTGCTCAGTTACCACTCAGTGTCATAGTGAGTGAATGTTAGTAGTAGGATTTGTATTCCACTATACTGAATTGTGATTAGAAAATAGTCCATACTTTTGCAGTGCATATGTGTGGAGGCCGCTGTATCTTTCCCTTTTCTCTATTACACACTGGTTGTGATGTGAGTAGCTATAACCGCTTTATTAAGACCTTTGTCTGTGTCCCTGGAGATTCCCAGCAGAAAGTCAGTTGTTTTAAGGTCACCACTGATGCATCCTTTCATAATTCTTGTTCAGCTGCTGCAGATCCAGAATGTGCAAGCTCCAAAAATACTGCAGACAAATGCACATTCAATTATGAGAAATAAACAAGTTGAAGTTGTTTACTGCAAACTGTGTCCTGCAGCTCTGAGAGTCCCTATAGCCGACTTGACCTATAATACCCCCCTCCATATTTTATACATGCTATGATTAGCAATGCACACATAGCTTGAAAAAGTTTACTAAGGCTACGTTCACACTGCAGGACTTAATGCTCAATTCGGATTTTTTTGTGAAATCCGATTTTTTTGCAAGGACGTTCACATTTCCAGTTAAAGGCGAACTGTATGTGATCTCCAGTATGAACGCTAAACTCCCCAAAAGTGTCCCACATGCGCCTTGGAGGACATGATGACATCACACACAGCGAACACGCTCAACGTTTACGGAAGTAGCCTAAAGTTGCTGCGTACCGGAGCCAGAACATGTACAGCTTATTTGTTTTAAGGAGGAGACGGAGAAAGAGAAGGACAAGGTTTTTGGCCACAGCGTTTTGTGGGGCAGTGGCAGCAACGTCCGCAGAAATGAACGTGTGGGTGCGGAGTCACAGCCAGGAGTGGTGGGATTACTACATGCTTTGCCGCTTCACTGATACGGAGTTTATATACTATTTTCGCATGACGAGAAGAACGTTTGTGTACATTTGTGAACGCCTACTTGTACCACTCTCATTGGAGGAAACACACCCAGGTTGGATGAATGTGACCTGGCCGTTCAGACTGAAGTCGCATGTCAAAAGATCGGATATGTATCGGATTTAGGACCACATATCCAAGTGGCCTGGATCACATTTGAAAAAATCGGATCTGTGTCGTTCAGACTGCCATTAGAAGATCAGATACAGGTCGCATAGAGGCGAAAAAATCGGATTTGGGTCACTTCAGGCTGCAGTGTGAACGTAGCCAAAGATTGGCTGTAGTGCTTTACAATTAAATATTATTATTACATCAAGAACTTTTCAACTAATATAAAATGAACACCATAAAAGAGTAATTACATATCCATTATTTTGCCAAAACTATTCCATCCAAATAATGGAAATCAGTTGTTCCAATCACTTCCATGACTACAGGTAGCACCTAGGCCTGCAGACACTCTCAGGGTCACTCTCAGGAGCTCAGTGAATTCCAGTGTGGCATTGTGATAGGATGCCACCTGTACAACAAGTCCAGTCGTGAAATTTACTCATTCCTAAATATTCCACCATCAACTGTCAGTGGTATTATAACAAAGTGGAAGCGATTGGGAACAACAACTCAGCCACAAAGTGGTAGGCCACATATAAACTGATGGGTCAGTGGATACTGAAGCGCATAGTGCACAGATGTCGCCAACTTTCTGCAGAGTCAATTGCTACAGACCTCCAAACTTCATGTGGCCTTCAGATTAGCTCAAGAACAGTATGTAGAGCTTCATGGAATGGGTTTCCATGGCCGAGCAGCTGCATCCAAGCCAAACACCATCAAGTGCAATGCAAAGCAAGTCACCAGTGGACTCTAGAGCAGTGGAGATGCATTCTTTGGGGTGAAGAATCAAGCTTCTCCATCTGGCAATCTGGTGGACAGGTCTGGGTTTGGCGGTTGCCAGGAGAATGGTATTTGTCTGACTGCACTGTACCAAGTGCAAAGTTTGGTGGAAGGGGGATTATCGTGTGGGGTTGTTTTTCAGGAGCTGGTCTTGGCCCCTTAGTTCCAGTAAAAGGAACTCTGAATGCTTCAGCATACCAAGAGATTTTGGACAATTCCATGCTCCCAACTTTGTGGGAACAGTTTGGAGATCGCCTCTTCCTCTTCCAACATGAGCATAAAGCAAGGTCCATAAAGACATGGATGAGAGAGTTTGGTGTGGATGAACTTGACTGGCCTACACAGTCCTGACCACAACCCAACAGAATACCTTTGGGATGAATTAGAGTAGGGATGCACCGATCCACATTTTTTCACTTGCGATCCTATCCCGATACCTGAATTTGGATATCGGCCGATGCCGATACTATTCCGATACCAAAACTGTTTGTTTTCAATATTATCATAATTATTGTTAAACTACAAATAAACTCACCTCTACAGGCAAGTAGGCCTATGATATGAACAAGTATATGCATGTGGGTCCCAAAAGGCAACTTGAGGTAAGTATAGGTCTTGCATTGTCCCGTAGAATTACATTAACTTTTTCTAGCGGGATCTTCCCATGGTTTAACATCTCTTTAATGGATGCTGTGATTGTAGTTCGGTTGTGTGAGCCTCTGCACTTTTTTACCTGGAGCGCCGCACAACAGAGTCCGTGTAAATCGCGGTCAATCCAGTGCACAGTGAAGCTTATCAGTGACAATGGGCAGACATCCGATGTCCAAATATCTGTAGTAAAGCTCAGATCTGGAACTCTTTTTAGCTTCTCAGCTAACTTGGTTGATCCTCGGTTGTAGAGTTCGGGTAGCGTAGTCTCGGATAAATAGCTTCCGCCTCTCGGTACAACGGCTTTGCAAACATTGCACCAGCATTGTGCTGGTTTTTCTTTTTGCACCTGACCATTACCTGCACCTGCACTGTTATTCTTGTATTCTTGTAAATTTGTTAAATTTAAGTTTTCTGCTATTTTATTTTATTCTATTTTATTTGTTGCATGTTAAGTGTTGGTTTACATTCTGCTCCAAGTACCGAAGCAATTTCCTAATGTTGTGAACATGTTCAAACATATGGCAATAAAACCTTTCTGATTCTGATTCTGATTGCACGTTGCTGTCTTGCTTTGAGGTGTTTCTAGTAAAAAGTATTTCCTCACAGCGGACATGTTGTGATGAAAAGTTGGTTCGGCTGCTAGCTCACGCTGCTAGTTCGCCTGGAGCTGCCTGCAAACTGTGGAATGGATCATTCCACAGTTCTCATCATTACTCTGTGTCTCATTGAGATACGCCTCCGTTCAGGAAATCCATTCCACATTTTGCAGCAGGAGTAGAGAGACAGGGAATCACTCGTGGAGTCATTTAAGCAGATAATGTGTACAGTGATCCCTCGCTCTATCGCGGTTCACTCTTCGCGGCCTCGCTGTTTCGTGGATTTTTTTTTTCAATTTTTTTTTTTTCCAATTTTTTTTTATAGTGTAACATTTTTTTTATAGTGTAACAATGTGGTCTACGTCCTGATTGGCTAAGAGACTAGACCAGGACTAAACGTGGACTAAACCAGGTCTAGACCAGAAGTAGACCAGGTCTGAACCAGGATTAAATCACTCCATGCGGCTTTTGCGTTCGTTTGTGCATGTTCGGTTTGTGGCTCAAGTTGAGAGCACACGGTCCGGGCGCCGCAGTTCTATCTCCCCGGTGTACACTCGGCCTGCATTTTCTCATATTTGTCTCTAGTTTAAACACTCAAAATTTCATAGATTTTCAACCAAATTTATTAATAGTGGCGTGGGGGGAGACACGGCTCCGGAACCCCGCCAGACGCGCAAGCAGCACTGCCACGTCCCTGGACGAGACGCGCACCAACCCCTTGGAGAAGTGCGCTAGAGACAAATGTGAGAAAATGTTAATTCCAGTCTGAGAAAAGCGTATAATGTGTGTGGTGAGGCATTTACAGCCTTAAAACATGTAGAATAAAGCCCTATTCGGACAGGATTAGTTTTACAGGGGGATGTAGAGTAATGTCGGTTTATCACAGGACCTCTGTAATATAAATGACCCCATTCACACAGGACAAGAAATGTCCGTAATATTCATTTGACATGGGAGGAGTTTGTTTACGCTCTGCCGTCACGTATTCGTTGCCGTGCACGTCATGATTAGCCTATGTGTAATATTAGCGAACTATGATAACAGGAGAAGTTCAATTTGTCAACTGGACAAAGTTTGTTTGGTTGAAAACGTTTCGCCGCTCATCCGAGAGGCTTCGTCAGCTCTAATAAGAATACTGGTAAGACACTTGCTTATATCTTGCTGTAGGGAGGAGCTACCTAGCTAACTACTTTCCGGAACTATCTCATTGGTTTCCGTCTTTTGTTTCTCTGGCGTCTGGCTAACGATCTCTATTCATCCCTACACGCCTGTTTTTCACACCTCTGGCCCTGACCTGGCTAGCCCTATTGTTTCCCTGTTTGTTTGATCTGGGTTTAAGAATGGAATTGTAGATGGGATGCAAATTATGTCTGACTCCACCATTTCATTTCATTTGAAATGGCTAGCCAGGTCAGGGCCAGAGGTGTGAAAAACAGGCGTGTAGGGATGAATAGAGATCGTTAGCGAGACGCCAGAGAAACAAAAGACGGAAACCAATGAGATAGTTCCGGAAAGTAGTTAGCTAGGTAGCTCCTCCCTACAGCAAGATATAAGCAAGTGTCTTACCAGTATTCTTATTAGAGCTGACGAAGCCTCTCGGATGAGCGGCGAAACGTTTTCAACCAAACAAACTTTGTCCAGTTGACAAATTGAACTTCTCCTGTTATCATGGATTCTACCTGGACGACTGAGGGACTTTTCACGCATCTTATTAGCGAACTATGCAAATTATTGCCCATAATCAGGACTAATAGAGCATACATGACCTAAAACAAGCAGAAGTTTCATGCCTCTGACGACTGATTTATACCTCTTGGTCTTTTTCATTGGTCGATGTGTGCGTTTGTTTGAGAGTACCGGTAGATCATTTTGTTTGCCGGCAAAACAAAGCGCTTCAAGCTCCTCCGTGTTTGAAAGTTGCGGTAAATTATTTCTTTAAACGGATGTGACGAAATATTACATACATCTTTACCGAGGGTCGCATTCGCACGGGATTAATATTACCTATGGTAATTCCCCCAGACCGTTTTACAGAAGGTGAAACTCGCTGTAAATTTCACAGACATACTCCGTTATGTTTACGGACATGGCGCGTTCAGACAGGACTAAATTCCCTGGTAATTATTACTTCACCCCATGTCACCCCATAAAACTAATCCCGTCTGAATAGGGCTTAATTGTAAAATATAAAGTTGTCCTACTTCGCGGATTTCACTTATTGCGGGCTATTTCTGGAACCTAACCCCCGCGATAAACGAGGGATTACTGTATACAGACATTACTGTATACAGACATGGCTCATGGATCAGAAATTTTTGCAGGTTGGATCGGAAATTTCCGATCCGTGAATTACGTTGATAACGGAACCCAATACCAATACTGGATCGGATCGGCCCCATCCCTAAATTAGAGTGGAGACTGAGAGCCAGAGTCCAACATCAATGTGTGACCTCACAAATGCACTTCTGGAAGAGTGGTCAAAAATTCCCATAAACACACTTCTAAATCTTGTGGACAGCCTTCCCAGAAGAGCTGAAGCTGTTATAGCTGCAAAGGGTGGACTGATGTCATATTAAACACTATGGATTACAAATGGGATGTCACTTAAGTCTATCATGCGAGTCAAGGCAGGCGAGCGAATACTTTTGGCATTATAGTGTACTATATTGGCGAAATAGGAGGTTAGTTCTAACTCTCCTTGATGGTTCTCTTGTTGAGGCTCACTATAATGCAATCTACTTACTTTTGTTTTAAAGGTCCCGTATTACGTTATTTTCTGATCTGTGTTGTTGTTTCCCCATCAAAAACATACATTAAGTTGTGTTTTCATTCACACTTGTTGAACACACAAACCCTACATAATTAGACTGAATTCTTCTTTCCAACAGAATCTACCATATCTTATTATTATTATTATTATTATTATTACTATTACTATTATTATTATTATTAATATTAATATTATTATTATTATTATTATTATTATGTCTCGTGGTAATACAGGAAGTGCTACACTGTGTTTTAAACACTCAAAAGCGTCAATTTTACATAATATGCTACCTTTATAATCTTTTGAGGTAGACAAGATACTTAACATTTGTTTTAGTGCAAGTAGCCTAATATCCTTCGGAATTATCAGTAAGCCCATCTTTAGATATTATAAGTTCTTAGTGTACTTTTAGAATAATTTTGCTTGTTAGGAATAGAAACACTGACTACTTGGACATTTGTCACCTGTGTCATATTAGCACGTAGTCTTTAAAATGCCCTCTTCCTCTCCGCCTCTGCACCGGCGAGACTGGAGTGTACTAGTG
Organism: Paratrypauchen microcephalus; assembly: GCA_036785185.1. Classification (NCBI taxonomy): domain Eukaryota; kingdom Metazoa; phylum Chordata; class Actinopteri; order Gobiiformes; family Gobiidae; genus Paratrypauchen; species Paratrypauchen microcephalus. Next base: position 10,986,379 of record JAVJIX010000009.1, on the reverse strand, counting down.
GGTAATGCTGTCAGTTAGACGTGGGGACCCAGCGTCACCTCTGAGTAAACTGGGGCACAGGACTGTGATCATGTGACTCTCCCTCTGATGCCCACTCCACTGCTCTGCTTACCCACTTGCCTTGATTTTGAGTGCAGTTGACAGACCCTTAACAGGGGAGCTTCACACATGCCGAGTGAAGCTTATAACCAGAGTGTGCCAAAGAGTTTGGGACAAAAATATATATATAAATAAAAACAACATCTGGGACATAGCAGTGCAGAAATAGTTGGTTTTCTGGTGGGAAGCTGAAATGCTCTGGTCAATAATCTACTGGCCTGCAAAAGGTTTTAAAGGTAATGTCCAAAAGTTGACATTGACTGTTGACATTTTCTCTCTCATCTAACAGCCACTTGAGTCACTCTCTCTGTGAACTAAAAAATCACTCTAGTTTTGGCAAAGATTTCTTCAGTAGTATTAGTAGCTTTGGTTTGATATCAAGTAGGGTTGGGCAATATGGTGAAATCAAATCAAATCCTGATCTTATCCATGTGACAATATGCTATTTTGGTAATATGGAGCTCAACAGTGACTGCCTACTCCAGCGCCTCAAGTAACTGTTCCCTTCATTTTTCCTTTAGACGTTTCAGAAAATTCAAATATTAAGAGTTCAGAGACATTGCAGAGGCTAACCAATTACGTGCTAACTAATATCCTTAACCCAATTGTTTTAAATAAAAAAGCACATTCAAAACACAAAATGCTTTAATAACTTGGCAGCTTATAATGCTTCAGAAACAGATATTAAATAAAAATCATTGGTCTTGTAGTCATTAGTTACCACATAACTGATTAACTTCAAACTTTAATTTTAATTTTTTTTTTGGAAAGTTTATGGGAAAAATGAATGACAAATTTTGTTCTGAGACCAAGGGGTGGGCGGTCACTGTTGACCTCCGTAGTCTGATTGTGATAGTGTTTCTCGGTTGAATAAAGTTTTATGCTGAAACAGACACTTTTCCCCACCCACTCCTTTTGTTCTCATTGGCCAGCCTCCTCGTCATAACGAACTATGAACTCAGAGAGCAATCATTTTACTTACCACTTTAAGGCATTATAAAGATACTAAGAATACATGAATAGTGATAAAGCCTAAATTGGGATCTGACTTCAAGAAAATTGTGATATTATTTTTTTGGCATATAGCTCACCACTAATATCAAGTGTTCAAGAGATGTACTGTAAAATGTAAAACTCTCAATTATGAAAATGTGAACATGTATTAGGCAATTTTAGTGCTCAGACAAGCAGTGTAACATTGGATTCTGTGATATTATTTTAAATACTTTTTGAGTGAATTGCAAACATAAATTGCTTCTATAATAACAGAGTGGTTAGATGTCTGTCTGTCTCCAATAATCACAGTAATAATATATGATTAAGTAAAAATATATAGTTTCTTTTAAAGGTGTACTGTGTGGTATGGTATTAAAGTAATCTGTTTTCAACTACAGGTGTTATTTACTGCTAAAAAAAAATCTTTAAAAAAAAACATGCATTCTTAGTGTGAGTTGGGTCTCCTCTCCGCAAATCTAACCTGCTACAAGTCTCCATGGAGATTCTTAAATCTATGGCCATACTGTGGAACATTCTTGGCACATCTCCACGGAGACAGACTCTTCAGTAAAACATTTACTCACCGCACCTTTAAATAATGATAAAACAATAGTCAGACATAAATCTGTTTACATTTTCTTACAATATCTTTTTTTAATAACATTTTAACAGTTTACCTTATCCTGTAATGTTAGTTACTTGTCATTTATGCCATTGCTTCTAAAATAAGAGTGAACGGGCATATTTTGGTGTATTGCGCTTCCTGTGCGCTAAAAGTGCTTGCACCATCACAAGTGTCCCATAGTGTGATCTAGATCCAGCTCTTCTCCTCTCCAGTACTCTGCCGACGCTTTAATTACCTGTTCTGGCCCAGTGCAGGTGAAGCACATTCTCACTAACAAGGTGCTCTCTTACTGGGGTGCACTGAAAACCCAACTGCAAAACAATATAGTGAGCTAGAGGACTATATACAACACAGGCTCAATGATGCAGTACTTCCACAAACCAACTATTTAAGCAGACTAAAACACATGATTCACGTTAAAGATGCACTATATATCGAATTGAATCGAAGTTGCAATTTGAATTGTATTTTAAATATAAGAATGTACTCTTCAAAGAACTAATATCCTGTCTTTATACTAAAAATCTTGTTTCAGCTGTAGTTTAGACCTCTACAAACAAGTTCTGAAATCAAATTCTTATATGTAGTTTTTTTGAAATGTTAATATACTATATATATACTATAGTATATAATACTAATACTATACAGTGGTACCTCACCTTACGAATGACCCAACAAACGAAAATTTCAAGTTACGAAACGCCTTCACGTCAAATTTTGGTCTCTAGATACGAATGAAATTTCAAGTTACGAAACGCGAAATCTCTAATCCAATCCAATCCAACTTTATTTATAAAGCACTTTAAAAACAACAAATCTCAAAAATTCAATTAATGCGCGCTCAGATGCACGCCCCGAAACGTAAATACACTTTATCAGTACACACGGGGTTAGGTTCCAGAGGTGGCCCGCGGTGGGAGAGGTCCACGAGGTAGGACAACTTTGTATTTTGCAATTGTTCTACATGTTTTAGGGCTGTAAATGCCTCACCACACATTCTACACTTTTCTCGTATTTCTCTCTCGTTTAAACACTCGAACTTTCATGCGTGGGGGGGGGGGCACGGCTCAATATAGGGGAGCGGAGACACAACAACACATGATCAGTATGGTAAAACTCACCTGTCTCACGACGGTCTAAACCCAGCTCACGTTCCCTATTAGTGAGTGAACAATCCAACGCTTGGTGAATTCTGCTTCACAATGATAGGAAGAGCCGACATCGAAGGATCAAAAAGCGACACGGCGCGGGCCCGCGGCTCGGCTCGGCCCGCTCACAGCTCACAGTGTCAGCCCCCCGGCTCTGGAAGTCACATAGAAGCAGAGCCCGCCCCGCCCCGCTCTTATTCCCGCTGAAAGAGCGTCTTTCTCGGCCTCTTAGCTCTAGTGCACAACGCGCAAGGAGCGCAGAGCAACGCGCTCCTCCAACGGCACTGCCATGTCCCGGGATAATCCTGGTTTAGTCCAGGTCCAGTCCAGGTTTAGACCTGGTTTAGTTCTGGTCTAGACCTGGTTTATTCCAATCAGGACGCAGAACACAAATGTTACACTATAAAAAAAAGTTACAGTATAAAAAAAAAACCTTGGAATGGATCAGGCCTTTTCCATTGAAATAGCTACTCAACTTATGAATTTTTCACGTTACGAAACCACTTCTGGAACGAATTAATTTCGTAAGGTGAGGTACCACTGTGTATATATATATATAATATATATATATATATATATATATATATATATATATACAGTGGTACCTCACCTTTATGAATGACCCAACAAATGAAAATTTCAAGTTACGAAACGCCTTCACGGTAAATTTTGGTCTCTAGATACGAAAGAAAATTCAAGTTACGAAACGCGAAATCTCAAAAATTCAAATAATGCGCACTCAGCCACACACATTATACGCTTTTCTCAGACTGGATTTAAACTTTTCTCACATTTGTCTCTCGTTTAAACACTCAAACTTTCATAGATTTTCAACAAAATTATTAATAGTGAAGTGTGGGGGGAAGGAGGAGGGGGGAGAAGACTGCGCGGACACGTGTGATAGCGCAGCATGATCCGGCGCGGGGCTGACAGCAGGTCTAGACCAAGGTCTAAACCTGGACTGGACCAGGACTAAACCAGGACTAAACCAGGACTAAACCAGGACTAGACCAGGTGGATTAAAGCGCTGCGCGGGGTCTATTTCCTGGTTTTGTTTCGAGTCACAGCTGAGGCGAGCAGCGAGGAGGGGACTGCACGCAGTCTGAGCGCTTGAACGCATGAACGAGACCCATGCAAGAGCCGCGGTGGTCTAGACCTCCTCTAGACCTGACCAGGTCTAGAGGAGCTCTAGACCTGACCAGGTCTAGAGGAGCTCTAGACCTGACCAGGTCTAGAGGAGGTCTAGAGGAGCCGCGGTGGTCTGGACTAAACCTGGACTAAATCAGGAGGAGCCGCGGTGGTCTGGACTAAACCAGGACTAAACCTGGACTAAACCAGGAGGAGCCGCGGTGGTCTAGACCACCTCTTGCATGGGTCTCGTTCATGCGTTCATGCGCTCAGACTGCGTGCAGTCCCCTCCTCGCTGCTTTAATCCACCTGGTCTAGTCCTGGTTTAGTCCTGGTTTAGTCCAGGTTTAGTCCTGGTTTAGTCCTGGTCCAGGTTTAGACCTTGGTCTAGACCTGCTGTCAGCTCCGCACCGGGTCATGCTGCGCTATCACACGTGTCCGCGCAGTCTTCTCCCCCCTCCCCCTTCCCCCCCACACTTCATTGTTAATACATTTTGTTGAAAATCTATGAAAGTTTGAGTGTTTAAATGAGAGACAAATGTGAGAAACACACAGAACACAATGTTACACTATAAAAAAAAGTTACACTATGAAAAAAAAAACTTGGATCGGGGCCTTGGAACGAATCAGGCCTTTTCCATTGAAATAGCTACTCAACTTACGAATTTTTCATGTTACGAAACCACTTCTGGAACAAATTAATTTCGTAAGGTGAGGTACCACTGTACGTATATATATATATATATGTATATTAGACCAGACCAGTGCATTTTTTTGTGAAATCAGCATACAGCCATTACAGCCATTCCATTCTAGCATCTGTTGAATTCCAACACAAACACAAAGCTGAGCTATTTGAGTTCTTGCACCAGGAGTGGAATAAAGTCACCCAAGAACAATGTGAAAGACTTGTGGAGAGCATGCCAAGACACATGAAAGCTGTGATTAAAAATAAGGGTTAATGCATCAAATATTGATTTCTGAACTCTTCTTAAGTGTAAACATTAGTATTATGTTGTTTTAAAATGAATTTGATCTTGTTTCTTTGCATTGTATGAGGTCTGAAAACATGTATCTTTTTTGCGTGAAAAGTCCCTCAGTCGTCCAGGTAGAATCCATGATAGCAGGAGAAGTTCAATTTGTCAACTGGACCAAGTTTGTTTGGTTGAAAACGTTTCGCCGCTCATCCGAGAGGCTTCGTCAGCTCTAATAAGAATACTGGTAAGACACTTGCTTATATCTTGCTGTAGGGAGGAGCTACCTAGCTAACTACTTTCCGGAACTATCTCATTGGTTTCGGTCTTTTGTTTCTCTGGCGTCTAGCTTAACGATCCCTATTCATCCCTACACGCCTGCTTTTTCACACCAATGGGGCTAGCCAGGTCAGGGCCAGAGGTGTGAAAAAGCAGGCGTGTAGGGATGAATAGGGATCGTTAAGCTAGACGCCAGAGAAACAAAAGACCGAAACCAATGAGATAGTTCCGGAAAGTAGTTAGCTAGGTAGCTCCTCCCTACAGCAAGATATAAGCAAGTGTCTTACCAGTATTCTTATTAGAGCTGACGAAGCCTCTCGGATGAGCGGCGAAACGTTTTCAACCAAACAAACTTGGTCCAGTTGACAAATTGAACTTCTCCTGCTATCATGTATCTTTTTTGTTATTTTGACCATTTGTCGCAAATAAATGCTCTAAACGATAATATTTTTATTTGGAATTTGGGGGAAATGTTGTCAGTAGGCCTAGTTTATAGATAGATTCAAACAAAAATGTTTCTTTTGCCCAAACACATACTTATAAGTAGTAAACACAATTTGCAGGCATTTTGCCTGAAATTTGCAGCCTTAATTAATATGGAAGATTAATTAAGATTAAACAGCTATATCAAAATAAGCCATAGACCAATAATACATTGTCTGTTTGTGTACAATTTGGAGTTGGCTATGGCCTAGTATTTTTCTAGGCCATTTTCTAAGCTGTATTGAGGGCTTTATAGGCTACAAGATGGAGGTTTTGTGTAGGAAAACATGTTATACATTGTGTTCAGCTTGTAATTATTTCTTTCTTTGTGTGAGATCGGAGCAGGCGTTAATGTATGCTGTCATCATCCTCTCTGGCCTTGTTTAGGAAGTCGGTCAGGAGCGTGCCGCAGGAGTGGTGTAATAGCACAGACTAGTGGTGAATTGTGGACAAAGCACCTGAAAGAGCAGTTATGATTAATCTAAAGTGGAAATTCATTAGAACCTTTTAGTAATGTGTCCAAATACATTTCTGCAGCTACAAAACTACATTTTATCCACCGCCTTTTCAAAATTTTGAAATCAGTAAAAATAAAAATGGTAAATAAGGTAGGAGTTTCAAAGTCAATCTGTCCTTTTGACAAGTTCAGAAATCTTGTATTTGCCTAAATAAATGTGTTTGTATTTGAAACAATACAGTGAATGCTAATTTGTATGAGTACATTATTTTTGGAGCAACTACGCTACTTTTAACTGAGACTGAGACTTTCTTATGAGACTGAGACTGAGACTTTCTTATGAATTTTGTTTAGGAATACTCTTGATACCTTGATACACCATTTTATGAAGAAAGAAGATTTATGTTGTGCTTTAGATTTCCTTTTCTGCATTTCTTTCAATGTAGTTGTGCATGTCTATAATTATGTGTTTTCTAACTGTTACACATCACTCAAGTAAACTCAAGTAACTACTGAACATCTTTTTGTAAATAAAAGTTAAAACATAACAACAATTTCTGGGCCGCCTATGACCAGCATATAGTCTACATTGATTCATGGGCATTAGATTGGTACATCCATATCTACAATATGGCACTCCTCCACACTTTTTTTTTTTTTTTTTGAAAGAGGCTAGTGCACTTCTCCCCATTTTTTTTTTTTTGTCTTTTCACATTCCATTTCAGTTGAAATACAGTGGTACCTCACCTTACGAAAGACCCAACAAATGAAAATTTCAAGTTACGAAACGCCTTCATGTTAAATTTTGGTCTCTAGATACGAAAGAAAATTCAAGTTACGAAACGCGAAATCTCAAAAATTCAAATAATGCGCGCTCAGCCACACACATTATACGCTTTTCTCAGATTGGATTTAAACTTTTCTCACATTTGTCTCTCGTTTAAACACTCAAACTTTCATAGATTTTCAACAAAATGTATTAATAGTGAAGTGTGGGGGGAAGGGGGAGGGCGGTGTGTGTGCGCGCGGACACGTGTGTGATAGCGCAGCATGACCCGGCGCGGGGCTGCGAGCACTAGACCCGTGCTCAAACCGTGCCAGGTCTAAACCAGGTCTAAACCAGGTCTGAACCAGGTCTAAAGCAGGATTAGACCACCGTGGCTCTTGCATGCGTTCGTTCATGCGCTCAGACTGCGTGCGGACCCGAGGGGAGTCCTCGCTGCTCGCCTCAGCCGTGACTCGAAACAAAACCAGGAAATAGACCCGCACACGGCGCTTTAATCCACCTGGTTTAGTCCACGTTTAGTCCTGGTCCAGTCCTGGTTTAGTCCAGGTCTAGACCTGGTCCAGTCCAGGTTTAGACCTTGGTCTAGACTGGTATAGTCCACGTTTAGTCCTGGGTCTACAGTCTCTACGCAGGACACAGTGTTACACTATTAAAAAATGTTACACTATTAAAAAAAACTTGGAACGGGGCCTTGGAACGAATCAGGCTTTTTCCATTGGAATAGCTACTCAACTTACGAAAAATTCACGTTACGAAACCACTTCTGGAACGAATTAATTTCGTAAGGTGAGGTACCACTGTATCTATGTCCTAATGCAACTCTTGTGCCAGTTTGTACTGAGAGAGTTACACGTTTTTGCCGCACTTTCACCTCAGATGATATAGTTTGTACTGAGCTGTTCTGAAGCCTTAAAAGCCTTAAAAGCTCCCTGTGTATAAGAGCTGAACCAGGGCTATTCATTTAACCCAGCCTGTTGCGAAGCTAACTGCACCACAGCTGAGAAAACACAAGGAAACCTCTGATGTCAATGATATCCCAAACACAAAAATGAATGACATAAAATGATAAAAGCTGCTCTATTTGGTTGTAAAAGCTTTGTAAAGACAGCATTCCTAATCCTTGTCCTCTTTTCTTCTCCTTTCCCCCATCCCTGCATCTCTGTTTCCACCCACAGGAGAATTCTAGAGGGATTTCTTGTTCTTTCGTTCCTCAAGAATGAAGCGACATGGCAGACCTGTGTGCTAAAAACAGGTATGTTTTTAAATATCACATGACCTTTAAAAGAGCACACGCACAACATAAGGAGTGTCAGAGGGAGCTTCTAGGCCTCATGTGTATGATATGATAAATGCACTTAAAATGGCTGTGCCATGACCACCAACAGGCAGCAAAATAAAGACGAGTCCTGAGAAGACTTTGGAGAGATGGGCCCTTGGAATGGAGCGGGTGAGCGAAGGCATTGTTGAGATGTAACAATAACCGAAATAACATGATATTGTATCGTCAAAGGTCTCACAATAATATTGTGGACCATCACAATATCTAATTACAATTCTTTTAAATTAATAGTTATGATGCAAGCAAAAGTTTTAAAAAAAAAAAAAAAAATGCTCCATTTCAGTGCAGACTACATGAAAAATCACTTTTTAAAATTTAGTTCTTTGTATTAAGTCTTGTCAAGGCATTTTAAGAGGAAAAAGTATCATGTTCACAGTTTTTGTAGCCTCCACAAAATATTGTGAAAATATCAGAGAAATTGGGATATCATTACATCCCTACTGTTGACAAGATGAAAGTTTAACCAAAGAAGTGACCTCATTCTAAAGAGGCAGTATCAGAGGTGGATAGATCAGGGACATGCACACAGATAGACAGACACAAGAAGACACAGCAGCAATCCCCAGCTGTTTTTGAAAACTCTGCCTCTGATACATTATTGAATATGCAGCGCCAACGCATCACTGAGCTTTCCTCTCATGTTATTGCTGCTGCAGTTTGCATAGCGTCACTGTTCTAAATATAAAACATTCGCTTACCCCTCTTTGGTTTGTTAAATGATGCAGAGGCTGCACGTAGGCTGCTCTGAGTGGCACTTTTAGTTTTATAAAGCAGGCTAGACTAGACTCTGGATACACCAAAAACATCAAAGTTAGAAATACTGTTTGATGCCACAGACAGTGGTGAAAAATGAGTGAGACTGTGAATGAGTGGGTCTTAATGTGCGCTTATTTGCACAGTTTACATTATGTTTTAAACAGGATATTCTGACCTCATTGCATTAAAGCAGTTTTGGAGAAATTAAATTACATGGTTTAGCCTACAGGTGGCAGCAGAGCGACATATCCAGCAAGTCATGTTACATTTTTGATTGTGTCGTTTTACCTGCAAATCTCTTTCAATTTATCGCTGTTTTCCACCCAGGACAGGTTTTATTGAAAGTCGTTTTGTTAATGGATGGAACTGAGACCTTGAGAAAAACTTAATGTCTTATCTCTTTTGCAGATCCCTCTTTCACATTTGAGTTTCTGAGCCATGCACAAAGGTATGTGTATATAGATCTGTTGAATGGCACAAGTTTGAGTGAAGGAATGAACTTGTGGTTTGCATACAGCTGCGGCCAGTGCTGCTAGGCCTGTTTAATATACTAGTATACGCAGTTGTGTATGGAGATGTATGACCGATGTTGTAACGACATGATTAGCCCTCTGGCTGCCAATCACTTATGTGTAATGTTGCTATAGCGATTGTGTGAGCAGTGGGGAGGCCAGAGTGGACCCGAGGGGGAGGAATAGGAAATGAAGTGGCTCGTGCTGCAGGCTTGTGTGCTCCTATATCAGATGTGCGCAGAGGGGGTGTGCATTTTGATGTTTATTTATTTGTGTGTTTGAAGATACTCTTGTCACAATAATTAGGAGTTTGATCAAGATAACGCTCTCATAGTCAAATAATCAGTCAATCAAACAAAAAGGGAGGCAGACATTATAGATCGGAGTAAGAGCAGTGAAGGCAATTATTGCGTGGGTGCAGCATACAAGTGGCTCCTTGTTCATATCGCCTATCACTGAAGTTGTCACGTCTCAGAGCTGTTACAAGCTAAGAAGTGCCCTTTGGCTTTCTGACGCCAGGGAGAAGATCCACTGCTCATTTTGACATTTCTCTTCTTAACATCCACCTATTCCTCTATGTCTGAAAGATAGTTTATTACATATATTCAGGGGCGGAAAGTAACTAATTACAGATACATGAATGTTAATTAGTAGATTTTGCTTTTTTAAAGATCCCATGACATGGTACTTCTTGATGCTTTTATATGGCTCCTTAATGGTTCCCTAATACTGTAAATGAATCCTTCTTCAAAATCAACACTCAGTGCATGAGAAACAGAGATAAGATGAGAAAGAGTCATAAATATCTCTCTCAAACTCTTTATTCTGGGCATTGTTGCTTGAATGCAAATGAGGAGAAAAGAGCTGGCCAATAGTAGAGGGTGGGGGCGTGGCCAAACTCTCCGCTCAGAGCTCAGAGCCCACAGCTGATCCATTTCCTTGTTTTTGCACGGGGGAGAGATTTGAAGCGTTCCACTGAAAAATAAACACATTTCCACATAAAATAAAATTAAACCACTCTGTTCAAAGGTCCAGAGGCTCAGATAAAGGACTTCCGAGCCTAGAAACACTCGGACGTGCCTCCAGGCAAATAAAAAAACGCATTTCGCATTGCCTAGCGCATTCGCAGTCCAAACTCTCTGGGCGTGATTTACAGAGACGCTGAGTACAGTGAACCCTCGCTGTATCGCGGTTCACTCTTCGCGGCCTCGCTGTTTCGCGGATTTTTTTTTCCAAATTTTTTTTTTTTTTTTTTCAATTTTTTTTATAGTGTAACTTTTTTTACAGTGTAACATTCTGTCCTGCGCCCTGATTAGCTAAGAGACTAGACCAGGACTAAACCAGGTCTAAAGCAGGTCTAAACCAGGACTAAACCAGGTCTAAACCAGGACTAAACCAGGTCTAGACCAGGGATGGTAGGGACAGAGTCTCAGATGTCCTTCACGAGAGCGCCTGGGTGACAGGAGGTGTGGCCTTTGTTTACTTGCACGAGCCATGGAAGAGAGTGCGAGCCGGACCATGGAAGAGCCAAGAATCAACATGGACGGGCCTGGCGCCTGGCCACGCGGCGTCCGGGGGAGCCGCAGCGGGGAGAGCCGCATTCGAGGGAGCCCGCAGCGGGGGGAGGACACTCGTGCGCACAGAGGAGACAGTGGCTCTTCCCCGTCACGCTGAGAGAACGAACCCGACCTAGAGAGCTGTGGAGTATTGGCGACGCATTGATAGCGGTCTGATTTTGGAGCCGGGGTGAAATGCAACCAACTCTTGTGAGCGCAGGTTGGTCTTACCTGGTCTTGTGGTGAGGACTGGTGCTCAGAGGCGTCTGTTAGCGGTTCGGCACTGTTAGCATTGGCTTGAGTCTTGCCCAAAATGATATCCAGGTCGCTTTCCACTCGACTTTCGCACATGGCATGGATATGTGGTACCAAAACAAACACACGTGTCCGCGCGCACGTGTCCGCGTGTCACGTGCCCCCCCCCCCACTATTAATATATTTTAATGAAAATCTACAAAAGTTTGAGTGTTTAAACAAGAGAAAAATGTTAATACCAGTCTCAGAAAGGTGTATAATGTGTCTGGTGAAGCGTTTTCAGCCTTAAAACATGTAGAATAATTGTAAAATATAAAATTGTCCGCAATAAGTGAAATCGCGGATTTCACTTATTGCGGGCTATTTCTGGAACCTAACCCCCGCGATAAACGAGGGTTCACTGTACAGACAGACGGGGGTGGAACTGCATTTGCATTTCTTTTTTCGATCTGACGTCAATAAGGTGCCTTGTTCAAATTTGCCCGTTTGAGCTCCGATTTTTTGTAACGCAGAAAAGGATCGCAAATGCTCAGTTTAGACATTTCACAACTTTTAACCATGGGGGGGGCTAAACATTTCACGCCATGGGACCTTTAAATGACCCATATTATGCTATTTTCTGATCTATGTTAACATTTTGTTTCCTTCTCAAAAACATACCTGGAGTTGTGTTTTGTTTCATTCACTTAATTCACGCATGTTTAACACACAAACCCTGCATATTTAAGCTGAGTTCTTCTTCCAAACAAAAATAACTCTGTTCCATCTTGTGATGTCATGTGGTAATACAGCAAGTGCTCTGCATTTGACACTTGACCTCTTCACCAAAATCATTTGTATAATTTCAGCCCTGGAATTGACAGTCTCTAATAATAAAAAGTTACTCAAACATGTGTGAATGAAACAACACAACTCAAAGAATGTTTTTGAGGAGCTCTGTTACATGCACACACACGCACGTACACACACACACACACACACACACAGTGAATCAATTCCGGTATCACCACATGACATCATAAGGTGGAAGAGAGGCTCCAGTAACTTATTGACTTTTATCATGAAAAGAGAAGGACATTGCAATATTTTATCCTGAAATGGGATTTTCATGTGGTTAAATGTCATATGAGTACTTTGTAAAGTTACCATAAATTAAAGCAAAAAGTTTGTGAACTTCTGTCACTTTCTCTTATTTTTCTTATATTTTTCTTGTATTTTTCATGTTGGCCTCATTTAGAAGTTATTCGTTTAATAAATGAATGCACTAATGTCAGTTGCGCTTTCTCTTGACAGTTCATTAAGACATAATGTAAAAATGAAAAGGCAGATGTCAGGTGTTAACGCAAACACAAAAGAAACACTTGACAGTATGCATTTAAATTGCTCTGTTTTAATTATGCCTATATAAACATATTCCTTTGTTCTGTTCCTCTTCTTATAACAGTTTGAAGCAAGTGGTTTGTGGTATCTCCAGACAGAGCAGTCTGCTTTGTATTTGCTATTGTGGATGAGTTAATGTGCTTTAGTGTGCATGTAGAGCCTAGAGGGGGTATTAGTCCAGTTACGAAAAAGATCAGCCTTTTTGCTGAACTCAAGTGCAAATTTTATATTTCAGAGTCCTCACATTGTTGTCGTTGTTATAAAGGGTCTTTTTGTGTGCGTTTTAGTCCAGATAACAATAACTATTATCAAAATGCTAATTATAAAAACTAATTATTTGAATAGTTGCTTAGTCTAATGGGTACAAATGACTTTCTGTACCTATTACTTTTCAAATCAATTGATAATAAAACTATTTACAAAGCCAAAAGTATTATTCTGCCTTTGTCACTTTGTCACTGACTTTTAGTAATTTTGTTTAACCTTGACTAAAACCTTTTCACAGTGTAGGCAATTAAAATGTTCAGCTCTTTATACTGTTAATATTCCATTTAGTTTTGATCCTGCAAGCTTCTTCACGCTTGGCGTACGACTGAACTTGATGCCACCTCCTCACATCCCCCTCTGTCTTCTGCAGCCTCTTGCCCTGTGCACGCTGGCTGGGTCTCTGTGTGTGTGAAAAGTCCATTGCCTCATTAGCTGCTCTGTTTCTGGGTCATCCATAGCCCTGTTCCCACCATGTCTTCTCTGGCACCTCACGTGAGTCACATCTGCTAATTATGATGGTCCAAGAAGGCCACACACACTCCAGTGGTTAGTGGAGAGCTTAACATGGCGTACACTACTAATGGGATTATCACTGCTGAGGATCCCAGTCACTGTATTCTTCATGTTCTTCAAGGAAAAGACTTCAATTGTTTGAAATCTCTTCTACAGAATAGCTGATACTGGCTCATTATTCGTGCTATGTACTGTGATGTAGTATTGTCACAATACTAATGTTTTAAACTTGATAGTTAAAGGCACTCTGCCTGATTTATTTGTCTTACAAACTTGAACTGTAAACAGTTTGCAGTGGTTCAGAGTTATTCCTTACAGGTTCACTGAGACCAGTGCAGTGTGTTGCCGCAGGGTTCTCAAGTCTCACGCTTTGAGAGTGTGACACACGGAATTCGACGTGTTCACACGCCACACATGGCATTTCTCAAGCAAATTTAGTTACGCAATTCAAGCGCAGCGCACAGCGCTTCTGTGCCCAGAAAATCGGTTAGATAATGCAGGCACCACACGTTTTCAGCGAAAAAAAAGTCACTCGCACTCCCCACCCCACCCCCCGCTCCTCGGGAAAAATTGTTCACCCCCCCTTCCTCGAAAATTACGCAGTCTCACGCACGACCCCGCTCAAAACTTGAGAGCCCTGGTTGCCGTGACATTAAAGCTAACAACTAGCTGCTAACACGCACTTCCTGATTATCGGACAATAAAATTTCTAATACAGACAACACACAGCTGACTATTTTTAACCTCAAGATCTGCTTATATTGTATATCTTTATTGCAGCAAGACATGTTTCATTTAAGTACATGGAAAAAGTCAGGTACAGGACCATGTGACCGGCTGGTTAGCTCAACTGGTAAGTCATGGACTTTCCCCCTGGAGGTTGTAGGTTCAAACCCCCCCTGGGCAATGAGCTAACCAGTGTGGGTCCTTGGGCAAGACCCTTCACGGTACTGCCCCCCGGGCGCCGAAAAAGATGGCAGCTCACTGCTCCTGAAAAAGGATGGGTCAAATGCAGAAGTCAAATTTCTCCCGTGTGTCACTGTGTGTCATTGTGTGTGAGACCAATAAAGGCTAAAAGCCCCAAGCTTAATGTGGTGTTATATTAGTTCACACTACTAGATCAATCCTTTCTAAAAAATGTTCAGGAAAGGTCAGAATTTATCTTTTTTCAGAAATGATACTTGTCCAAACATAACTAGTAACGTATAATTTTCTTTGAGAACCCTACTATGATGAGGTCAATATAATAAAAATATGTATTTATTTTACGTACTGAGGGCATTGGAGGCACTGGGGTTATGGGTTGTGCTTGTAGTATCTGGGAAAAGCATTGAATTTAGCTCTGTAATATGTAGTAACAAAGCTACAAAAACTTCCAAAAAACAAAGCTTCCTTAGTAGAGAATAATGCTGTTTGATGCCTTCTTCACAACCTCATGCCACATGTTTAATAATAATGTCCTAGTGGTCTGGGGATAGACAAATAAAACAATTCATCAACCATTCATCCTCTGAAACTATTTTACTAAAAAACATGGTTGGTAAGTAAATAGCAACCAAATGGAAGAAAAATATATGCAATTTTAGAAACCTTAGCCACCCTATAATCACTGTCAACATCCTACTAAACTGCATCTGTCAGTGTGCACCTCAGATGTGTAGTTCTGGGTTGTCTCCTTAGCTGCACTGACTCATTCACTATTCTGCCTCTGCAACCACTGCATTTCATCATCTCATTTCAAAGTTATATTATCCATAAAAAAAATTTTTCACACTGTGCTTACTCTACAGGTAATAGAGATATGGAGTGCCCAGTCTCCCCAGGACAGTGCGCTGAGTGGTCAGATGGAGTGAAGTAGATGACTGCTGGGGCATCTGTGGTATTACATATAGTGTAGTGTAGTAGTAAGGCGTGGGAAAGAGAGCCCCGTGGAAGGCAAAAAGCTTAAATACCAGGCAACACTGGCGCACATAGACACACAGTGTGGATTAGGATGAGGATTACGGAGGCATAGCTGTAAAACAGGCACAGACAGATCAGTGTTGTACTCTATAAGCACACATGTTGTATGCTGTGTATTAGAGGAGGGACGTAAAAGGCGGACAGTGTAGTGACTTTGGACCTTGAACGAAAATGTGTGACAGTTCAATAGAGCAGGAAAGAAGATTTTGGACATAAAGCAAAAAAAAAAAAAAAGGTGAAAAGTACTAAGATTTAATGATTGAATGATGAATCATTTAATTTCTGCAGATAATATTCAAGCTTTGCTCTGACAAATATTGATAGGTGCATCAATTCAAAATATTCATACTAACTGCAGTACTGAAAAGCATCAGTGTTCTCAATATTGATACTCGACATAAAAAAACATTGGTTGAGTGGTCACATCCCCCCCAATATAATATAATAACAAATAGCAATAGGATTTCTATAATAGAAATGTACTTGTGTTGATATCTGATCTATATTTGCCATACTGTTACTTGGTATCCAATCAAAACAAAAATTTTACAAGCATTAAAGATTATATTCATTTTCACTTCTTCATATTTCTTATAACATCCTGTTTGGGATCTACTTGTTCTTGTGGTTTACCATGGGTTCACTCTTGGTCATCTCGCTTTCCTACACATTGCATTTGTATTTTTATGCATTATACATATCCACACCACACCTCAAGCCCATAGCTACTGGAAATAAAGAGTAGGTAATGAATATATATTAAATCAGTTTTTCACAGCTATGCAAAATGTATTCTCTGCCAAAGGCCCAAAGTTGCTAGGACAGCGTTCAATCACCCTGAAGCGTCAAAAGCAATGGACGAGACAATATGAATTAATATTTCATTTTGAGAATGTAAGCGTAAAACGTTCTTTATTAAATACCTCCTTGTGACAATCCAATCAGAATAAGTTTTAATTAGTAGACCAAGTCTCTGTTTCCCATTCCTATTTTTATTCTTTCAATTGTTCTGCCCGTTCCAGTCCATTACTCCATTTAGCATGACTTCTAAGTTCGGATTCCCAAATTTACCTATTTTCCTTTCTCAGAACCAAAGTTAATTGCTCATATTGAGTGCTGCTTCTTTAGGCTGGTTTACCGCTGGTGCTCTCACTTGTTCTGAACAGTGTCAACCTCTCACAAATGAATCTACTGTTTGGAAAGGATGACTATAACATATGATACATATCTACTGTTACTGACATACAGTAGACATGTTGTTTTACTGGCAGGAGTTTGAAAGTCTTAACAATCTTGTAATTCAGTGATAAGACTTCCCCTGGAGCAGAGGCACTTGGGATGTTACAGTTAAGGAATCTTGAAGGTTGGAACTCAATCTCTGAGGTTCTGGAGATGGCTGTCAAAATTTAAAGTGGTTTTAGATCATTGTGGGTTGTTCATCTACAGTCTGTAGGGTTTACAAATGAAATGTTTACCATTTTAAGGTAGTCATGTTTTGGCCATGGGTGGTTTGGTTTGTGAATTTTCATGCAGGCCTTGACGCATGCTTATAAATGTCTTGTTTCTGCACTATTGCACTCATATGGGGTTGCAGTGCCTCAGTGGTCCTTGGGCAAGACACTTCTACTTCCTTGCCTTCAGTTTTAAATACACTGGTGTATGGATAATGAATCAATGTGGCACAGTGTTGTACAAAGAACAGATTTTATTTTTACTACAAATTGAATGTCTAAAAAGCATTAATCAGTTAACTCTATTCTTGATGTGATTTAAATACATTACAGTATATTAAACCTTTTTTATAAGCTGCTATTCACAATTATTCGCTTCCTGCTTGATTTCGAAGGGTTGTTTTAAAGATCCCATGACATGGTACTTCTTGATGCTTTTATATGGCTCCTTAATGGTTCCCTAATACTGTAAATGAATCCTTCTTCAAAATCAACACTCAGTGCATGAGAAACAGAGATAAGATGAGAAAGAGTCATAAATATCTCTCTCAAACTCTTTATTCTGGGCATTGCTGCTTGAATGCAAATGAGGAGAAAACAGCTGGCCAATAGTAGAGGGTGGGGCGTGGCCAAACTCTCCGCTCAGAGCTCAGAGCCCACAGCTGATCCATTTCCTTGTTTTTGCGGGGGAGAGATTTGAAGCGTTCCATTGAAAAATAAACACATTTCCACATAAAATAAAATTAAACCACTGCTGTTCAAAGGTCCAGAGGCTCAGATAAAGGACTTCCGAGCCTAGAAACACTCGGACGTGCCTCCAGGCAAATAAAAAAACGCATTTCACATTGCCTAGCGCATTCGCAGTCCAAACTCTCTGGGCGTGATTTACAGAGACGCTGAGTTCAGACAGACGGGGGTGGAACTGCATTTGCATTTCTTTTTTCGATCTGACGTCAATAAGGTGCCTTGTTCAAACTCGCCCGTTTGAGCTCCGATTTTTTGTAACGCAGAAAAGGATCGCAAATGCTCAGTTTAGAC
The DNA here is from genome assembly GCA_036785185.1 of Paratrypauchen microcephalus. Classification (NCBI taxonomy): domain Eukaryota; kingdom Metazoa; phylum Chordata; class Actinopteri; order Gobiiformes; family Gobiidae; genus Paratrypauchen; species Paratrypauchen microcephalus. The sequence goes on along the minus strand of JAVJIX010000009.1, from coordinate 10,968,374 downwards.
ATTTCACAACTTTTAACCATGGGGGGGGGGGCTAAACAGGGTAGGGGAGCTCACATTAACGTTCAAAAACCTCAGAAAGTGAAAATTTCATGCCATGGGACCTTTAAAAAAAACACTAACACGTATTACACTGGTGTATTCAGTGAATGTGAAAATTACACTGCCATCACTGGTTCCTCCCACCATGTTGATTTGTACAAACTGGGTAGTGGTGAGGAGCTGGTTTGGATCAGAGACGACTTGGTTGTAATGTATGAATGAGATTGTCATATTCGGTCACACTTTGGTCACACACAATCTGAATCCCTATCCTCACCCGGTCACTGCACGTCTGTCATGAGGCACAGCTCACTGGAGGTCTGCCCACGATCCCATCTTCCCTGTCAAATCTAATCATCAACCCCTGTCTGCTGTCTTCCTTTGATGCATATTTCTCCCATCCTCTTCCACATACGGAAATATAGAACTAGCAATTTGCCAGTCTCTCCACACGCATGGCACACGCTCCAGCACTTGCATAGGCATCCAGACCATGAGATTTGCTGTGGTGGATAATGAGAGATAATTGGCTATTGTACAGTCACCCTCAGCAGCAGGAACCAATCACAGTGACAGCCACTTGTCCCTGACCCTTGTATAGTGTGAGTGTGTGTTTAAAATGAAGGAACATGTGTGTAAAAAAAATCATTATTTATTTTTGCTCTCGGCATTTGTTGCCTCTACAAACATAATTGTCAGTCAATAGTAAGTAACAATCTGTACACTTTGTAAACCCAAGAATATATTATGTTGAATGGAAGTTTTTGATGGAACAAATTGGGTTAAAGAATCTTATGAGTGTACATGTATATCCATGTGTCAGCCATGTTGTGTAAACCTTGTATTGATTTATAGGACTCATTATGTTTGACAATATTACAAAAGATGCTGGGATGCAATCAGGATACTCCATCATACAGATGTCAAATCAATAATGAACTATTTTTGCATTTTAAATAACTTGCAATATGAAATTATAGACCCTGAGGAGAAAGTAATATCCTGATAAGGCTTTTTCCACATTTCTTTTGACTCACATTGTATTCTGTATTCATATATTTTACATTGCATCTTACTTCTATATTTATTACATTAACTGTAATGTTAAATCCAGTTACTCTACAGTTATGCTAACTTGAGTAGTAGTTTCCACAAATATTTTATACCCTTATTTGAGTTATTTCTGGAGCAACTACTTTGCCCTTCTTCTTGAGCAATATTATTTTAAAGTGCTCTTACATGGGAACAGTTTTCGTTTCCTAACCTACCAGTCTTTCTTGGATATTCAAGTCAAGTATATAACAATATTTATGTAATATTATACCGCAGAGGTTTATATCAATTAGTTGAAGTCTAAAGTATATGTGTTGTTAAATCCATAGTTTGTAGCTGCTTTTGTTCTGTTCACAGTTGTGTCACTGGTACATGTAGAGCTAAATCTCATTAGCGATTTGATGGTCAAAGCACACAATTACCAAGCCTCTACAACAATTACAAAAGCTTCTACAGTAATAAGTGCTTCCATGGCTACTACAAATACTTTTAACTTTGGTTGGGTTATTTCTATTATGCTATACTGCCTTTCACATTGAGTACCTGTCTCATGTTCCCATCCCCAATGTGGTGTGCAGTCATCCTCCCCTAATGTGATAGCTGCTTAGCTTGTCATTTGTCACTCACTTTTATAACAGTCAGCAGTCCCGGTTAATGGTGTGTCCTCTCTCCATTTCTCTGGAACCTGTTGACTTCAGCTGCACCAAAAATGATCCTTTAACGATTTGCCTTGCTGAGAATAGTCCTGATTAGGCCCCTCAGTGCACATTGCATTAGAGAAAGCCCTACTGAGAGTATTGTGCAGACTTGTTCTAAGTCTTTGCTTTTATGTTTAAGTGAATTTTCTTTTCCTAGTTGCTGCAATTCTCATTTCCTCTTCTTCGTTTGTAGAGGGGAGTGTTCGTTGAATCCTAAATGAAATCCACGGTGCAGCTCAGCCTTGTGTGCTTGTGCATGTGTGTATCTTTCACACTGTAAATATGAGCTTCTCTGTTCTGATAATACAGGCCTACATACAAAACTCCTCAAGTTCACGTTAGGAGGGAGGGGTCTACTCTACCTCATCACACCAGGCAGGCGCCGCTCCAATATTCCCAAATGCAATTTCCGCAGTGTGAATAGAACAGGCGGGATGTGCATCATTCTATAGACTCGTGAGTGAAAGCTTCTTTAAGCTGCCTTTCTTCGTTGCCATTTTTTCTTTTTCATATTTTTTTTCTTTTTACTCAGTGCACACTCACACACACTGATGACCTTCCTGTCTTTTGAGATGCACACTGGATGTTTTCACTGGTGCACAATTAAAAAGCATAAAATGGTCTGTTGCATCTTTGTGTTGCTGCTTAATATCACAGGTAAAGCAAAGATTATAAAATGTATTTGTCAAGGGATTTATTGCTCACCATTTGTCAAATTTAAAAGCTGCGTATTAACATTTAGAAATGACTAAGAACAGACAAATACTAAATAAATATTTTTTTCTTACTCCACTATAAATTAAAAAAATGCACATTTAGAGAAAGTACACAGGTGCAATCATGGTTGCCACAATTTAATAGGATAAGATGCCAGTAGAAAGATCTAAGCTAGTTAAAGGTGCACCATGTAGCTTTTCTGGTGATGGGTCTGCCACCTGCTTGTTATGTTATTGCTCTTTTTGGAATGTCTTTTATAGTTTTATAGCTTTACTCTGCTGGCACAGTGTTGTGTTTTTGTCTCTTGTAAATCTTAATAATAATCTATCCTGATCTTGATTTTAATAATAATAATAATAATAATAATAATAATAATAATAATAATAATAATAATAATAATAATAATAATATAGTGCCTTTTGGACACTCAAAGACACTTTATTAAAGGTCCCATTGCATGAAATTTTCACTTTCTGAGGTTTTTGAACGTTAATGTGAGCTCCCCTACCCTGTTTAGCCCCCCCACCCCCCGGTTAAAAGTTGTGAAATGTCTAAACTGAGCATTTGCGATCCTTTTCTGCGTTACAAAAAATCGGAGCTCAAACGGGCGAGTTTGAACAATGCATCTTATTGACGTCAGATCAAAAAAAGAAATGCAAATGCAGTTCCACCCCCGTCTGTCTGTACTCAGCGTCTCTGTAAATCACGCCCAGAGAGTTTGGACTGCGAATGCGCTAGGCAATGCGAAATGCGTTTTTTTATTTGCCTGGAGGCACAGCTGAGTGTTCTAGGCTCGGAAGTCCTTTATCTGAGCCTCTGGACCTTTGAACAGCAGTGGTTTAATTTTATTTTATGTGGAAATGTGTTTATTTTTCAATGGAACGCTTCAAATCTCTCCCCCGTGCAAAAACAAGGAAATGGATCAGCTGTGGGCTCTGAGCTCTGAGCGGAGAGTTTGGCCACGCCCCCACCCTCTACTATTGGCCATCTGTTTTCTCCTCATTTGCATTCAAGCAACAACGCCCAGAATAAAGAGTTTGAGAGAGATATTTATGACTCTTTCTCATCTTATCTCTGTTTCTCATGCACTGAGTGTTGATTTTGAAGAAGGATTCATTTACAGTATTAGGGAACCATTAAGGAGCCATATAAAAGCATCAAGAAGTACCATGTCATGGGATCTTTAACAATAGGAGACAATAGGAACCAGTGGCAGTGGAAATCATGGGAGAAATGCCAGACTGAACAGGTGAGTTTTTAGTAGTGATCTGAAGTACTGAAATGCAGTTCCTGGTGGGTTTTGGTAGCGAGTTCCAGGGGGGCGGGTTTGGCGGCAGCAAAGGCCAAATCCCCCAAGGTCCAATTTTGATTGCATGTTCTTATTTTCCTGCTGTTCTTGAACTTTGCATTGCAACACTATAATTTCCCCACTGTGGGATAAATAAAGATGTATCTTATCTTGTTAGTTGTGTTTCTGTTAGTTGTCCAGTTGTTGACCAGGGAACTTTGCTGCCTGCACTTGGTTTTCTCATAGTGCCTTTATGTTCAGACCAGCGGGATGCTTGGGGGCAGTTAAAGAGGTGCTGTTTGTTATGTGGTGATGCACTGCAATGGAGGCACTTGTGTCACACTGTTGTTCATAAGAGTTCAAGGCTGTGCTAGGGCTGTTCTGGATAGTAACTGAATACATGTTCGAAGAATACCAGAATAATCAGAATACAGGGGGTCCTCGGGTTACGACGGTCTCGGGTTACGACGTTTCGTGGTTACGAACGCGCCCCCATAAAAAAAAATATGTATATATTACGCGTCATTCCGTCTTACACGGTTTAGCGTGGTAAAAGATGTAAACAAACGCACGCGGCGCGCGGCGCACGGCGGAAGAATACGCTCTGTTGTGGTTGTAGGGAGAAGAAGACAGCCTCATGTGTGTGCCCAATGTGGGCGGAAGTACCTGATGTGGGCTCTGATCTGCTCCTATGAAAGCGGCAGTGATAAACAAGCAGCGTAGTGGTCTAATTATTGAGATGGAAAGGTTATTGGTGCTTTGGTTGGAAGATCAAAGGCAAAATCCGGTTTACGACGAAATTCGGGTTACGACGCGTCTTAAGAACGGATCAACGTCGTAACCCGAGGACTCCCTGTATCAGAATAAATTTTTGATGTAACTCTATGTATTCTTTCTTTTTTTTTTTTTCTTAGTAACTGTTTTCTAAAATCAAAGGAATACATTGCAGTACTTGATCACACAATTTAGGCTTCAAACTGCACAAAATCAGTGAGAAAAATAGAAAACATCACTCTTATAGCATGTGCATCTGTATTTTTTTCCTTCTCCAGTCAGTGATAGGAAATGCAGAACAAATGGTAAAACAAATATAAAGCTGTTTTTAATGCTATCTTGTATTTTTACATTATAATTTATACAGTATGCAACTCCAAGTATTCAGAATGCAGTACTCTGATTGGACCATGTATCAGAACACATTACAAAATACATTTTAATGCAGATATTCAGTGTTCTCTAACTCACTGTTGGATGGTAATCTGCCCCCAAGAACCACATTTGAGATATATCTGTTTATTGCCTGTTATTGATCAAAAAGGTATGACTTGTAACTTTGCCTGCTTGTCTCTGTAGATAAATTAAATGCCATACTGTGGAACATAAGGCAACACAATAAGATTTGTGTTGTTGAGACAAGCAGATGGCCCTGAACTCCACCAGAAAAATGACAGCACCTTTAAAGTAATGCTGGTAATGCAATGATAACATTTCCACATTCATCTGTAGACACATAATTGCTATTAGTATAATTACTACTTTCAGTTTTCAACAAATTAAATATTCATTTTTGTTTTATCATAATGAATAGAGATGGGACAAGATCTCGCGCCACAATCAATATTATTTTGATCTTGCAAGACAAAATTGCCACAAGATTGTGCACATATGAGAAAAATGAAAAGAATTACATAAAATAAATTAAAAAATTCTGAAAAGGATTACACTAAAATACTGTATGTCAAAAACTTGTCTCATTCTCATAGACCTAATCTCGTGGTGTGTCTTGTCTTGTGAAAATTGTGTTCCATCCCCCATTCATAATAAAAGGATATAATGTTTTCACACATTTTCACAGAGATGTTTTTTATGCTATTTTGGTCTCAAGCCCATATAAGTTTACACACAGGAAGGATATGGCTCTCATAAAGGTGCAATAAACCAACCTGGAGCTTTTTCCCTTGACATCCTGCAGACTTCTTCTCCCCGTTAGCTGCATTACTGTCTCCCCCAATTAAATTATGGCTGTAATTGTGGAGGTGCAGCTAAGGAACATGCCATCTCTGTTACAGTAGAGAATGTGTAATGGCGAAGAGGCCACAGCTTCTCCAGCTGAAAAATGTGGAAAACTCTTGAGCATGTGCCATATGGAAGGAAAGAGGAGATAATGATGTGCTGATACCTGCAAGTGGCCGGATGGTGATACTTTTATAGACATATAGGCACATGTGGGCATAGTGTACTTTGCCTGCTGTGTTAGAATGTAAGCACATATCCACATGGGTCCAAGCAAACAAAGCTCTGTGTTGACACAAACTAATTAGTGACACTTCTTGTTTCATATTCCATAGACCTCTCCTGGTCTGAGCAATAAAGTACTGCCAGTTCATTTGCTGAATGTATTTGATGTAGAAATAAACCTGTCCATGTTATAACTGGATCTGCTTGACTTCTAAGCAGTGAAGATGATTATGTGTATATCCTCTGAACACATCATTTAATGTGACAGTGTTTGTGCTGAGATTACAGGCAATTATCAAAATGTCAGGGTTATAATGATCCATTGCCCTGTACCACGTTATAAGTCAGGTTAAAGGTGATAAACCAATGATTTGATGGATTTTATATTGTGTTTTATACACATACAGGCCATTTCAACTCTCTAAAACAAAATCAGTGTTTCATCTGGTATGGAGGAAATGTTATAGAGTTGAAGGTGCACTGTGTAACTTTTCTCGTGGAGAGTTCACCACCTGCTCGTCTTCATGGAGATATTACAGTTTTGCCTTGATTATTCCACAGTGTGGAAATAATCTTTGTAATCACAATAGAGACAGCTACGGAGAAGCAAGTCTGCACATGGTAAGAATTCAGGTTTTTAAGGTATTTTTGAGCTATAAAACGCCTGTAACTGAACAAAGTAAAGATAGATATACTTAATGCCCTACTGTAGAACATTCCAGGCAAAGAAATAACATTTTCATGGAGACAAGCAAATACCATAGAAGTTACATAGTGCATCTTTAAACCACATGTCCCAATAACAATTAATTTAGGTTACTTGGAAACATATACTTCAACATTGCGTGCCATTCATGTATCACTAAAAATCACTGAAGATGGCCTCAGTTGCATGAATCCCAGTGAACATGTGTTTCGAGGTCATGTGTTTGCCCATACAAAGTGCAGCCATGCGTTTATGTACAGCCAATGAATACTGAACTCATAGATCCATACATATTTATCATAGTACTCTTGAATATTTAATCTTTAGTGCCTACATACTGTACATGGTAGTCTTGATATACTTTGACAACATGGTGGTGCAGTGGTGTGGAGCAACATTGTCTTAGGCTGCACATTTGAAAGCTCAGATTGGCTTACTTCACCACACTAAACAGTGTCTGAACAGGGATGCTATGTAACTCAATGCCACTGAGTTTTCCGCAGTGTGATGTGTGTCATGACGACCATCAATTGCAGCACCGCATTCTATTTTCGTCCTAAACTCATCTCCAGCACATCCCTTATCTCTTATGTTAAATTCCTTATTATCTTTAAAGGGCCCATACTATGCTATTTTCTGACCAGTTCTTCTGTCATACAGAAACCTCTCTGTTCCACCTTGTGATGTCATGTGGTGATACAAGAAGTGGTCCACTTGTTTTTTAAACTTGATAAATTTTAACTAGAATCATTTGGATCATTTCAACCCTGGAATTGCCAATCTCTACTGAGCTAAAAGTGAAAAGTATCTGTTAACTTGAAAGCTGCTGCTTCATGACATCGCAAGGTGTAACAGAGCATTCTGAGCTTTGGAGATGTAGACAGGCAAATAATAAAATATCAACACAAAATATCACACCTTCAGGTATGTTTTGATGATGTAACAACATTCTAACATGGTTTAAAACTCACAATTCAATTTTGCATAATATAGGACCTTTAAGTGTCTTATTATCTTTAAAGAGTATGTGTTTACTATGTCTATATGCTAACTCAGTGCACATTCTGTTGCACATTTTACTGCATATTTCACTGCTGCATCTTCAATTGCACATTTTAATGCACACTGCACATTTTTGGACATCTGTAAATAGGTATTTAGTTATTCTTTGCACTGCTTTTAGATTTTGTCTTAGATAGTTTTTGTTTTGTCTTTATATTGAATTTTGTACACTGTCTTTTTTGCACTGCTTGCAGGCCCGGCGCCAGACATAAAATATTAAAGGTCCCATGGCATGAAATTTTCACTTTCTGAGGTTTTTGAATGTTAATGTGAGCTCCCCTACCCTGTTTAGGCCCCCCCCCCCCCCCCCCATGGCTAAAAGTTGCGAAATGTCTAAACTGAGCATTTGCGGTCCTTTTCTGCGTTACACAAACCCAGTGTTGAAACTGGCGAGTTCAGACAAGGCACCTTTTTGACGTCAGATCGGCAAATGCAGCTCCAGCCCCTCCCTCTGTCTCCGCTCAGCGTCCCTGTATATCCCGCCCAGAGAGTTTGGACTGTGAATGCGCTACGCAATGCGAAATGCGTTTTTTTATTTGCCTGGAGGCACCTGCGAGTGTTTCTAGGCTCGCAGGTCCCTTACCCGACCCTCTGGACCTCTGAAATACCAGTGGTTTAATTTTATTTTCTGTGTAAATATGCTTTTTTTCATTGCTAACTCTCTCATCTGTCTCTCACGGAAGGGCAGACACAGCGGAGCCAAGCTGCGCTAAGCTGCGGAGGAAACCCGCCCCCCCGCTCCTCAGCCAATCTCTCTGTCATTGCAGTCTCATTTGCAGTGAAGAAGCAACACTCAGAATAAAGCATTTTAGAGACATATCTAGCCTCATGAAGACTGTCATAGTCATATCTCATGCACTGAGTGTTGATTTTGAGGAAGGATTCATTTACAGTATTAGGGAACCATTAAGGAGCCATATAAAAGCATCAAGAAGTACCATGTCATGGGACCTTTAAGGGGGCGATGAGTTTATCACAGGGGGCGGGGTCGCGTTGCATCGCGCACACACACACACACACACAAATATCCCACAACAAAGTGCGCTCCTCGCATGCGTAATGGGTCAGGCGCGCTCCTTGAGAGCTTGTGTATTTAGACTACACCTTTGTAAGAGACTGACTGAGTAAGAGTAAAAAGTGATGAGAGTTTTTTTTATTATTATTATTTGAACGTAGACCCTCGGTCACGTGATCTCCTGCATACCACAAAACCAAGCCAACAACTGATCTGAGCAACGCCAAGAGACAGGGGGCGGGACTGATGACGTGAGGGGGCGTCGCCACCAAACCGTGACTGCTTGGCCAGGGAGAAACGAAATTTCGATTCACTGTATGTCGAACACATATGGCAAACTGACAATAAAGTTGACTTTGACTTTGACTAACTGCAAAATATCATATGCTCCATTTATCCCCCTAAGGTTCTGTTTATTGAGTTTTATTATTGCAACAAAAGCACGTTTATGCTGCCTCGTCACATTTACATTGTACTTATAGGAATCTGGACTGTTTTTTGTTATGTTTGGTGTTCTAGTCAGCACACATTATCTGCCTCTATCTTTTTCTGTAAGGCTCAAAAAGTCCTCAAATCACTTAAAGGAAAATTAACGTGTTTTTTTTACAATCTGAGCCTTCTTTTGGCAATAAAACAAGTAGTTTTACTCACCCATAGCAGTTGGTGTCAATTGGAGCAGTATCGCACAACTTATGTTGAGCCGTTCTGTTGTACCAATGATCCCGTATCCGTTAGCGTGAGTGCTCGGGGCACTGATTTGCGGTGTCCAAATAACACAAACTTTAGCACTTTTCAAATCACAGAAGATCGCTGTGTCAGGGTAGACTTTTAGTAGATTCCAAAACGTCCTAAAACCCGATATCACAACAGAAAAGTAAAGTTCAGAGCGGTGTTAGCTTCTTTCGGACTAGCGGTGTTTACAAAACAGCTGAGTTCACACATGCGCACTGTCCTCTCTGATGATGTCATCAAATGAAACTATAGCTGGATATCGGGTTTCAGGCCGTTTTGGAATCCACTAAAAGTCTACCCTGACACAGCGATCTTCTGTGATTTGAAAAGTGCTAAAGTTTGTGTTATTTGGACACCGCAAAGTAATGCCCCGAGCACTCACGCTAACGGATACGGGATCATTAGTAGAACAGAACGGCTCAACATAAGTTCTGCGATACTGCTCCAATTGACACCAAACTGCTATGGGTGAGTAAAACTACTTGTTTTATTGCTGAAAGAAGGCTCAGATTGTAAAAAAACGTTAATTTTCCTTTAACTGTAGCTCTTAGTTCACTCATTAAGCAGTCAGCATGCTTATACATTACTGCTTTACCTTCTGCACCCTCTTCTCTCATTTACTGTGTACACATCCATAAATCTCTTCTGTTCTTTGCTTTGTCCATTTGCATCTCATTATTTTTTACTAATTTGGTAACAACTTAAAGTTAGAAATAAATTGAATATTTATCTATTTATGATGTATAATTTAGCCTAATACAAAATATGTGGTTACTTGGTCAGGTGCACTGAGGGCCTTCTCTGAACTTCCATGTTTACTTGTGCATATGCTTCTTGATTTTATCACGTTTTACGCTGTAAGCGATCCAAGCACAAACATCTGGACTATATCTGGATTTTGCATGCCTGCATCTTCACTGAGCGTGAGGATGTAAACAGAAAAGACAGAAAACTTTCTAACTCTACTTCTATTTGAACACAGACAGCAGGTATGTGCGCAATATCTATCCAGATGTCTATTAAAAGCTTAAAACGTTTTTCTCAAGGGCACATCATTGGTCATTTTGTTTGTATGTCCCACGGACGGTGCATTAGTGCGGAACCCGGGAGGGCTCAGGGAAAAATCTTTTTTGAGGGGTGGCAAGAAAGCGTGTGCTCACTTTGCAAAGCGTGCCCTCCTTTTTTTAAGTCGCGTGTTCATGTAAGTAGAGGGTCCTCTCAGTTTACTAAATCGCACACTCGTTTAACTATAACGTGCGCTCGTTTACCCTGGTTTACTAAATCATGCGCTCGCTGTATGAAGTCGTGCCCTCGTCTATCTAAAACGTGCTCTTGTTTAAATTTGCTCAAAATGTGCACACAAGATGTATAAAATGTGTGCTCGTTTTGAAATCGTGGCCACGCTTTAGTAAATTGTGTTCACGAGGTATGTAACGTGGGCACGACTCAATTTTAGCAAGTACACAGTTTTAGTAAGACGACTCCTCGATTTAAGTAACTTAATAAACTGACTTAATAAAATGAGGACGAGATTTCACAAAACGAGGACGCGCTTTGCGAAGTGAGCGCACGCATTATTGACACATGCCAAAAAAGATGTTCTGTGAGCCTTTACGGGTTCCGTACATTAGTAGTCAAGTTTTGAGCGGGGTCGTGCGTGAGACTGCGTAATTTCCGAGGAGTGGGGGGGTACGAGTGAACAATTTTTCCCGAGGAGCGGGGGGGGCTTGAATTGCGTGCGGAAAACCAAACCGTTTTAATTAATCTTACTTTTTGGGCTCAGTGGGTGAGGAGGGGAGCTGGCGCTGTCTCACATCCCTGAATCTGAACTGCGGCGTGGAGGGAGGCAGGGCGGGGGAGTGGGGAGGAAATGAAGTGCTCTGATTGGCTGAAAGTTCTCTGTTTACATGCAGATCTGTGGATCTGCGTCTCAGCCGCAGAGTCAGTGAAAGTCAATGAAAACTTGAGTGAAACGGACGAAATGTGAGATCCATATGCGTAATTTAGAACAACAAAGCCATACAAGCGAACAAGGAGGTCAAAATTGCGTGCCCGCTACGCAAAATGCGTACATGTTGGCAGGTCTGACTGCATCTGCAACATCTCTTTGGCTTCATCTTTTTGAATCTGGTGATGGCATTGGTTATGTTTTGCCATCGTTGACTTTTTCTGTCATACGGAAAATTATTTTTGACAAAAGCAAAAGGGGAATTGCGTGCGGGAGGTTTTTTTTCGCTGAAAACGCGCGGTGCCTGCATAAACTGAGCCACACAGACCGATTTTCTGGGCACAAAAAAAAAAAAAATCAGCGTGACAAATGCCATGTGTGGCGTGTGAGTCGAATTGCGTGTGTCACACTCTCGATGCGTGAGACTTGAGAGCCCTGGATCATCCTTTTGATCGCCACTTTACTCGAATCGACGATAACGATACCGCGACGGCTTTTACGCGCGGCATCTGCATCTTTAAAACCTGCCAACTTCACTCCACATCACCACACACACACACACGCACACACACACACACACACACACACACACACACACACACACACACACACGCACACACACACACACACACACACACACACACACACGCACACACACACACACACACACACACGCAGCAGCGGCGTAGGAGGTTGGAGGAAATTATTGGAGCGAGAGAGAAGAGAGAGCGAGAGAGGAGGGAGAAGCAGACGCGCGGTGTGGGGATTATTTGGGCAAAGCGGCCGCAGCCACGGTGGATGTTATGCACATTGAGGCAAACGGCTGTGAGAAGAGCTCGGTTCGATCCAGTCTGCAAGTTCTTTAGCCCTCAACAAAGACACCGGCTAATGGGACGCTGATATGGTGAGCCAGCGTGTGTTTTCGCGTTGCTTCGTAGTTGTCACCGCTCCTCACGTGAACGATGGAACTTATTACAGCGGTTACGTGAAGGATCGTGCGCCTGGGCATGCGTTTTAGAGTGATCAAAACATACGTGTTCTTTTAGCGGCTCTGTTCTCGTTATCTTTCACTGATGTGACTTGTGCTGTCTGCTTACAACACGTTATATTATTTATTGATTTGTATTATTATTATTATTGTATACATATATATCAACGCCTCTGCTGCGTTGTCAACATAAACTGTAAGATAACGTTTCTTTTCTGTCTTTAAATCAGGGTTTTAATGTTGATGGGAGATTAAGGAGGCGCTTGGTTCGCTTGCTGCTGCCTAAAGGTTCAGTACTCTCCCTTTCCAATTATGCTCAGGGGTATTTTCTCAGGATACTGCCACAAACACTGCAATTGCAATTGTTATTTTATAGCTTAGTCATAAAGGGCAGTATTTTTGTACACTGCCCTGGCTGGAATATGCAAAATTACACGAGTACTTTGCTACAGTGGATTAGAGAGTTGATTTTGTGCCTGTGGATTTGACTGCTAACATGCTTTCACTGATGTAGTTTATGAACCCATTCTTTTGTGCTATAAGACTATTATAGCACGCCTAAGATGTAGTAATTATACTGTAGTTCCCACATTATAAGTCTGGTGCCATTTTGATTCATGACAATTGCATTTCCCTTAAGCCACTTGTGCAACAGTGGCTTTAATGTGGCATTATGTCTGTCAGCAGTATTCCAGACAATGTATGGCAGCGGTAATGGCCAGCAAATCAGTCATGCTTCTATTACAGCAAGAAAGGTGTCACAAGAAGAGAGGAAGCTGTCTGCACTGCTAAATAATTGTTCTTTGTTTTATTGTATAAGATAAAGTGATATTGATAAAAGAAGAAATTCAATTTGTCAACTGGACAAAGTTTGTTTGGTCGAAAACGTTTCGCCGCTCATCCGAGAGGCTTCGTCAGCTCTAATTAGAATGCTGGTAAGACACTTGCTTATATCTTGCTGCAGGGAGGAGCTAACTAGCTAACTACTTTCTGAAACTATCTCATTGGTTTCAGTCTTTTGTTTCTCTGGCGTCTAGATTACCATACCTATTCATCCCTACAACAACTGTTTTTAAGAATGGAATTATAGATGGGAGACAAATTAATTTGTCTCCCATCTATAATTTGTGGGAGACAAATTAATTTGGCAAATTAATTTGTCTCCCATCTATAATTCCATTCTTAAGCCTAGATCAAGCAAAAAGGGGAACAATAGGGCTAGACCTGGCTAGGTCAGGGCCAGAGGTGTGAAAAACAGTCGTTGTAGGGATGAATAGGTATGGTCATCTAGACGCCAGAGAAACAAAAGACTGAAACCAATTAGATAGTTTCGGAAAGTAGTTAGCTAGTTAGCTCCTCCCTGCAGCAAGATATAAGCAAGTGTCTTACCAGCATTCTAATCGCTAGTGTCTTACCAGTGTCGAGAGCTGACGAAGCCTCTCGGATGAGTGGCGAAATGTTTTCGACCAAACAAACTTTGTCCAGTTGACAAATTGAATTTCTTCTTTTATCATGGATTCTACCTGGACGACAGGGACTCTTCACGCATAAAGTGATATTGTGCACTTTCCTGTCAGGTGTTGGCAAGTTGATGGCTGAAACCTTTATTTATTTATTTATTTATTTATTTATTTATTTGATTGGAACAGAGCATGTTAATGGGCAAACATGACACAACATGAATGTAAACACTGGATTGTAACCTAAGGCTAATTTCTATCCGTTGTCCCAAAGGGGTGGGGTCATAGGGGGCCAAACAATAAAATATTGTACACTCCGCTCATTGCACAGCTCCCATTATTGCACACTCCACTCATTGCAACCTCTAGATCAGGTACTGTTTTTGCTTGTGCACGTTGCGGCTACATAAAGGCGTATACGACTGTGAGGCGGTCATGAACAAAAAAGTGTTTAGTGAAACAAAAAGAAACTTAAAGATATGCCTTATGCCACTGCATAGCACTGGACCTGCTAATTCACTCTCACTTTAAGACAAAAGATTCCATTTAGGTACATCCAAAGATGAAACTGATGGAGTTGTGCAAACTCAACTTAAATGAGAGCTTAGTTTTGTGGGGGGGTTTGTGTGTGTGTGTGTGTGTGTGTTTTTTTCAGTTCACATTAAGCAAGTTGTTTGCAACCTGTTTTATGATGTAAGCCTGCTACTCCTGGGTCAGAGGTGCCTTGCCACATGCCATTCTGTGGAAGAATAAATACGTAGCCCAGCTGATCTGTGGCTGTGCGTGTGTGTATGTGTGTGTGTGTGTGTGTGTGTGCGCGCATGCCACTGCAGCTGTTCTTCTTCTCCAAGAGATTACGTTTCACAAGAAGTGATGGATGCCAGTGTCTGCAGAGCTGGTGGTGGTGTGCATCTATGTGGATGCAAATTTGTCAGCACATTTTTAACATCCCTTACATACAAGGTGTCGAGGATGTGCCTATATGTAGATTTGTCTGAAGTGCTCAGGGCCCTTTCCCTGCTGGGGTTAGGTAGGGTTAAGTAAGAGAGGTGACCGTAAGGTCATGGATGTTATGAGTCGGCTTGGTAATTATAGTGAACGGGACTTTTGGTTCCCACAGGCCCGAACAACTCTGGCTCAATTTGGAAAACATGAGCTGGTCATTTTCATTGCACTAAAGAAAGTAAGAGTTGCAAGAAAATTACAAGAGCACATTGTGAGAATTAAAAGCATGTGTGAATGGTGATGATTATAGGGTCTGTAAGCACAGAATGGCAACTACATTTCCATCACTTAGTGTAAGTGAATAAATTATGCACTTAGGGTGTCTGGAAAAGCTATACTAAAACTAAAGTACAAAATAAATCAAATAGCATGTACCAAGTTTGTGCTGGTGTTGAGCTGTGATGTTGAAAAGGGGATCTGTTCTGTGAAATCCCAATCAAATCACTGCACACAAGTAAACTATTTTTACATGATATACATTTTAGATATGTAAACATGAAGTGACTCCCATGTCATTTAATATATTGTATCGCTGAAGTAGGGATCATTACACAAGTTCGCTTAAACAAGCTCGAGATCGCACTTTAGAGGCTTCTGCTGCTGCTTCAGTCCGCCAGAGTCCGACTGCGCCGCTGCTCACTCCAGGAAACAGAGCTCTGGAGGCAGTGTTTGGACCACTGAGAGGACACAACCCCACTATTGATTTACCTGCTACTCAGAGAGGGCAGCTTACCCAGCTCTGCATGGCCCCACGATCATCTTTCTCACCTGCGTTTCCGGGTCTGTATGTCCAGCCCCCTGCCCGCTCCCACACCACTCAATAACACATTTTCTGTCATTACAAAGCTTGCCTTTAAACCCCCTCTTGTCTTCCATCATACAGTCACACCCACATACAGACTGTGAATACGTAATTAATAAGCATAAGTCTTCACCTGCGGAGCCGAACATATGGTTAGATATTAAAAATTTAACTTCAGACTTCTCTCTGTTCTGAATTTTCCGGCACTTTTACTTTTCTGTCACACCACCTCAGATCTCGTAAACCACAAACTTGAATGTTTTCATATGTTCTTTTTGTAATTCAAGCGCTGGTGGAACATGGACTAGTGAAAATGTTTTTACTCAAGGACATAAAGCCACAGTATTCAGAGGCAGAAATACGCAGATGAGATTTCCACATTTTTGAGCCAGCTACTTTATTAGATATACATTTTTGGGCAACCCGTGATTCTGATATTCTTGCTTTGTCCTGTATTCCATCTTATAGCCATCTTCCAGTCATCTTATTCTCCTCTGATTTTTATTTTGTGTACGGAGCATCTGCCATCTGTTTGTCTTAATTTATTGATTTGTCTTGAATATTTCACAGTACTTATTGCATTAAAGGTGCACTGTGCAACTTTTCTGGTGGAGCTTATCTGCATGGAGATGTTATAACTTCCTCTGTAATGTTCCACGCTATGACATTAAACATCCATCTAGCATTTATTCATTATGGGTGTTTCTGTTACGCAAAAACACAATAATTCCCTCTGTGAATAGTGGCGACTCTCCACAGATCTGAGTTGCAATGTAGCGTAGTGCCGTAACCTGCTCATCTAGACAGGTTTAATCTGTACTGTGGAACATTCTAGACAAGGCAATAACATGTCCACAGAAACATGCTGGTGGCTCAGTGCACCTTTTTACAATACACCCTGTATTCATTTACAGAAAATAGGCCTCTACAGACCTAACCTGCAACTTGGCCTGGTAGTTTCACCTGCTTTCGTTTTTATGCAGTGCACCTTTTAGGGGAAAAAAAACATGTACAGTATATACTTTTTTAGAACAAAAACAGTTGTTTTTTTTATTGGAACAAAACAAGTAAAGAGTAACATATAGGCAGAGAGGAGAGGTTGTGGTTGGAGTTGGACCCCCATCCCAATCACATGGAGATACTCTGGGACAACCACAACAATTTAGTTTTCCTTTCTCCTCCTCGCACAGACCAAACACTCGCAGGCCTTCACGAATAAAGCATTTCCCAACTCTTCTGCCAATTCAGAGGTTGTCATCTTCCTCTCAGCTGCCCGTTTTTCTTCTATCCCCACAGCATGCCTGATGGTCTGACAGAGCCCACTGGTGCCAGACCACAAAGCCCTATTTTCCCTATGCAGTTTTTTTTTTTCTCTCTCTTTCTCTCCCTCCATCCATCTGTCTAGCCCTGCCCCTCCTCGCCACTAGAGTTTAATCTGTGGCAGGGACTTAGCAGCATGGTTAGTAGGGACTTTTCATCATCATTTTCTTTTGCCCCCACTAAAAGATTGGCGGTTTGTTCAACACCTTTTAATGTGCTGGTAGGCCTGTCACGATAATAAATTTTAAAGTTTGATATTTTGCTAAAGTTGAATTATACCACAAAAACTGTTCTAGACATAAAATATTGTTAAAAAAAATAGTTTGCATCTATAATGATTCATAGAAGTTATTAATTCAACCTTTTACAGCTTAAATCTTCTCATAGTCAAGTAAAAACCAAAGATTTCTCAGTAGTGCGAAGAAAATGTACACATGATAAATACTGACCCCAAAAAAATACTGTATAGCATTTATCGTGACAGGCCTATGTGCTACTGCAATTTTTTTTGTTTGTTTGTTTTTTTCATCTGCTCTTTTGTCTAATTCTATCTTTACCATTTGTTCACAGATGCCTTTTTATGAATTTGCGTCATATACATACAGCCTGTAACATACCCTACCATTCCTACAAAACAATGTGAACAATGGAGTTGAATATAAAAAAACATTTTGAACTGAAGATGCTACTTTCAGGTCGAGACAGTGTTTTGGATTCATACCAAAATGAATCATTG
The DNA here is from genome assembly GCA_036785185.1 of Paratrypauchen microcephalus. Lineage (NCBI taxonomy): Eukaryota > Metazoa > Chordata > Actinopteri > Gobiiformes > Gobiidae > Paratrypauchen > Paratrypauchen microcephalus. The sequence goes on along the minus strand of JAVJIX010000009.1, from coordinate 10,950,567 downwards.
TGACCATGACCCAGTTCTGACCTTTAAAATTTTCACACGGAAAATAAAAATGTAATGTTTATTTAAGCGCCCTTGGCAAACATTGTTTTTCACACCTCGCTAAAATGTTTACAGTGTGTTCTAGCTGTCAATCACAGAGCTCAGTCTATACAAGACTATATTTCATATACTATAAGTATTTTTATTAGACTTACTTAAAGTTTAATGATCTGCAAGGGAACTCATGTGGGCACAGTAGCTCACACATCCCAATATATTACAATAACAAAGAGCAAAAATATAAATGGTTATAATAAATTCAAAATAAGTTTCAAAAATAACAAGAGTCAAATAAGGCATAATTATGTACTATATATGTACGAGTAAAATAAATAATGTAGAAATAGAGTAATGCAAATATATTTAGGAAGTTTCCAGGAGCTACTGTGACCTGCTGCCTTTTTCAGATCACCACCACCACTTAACCTTTAGATCCCTAAAAATTCTGCTTTCATCCACTGACTTCTAAAATGACAATCTCTATTCATAGACAGTCCCTAATCCATATGTTCCCTCTGCCTGTTTTTGCCATCTTCACTGGCAGCCACTCCAACTGCACATCTGTGTTTTTTTTCCCCCACACATTACCTGTCAATCAAACATCGCGGTGCATATTTTTTGTCTCCTCTTCTTACTGTAGCACTACTAACTTTATTTGCTATGTGCATTTTTGCTTATGTATCATTTTTCATGCCAGTCGATCTTACCCCTGTTAAATGCTGCCAACCGCCAGGTGTTGAGAACAATAAAAGCCCCCTTCTTTCATGTCAACCTAATATGAATCACTATTATGTTATATCAATCAGAAGCTGAGCACACACGCTAGACATTTTTATGAACGATTCGCGGATGAGGACTGTGGCTATAGCGGGGAATTTTCCAGTCCATTATGCGACTTGAGTGTTTGCTTTACTATCCTCTATGGGAGTCTTTACCTCCGCCGCCTTGGCTAGGTCTCTGCTGTTCGGTCCAAGTGTGCTTCTCAAAATGGCCACCCCAGTCTTCTTGATGTAGCCAGACGGATTAGCTGTGTTTGTCTCTGGTAGTGTAATTAATGGGCTTTGATTATATTTCCCCATTTGATTTTTCAATTCAATCCATGCTTTTATATTGTCCTCCCTGGGTTCATCATCTTACATTCTGTTGTTGTTTCGTCATTTATTCTCTCTAGGGAAGCTGTGCATTAAACACAAATCCATCTCTTCTTGCCTATGTTCAGGAATTAGACTGCCGCATTCCCATTTCCTGAGACTTCCCGAGGCACCTGGGATTAAACTGTGTGATGGTGTGTGCCTTTCCTGATTGTAAAACGCTTTTGGACATTGACAGCTCTAGTGAAACGGCTCCAATGAGGATGAAGTTTGTGCATGTGTGTGTGTCAGTGTAATCTCTTTACAAATACAGCATTTGAAATAAATCGCAGTGCCCTGTCCTCATAAGACAAGATGCCCCAGGCCTGGCATACCCACTTGGAATACTGTACGGCTATTGAAATGAAAATGAAAATGGATCATACATATTCATTTGTTACATTTTATTTTGATGTGTGTGCTGAAGGATTTAAGCTGTCCATTGATATGCAACTTGTTAGAATCCAGGATTATTTTATTATGACCCACCACCGTATTATACAAATAATACAATAATAATACGGTAAAATAATATTTTCCTAAAATGTATTCTTCTTTCATTTTTTTTGGCTTAAAATTATGTTCAAGGAAGCCTCTAGTAATCCACATTTGTGCCAAAATGACAATATTATGTTATTTTATTGTGGTCACTTTTTCCCTCTATTTAAATACACACACAGTCAGACACACACATTCGAAAATTTGTGGTTACTTTTTGGCCATAGTATAAGATTTAAGCCACGAAATGTTCAATTGATAACTTCTATGACTCATTACAGATGCAAACTAAGTACTAAAGTGTTTCATTCTGCTGTTTATTTATTTCAGCTCATGTTTTTTTTTTAACAATACCGTACATTTTGAATAGATTTGTTGATTAAATCTGCTGTTTGGTTGCATTTTGCTTCAGTATTATTGTTTATTGTCTATATTTACTTCAGCAAAATATCGATCTTCAAACTTTGTTATTGTGACAGGCCTATGTGAAAGCGTTTGTTTGTAATACATGGCTTTATAGAGTCAGGCAACATGTTCCACTGTGGCCTTCGCTGAGAAATCCAATTGTCCAACATGGAGTGATGGAAAGGTGTGATACAGTTATGCATACAGGCTATTCCCGTGCATCATAAATATAATGTTTCTGTCTATTCCAGAGTTTTTGCATGTAATCATTTATGCATGAGACCTACAGGTTTTCTAAAAATATGTAAATTTGATTCCTCCCTTTAGGGAATGAGATGCCATCAACATAATCCGAACATTAGCATGATGTGACTTAACAGCATGCTTAAAACAAATCACCACCTTGTCTCTGCATCATTACCCCGTGTCCATTCTTCACCTTGCACACATGCGCTATGAAATGACTTCCTCCTCTCTGTCTCTCTCTCTCTCTCTCTCTACCTCTGCCACTCTTCACTTTCTGTCTTTCTCTTTCTTCACCTCTCCCTCCCTCCATCCCTCCCTCTCTCCATCCCTCTCTAATGTATCCACAGAGCCTGTACTCGGCACACCCTAACTACTGCATTCCTGGACAGCCTAAGAAGCAGGAAGTGCCTTAGCAGGTCTCTCAGTATCTCCGTATTAAATTAGAGCAGTCATTTAATACATCCCTGTGTGGAGATATAGCTTCACTTACCCCTGCGCATCCTCCCTCACCCACCATAGCAGAGACACCTAACAAACTGCAGCTCAGCCCTGCTTCTTTCAAAAGAGCCTTCTGTAATAGCTTTATTGAGAGTAACAAGGTTGTCTTCTAGAGTTACAAGGCAGTTCTTGGCCTCTGTCTCGACTTAGATGTCGATAAAATGTGTGGAGATCTTTTCAGTGTCTATATCGTAACTTTGAACTAATGCACACGCGCTAGCAATTTGATTACAACCAGCTGATTTTTCCATCACTACCCAAATATGCAGCCTGTATACAAACAACACAGTTCAATAATGTTCATTCGATTTTAATGTAATTTTAATGTAATCATTAATTAGGTGCTTGGATCTCTATAAGTGAAAGGGCTACAGCCAATACTTTTGTTCAGACAAAACATGCAGTTTGGAGTAGAGTTCAGACTTCAGAGACAGAAACTTGATTACTATGTGATAAATGGTATTGCATGACATTTTGGTTTGTTATATTACACAAAATTGATTCTTGTGAGCTTTAAGCCATATTACAATGTTGTTACTTGGAGTGTTTTGTTTCATTCTCACATATTTGAGTGAGATTGGCAGTTCCAGGCCTGAAATCCTGCAAATGATTCTAGTGCAGGTCTATGGTGTTTTCTCTTTGAGAGAAGAACTCCTACAGATGCAGGATTTGTGTGTCATTTGTGAATGAAACAAAACAACAAAATAACTCAAGGTATTGGAGCTATCTAGGACTGTAGACTGTAGGTGATGTATGCTGGAACAATACTCCAGTGAAGACGGGCACTTGAATGGATTTGAGGAGCTTTAATGCCCTTCTATCTATCTTTTTATCTATCCTTTCATCTGACCTATCCTTTCATCTGGTTATCTATAAGCACATTTAAATCATATTACTAACTGAAAATGACACACATAAGCTGTGTCCCAATGCAAGGGATGCAGCCTTCAAAGGCCGGGTCCTTTGATGGAGCCTCCACAGACCGCAAAGGCTGTGCTGAAATGGGACAGGTCTAGCCCATGGAGCCGCTCCCGTCACCCAGCGACCAAGATGCTAACGCTAATGCTAACAATACGCACCAAGCAAATTACACACATGGATTAGTAACAAAGATTGCATACGGTAATCATACGGTTGGATTTTGAGACCAAGTTATTCTAATAATTCATCCAGTCACCCAAATCTCATGCCTAAAAAAGAAAACTTGTTTAAAGATCCCATGACATGGTACTTCTTGATGCTTTTATATGGCGCCTTAATGGTTCCCTAATACTGTAAATGAATCCTTCTTCAAAATCAAGACTCAGTGCATGAGATAGCCCCATGAACACAGTCAGAGACAAAAATATCTCTCTGAAACACTTTATTATGGGCGTTGTTGCTTGAATGCAAATGAGGAGGACAGAGACAGGCCAGTGCAGCGGGTGGGGTTGTGGCCAAACTCTCCGCTCTTTCCTCATTTAGCGGTGCGGTGGTGCTCTAGCCCCACTTCCGCGTTTAAGCGCAGAGGAAGATATGAGACGCCTTCCATTGAAAAATAAACACATTTCCACAGAAAATAAAATTAAACCACTGCTGTTTCAGAGGTTCGGAGGCTCGGATAAAGGACATCCAAGCCTGGAAACACTCTCACGTGCCTCCCGGCAAATAAAAAAACGCATTTCGCATTGCGTAGCTCGTTCACGGTCCAAACTCTCTGGGCATGATTTCCAGAGACGGTGGGTAGACATCCAGACGGGGGATGGAACTGCATTTGCATTTTTCCCCGAGCGTGACGTCAGAAATTTCCCTTGTTCAGAATCGCCCGTTTGGGCTATCTTTTTTCAAACGTGGAAAAGGACCGCATTTGCTCAGTTTACACATTTTTGCAACTTTTAGCCATGGAGGGGGGGCCCTAAACAGGGTAGGAGAGCTCACATTAACGTTAAAAAACCTCAGAATGTGAAAATTTCATGCCATGGGACCCTTAACTTTTGCAAAATAAAATGGCTATATTTCGGGGATACATCAGAAATAGGCTGAAATAAGTTTCAAAACAGTGATGAGATATGCATTATTAATTAAGGATTTTTATATTGACCAGGGATTACATTTATACAGGGAATGCATTTAAGTCAGTTTATAAAGAAATACATCTCTCCTTTGAGAAAAGATGGTTAATTATACCATCAAAGGAACTTCTGGAAATACTTTATCATAATGTGAATAGTCAAACATTAAACCCATTACACACATTCAGTGCATCAATAGGTTAGTAAAAACAACTGTCAGTGGACTCTCAAATAGTTCTTACCTTTTTGCTGAAGCAGGTGATAAAATGGAACAAATTATCTTTACAAAATATCAAGTGGATTTACCAGGTCAAATGTCAGTATAGCTGCGCAGTACGCAGTTACTCCACTAACAGTTATAATGGGGAATTTAGAACCCAAGGTATGTGTAGAATCCCTCAGTTGTCCAGGTAGAATCCACGGCAAAAAGGAGAAATTCAGTTTGTCAACTGGACAAAGTTTATTTGTTTGTGTTTTTTTTTTTTTTTGATGAGGCATGTTTGAGGCAAGGCATGTTTTTGATGAGGAAACATTATTATAACAGATCAGACCCTTTGTATGAATTAATTAAAAAGATTGATCTCTGTCATGCTTTTTTGTGGTCATAATGCGATACTTTATGTGTGCAGTTTTTGTCCATACCCTATACAGTGGTACCTCACCTTACGAAATTAATTCGTTCCAGAAGTGGTTTCGTAACGTGAATTTTTTTATAGTGTAACATTTTTTTATAGTGTAACATTGTGTTCTGCGTAGAGACTGTAAACCCAGGACTAAACGTGGACTATACCAGGTCTAGACCAAGCGAGGCTGAGGTTGAGGCGAGCAGCGACTGCGTGCGTGGGGTTGGGGGGGCGGTGTGTGTGCGCGGACACATGTGTGATAGCGCAGCATGACCTGGCGCGGGGCTGCGAGCCGAGACCCGTGCTTTAACCGTGCCAGGTCTAAACCAGGTCTAAACCAGGTCTGAACCAGGTCTAAACTCCCGCGTGCGGGTCTATTTCCTGGTTTCGTTTCGAGTCACGGCTGAGGTGAGCAGCGAGGACTCCCCTCGGGACCGCACGCAGTCTGAGCGCATGAACGAACGCAGGCAAGAGCCACGATGGTCTAATCCTGGTTTAGACCTGGTTCAGACCTGGTTTAGACCTGGTTTAGACCTGGCACGGATTGAGCACGGGTCTCTGCTCGCGCCCCGCGCCGGGTCATGCTACGTTATCACACACGTGTCGCGCACACACACACCGCCCTCCTCCTTCCCCCCACACTTCACTATTAATACATTTTGTTGAAAATCTATGAAAGTTTGAGTGTTTAAACGAGAGACAAATGTGAGAAAAGTTTAAATTCAGTCTGAGAAAAGCGTATAATGTGGGTGGCTGAGCGCGCTTTATTTGAATTTTTGAGATTTCGCGTTTCGTAACTTGAATTTTCTTTCGTATCTAGAGACCAAAATTTAACGTGAAGGCGTTTCATAACTTGAAATTTTCGTTTGTTGGGTCATTCGTAAGGTGAGGTACCACTGTAATTGTAAATTATGAACAAGAGCATGTAAACACGAATACATTGTACTGCTGAGAAGTAGAAATTCTTCGTCAACTCCGAGTCTTATTGTTGACATTTAAATCAGCAAACCCTGCACACTTACTTACACATACTGACTAATTCTTCTTTTTTGTCTGAGACATTTTCTAAAACACACACAATGAGCTTCTGGTCATCCAAAACACCCCATTCCTTACATGTAATTGGTCCTCAGTTGTAGTTGCTGTCATGTTATTTTTATACAGGTTCAGAACGCAGTCACAGCACAGATTGATGCTGCTTTCTGCACAGCACCGGTGACCCTTGATTCCCATAGAGCCGGATTGTGTCTGTATAGAGTGGTGTGATATGGACATGTGATTGTGAAGCTCAGAACTACATAATAATAATAATAATCACTGAAACATGAAGAAAATGTGTGGAATAAACTCATTCAGATGCATATACACAGTACATAGACGTTGGCGATTCATGTTCTATTTTCAACGAAGAATATAAATTACATAGTTGAAACTAGATGAGGTTTATGTAAATCCATGGAATTTGTGCAGGATTTTAAATATGTTTGATCACAGGTTTACTGCCTATAGTGCTGTCACGATACTACATTTTGATACCTGTTTTTCGATACATTTAAAAACCATATTACCTGCACAGGAAATACACCAATCACCTAAATGAGGACTGCTATAAGACAACTCTTCTCTCTGATTGGAATTCAGCAGCCAACTCCAGGCCTGGCACCCGCTCACAAACATCCACACCGCAAAGGAGTTTATGAAAAGGTTGCGCTCCCAAATGGGCTGAGCAAATTCACATACGCACACGAGGCACACAACTACACACACAGCATACATTAAGTCGCTTCACCAAATTGCCTGCCAAGCACATACACACAAACAGAGCTGTTGTTGCGGCCAATTGCAAAGAGCCTAGCCATGCTGCACTGCTCTCGTCGCACACTATTTAGCTGCTCCTCTCTGTGCGCTGGGTGGTGGCCAGTAAAATGGTGGCATGTACTGTAGAAAGCAGCTGCTGGCTTCTATTGATTCAGCCCAGCAGGTCTCTGAGGATCCACACAGTGCTGCCGTCTCAGTGCGGGCCCACAGATGAGAAGTGGCTGTCTGGATAAGGGACTGTATAAAGTGCATTTCTGTGGTATGTACGTGCTGTTCCCACTCTCAGCAAAAAAGCACCACTCTCTAGATAAGTCTCTGTTGTGAACTCCATAGGTCCCAATGGGAAAACTACTGGAAGCTCCCATGCGAGCAATTAGTGGTAATGTGTTTTCATCTGACGTGTTTATCCACTGTAAAATGTGGTGTGTCCTCGTAATAACAGTACATAGGACTGTGCACAATATTAGATATTATGCAGTTAAATTTACACATTACAAATGCACAGTCTATGTTACTATAGGTTCTGTTCTATTGTCCAAACACATTCATGTGTTAGGTCAGTGGTTCTCAAACTTTTCACAGCAAGTACCACTTCATAAAATATTTGTTTTTCGGTTCCAGATTTAATCCAGATTACACAAAATGAACCAGCTACTTAAATCAACACAATAATAAAAAGGATTGTTATTATTATCTGAACACTTAACTAGTGATACATGTATTGTATTGACACTTTGCAGCTGATGTCATCAACATTACCAGCACATTTGTAATGCTAATTGGAGGCTCTAGTCTCTTTGAAGCTCTGTTACTCAAATTAGACTTAAATCTAATCTTTTTGACAGTTTGCTAATGTGTGCATTGTGTCAACATGGTAACTGCTAAACCTGTCACTATATACATACAGCTCTGGAAAAAAAATAAGAGACCACTGCATTTTTTTCTGAAATCAGCATCTCTACATGTATTACAGCTATTCCATTCCAGTGTCTGTTGAATTCCAACACAAACACAAAGCTGAGCTACTTCAGTTCTTGCACCAGGAGTGGAATAAAGTCACCCAAGAAGAATGGGAAAGACGGGCGGCAGTAGCTCAGTTGGTAGAGCGTTTGTCCACTGATCCAAAGGTTGGCGGCTCAAATCCCGCTCTTGACATAAGAAACATCAGTGGTTGAGCGGTCAGATCCACTGACCCACAGGTTGGTTGGTACGATTCCAGCTCCCACAGATGAATGCTGCCGTTGTGTCCTTGGGCAAGACACTTAACCCACCTCGCCCCCAGTGTCTGCGTACACTGGTGTGTGAATGTGTGTGTGAATGGGTGAATAGTTCCTTGTTGTAAAGCGCTTTGGGTGCCTTGAAGGTGGAAAAGCGCTATATAAAGAGCATGCGGAGAGCATGCCAAGACGCGTGAAAGCTGTGATTAAAAATAAGGGTTATTGCACCAAATATTGATTTCTGAACTCTTCTTAAGTGTAAACATTAGTATTATGTTGTTTTTAAATGAATCTGATCTTGTTTCTTTGCATTGTTTGAGGTCTTAAAACATGTATTTTTTTATTTTTTATTTTGACCATTTGTCATTTTCTGCAAATAAATACTTTAAACGACAATATTTTTATTTGGAATTTGGGGAAATGTTGTAAGTAGTTTATAGACTCAAACTAAAATGTTCCTTTTGCCAAAACACATACCTATAAGTAGTAAAATCAGAAAAACTGATAATTTTGCAGTGGTCTCTTATTTTTTTCCAGAGCTGTATATACAGGTAGAACACCCCCAGCATGATGTCACTGCAAAGTATCAATATGCGCTCTATTGAGAATAAATAATTATTTAAAAAAAAAAAGTTCACACATTTTAATAATAAAAAACATAATGTCAACATGTACTTTATATTCTTGCTAATGTCATAACAATTAGTGTGAAATATATTGCGCAGCTGTTTGCATCTAGATCAAAGTGTGTCACCTTCTCATATCCCCCCTTCATATTTTCACTCTCAGAAAAACAAACAAAAGAGAAGTTACCGTTGCAATATAAATAATGCAAAGACTGAGATTGGGGTCAAATGCTTTGGATTCCACAACCACCCCAGCCTCTATAGCACATATACTCATGCAAACACACATAGACAAACCATACACATACACACACATACACAAACAAACCATGCATTGTGATCTTTACCTATCAGCCATATCAATTCCCACGTGTCCTCACTAAGTGTAATAACGCGCTCATTATATGCTGCCATTGCAATGTGTAGCCCTGTACTATACACACTGGGGCTTTAGCAGTGTGTCCCACCATGACAAAGCATGACAAATGAGCCTGCTGGGTGCGCATTTAGGTCCCGGTTGTAGTCCTCCAGCCCCCCCGCTCCTGTTCTCTTCTCCCTTTCACAACTACGACAAGGGCAACTCGGCCATCCCCGGCACCCACAGCCCCTATCCATCAGACTGCTGCCATAACCTGCCTGAGCCTGCTGATCGATGACCTCTACATCCAGATGTAGCGGGCTATCACAGTTTGGGGAGGTGACAAATAGCATCATTATGTGTCTTAATAGTTATTATCAGTCTAGTTTTAATGTATTGGTGTTTGTGGCATGCAGGTTTGTTCATTTTCTCGAGATAGAATAGTTAAAGGTTCCATATTAAGCAAAATTGACTCTTGTGAGCTTTTAGCTTACCATACCTGGAGTTGTTTTTTGTTTCATTCACACATGTTTGAATAATACTTATTAGTCTGTTTACATTGCCAAAGCTTAAAAGGCTCTGTTCTACCTTGTGATGTCATGAAGCAGTAGTTTTCAAGTTAATAGCTACCTTTTACCTTTTCCTTTTGTAGAGATTGTAAATTCCAGGGCTGAAATTATCATAACTATTCTACTGAAGGTGCATGGAGTTTAGAAACACAATGGAGCACTTCCTGTATTAGCATGACATCACAAGGTGGAAGAACACAACCTAAATAAACAACATTGTAATATGGATCAGAAAATAGCATAATGTGTACCCTTTAAAAGCATAGTTTTATTAAAATGGGTTTGGTTATTACTTGATGGTAGTAATATTTTCAGTTGTTTTAAAATACATGCCAGGTTAGGATAGTTAAATTATTAATCTAGTAGTTTTCAGAAAAAGTCCATGTTTTGACCTCCTCCTCAGATTTGTTTATGTCCGCCTCACTTCACACACAGCTGCTTACAGAATGAGACATGGGCAAAGGATGAAGTAAACAGGTGGAACTAAGCCTATTTACTGTCCATAAATAATTTTTTAAAAAAATTTTTGAAGCAGAGTTCTGACTTCAGAGAGAGAAATTTGACTATATTTTGTGTTATAGTATTACATGACATTTTGGTTTGTTTTTAAATGTTCTGTATCTCATCAAAGACATACCTTGTGTTTTGTTTCATTCACACATATTTGAGTAATCCTTTATTGTTAATGTGTCTGCATCTCCAAAGTTCAAATTTCTATATTTTACCTTGTGATGTCATGAGGTAGTAGTTACCTTTTACCTTTAGTTCAGTAGATATTGGAATTTTTTTGAACAAGGAATATGTTTATCATTTGATCCAATCTCCTTTTTTTAATTTTTTTTTTTTACAAATACTTTAACTTTGCTTTTAACTGACAGTTCTCTTTTTGTCAAAATCCAACCACTAGTTTTAAAGCTAGATCACTAACTGACATCTACTAACCAACCAAATTATGCTTGCAAAACTTACATTGAAGTAATTGAACGTGTAATGTAAATTGAATTGTTGTTCACTATATGGCATGGTATGGCCTTGATGGCAAGCCTTTGAAGGATTGTTTGATAAACCCCTAAAGTGATAATACACACCGTTAATCCTAACAGAAACAGTTGTAATGGATGCGAGTGGGCTGCATTGCAAACAATAAATCATCTCACTATAGCTTACAGTGCCTTACTTAGAAACACTAATCTAATGTTTGGACTAGATTATAATGTATATCAGTTGTATGACACTAATGCATTTGAGGCTTCAACATGCAATGGTTAATATTGATCTATGTATTTGGGTGGTATATTGTTGCCATTGCATGCTATTCTTTATAAATGTAAAAGAAAAAAAAAATTACATTCAAGTTAAGGGTGGGAGATCTGGGAGTGTCAGATCACGATTTTGCTTTTATCAATATTCAAATGAACTTCAAATTGTCTTGAAGAGGTAACTACAGTAATTTACTTCTTTTGAAAATTCACACTTGCTATTGGTCAAATCCCCCTGTCACTCACATGTGACTGAACGAGGAACGTTAATTGGTCGCAAGTGTGTGTTACCGAGCTGCATTCAAGGGAAAAAAAACTGTGGATCACTATATGATGATTTTACCAAAATCGCCACAGGAATAAGATCATGATTTGATTTTTCTCACCATATTGCCCAACCCCATAAGTGAAGTAACAGTTATGCTTTGATAAACACGTTTGAATTTATTCAACGTTTTTGATACTGATTCATTCATTCCTGCATGCTGATGTGGTTGATATTGAGATCTAGATTTAGTCTTTTATTATTTTTGCCTTGCACAGTTTGTTCTATGGAAATTCATTTCTGAACATGTAATCCTTTGCTATGAGTGAAAAACAGAGCCAAAAGATGTTACCTGATGGTAAGTGTTTCATGGACTCATGCATTCAGTATTCAAGGCTTTCCTTAAAAGGCTTTGCAATGTTAGTGAAAATGTGTTTTAACTGCAGTTTTTTACTGTATCAATGCTGAAAAACAAGCATTGACAGCAAAAGTGCATCCATTGTCGTGGTATCACGTTATATCCATAGATTCAGCACCTCATCATTATTGGAAGCTACTTCAATACATAAGCTCTTTTTCTTAACCTAATCCTAAAATCAATTTCCTAAGTAAAGCAGGACATAGCCATGCTATTCCCCATCCTTCTGTGTTCTTGGAACGATGGATTTTGGAAGGATGTTATTCCCCAACCTACTGTATTCTTGGTGGATTCATTGTGTGTAGAATTGTTCTTACCACCTTCATGTTCTGCTCTTGTTGGCTTTCCCTGCTGACCCCTGACCCCTAAATCCTGCCCTACCATGATCAGTCACAAATGACATAATCAACACACTGAAATGAGAACTTGATTTGATTGGCAGCTGTAGTGCTTCATCCATTAACTTTTATCAATATTTATCAAATCAGTGCATTTTTCATATTTATTAATCTCTCAATCATTGTGGCATTGTGGAGAACAGAGAACTATGCAGTGTTTTCAAAGCAGAAAGGAGTGGTCTATTGTTCAATATTCTTCTCATGGCCTCTTGATACTAGTTCCCTCTGTAACACAAGCCCTGTGATGCCTGTCACTAGCCATAATGTATACAGCTGCATACAAGGCTGCTGTCTTCTGAGGCCTGTGAATAAAATACGCTACAGGAGAAAAGGAGATCCCATATGGTCTATGCACCACCTGACATGTGCATGTATGGATTTTAACACGTTTTCTCAGTGTAAAGTTTTGTGCTTTAAATAATTTAGAGATCTTTAAAATAGTTAAAGATATGTTATCCATCCATCCATCCATCCATCTTCTTCCGCTTCTCCATTTCTGGGTCGCGGGGGTCAGTCCAAGCAGATCTGCCGCCCAGAACACAATGCACCAGCCCCCATGAAAATTTTGCACAACTAGAGATACACAGGTGGTTAAGAAAAGTTATTTCTCACCATTAAGTGCTAAATAAGCTGTGGTAATAGATTTTCAAACCATGTAAGCTGGAGGTTGGTGGTTTAAAAATTAGGTTTGAGGTTTCAAATGTTCTGTGACTCTTAATTTGTTCCTTGCTCATGTCTGTGAATTTGGGTGAATCGCCCTCACACAACTAACCTGCTCTCATTCCAACTTTTTAGCACAGTAGTATTTCAAACTACATTATATTTCCTCCAGAGTCACGTTTCATCAAATGTTTTATAAATTGGATGCTATTACAATTTACTCTATGTTGACCATTCACCAAAGAAAGAGTCATGTAAAATAAAAGGGCATTAATGGGGAAAAAAGACATTTTGTATACTAAAAATCAGGATAAGATAATCAACATTTTAGAACCTACTTATGCCTGATGTTTTCTTATAGATCATTGTTGTTTTCAATTATAACAAAGTACATTATTCTAACAGTTATATATGGAACTATTCAGAAGATTAAAATTATAATTAATCATATCCATAACATTTTAAAACTATTAGCAACTTTAAGAATTATTAGGAGATAATCGTTAATCGCAATTAGTTTGGCCAAATACATAGAACCAAATGACAATATTGTTCCATGCCGAGTTGTAGGTTTCAGATAGATGATGAAGTTTAAAGTATATAAATCTTGCCTGGAAGAATCCATGACTCATCGCTGTACCAGCGGATGAGTCTGGTCACGCTTGATCCAAAATGCGCTGCAGTTGCGCGTAGACAGACAGCTAAGTGAACCAATCAGAGATTGCGTCATCTTGATTCAAAACTGAGGAGGAACTTCCGCTGCCTAAGAGTGACTTTGCGGGCAAAGGCGGGTGCACTGACGTCACCATCTTTGAACGAATCAGAATCGCGGAGTCCGTTTTTAACCGGAGGAGCGAGAGTGGAGCGAGGGTGTCCAAATGGTATTGCGCTGTATAGGAAATACAGAAAGATATCATTTGGCTGGCCAGGTAAATATAAATCACTACGTCAACACAAATACTTTTTTCAGGTCGGGGGATCCCTTTAATGGGTCCATCCTGTCATGCTCATCCTCTCGATCATCACTGAGAGGTGGTGCCTCTGGTGACCGAGCTCTGTAAGTGGAGGCACTGGACCTGGCATATCTGATTTGATCCATCTTGACAACTAAGGACCATTTGGGAACGTTGTAACCACGGCAACTCTCATCACAACATTCTGGGTGGTGTGTCGACAGGGCTTGCCCAGGCCAGTGTTCCTTTGCATTCATTTTTAATGTGCAGAGTACTTAGTGGCTCTTCCTGCGCTTGTCTCCCCGCGGCCCCATCTTCTGAGAGGAGAGGCAGCCGCACTTGTTGGAAAAAGCCCTATTACATATTTATTGTCCCAAGTCTTAATTATTGAGCCTAAAGGGAATGTGGGTTTTACTTTTCTACTTGCTCCGGCCTTGTTTTACCTCGGACAGGATGAGAACTTCTGTGGCCTATGAAAGGTGATAGGGTACAAGTAAATCCTGAAATGAAAAAAAAAAAAAGCTATTCTTAAATGAATTAATGTTACTTTAATTTATATAGCAATTTGTAGACATAGCATTTCCCTGCATGTTATTTTGAGGTGTACTCATGTGCTCTATTCCCATGCTGGTCAAAATCAATCTGACTTTTGTAACCCCATCCTTCTCTCCCAGGCGTTGTAATATGACATAGGAGAGGATTGATCAAGAAATGTATTTTTGTATACAGTTGTCCATGGGTTCCCCTTTGACCTTCACCCGAGCATCATTTTCTGCTGGGATGTCCAGCTTTTGTAAAACACCAAGGCATCCACAAGAGATCCATTTGTGAAATATGAATTGCGTACTTGTTAAAGCTCCTATATTAAGCAAAATGTACTCTTATTAGCTTTAGTCCTTGTTAATGTTATAATGTTATTACATCATCAAAAGCATACCTGGAATTATGTTTAGTTTCATTCACACATGTTTGGGTAACCCTGTATAATCAGTCTGTCTACATCTCCAAAGCTCAAAATGCTCTGTTCTACCTTGTGGTGTCATGTAGTGGTAGTTTTCAAGTTAAAAGCTACCTTTTACTTTTTGTTCAGTGGATAGGGATATCCCTGAGCTGAAATCATCTAAATGATTCTAGTGAAGGTGAATGGAATTTAAAAACACAGTGTAGCACTTTCCGTATTACCACATGACAGTCCAGGTTTTTTGATGAGGATAGAACATTATAACATGGATCAGAAAAATAGTGCAATATGGGCCCTTTAATTCATTTGTATCCAGCATGGTCGGTTGGTTGGTTCTGGCTGATGTTTGCATATGAAATTCTTATTAATCGAATTTTTGGTAGAAAATATAGAGGATGTTATGTGGTATGCAAGCAAGAGGAAATCCATATTTTTTGGTGTGAGAGACCTGTAAATTATTACCGCTGTATTCCACCTGCCGGAGGAGGTCATCCAGCCAGGAAGATGGGTGGACCCCAGAGGATTGGTGTGCCTTTGTCTGCACACATGTTTCTGGCGTGTGCTTCTGGGAAACTGTATGGAGCATGTCACAAAGCCCAGTACAGGACTCAGCATGGGCACAGCACGCTCATCCATCCATAGATCTAGCATCCCCTCCAACCATCCATAGACTAAAACACATTACAGAGATGACTGGCTCCAGTGTGCTGCTCTGTGCTGTTAGCCGCTAGAGGCAGGATGTATCATGTCCACAATGGGAAACATATACAAGCAGTAACATATGCATTTACTCATCAGGGAGCAATTTCACCAAGCCTATTGTTGAGTGATGGACCATGAGTGATTTTCTTGGTTACATGGTCAGCCACTTTAGGCACATAAAAGATGATAATGTAAATGATAATGTAAAGTAAAATAATCTGTTGCTGTAGAAGCATTGAAAATTCATCCAGAACATCTCAAAACATGGTTCATTGCAAATCAGACCTGTTAAGATTAAGGTCGTTTTCACACCTGCCTTGTTTGGTTCGTTTAAAATGAACTAGAGTTCGTTTGCTCCTTTGATTCGGACCTTTTGGGCTGGTGTGAATAAAAACCAAAAATCTCGATCCGGAGCAAACAAGCGAACCGAGACCACCTAAAAAGCTGGGTCTCGGCACGGTTCCATTCGAATCCTGGTGCGGTTCGTCTGAAGTGAGAATGCAGACTGGACGCGATCTGACACAAGTTGGCTTTTTGTCCTTAACGAGCTCCCGTCGTATGTCGAGCGTTACGGGAAACCGAGGCTGAAACTAAACTAAACTAAACAAGGCTTTCTTACGTTTTGCATGAAGAGCAAGAGTCACAACTTGATGCGTGCACATGAGCGCTGTCCTCTGTAGCCGTCTCGCCCTGTGTCTTCATCGTTTGGAAATTGATTGTACAATAGTGTAAACCTCACGATGCTGCTCCAACCTTTGTGCGAACTGTAAAAACTGAGCAAACCATATCGCTATGACTACATTGAAAACAGCATGCAACACCATGATTCTCCTCCTTCACGTGTTTGGACGCGGCGTTTTGACAGCGACCTCAGCACACGTGGTTTTGTTTACAGATGTTGGTCCACTTACAAAAAAAGTGCAGTGTGAAAGCGAACCGCACCAAAATAAATAAAAAAAATTAAAATTTGGTCCAGACCAAAGCAAGTGAACTATCGGACTTTCCTGGTGTGAAAACGACCTAATCTGCCTTCTCTTCACCTTCACCTCACTGCTACTCTGTCTTTGTCATTGTCTGACTGAATGTTTTTAATATAGTTCTTTAACAGTTACGCAATTTGACCTTTTATGTAATTGTGTAATAAGGCTACTGTGGATCATACCAGGCAGAGCAATGACATCTCCATAGAAACAAGCAGGTGACGGTCGCTCCACCAGAAAAGTTACACAATGCACCTTTAACTATTAGTCGAGGCTTTAATGCAAGGTATTGCCACATTACTTTAACTTTTTTGTTCTGTTTTCTTGAGATGTAGTTCTTGGTATTTTGTTAATCTGAATTTCTGATGTCATATTAAGTCACTGGTTTGTGTCTTATCATTTACTTCTGATCCTGGCAGTAAATATTGCCTGTAGGTCATTCCCCTTGGCCATGTTCAAAGGTCATTTTTATTGCACAGTTAGTTCAGTCTTGTCTTGTCCTGCCTCATTTCTGACATTCCTGTTTAGAAGCAAGTGTATAGCTGCTTTCAAGCCCCCAAAATGGCAGAAAGAAAAAACACTGAAAAAATATCCGAGCCAGACTTCGTGCAGTTTAATGATCTTGCTTCAGATGCTGTTGGAGGAAAGATAATTTTTGCAACCGATGAGTGGTTTGCTCCAGCAGCCAATCTTCTCAAGAGAGACCCACCTCAGTTCATTGCTTCAGCCTTTACTGAATTTGGGAAATGGATGGATGGTTGGGAGACAAGACGCAAAAGAATTCCTGGTCACGATTGGTGCATTGTTCAGCTAGGAGTCCCTGGTATCATTTTTGGATTTGATGTTGATACGTCATTCTTCACAGGGAACTACGCACCTCATGTTTCAATTCAAGCTGCTTGTTTACATGCACCACTGGATTTCTCTCTAGTGGGTGATCGAACTGGAATGGAGGCTTCTGAGAGTGAATGGGCAACTGAGGCAAAGCTAAATTCCGAAGCTTGGCAGGAACTTGTGCCAATTTCACAACTACAACCTGGGTACTCTGACTCCTGCCATAACTACTTCAGAGTTCATAGTTCTAGGGTCACACATCTTCGTATTAATATGTTCCCAGATGGAGGAATTGCACGGTTAAGGGTCTATGGAGTTGGAGAAAGGGAATGGTCAAGCGAATCTGCTCAACAAGAAGTGGACCTGGTGTCACTGACCAATGGGGGTGTCTGCCTTGGTTTCAGCGATGCCCACTTTGGACATCCGCGCAACATGATTGGACTGGGTGTAGCATCCAGCATGGCAGATGGTTGGGAAACTGCCCGTAGACTGGACCGACCACAGAAACTCCAGCTTGACCAGAAGGGGGTGCTGCAAGTGTCTGGGAATGAGTGGGCTGTGTTTCGACTTGGACACAAAGGAGTGGTCAGCCATATTGAAATAGACACACGTCACTTTAAAGGTAATGCCCCGGATTCATGTATTGTGGAGGCGTGCCTGTTGACCCCTGAAGAAGAGGCCCAATGTGTCACCAGCAAATGGAAATCTGCTAAATGGAGTTTACTTCTTCCAACCAGAAGACTCCGCCCTCACTACAGTCACATGTTTTTGGACGTGGAGCTACGTCCTCACGATGCTGTGAGCCACATCCGCCTTGTGATCGCCCCAGATGGAGGAGTGAGTCGACTGAGGGTCTGGGGTCACGCTGTCATGGACGTTAACAGTGAAGGAGATGTCAAATCTGCCAATCAAATGACAGGACAGTCTAAACTCTAAAGAAAAATAAATAAAAATAATATATATATATATATATATATATATATATATATATATATATAGAGAGAGAGAGAGAGAGAGAGAGAGAGAGAGAGAGAGATGTTTTGCAAGTTTCTGTGTGCTCATGTTTAAAGACCATTACAGCAGTCATAGTGGTTTTCAGCTTCTTTGTTTAGAAGCAGGATTTTGAGTATTTTAACCATTCAAAATAAGATAAAATATTTAATTTTTAATTGTTGCTACAGCAATTGTCCCTCTGAAACCTACAAAAATAAATATATGTGTTGCAATAAATTGAAGGTAAATTCATCCTTTTTGGCTGTTTTTATTTCTACTACAATCACAAAACATTTATAATATACATGTTAGAGCAGTTTGCAGAATTAATTGAAATAAATGTCATATTTAAGTACACACTTTGCAGTGTATGTATATATATATATATATATATATATATATATATATATATATATATATATATATATATATATATATATTCTCATCTCTCATATTCCTCCTCCTTCTGCACTGACACTGCTATCTTTATGACCATCTCACTAATGCACCGCTCAATTAGACCTGAACGAGGTTTCCACTAAAGGCTGGGTAAATAGGTAATTACATGTTGTCATTCCCCACCTTCTGCTAATGCACTCCAACTGCTGCGCACTGTCTACCTCTCCTTCCTCCTGTTCTCCATCATGTTCTTTCAATATCATGGATGAATGCCAGAGATGGTCCAAT
This sequence comes from Paratrypauchen microcephalus, assembly GCA_036785185.1. Lineage (NCBI taxonomy): Eukaryota > Metazoa > Chordata > Actinopteri > Gobiiformes > Gobiidae > Paratrypauchen > Paratrypauchen microcephalus. The sequence continues at coordinate 10,931,379 of JAVJIX010000009.1, read as the reverse complement.
CGGGACACAGTGTGGGTCTGTTAGTCACAGCTGGCTTAATTCTTCTAACAACCAGCCAACTGTACACATATTCTATCTTTTATAAACAAAACTGTTATGTTTTTAGGGTCGGTCCAAATGCTAAATTTTGGAAATGCCCAAGGAAAAACATTGGACTTTTACTTGTACTTGTACTAAATTATGTAGTAATGGCTATAGTTTTGGGGCACGCTAAATCCATACCATTTATTCCTTTAGTATACCTTAGATTCATAACAGACACTAAATAGTAACAACTTTGTGAATTATATTTATTATAAAAATGCATTTTAGGGCCTTTTAGGACACTCAAAGAGCTTTACATTCACTTCATACTGGGTGGTGGTAGACTGTAGCCACAGCTGCCCTGGGGAATGACAGAAGTGAGTAGGGATGCACTGATGTGATACTGGTATTGGATATCTGATTATCTTGGTTGGACATACAGTATAATTGATCCAATAAGATTATTTACTGGTTGTATCAGAAAGTTTTGTAATGTTTGAACTTTCATTTATAGATTAAGTTGTTTAGCAGTTACTTGGGAGACAAATAACATTTTTGGATCAGTTTTGTCTCATTTTATTTTTGTTGAAAGGAATAAAAATTTTAGCCTCTACACTGGAACCGGTTGATATTGGGTGTTGGCAGATAGTTAAAGCTGTACTATTGGAATCAGTATCAGAACTGGAAAAGCTAGATCAGTGCATCACTAGAAGCAAGGCTGCCAATCTGTGCCATTTCACCCTCAGACCATCACACACACACATACAACATTCACTCTGAGCAGGTGGACGAAGTGTCTTGGTTATGGACAAAAACACCAGTTAAACCTGCCACTCCACTTTGTACCCCCACCTGTCTCCCATCCAAGTACTAACCAAACCCAATGCTGCTTAGCTTTCAAGATCACACGCTAAAGCATTGTCAAGGTGGTATGATCATAGTTTTTTGTCAGAGGCTGTCAGATTGAGAGAAAGGTGAAATGAATAGTGGCAGGTGGAGAAAAGTGGAGGGAGCGATTTGTGCATTTCGTCTTGCTGACAGCGTGAGAGAGCGCGTACAAGACTCAGCACACCACCAGCTATTGATGTGATCAAATTGTCTGCCTGCAGCTAACAGTCTGCGGGCACGAGTCTGGAAAAGCTTGGCATTCTTTATTGTGCTTGTGTCTGCTGAGGCCAGGCGAGGAAAACACAAGATCTATCAAGTTTTCAAATGACGTGTACACATTGTCCTCATCTGTTACATACAATACAATACCAATGTTTACAGCCATGCATAAGTGTCCATTCAGCTGTCTGGATACAATGGCACACTTCTTGTTATTCAACACTGTTCTTACAATGCACATTTCCATCAGTCATTTGAGAATACAGGCCAGTTTGTGCAAGTAGTTCAGAGGAGATTTTAGTCAAGGCTATATTTAATGGTGTCAAATACTTTTCTCCATGGTGATGTTATTGCTTTCTCTGGAATGTTTCACAGTATGGTATTTAATCTTTCTATCTTAATGAAGACCAACCCCACTCATATTCAGAATGGCTGTTTTTCTAGGTATTTTTGAGCAATAAAACCACTTATAATTTAATACATGTAAGGTCCAGCTGTTCAGTGTCATACTGTGGAACATTTGAGACAGAGCGTGAAGAGTCCCTCAGTCGTCCAGGTAGAATCCATGATAAAAGGAGAAATTCAATTTGTCAACTGGACAAAGTTTGTTTGGTCGAAAACATTTCGCCGCTCATCCGAGAGGCTTTGTCAGCTCTGGTTCTAGTGCTGATTAGACTGTTTATATCTAGCTGCAGGGAGGAGCTTCCTACACTGAAATAGCTCTGAAACTATCTTCACTAATCTGTCTCTTTTGTATTACGAATTCCTCTGGCGTCTAGTATTAGCATATCCATTCAGCCCTAGGAGGCGCTCACTACACTGAAATAGCTCTGAAACTATCTCAACTAATCTGTCTCTTTGTTTTTCAGATTTCTCTGGCGTCTAGATTAGCCTCCCTATTCAAGCCTAACGACCCTCTCCACCCCTCTGCCCTGGATTGTCTGCCCTAATGTTTCTTTGTCTGTTTTTGACTTGGTTTGAGAATCGAATTATAAATGGGAGACAAGTTATGTCTAACTCCCCCATTTCTGTTTAACGACGGATTCTCTTTTTTGGCAAAAATTGCCTCTTTAACTCCCCTCTCAAACCAGTTTTGTTCCCTGGCTAAGATCTGAACCTCACTGTCCTCAAATGAATGGCCCGTGGCTTCTAGGTGAAGATGTACGGCAGATGACGGTCCACTCTGGCACGCCCGCCTGTGTTGGTACGTCCTCTTGTGAAGTGGCTGTTTGGTTTCCCCAATGTAGCGCTCGCTGCAGTCTTCACTATACTGAATGGAGTAGACCACATTGCTTTGTTTGTGGCTCGGTGTGGAGAGGGTCTTTAGGCTTGAATAGGGAGGCTAAACTAGACGCCAGAGAAATTTGAAAAACAAAGAGACAGATTAGTTGAGATAGTTTCAGAGCTATTTCAGTGTAGTGAGCGCCTCCTAGGGCTGAATGGATATGCTAATACTAGACGCCAGAGGAATTCGTAATACAAAAGAGACAGATTAGTGGAGATAGTTTCAGAGCTATTTCAGTGTAGGGAGCGCCTCCCTGCAGCTAGATATAAACAGGGTCTAACCAGCACTAGAACCAGAGCTGACGAAGCCTCTCAGATGAGCGGCGAAACATTTTTCACCAAACAAACTTTGTCCAGTTGACAAATTGAATTTCTCCTTTTATCATTTGAGACAGAGCATGTGACGGACCCCCAACCAAAAAGTTACATGGTGCGTTTTTAAATATCAATAAAAATGTAAAATATAGAAACCTTGGCCTGAGCTGCAGCGCGCAATATATGTGAAGGGAAGAAATGTTGGGACATTTCTGACATTTTTGTAGCCTTTAATTTAAAAAAAAATCTACTTGAAAAGGTTTGAGCGGAGACTGGAAGAAAATGAAATCGCTCGTGTGGGCCTTTGGAGATAGAAGAATCCGGCGAAACATTGTGGACAAACACAAAAGCTGTTCATAAAGGGGACTCTGTAATATGGGTTTGTTGTCTCTGAACGTGCGATTTCTTCTCATCCACATGCGGTTTATGAGCTGAATATGTCAATCTCCAGGGATGTTCTGCATGCTGAAAGTTTAATTAAAACTAAATGAAGATGTGGGTTTTGGCGACGCAAGACAAGCGGAGGGAGAAGAGTGTTGTAAATAATAACACAGGCAGGATGTGGTGGGAGAGGAGAGAGGGATGGAGGGAGGGTTGGAGTGTTTAGGGAAAAAGAGAAAGTGATAAGTCGGCTTGGACCAGACATCCCAAATCCTCCTCTCAATCAATCACATTTCCTCTCCTCTCAGTTTGTCTTATTGATTTCTTGTTTCTCACAGCGTCCTAAAAGCTGGTTGAATGAATCCAATACTGCTCAATGGACTTTGCTAGGGATGACTGATCACCATATGTTATATAATTTGTGCTGCTTTTTCAACTCATTTACTACTACTTAAAGGTGCAATATACTGTACAACATTGTATAACGGTGGAGGGTCTGCTACCTCATATAATGCAGCTTTAATATGTGAAAAAATGTGTGGAAAATTGGTATGTCCCAGTATACTAATGTATGTTGAGATTAATAAAGAATGAGATTCTTTAAGTCATGTTAGAATGTTATTACCTCCTCCGGCTGTGTTGAAGTTGTTTTGTTTCATTCACACATGTTAGAATAACCATTTATTATTAGTCTGTCTACATCTCCAAAGTTCAAAATGCTCTGTTCCACCTTGTGATGTCATGAAGCAGTAGTTTTCAATTTAACAGCTACCTTTTTACCTTTTGTTCAATAGAGATTGACAATTCCTGGCCTGAAATTCCCTAAATGACTCTAGTGAAGGTGTATGGACTTTAGAAACACAGTGGAGCCCTTCTTGTATTACCACATGACATCACAAAGTAGTGAAGTAGAGTTTTTTCTTTGAGAGAAGAACTAGTGTTTGTGTGTTAAACGTGTGTGAATGAAACAAAACACAACTCCAGGTATGTTTTTGATGAGGACGTTATAACGTAATATGTGCCTTGACACTTGCCTTTAAGTCAAAGAGCAATCACTGTATTTAGTGACCAGACTTAAACTAGTGTTCTTTTACTTCGTGAGTGATTGAAAAAAAAAATCCCTTCCTAGGTTAAATTTGGTCCAAACATTTGCATGCTTGCACAAACACATGCTTCACCCCCATCATCCTGATGTATATCACTTACACTGATTCTGGGTGCTTAAATTCAGTGCCACCCTACTAAACTGGCAAATTAAAATTGAAATTAAGTATTGCACAGTTGGAGGTCACCCATGGGTGTCCTGGCAGATGACAGACAGTGATGGGTGCTTCTCTCAAACAGGCTCAGGGGTGACGACTGAAGTGTGTGTGCATGTGTTTGTGTGCAGCAACGGGAGATGACAGATCACTGGTAATCAGCTCCACACACATGCTCAGCAGTCAGACACATCAAACGCACTTCCTCCAGACATATACCACGGGGTGCTGTTTGTGGAGTGATTGTAAGGTGTGAAATATTTATGTGTTTGTGTTTTTGGCAAGTGGATTTTCAAGACTGATGCTGTGCACAGGTTGTCAACAGGTCAATGTCTATAGGTTCAAATCCTCGTGTAAAATTTGTTGTCAGCTCACTTTGTTACACACCTGGATTGCCACATCATATCTTAATTGGGAATGTCAGTGTTGATTAGGGGTGAGATGAGACGTGAAACCCATGAGGCAATAAGGCACAATGTTGACTCTACGAGATTAAGAAAAAACATTTTTTTTATACATGAGTCTGGTCCCCCATGCCCACGCATCTCAAACCTGGCCAAACATGATCATCCAGTCAGATTTGTTTTTTTCAGTAACTCATGTGAAACGAAGGAGCTCATTGGTCACCTATGATTTACAAATAAAATCAAATTTCTCTCACCTCAGATTAACAGAATTTAGTGCTTCACTCATTAATTTTGTGAGGCAATATACTGTGCAATCAATGGGCCTCGTTCATTAATCTTTTCTTTTAAAAAAAAAGGTAACTTCCACTTTAAAAATATTCTGAGAGAAATCTCTCTGATGGGGGTGTTGAGTCCAGCACGGTGACCAGGCACAGCACTGTGACAATGTCCCATATGGAGAGCACTGGGGCCGGGACAGCCTGTATAAAGTCTGTGAGGCCCAATAAACTCCATGTTCTATAAAACGCTTCATAAATGATATTGGATCACATGGTAATATGTTTTTAGGAAATAATTTACAAAATTATATAACTTACAATCATGGAGGAATAAAAAAAAATTTGTTACATTATTATTAGAGTAATAATATTCTAAAACAGTAGAATTTTTGTTCTTACGAGTGCTTCTGACTGTTCGTAGGATTTGTTTGATTCATCGAATCGATTGTTCGATTAACTGTTCATTTCAGTTAAGAAAAAGTTTTGTTGTTTTTGTTCATAAGAACTTTTCATGAATGAGGCCCAATGAGCGCAAAATGTTTTTCAGTCCTTATGATATTTTTTCCTTTATTTTTTCCCATACTGACAGACTGTGCGTGTCTCTGATTGGCTAATCACGCCCATCTGAAAACTGTGCAATTCACTAGTGACCAGACACATCTTCATAATGTATTAAAGCAGTGTGTATTCAAGATTTTGGGCAATTATTATTATTATCTTTTTTATTTTTTAAGTTTTCTGCTGTCTCATGTAATCTGTACTATACCGATGTCCTATTGGCCAATTTAAAAAACATAAATATTATAAAATTGTTCTCCAAAAGAGGCAACATCTTGTCCCAATATTGAGATTAATATTATTGCATTATGTACTACTGTTTGGCCCACTGTTTGCATATCTGGAAATAATATAGCTTGTTTTGGGCTACGATATTTGGGAATATGACATTGTACAAATCAGTTTAATGGTAGAAAATGAACACTCTAAAACAATTATGACTTTAAATACTTAGTGAGGCTGCATTTGGTCTGAGAAAAAGGATGTTCCCAGCACTGGTGAGTGATTCACTCTCATCGGGAGGAAGGATGTGGATGTAATCACATTAGAATAGCTTATCTTGTGTTTCGCCACAGTACTATGATGCAACAAAAACAAATGGTCTCGCATTTATTTTAGCGTGCCATGGTTCCAACAGGCCAAATAAATAAGTTAATTACCATGTCTAATTGCATTTGCTGGCTCAGAGTTGGGAATAACCAATTCAATTAGGATACTTAGTGTTCTTTTCCACTGGCACAAGGCTGGCCTTAAGCAATGGTCCTCTTAAAATGTGTCCTTTATCTTGTGCAATGTTCTTTCCAGCTTGTGTTTCTCTGTAGACCTATCCAAATACACCACGCACACTTTCTCTTTAATAAGAAGACCTGGAGAGACTATATAGATGATGCAGTAACTTACTAAAATGTATTGTGTGGCCATAAATATTACCAAAAATATGCTGGAGGAAAGGCACAGTAAAAAGACTGTAACTCTATGACGCCATCTGGTTTAATTGTGTGGTGATTATTGAGGAAGTGTTTCATTTTTACACGTTTGTGTCCTTGTTCCTCTGCTCATCCTAATGAATTGATGTGCCTTTAGCCGCGTATCCTAATGTAATAACTGCAGATAATGTAATAACTCGTGTTAAGAAATGTCTGCTCTAAATTAGGCTGAAATAAATAGGAGGCAATAAAACCCATTAAAAGAGCTGCTAATTCAATAAAAACCATGTTACATTTGTACGGTCTTTAATGAATGTGGCCTCTGCAATATGCTGCTACAGGCTTGTATAGTTTTCTTATAGACAGATTAGTTTTTAATACTGTTTGGTTTACTTTGTACTTTTTATCCTTCACATAATTGCAAGTGAGAGCTGCTGGCCCAGGCTAACGCTCTGCAAAAGAGTCATAAGTGAAAGTGGTTTACATGAAGGAGAAAGTTTCTGTAAACAAGAAGTAATGAGTATCCTATTTAACAGGTGCTACTGAACTGGTCCTGCCCATAATCAATTAACGCCATATTTAGCAAAGTTATCCACTAGGCCTGCCACGATAACTCATTTTGAAGCATGATATATATATATATATATATATATATATATATATATATATATATATATATATATATATATATATATATATATATATATATATATATATATATATATATTAGGGCTGTCAGTTTAACGCGTTAATTAGATTAATTAATTACACAGCTAATTAACGCAATTAATTATGAGCGGCAATTCAATGCGCGCGCATTTTAAATTTGGCGTGCGGGGCCTTTGAACGGCGAGTTTATTGATAAAAACGTGACGGAGCAGGTCCCTCTTGTCCCTGGACAGCGATGACGCGATGAGAAATGCCGTGCTACCATTGGTCGGCTTACAGGGACGAATGCAGTTCTAATAGGGGAGATCATGTGAAGACGCACGAGCCCGTTTCCCTATCTGCTGCGTTCCGCGTTGAACCATTTTCAATTCCCATAACCTCTCCAGCGTGTTCTGCCGCGACTAAGGGTGCACACTTAGAAGTTTTGACTTAGTCAGTTTTGCCCATCACGCTAAATCACGCTAAACCCGATCATTTACTCACCCCGCGCTGCCGCCTCCTCCCTCCTCCTGTGGTGCGATGGTCCGGACACATCCACACCGGGAGTTTAAATCCTCCTCACGGGTTCCGGGGATCATGTGAGCCATGAGTAATTTTCACGGGCAATTATTTGTATTCTCTGTATATTTGAAGCCTTGTATATTGTAATGACTCCAGGCTTCTCTTATTCTCCAATGAACTTGATTAAACAGAAATTCGGACTCACTCAACATTAACACCCACACCTGTCCCACGCATGCGCCCAACAGCCAACCCCTTAAAGGCACAGACACCATTAACCCAGGTCATTACAAAATTATTTATTGACGTTGCATGAAAGCTGCTGTACGTGCTCACCTTTTGGCACCAGAAATATTCGCCATGTATTAGTGGAATGGTGTAAATGAGCTTTCCAATGAATGTTACATAATGTGGGAGGGGGAATGGGGGTCTGCCAGCAGTCTTGTCATGTTTACAGTGGAGACAAAGAGAGTGAGTGAAAAACTTAGACTTAAAGGGGAAGTCTGCAGTCTTTTCACTGTACCACTATAAATCACACGTTTGACACCTTTTTTGCACTGTGGGAGAGCACAATAAACCACCTAAAAAAAATTATTTAAAAAATGCGATTAATTAGATTAATTAATTACAAATCCTGTAATTAATTAATTATCCACGCGTGCTGTGTTGCCATTTATTTTGGTCCGAAAGGGAAACAGTTGCTGCATCCTCCTCAGATGCAGCAAGAAAACAGCTCCATAGGGACTTACAGCTGAGATATTCTAACAGAGGTGAATTTTATTTTACGTTGATAGACTCAGGAATGACAAAGATATTAACTTTTAAATCGCTTTTGGCCTTATATTGGCTTTAAACAAATGCACTAGTATGCGCACCTGCGATGCAACTCATGATATATGCGATCTTTTCTTAGACTCTTGTCTCATAAGTTTTACTCAGAAAATGGTCTGTTGAGATATTTCTATAACATAGTTTGAGTGTTCAGAAAGAAGATGGGAGAGCGCTGTATGTCTGTTAAGAGCACAAAGGGCAGTGTGGCAGGAGCTACTGTCTCTGCTGGAGGGGGACAGAGCAGCGTGGACATAGACGTATGCAGTGAGAGGACTCAGGAGGAAAAGAAATCATCAAAGAAGGAAAAGTCTATAGTGTAACTCCCCTACTACTCTATACGGTGGCTGAGTGGGTAGCACTCATGCTTCACAGCAAGAAGGTTCCGGGTTCGATCCCCGGGTCGCCCAGACCTTTCTGTGTGTGTTCTGTGTGGAGTTTGCATGCATGGTCTGGGTTCGATCCCCGGGTCACCCGAGCCTTTCTGTGTGGAGTTTGCATGTTCTCCCCGTGTCTGGGTGGGTTTCCTCCGGGCACTCCGGTTTCCCCCACCAACCCAAAACATACACCATAGGTACCTCCAGCTTTGGTCCTGACCAAGCCGAAGCAAGAAGATCATGGAGATGGTCCCCGGGCGCAGTAATGTGCTGCTCACTGCTCCTGATAACAGGATGGGTTAAATGCAGAACTGGAATTTCCCCACTGTGGGACTAATAAAGGCATAGCTTTCTTTCTTTCTTTCTTAAGAGTAGACTGGCTGTATTATAAAATTTAAAATAGCCTGAGAAAGCTCTGTTCTTATTTTCAAAAAACAAAAAAACAAAAACAAAAAAACTAATATTGGTGTGAATACTGGTATTGAAGAGGAACAGGTCAAATAAATTACACAACTAATTATTTTGCATCAGAGAAAATACATTTTGCTACAATTTTACTTACTACAACTGTAATTCAGTTAGTGCGCCTTGCCATGTATTTAAAACATTGATATCTGCAAATATCAGCCAGTGGCCCCAATAGCAAGTCAAATGGTGTTGCAAAAAAGTCTGTAAAATAAATAAAAACCTTCAACAAAATGTTAGGTCATAACTTAAGCCACAGAATCACAACTCTCAGTGTAGTTGTGTGTTTTGTAGTAATCTGAATTTCTTTATCCATGTTGATAATCCTGCTCTATATTTCATCTGTTTATCTATCTGCACCATAATTCTCCTCCTGCAGTGCACTGGACCTCTTCTCTCCCTGTGTTATCTTAGCTTTTTAATTAACGTGACGTACTGCAAAGTGAGATACTAAATAATGCAGGCTTTTCCAGTGACACTGAATCGGACACAGGAGTGAGTAGTGGCCACACAACACACAGCTTCATCATGTCAAGGGCACACATGCAGATTCCTGATAAATATCAAATACATCAACTATAAAAGAACACATTTGTGCTGGCTGTCTGTGAACACTTGTTTCAGTTGCCAGGCTTAAGCCTATTTCAAAATGTATGCATGAATTATTCAGTGTGCTTAAAGCCATTGTGATAAATAATTTAAAATAAATAATATAAAGTTTACAACTGTTAAGATGAGAGTAAGATGTATTTGAGTTACTCTTGAATTATATTGTGAGGATAGAGTGCATCTGCATCAACTTCAGCACCTCCGATTATAAATATAAATCAAATCAAAATATTGCTTTACATTTAAAAATGCCACAGCAGCACTGGTGTTAGTAGTAGTAGAAAAACTTCTATTGCTTTTGCTAATACACATTTATTTGTACTTATATATGCTTTAGTTGTTCCGTACATTTCACTCAGTATTTTGTTTTAAGTAGCAACTTAAATATATGTTTTAATATGGAACATAAATTATACATTTTATTGTAATTTGCAAGACTGATACATTACTGACTGCAAGGTGGAAACTGTGCACATGTTATGCATGACACAAATATATTTCTATTCAGAATTTTATACTTTTTTGAATCTTTGTTTTTCTGCTTATTAGTCACAACACTGAGAATAAAGTAATCATATCATTCGGTGCACTGCTGGCCTATTATAATTTTCACATAATTAGATTGGGCACTCATTAAAAACTAATTACTCCCATTACACCCCTGCTGCAACAAAACACAAGTGAACTTGTAGATCCTACGTTGGTTCCCAGTTCACATTCAATAAGTTTAAATACATTTTAACCACACAGAGTCTATACACATTATTCATCCTAAACTCGCGCTGCAAGACAAACTCAGTACTTATGTCCATCCCTTCTCATATCTACTGCAGCTTTGGCAAATCAAAATACTGAGAACTTAATTTGTGCGAAGAGGACAGAGATCTAGGTTATCCCCAAAGCAATTGTTTTATACCGGACCAAGTGGAAAATCCCACATGGATTTAGTTTGCTTGCTTTGCCTTGGACTGTGCTGATGCTAAGAATTATAGCAGCGTTCTTCTCCTCTCCTCTCTCCTCCCCCTCCCTTCTACTTTTTTAATCGGCGGCTTATTCAGGAGTGGCAGGGATTAAGACTACTGCTGCTGCCGGTAATGATGAGGACTGAACGCTTTTGGACACAAGAATGCCTGTACTGTATGGCTCCAACCATATTACATGATGTATATGCATCCATTTGGTTACTGCTTTTTAAGATACTCATGTGAGGACAAACAATAGGCTTCACATATGCATATTATGGGATAATACTGAAGCACAAATATCAACATTCTGTTCCTCTGTCATGTGTGGACCATAGCAGTGATTTGCCTCTCCCATCATTTCATGTGATTTGAGATTTTGGACACAGGTAGACGTCCTCCTAGACCTGCGCGATTAAGATAAGATAAGACTTTATTAATCTCACACAGGAGAAATTTACTTGTCACAGTAGCTCCAGGTAGGGACAGTTTGAACAAGAAGACAAGTGCATGCAGGCAAAAAAAGGCATAAAGATAGGTGATAATAATAATTAAAAAAATAAGTAATAAATCGAATAATAATAATAGTAGTGATAATAATAAAAAACAGTGACAGGGAGAGTATTGAAAAAATTGGAAAAACGATATTGCACGATAGTAGTATTGAAAAAAACAACAATATTGCACATTGGGAAAACGATTAATCGATTAAATTGATTTATTCGACTTTACAGTTCAGGACGATGTGTTTTTATGAAAATCGATTTTTTAGTTATTTTTTTACACACGAGCGGAACTAATGCGCCGCCACGTTTTACACGGGTAAGTTAGCGGGGCGTACCAAAACATTGTACAAGCTAGCGCGGCTAGCGAGTGAGCTAAAGCCGGAGCTTGTACCAAACAAAGGTGTTTACATCTGTTATATGGAACTGGTTCGGTTTTGTTGTGTCGGACTTAGAACAAATGAGTGCTCACTGTAAGGTCTGTTCAAAAGCTGCAGCACGACAAATGTATCCTAGCGCCTAAAGCAGAGGCAGCGGAGTGGGAGAAATGCAGGTCCGAACAGAATGAAAATAACCACCGTCCAGTCCCTAAAACATTTTCGAACTGTTTGCAATATGATAAGCATTACCCACGACGGAAGGCAATCACGCACGCTGTTGTATGTTTTACCAAAAACATCATGTACATTGTAAAAGACATGTATACTGTGGAAAAGCCCGGATTGGTGAAACTTTTGGACCCGAAGCTAAAGCTAAAATACATGAACACAGACAGTGGCTTTTCTGCATCACTCGAGGAAAAACTAAAACACAACACTCCCCACTCCAGTTCATCGTTCCCACAATCAGGGAATATTTTAGCTCCATAAAATGCTTGTTTATAAAAGAAAGATATTTATATAACTTATTATTGTTATATATATTTTGTTGTAATATAATTTTGAGTTGATAAGGGGCAGACATCATAAGCTTATGCTTCTTTCTGTTCCCTTTTCATTCATATTTAAGTTATAATTGTATAGATGCAATTGTGTTGCATCTGTTATTTTTGTTTTGTTTTAATGAATGAAATAAATGTAAATGAAATTATATATATATATATATATATATATATATAAACAATAACAGCTTAATTGATGCTAGGTGTAATGTATTTGTTTTATAAAAGAATGCTGCATTGTTTTGAGCCATTTGTCTGTCATCTGTTATTTGTTTTTGAGTAGGGCAGAGAAAAATCGATTAAAAGAAATCTGATTTTTTTTTTAAATCGGAGATTTTATTTTTAGGCCATATTGCCCAGCTCTACGTCCTCCCCAACGCAAAACATTTCTTCTGACTGGCCAGTGTATTCATGTACTGATTTTTAATGTGAAAATGTTATTAGCACGTAACTGTAGCTTAATGCATTTGGTTCTTATGTGTTAAATGTTAAACCTTGTAGTGGTCTATTTTAAGTAGGGTTGGGACAGACATGAGACAAAGGGATGAGAATGGGTCCACAAAAATGAGACAAGACGAGATTTCATTTTCTACACAATTCCTAATACATTAATTGTGCTGTTCAGTTCACGATTTTACCCTCTCATTTTAAAATGTATTTTATGTAATATTTTGCAGGCAATTCTAGCACTGCTTTTATAGGCGATACAGTATTACTTGCCAGCACTCTTTTTGTCTAATCCAAATGTAAACACACATTTTTAAGATGCACAATCTTGTAGCAATTTTCTCTCGCAAGATCTTGTGGCGCGAATCTCTAATTTTAAGGTATATGGAATCTAAAGTGTCCATGGGTGTTGCACAAAGAGAAGGCAGGATATGTAAAAATGTAGGGGCCTATAGGAGAAGTGGTAAAGGGAACTTAAGACAAGATGAGGGTCTGACGAAGCGGCTAAGCTCTGGATGAAAGGATGGAGACATTGAGCTGCACGTTTATTCAGCGCTGAGTGTAACATAGCCAGCAGATAACACCAGCTAGTCCCCTCCCTTTTTAATCTCTCTATCATCCATCACCAATCCCTCCTCTAGCCCGCTCCGCCCACTCCACCCTGCCTCCACGCCCTGCCCTCCATCTTAAAAACACTCTTTTGCATCAATCTGAAATGTTTTATGTGATCAGAAAGATATTTGTGTCAATTAAAGGTCATATGTTACGCAAAATTTACTCTTGTGACTCTTTTGTTTCATTCATTCATGTTTGAGTAACTCTTTATTATAATGTGTGACTGTCTATCAAAATGCTCTGTTCCACCTTGATGTCATGAAGCGGTAGATTTAAAATCATTTTTGATGAGGAAAGTACATTATAACATAGATTTTTAAAAAATGTATTATAGACCATTTAACTTTGCTGGAATGTAAACTGCCAAATGAACAGATGTTTAAGGCTGTAAGTTACTTGTATACTCACACACACCTCGGGCTACAAGTGTATGTTATTAATGAAGCAAGGAGAGGCAGCTGCTACTATGTAAAAGCCTAGAGCCAGATTGCAAACTCGACTTCATAGCGCTTCCACATTTTAGCGAATTACAGTATTTTTTTCTTCTTCATATGTTTGATCTCCAGGTTGTGAAAGCCTGTTCCTGTGGTCCGCTCGTACAGTGAGGCAGTGAGCTCACGGTGGATACAGCATGCATGTATCGACATATCCCATGATGCACTCTGCCAGCCCGGGTCTGCTCCTGCTCAGCGTCCTCCTGCTCGCCGATGCTGACTGTAAGTTTCCTACTAAAGATCTCACATCATATCATTTGAAGGTTTGATACAAAGCCAGCTGTTTTACTCTGTCCCAGTATTACTTGGCATGGACAAACAGCCCACATATGGTGGATCTGATCATTTCCCCAGTGGCCATGTGACTGTGTGTGATCCTCATTAGGGCTTTCACTGCTGAGATACAATGGCACATGCACATCTCATCTTTTCAGTAGAATGTTTTTATTTTGTTACAATTTCTAAATAACTTGATATGAGTTGAGATTAAAAACCTCTTTAGGGAGTCCTGGCCAAGTGGCAGCAATTACAATCATTCATACAAACAACAGTGAAATGAAAGATCACAGGAAAAACAAATGCACATTATTGAGGCACTCTCTGATGCTTTTACCTTGGATTTAATAAAATTTGTATCTAAGGACAAGAGATCAGTTAGTTCCCAGTGTTTCTGCAACATGATAAAAGGAGAAATTCAATTTGTCAACTGGAAAAAGTTTGTTTGGTCGAATACGTTTCGCCACTCATCCGAGAGGCTTCGTCAGCTCTGGAATTTCATTTTCACCAGAGCTGACGAAGCCTCTCAGATGAGTGTCGAAACGTATTCGACCAAACAAACTTTGTCCAGTTGACAAATTGAATTTCGCCTTTTATCATGGATTCTACCTGGATGACTGAGGGACTCTTCACGCATTTCTGCAACATGTTTCAAGCCAAAGGAGCTGAGTGGACAGCTAATTTTATGTTCTGCAAAGTAGTTTTTAAAAAGGTGCATAATTCCCAGTTCACAGTGATTCCCAAAGTGGGGTGCAATGCCCTCTGAGAGGGCTCAGAGGCATTGCAAGGGCATATTCTGTGACATGTGACACATTCTATTAAATATAGTATAAATTATTATTAGGGGTTCCCAGTGGGATCTGTGCATCAATAGGAGGGCCACAGTACTGCTGACTTTGGGAATGGCTATACTATAATATTTACACTAAATAGATTGTTATTATGTAGACCTTGTAACCATAATGGATGCCACTCCTGCTGTGTTTTAAAAACGTGGCATCACTTGCAGAGCTGGAGTCTCTCATGTTTTGCTTCCAGCCCACTGCCGCCTGGTCCCCTGTGTAAATCCCATGGTCATCCAGTAAAAACCCATTCATCCATCAAAACAGTGATGCTTCCTCTACAGGCTTAGGGAGGGGAGGGGATTTTTACCTCATATCCACTGTCATTTCTTCCTGTTCTTTTGCTCTATGCTGTTTCTTGTGACACATGCGTTTAATCTACAGAGGAGCCACTGACTGAGGCCTTGAGGGGAACTACAAGGGATGACTGATTTTCTTTTTTTTTCATCTTTTATTGCATTGTGTATGACATGCAGTGCCTCTTTTAATAACAGCAGAGTGGACTGGAGGATATGAAGCCAGCAGAAAGGATGAGGCAGCTAAAAAGACATGGACTCTTGTTATACAATTTGGAATATAGTTAGATGCACTGTGACTGTAACTTTTCTGGCTCTATGGAAAAGTTCTTTTTTTTTTGTCTGGAATGTTCCATAAGACAGCTTAAACTTGTACAGAGGAGACCCCACTCACAGAAAAAGCAATAAAAATGCCTGAAAGTGAATAGAAGATAGAAACTAGATAGAAGATACCGGCAAAACCTGATCTCGTCAGATCCCAGAAGCTAAGCATCCCCGGGCCTGCTTAGTACTTGGATGGGAGACCACTGGGAATACCAGGTGCCACAGTGAGGCACCAGGGACAGAAAACTGCCGTTGTGTATAGGCAAGGCAACTTCACCCACATTTCCTAGTATGAATGTGGTGTGTATGTGAGTATTGGTGGTGTTTTGAGGGGCCTCTTTTCTGTTAGTCTGTTCCTGGGCAGCTGTGGCTACAGTAGTAGCTTACCACCGGGTGTGAAGTGAATGGTTAATGTGCTTTGGGTGTCTTAAAAGGCGTCATATAAATCCAATGGTTAATTAAATATAATAATTAAAAAATATATTAAAAAAACACACACACATTTTTTGACCTTTCACAGCACAATCAATGTGCAGTCACGGTGCAGTCAGAGAGGAAACTGTCCCCTGTGTGTAGTTGGGGACCTTGCATGACAGAGCACTATATGTGCCAGTGCAGTAATACAAACAATGACAGTCCATACTTTTTCTTTACATATATGTGTGTGTGTGTGAGTGTGTGTGTGTGTTTGTGTGTGTGTGTGTGCGCGTGCGTGCGTGTGTGTGTGTGTGCGTGTGTGTGTGTGTGCGCGTGTGTGTGTGTGCATATGACATCTATCTGCAGGATTAAGACTAATGCTCTGATCCTGTCTCAAACTAGGCCACTGATCCATGTTTGTGGAGAATGCTACGGAAACCTCCATCTCTCTGCCTGTCATTTTGGGTAGCTAAAAACAATGTAGCATCTAGGGTTCACAGAGCTGACCTCACGTTTGCCTCTTCACCAACTAGCTGTCGTCTTGACCGTCTGCTTAGATAACCGCTCAAATGCATCTCCTTGTGTTTCTGGACTGAACACAGATGACAACTATTTAGCTAAAAAGAGCAAAGCAGAGAAATGCAATCTTTTAGTACAGTTTGACACTGCACAGGAGTAGGTTTCTGGTAATGTGAGCTGCTACTCTCAGCTTGCACCGAATTGTTTATGTGCAGTAAATGCTGTTTGTTTCCCTAATAATGTGCTTGTGTGTTGCATGTTACCTGACAGCTCTGGAAAATAACACTGTAGGATATTTTGTCCTAAATCTGCTGGCCAGTGCATTTCTCAAGCAAGAACAACATCATGTATCAGGTGGGGAGCAAGACCTAGGAAAGTTGGGCTTAGAAATAAGGGTTAAACATTATTATAGAATTTTAAAGCAGATCAATTTAGCAACATTTGCTTTTCAGATCTTTGAACCATGTTATAGTTGTTTCCACTTCTCATTTACCCTCTATAAAATAAAATATTTGGAGTGATTCATGCATGTGTGAACAATCTTATTTTCAAGATGCCATATTTAAGATCAACTCAAGTTTTCACTGCCACCAGCATAAGCCCACTGCTCTGGACTTACTTTGTTCCCCATTTTTATTTTCTTAATCAATGATACGCCTAGGATTCAGCAGCATCATATAGTCATTTTGGTACAAAAGAAAAAAAATCTGCTGTTGCTAGTGTGATCTGAGAGATCCCGACTGCTGCATGGGTCTTTGTTGTGATGATATTTAAGGTGACATCAGCTTCCATTGGGTATTGGAAATCAGCGGACTTGTTTCTTTAATCGTATTGTGTCATAGATTAGAACTCTATTAGACATAAGCACAGTATGACTTCTTTAACAGTTTATGGTTTGTTTTCATCAAAAATAAGAGATACAGAAGATTTTCGTTCAGCGTACACCTGAGATAAGCTGTGGAAACCGCGACGGCTCTGTACATCAGACTGTAGAGGCTCAAAGAGTGAGTGATGGAGCTGTCAGCTGCACACGGTGCTGCCAGCATCAGTGTAGCCTCGAGGTCAACTGGAATGTAAAAGGTGCTGAGGCCACTCTCCCGCTAGGTGAGCTATGCTTCTTCTGCTTACTTTAGTAGCCCTTGAGCAAAGCGCTAAATGTCAGCTGCTGTAACAGTACCCTCCTCAGGTTACTCACAAGTATAGTGGTACCTCACCTTACGAAATTAATTCGTTCCAGAAGTGGTTTCGTAACGTGAAAAATTCGTAAGTTGAGTAGCTATTTCAATGGAAAAAGCCTGATTCGTTCCAAGGCCCCGATCCAAGTTTTTTTTTTTTTTATAGTGTAACTTTTTTAATAGTGTAACATTGTGTTCTGCGTCCTGATTGGTTTCTCAGACTGGATTTAAACTTTTCTCACATTTGTCTCTCGTTTAAACACTCAAACATTCATAGATTTTCAACAAAATGTATTAACAGTGAAGTGTGGGGGGAAGGGGGAGGGGGGAGAAAACTGCGCTCTGACCCTGCGCGGGGCTGCCAGCAGGTCTAGACCTGGACTAAACCAGGACTAAACCTGGACTAAACCAGGACTAAACCTAGACTAAACTAGACCAGGACTAGACCAAGACTAGACCAGGTGGATTAAAGGTCTATTTCCTGGTTTCGTTTCGAGTCACAGCTGAGGCGAGCCGCTGCTCGCCTCAGCTGGAGGACCGCACGCAGTCTGAGCGCATGAACGAGACCCACGAACGCATGCAAGCCGCGGTGGTCTAGACCTGGTCTAGTCCAGGTTTAGTCCTGGTTTAGTCCAGGTTTAGTCCTGGTTTAGTCCAGGTCTAGACCTGCTGGCAGCTCCGCGCCGGGTCATGCTGCGCTATCACACGTGTCAGAGCGCAGTTTTCTCCCCCCTCCTCCTTCCCCCCACACTTCACTATTAATAATTTTGTTGAAAATCTATGAAAGTTTGAGTGTTTAAACGAGAGACAAATGTGAGAAAAGTTTAAATCCAGTCTGAGAAAAGCGTATAATGTGTGTGGCTGAGCGCGCATTATTTGAATTTTTGAGATTTCGCGTTTCGTAACTTGAATTTTCTTTCGTATCTAGAGACCAAAATTTGCCGTGAAGACGTTTCGTAACTTGAAATTTTCGTTTGTTGGGTCATTTGTAAGGTGAGGTACCACTGTATTCCATACAGGTTCCCCTCGGGTAAGAGGTTCAAGGGCCTGTCTCAATAAGTTCTTTCAACTCACAGCCACGTCTCAGGTATGGTAATGTATGATAATGCCGCATAACAAACTGCATATCTGATATTGGATATATTAATGATAATAATGCCTATCATTTCTCAATTTCTACATTGGTTGCAATTGAGCAGAAATACTTGTTATAGGACCAAACCATAGCAACTGTTAGGATTATGCCAGGATTGAGTCACTTTTTACAAGTAGAAATAATCTTAAGTGACAATTTACTTAAGTGTGCCTTAATATTCAATAAATCAACCACTTGCTGACTCCCCACGCTGTAACCTCAAGTGCATACTAATCACAGACCTTCTCTTCAGAATGACTTTACTAGTCTAAGATTGAAATCACAAGTTTCCTTATTTCAGTTTTAGAAACTTTTTTCAGTCGTGGGGGAGTTTTTATGACATGTTGCTGTCAGATGAGGTGACGTGATGATGACTGGAATGAGAAGAAGAGGCCAGGTCAGGAAGTTCAAAGGTTCAGGCCCCCAGGATTAGTCTATGGTGTGAAATACAATCAAGCAACCCCAGTTATTTTCCAAGATGGATTGAGTTTCCTCTGTGATTGATTGGTATCGCATGACACTTGCTGGATACAAAAGAGGATAAAATGCAAATGTAATGCTATTTCCACAGATTTTCCTGGAAGATTTAAACCTGTGATTTTCCTCGGCTGCCATACAAGGAACATTTTAGTGCACAATAATGTGGTTTGGGAGTGAGATATAGTGTAATATAAACCTTAGCTAACTGTAAAATCATGTGCTTCATAGATAGGCCCATTCATTAATTTTAAAAGAAGTTCATTAGCAGTGTAAAAACTGCCTATACAGTGACAATGAATACAATTATATTTCCTTTCATTATAACTTAAAGTAGCTCACATTATAATATATTGTATTATATTGCAAAAAGAAAGGAGCCTGTGTAACCAGGATGTCCCCTACCCGCGCAATCAGTGTAAGTGATTTCTGATTCTTTCTTTGCATCACGCTGGGGAGGTATGCATGTCTGTCTATGCTGGAATCTTTAGCTGTTTAGCTGTTCTCTTGGTGATGCAATGTACACATTAGCAAACATAGCCTGATACATTTGAATATTGTCTGAAAATATCAAAACATCAAAGAAAAAGTACAAAATGGATTTAAACAACACATTTTCAGAAGTCTGTGATCAATAGAGTGTACACAGTCTTGCTCAGGTGTTTGATTTAAAAAAAAAACAACAGAAACTGATGGCTATTGGCTGATTAGCTATTTTATTACTAAGGTTATCTGAGAGGGACTTGTTTCATACTTCTGCTGGAGTGTCATTTTTTTCTGGTCAGATTGCGTCTAAATAAAGTTCAGATTTAGTTATAATTTCATAAACACAGATTCAGACAGAGCAGTGCCTATAATTAGCATCTCATCCACTCAGAATGTTGGTGACATCTACATACTGCGAAATACAAATGAGGATTGCCATTTGTCTGTATTTGACAGTAGTAGTACAGCCACAAACTTTGCTTCTTTTTACTCTGCAGGACATGGCTCTTCAGTAGGGTTGCCAACTCCCTGAAAAATAAATAAGGGACACCTCATTGGCAGGACCGGCCGACCCGATTGCCTTCACCCTTTGTGGTGTAGTGAATCTTTTTAGCCCTTTTTTGTATGTGTGAAGTGATTTTTTAACTATTTGACTCAAACCTGAAATGAATTAGATACATATTTGAGTGATATGAACACATGGAAAACTTAAAACTGTATAAATAATATAAACAGGGATGAAAGTGACCAGTAATGAAAAAAGCTGAAAGTCACTGAAAAGCTAGGGGGGTCTGGAAAATTTTTGAACTCTAGATGCTCTGAGATGCAATCTGGGGTCATTCCAGCCAATAAAAACTAAGATGTCAACCACCCATTTTGGGGGGGGAAATTCCCTTTCCCTCTCTTGTCGATCCCACTTTGCAGTACCTTCTCACAAAATTTGACTTGCACTGGATGGAATCAGCTTGGGATGTGTAGTCTGGACAGTAGCTGCTGACAGCCAGACTCAAGCAAACTTCTAAATGATCTGTCAGTCATGGTGGAACGGTACTTGGGCTTAATGATCTTCATGTGGGAAAAGGCTGACTCACATAAATAAATTTTCATAATTCTCCATTTTATCAGATTAAATTTTAATCTTAAAATAAGCCAAGCAAACTGTACTGCACTCTGTGCCCCGTTTTTGGGCGATAAGTTAAGGTTAAAGGTACACATTGTTGAGAACAAGCGTGCGCTGGTTGCGCACATGGTGTCCGCTTTGAGAGTGTGACACGCAATTCGACACGCATCCCCCCCCCCCTCCTCGCAAAAAACGCAGTCACACGCACCACCCCGCTCCCCCAATATAAATCTCACTCCTACCAAACTTCAAAACTTGAGAGCCCTGGTGTCCGCGTGTTTGAGACGAGCGCACAGGCTGCAGTGAGAAGCCCCACGCAGCCCTGCACACCGGTAAAAGTTTATTGCTAACGGCAGCGGCCGTAATGAAATATCATCGCAATCATCTTGAGACCGATCGACTGGTAGATCGCGATCGACATATTGGGCACCCCTGTTTTAGACACTATTTTTGATTCACACGGTAATATGTGACAAAGTGCTTCCCTTTTCAGCTCAATACGGGACGTGTACTTTTGTTTCTGAATACGGGACGATTCCGTTTTTCAAGGGTGTATGGAGCTAGTCTAGCTACTTAATCAGTGTTCAAATGCTGTTTGTCTCTTTATATAACCTTTTTCAAACCTATTGCTCTTAAAAAGTTGTTGAAAATTATCTTCAATTTGTTTTTCATTTACAATGCATTCAAAATATTATTAGCATCAATTATGGGGAGGTCAGAGAATGCCACGAAATAACACTTCCATTGGGAGATACAGTATGTTTAAGTGTTTGTTTTTTCCACCTTTGTAACTGCTTTCCAGAGGCACTGTAATATAATGTGTAGTGCATAGCCTAATATTATATTGTAGCTCACAGTGCAACAGCAAGCCTAGCCTAGCATAGCTGTGCGTTCATATGCGAGTAACAGAAACTGATTAGCATTAGTTGACCTTAGCTTAGCAGATGCTTTTGTCTACAGTATGAACAGGATTTCATAGATTTAGCTTAGCCTCAACTTACCCGCGTAGTGATGTGTGAGTAATGTTATGTGACCAGTACAGAGAACGCTCCTGTTGGTGTTTATGGGAAACCAGTTCTGACCCAGTAATGTTGTGAAGCCATGTGGATCAAATGACATGTGAATAAAAGAAGACCCATTTCATTAATTCTTCCCCTTTTGTTTCTAACAAATTAACCCTCATTAGTGCTGGTCAAGGCCTGGGGCAGATATGGAGGGCAGATGGAATGCTAATTTGACATACATTAGCAAGAGCAATTTAGTCTTAACACAACTGGACAATTAAACAATGGTAAACCTTAGCATCCACTGCTGGGAAACATGCTGAAGAATAAATACCCTAGTTAAGACAAGAACAATTTTTAGATTTAGATAAACTTTATTGATCCACAAGGGACATTATTGGACACAGTAGCTCACACCTCACAAACAAGAGCAAAAATGTGTGCAGAATCCGTCAGTCGTCCCTCAGGTAGAATCATGGCAAAATGAGAAATTAAATTTATCAACTGGACAAAAGTTTATTTGGTTGAATACATTTCGCAGCTCAGAACTTCTTCAGAACTTCAGAACTGAAGAAGCAGCTTGGATGAGCTGCAAAACATATTCGACCAAATAAACTTTTGTCCAGTTGACAAATTTAATTTCTCCTTTTCCCAAGAGCAAAGTAATAATAAATTCAAAATAAGGGGCAAAAAGTAGCAAAAGGCATAATTATATAAATGTATATGTACAAGTAAAAATAAAATATAGAAATATAGTAATGCAAATATATCTCAGGTATTTTCAAATCTGTGTGAAAAATCAAAAATAAGCTCCCCAGTTTTAGTCAGAATCTACAGCAGTTAATTTGACCAAATATTTGACCAAATATTTTTGGCCATTTAGCCCATTCATATACATTTAATTTTTAATTAACGCTTGAATGTGCTGCTTGAATGATAGCTGTCTCTTTATGTTCTCTGATCCCGGTGATCCAGCTCCCATTTCCTGGGCGGTAATTTGCTCTTAATGTGTCTATTTGATGCTAATGTGTTTTAAGTTTTGGAGTTGGCCCTGTGCCCGCCCACTCTCAGCCTTGGCTCACACAGTCTTATTGGCCTTCTTCCCTGTGCTTGTCCGACCAGCTTGATTCACTTCTCATTCAGGGAGTCAATGGCTAAAATGCCCACACCACCAAACAATCACAACAACAGCTGCAGTCAACTCTGGCACGGAGACGAAATTACTCATTACATGCTTAGCTATCATCACATAGGCCCAGTGCAACTTCAGCTTCTAAGGATGGGGTAGCGTTTTTCAAAACCACTATTATTTATTTTTTTCTATTTGCGTCAATGATTTGATATTTTCTCTTGAAGCTTTTGAGTGTTAATCTGTTACTTTGAGGAGTGCATTCATTTTGTCCTTGCTCATTCATTTTCTGTTGATGTGAGTGCATCAAAATGTCAGATAAGTCATAAAAGAATGTTTTTGGAGTCAAGTATTGAGATTATCCCAGTGTAGTTCTCCTGCATAAACAATCCTGACATTATCATTATCTGTTAAACATGCTCAGTAGATTGAGAGGTAGAGGATAATTATTTTGAGAGAAACGATTTTTATGTGTCTACTAAATCCAAAGCAATAAAGCACATCACCACAAACTTGTCTCGGCCATAAAAAGAATAAACATTGATTGATGTATAGTTTTTCCAGTCTGCTCCATCTCCACTGTCATGTATTCAGATGTATTATGTCTGATAATCCCAACTCTGCTAAACAGTTTACCCTCAAGGTTTGTGACAGCATCTGCTCTCCAAAATTGGGTCCCTTTAGGTAGAGACAACATCTGCCTCTGACAGTGTGTCATCCAAGTCTCCTCTCAGCTGCTGTATTTTGGGACCACTATTTGTCTTGTAAAGGGGTACTTGCCAAAACAGCTTCATTCAAGAGATGTCCACGCCAGTTTGCACACTTATAATCCATTATTAAAAATGTATACAGGGGGTCCTCGGGTTACGACGGTCTCGGGTTACGACGTTTCGTGGTTATGAACGCGCCCCCATAAAAAAAAAAATGTATATATTACGCGTCATTCCGTCTTACGCGGTTTAGCGTGGTAGGAGATGTAAACAAACGCGAACGGCGCGCGGCACACGGCGGAAGAATACGCTCTGTTGTGGTTGTAGGGAGAAGAAGACAGCCTCGTGTGCGTGCCCAATGTGGGCGGAAGTACCTGATGTGGGCTCTGATCTGCTCCTATGAAAGCGGCAGTGATAACCAAGCAGCGTAGTGGTCTAATTATTGAGATGGAAAGGTTATTGGTGCTTTGGTTGGAAGATCAAAGGCAAAATCCGGTTTACGACGAAATTCGGGTTACGACGCGTCTTAAGAACGGATCAACGTCGTAACCCGAGGACCCCCTGTACTAGTATAACCAGTAGTATATTTGTGTAAGTGGAAGCAACAAATTAATGTATTATGCGTACTTGTGTTAGCTTCTTAGAGTCAGTTGTCACACTAATATTTGAATAGAGAAGGTGACTGATGAAAGATAATGGATTTAATTTACAAGCAAATAACCCATTTTGAAGTATGATATATTGCTGAAGAAAATATAGACGTTAAATGATCATATTGATACTAATTTATGCCACTGACACAATAACCCAAGAGTAGACTTAAACGACTAAAACTATTCTAAATGTATGATATTGTTAAAAAATCATGAGCTGCAATAAATAAACAGCAGAATGTACCACTTTAGTAATTAACATACATGACCTGCAGCCTGGATAACGATCATTCACATTTTGATCAAACATGAACAAACAAATCTGTTGTTGATTTAATAAAGTTTTCTCTGTTCTTCAGGCATGACTCGAAAGTGGTCAAACGAGATGTAATCCTTGCCATCTGCTGTAGCTACACTATATGCGACCTTTATGTAGGCCATACGTATCTGAGACACACACCAAGACAGGCACTAAGTCCATCTAAGTCCATCTAAATCTAACTTGCTATAGTTCCATCTCTTACATACAGACACAAAGAGCATAAAGTGTAGGTCACTCAAGTGGGCTTATTCTGTGGTCTTCATTTTCTTCTTCAAAATGAGCCACAATGTGGGGATGCCCTGTAGGTCACAAGTTATCCATCTTTATGACCCAATTGTCAAGACTTAATCCTTGAAAGGAGGATTTCAGAAGAACCCGATTATCTTGGCAAATGGTAGTCTGGTTAGGATGAGAATTGTAAAGTAAATACATACTTGAGTGCTTTCTTCTCTTTACTTTTCTTATGTCCCTATTGCACTGTGCATTCATGAATAGGAATGGCCATAGTCATACCTCATTATTATAACATTGTCCCTGTGTCAGATGATGACACAGGGACAACAGTAGCTCAGTTCAGTCAGATCCACTGATTCACAGGTTTAATGAGTGATTCATTGATGTAAAGTGCTTTGAGTGCTTTGAAGGTAAAAAAACAATATAAATGTGACCATTGACAAAGATAGGACACTGCTACTGCACTAGAAAACTTAGTGAGCCAAGGCTAAAGGGCTAGAGTAAGATTGAGTTGAATGTGGTCGGTAGGATTCCCCAAGCAAAGCCCAAGCACAGCAAGAACAAATGAATAAAAGAGAGGCTTTTGGGTGAGTAAAGAGCATACAGCTGTATCTCCCTCTTCCTCATTCAGTCAAAGTGACAGGAAAACTTATGTATCTCCCACGAGATGGAGGGAGGAGATGGAGAAAGAGGAACAAGAGCTGGATGAAAGCAGGAGCAGCTGTGAAGCAGGATACATATGCACAAGTGAAGAATTAAGTGGCATGTTCACAGATAGCATATGACAATGCAAGACCTAAGACAATTAAATCAAATAAATAAGAGGCTGGGTAGATAAAGAGTAAGGTCCCAGATAAAAAGCAATTGTAAGATCTACGATGCCTTTTAGTACTGCTCTGCTAGCTTTACACTTTTCATTTGTTTTGTGGAGAGATTAGTGAGAGGATTAAGAGAGTGATTCATCTCGCTTCTCATTCCTGCAGTCTCCCTCCTCTGCACACTGCACATCAAACACTACTGGTGGTACATATGCATTGTCCAGACCTTGCGTATAATGTAGTGAAATGAGACAACACCTATTACTGTGTCTTTGTTTGATTTAGTCTTGTTGGTATTCAGTTGGTGTCAAAGGTAGAAGAAGTACTGATATATAAAGTATGTAAAGACTGCAGTTCTTCTCAGGAACAATATATAGCTTGAAAAAATTAGAATTTCAGTGCCTCCTCTGTTTGCATACCTACCCACATCTTCTGCAAATAGCAGTTACATTTGCCTCAAGATATACTTGAAATTAGAACTCCCTCCTACTTAGAGTTGAACATCGTGTCAATGTCATCATCATAGATCTATATACAGTATATTCTGTTACTGGTGTGAATTCTGAGATCAAATGTTCAGCATTATTGTGAGAGACTATTGTTTAATCATAGATATTAAAAATGTGTCCCACCACAGAAGCTGAGGGCGTATGTCGGCATTACAGATTCTCAGGAAATGCGGTTTGTGTTGTTTTTTTTGTTTTTTTTTCAAAATTTGTGATTTTTGTTTTTTTGCATAATGTGCTAGTTGAGATCATGATGAAGCCTCTCCATGTTTCAGATAACAGCATTAGTGACGTTAAAAACATACATTTTTAATTTAAAAAATGCTTGTTAGGCAAGGAGGGCTGAAGAGAAAAAACTTTGAGAGGCTGTTTCTGGAATTTCTGGGATCTGCTATGGCTGCTTTCAAATAGAGATAACTTTTTAAAATATTGTCAGATTTTCACATGTAAGACATCATTGGAAAGCTTAGAACCTGTACTTTCAGAATCTGTGAATAACTCTAAACGCCTCCGCGACGACTTGGTATTGGTTTTCCTGCGGTTGGACACAAATGTATAGTAGTCATTTATTTATCATGTGTACTTACTTGTGCAATAATGGGAAGATTTTTGATATTTTAGTTGCAATACAATAAGATTTGAGCTGTAGAAGGTTTAATAAATACTTCTGTGGTTAATTGTTGGTTCTTTCTGCTATTAAACTCTTGAAATTCAAGTCTTTAATTTGTACTGTCTATCTTGCATTCTTTTCATTGTGTCAGTGACATAAAGTATTTTCAAAATCATCATTTATCAATGCATTTCTCTGCAGTAAACATGCTTCAAAATTTGTTATGACAGGCCTTGTTGGATGTACAGATCAACATCTTAATTGTTCCTAAAATGCACATGTACTTCCAGTGTCTATAGCATGCAAGTATAATGTGCCACATTTCCACACCTTGTGCCCATTTGCAGTTTGCACAGTGCTCTGGCTGTGGGCCAGTGAGGTGTGCAGGCCGCTGGGCAGCTTGGGGATCTCTGACCATGTTTGCCAGTGCATCTGCTCACTGTGTGCATCCTCTGCTCTGTCACGTACCTCTGCAATCTCTTCTCCACTATCTATGTATCTTCTGACTTATCCTGCTGCCATCTGTCCACATCACTCGTTAACTTCATCTCTCCTTTTTCTCCTATGATCTATACCATTTTCCTTTTTCACCAGTGCTCCCATTTCACTCTGCTTCTCTGAACAGCTTAGAATATGTCCCTCTCTCCGTACCTCCTTTTAAACAGCAAAAAGCAATTTCTCTTTGTCAGAGCGCCTGGCAATAAGCTCTTAAGTAGGGATTTTCTGGTTTGGCTGGAATGCCATTATGAGAGCTGGGTGTGACGTGCCATGACTGACGTGCCGAATCTTTTTGATGTCATGATGTCACAATCCAGTGGAGGCCGTGGTTATGATATTGTTGGTTTTCTGAGGACGAGAGGCTTTAGTGGTCATGTCAGGAGTAAGTCTTTATAAATCCTTTATGGCACAGTAATATTAAGCTCCTTTGGTTGTACTGGACAGAGAGGGAGTGTGTGCTGAGCCTCAAAGAGATTGCATTCAAATGCATTCATAGGTGGATTTACTGTAAAACATCATTGTGATTATATGTTTTCCAGTAACAACCCTAAAAACCTGTGTCTTTGCAGCTGCTCTATGTCTATTAAGTTCCACAGTTAAAGATATCGACACATGATCCTGCACATTAACACTGGAAATATCCTCCACTGATCGAGTGTTTATTGTGGACACAAGGAGATGTGTGGGTGTGTCAGATGTTCTATCCACTGTCACCTACTAAACTAACAAACTAACCCCCTAACCCTGCAGTAATAAAAATAGGTATCAACTCTAGTAGTCTGTTGAGGCCTTAGCTACTTGTCTAACCAGCCAGTTCCTTTTACTTTCTGATTGAATCTAGAAGGACTGGGACCGGATCATGGAGTGTGAAAAACTCTATCCAAATGATCCAACCACCTACTAATTTGAAGCACATCTCTCTCAAATGCAGAAGACATCTGCTCTCCAAAGTTCTCATAACATTCAGGAAAAAAAATATATATATATACCAGAGATTTTTTTCCTTCCTTTTTTACATATAAACCACATGTTTGTTTTTGATGCGAACAGACCATGCATCTCTGATTAGTTATTCCGCCTGTCAGTCACACCCTCTGAAATCAGGGAGACACAATACGGCTCCAGATCGCTCTTGTCTTTGTAAAGTTTTGTCAAAGCATTTGGTTCTGCCTTTTCAGGTAACATAGCTACTGGTCTGATGGTTAAAATAAAAGGTTCTAATACCAGCTATATTTGGTCTATTTGTAAAGGTGCATTATTTCTCCAGGTCCGTTAAGTTCCACAGTTGAAATCAGGATCAGGAGTGTGTGCGTCTGTCAAGATCCTGGAATAACCCTTTGTCAATTCTGTGTTTCCTCAGCACCTCCCAGATTCACACGGACTCCAGAAGACCAGACAGGAGTTCAGGGGGGCGTGGCCTCCTTTGTGTGCCAGGCCACCGGAGACCCACAACCCAAGATTGTTTGGAACAAGAAAGGCAAAAAAGTCAGCAGCCAGAGATTTGAGGTACAATACTCAATAACTGTTATTTTTGTCAGTGGTGGAACATGATGAAGTAAAAATAATAGTATAAAGTACGTGAAAAGTCCCTCAGTCGTCCAGGTAGAATCCATGATAAAAGGAGAAGTTCAATTTGTCAACTGGACAAAGTTTGTTTGGTTGAAAACGTTTCGCCGCTCATCCGAGAGGCTTCGTCAGCCGGCGAAACGTTTTCAACCAAACAAACTTTGTCCAGTTGACAAATTGAACTTCTCCTTTTATCTTTTATCATAGTATAAAGTAGTATATCCTCTTTTCCATGTTGATGCTTGTTGTTACTATTATTATTATTACTATTTCCATTATTATTATTATTACTTATTACTATTTTTATTATTACTTACTTTATCCCATTCCTGCCTGCATGCACTTTTCTTTCTTGTTCAAATGTCCTGGAGCTACTGTGGCAAGTAAATTTCTCCTGTGTGAGATCAATAAAGTCTTATCTTATCTTATCTTATCTTATAGTACTGTACTTGAGTATACATTTTAGGTGTCTATACTTAAGTACATTTTAAAGTGGATGTTTTTACTTTTTACTTTTGAGAGCAGGTATGTTTACTTTCCACTAAATTTTTAACAGAATTTATTTATTTTTATTTTTTTAATTATAGAATGAGACCTGCTGAAGAGGCTGAGGGTTTATTTTTGCAAGTTTGTAATTAACACCTTTGTTTAATTTACAACAAATAAACAAAGGTTGATTCATTTGTTTCTGTTGGACAAAATTCAGCACAAATCTGTATCAAAATCAATACATTTGAAGCTTTATTAGACTTCAAAATCTGTACAAATACTTGTATTTTTTGCTCCTTTAAGTAAATTTTTAATCAGGTACTTTTACTTGAATAGATTTTTTTCATGTGAAACTTTTACTTGAGGATTTTTCTTGTATTAACCTGTCCATGGAGACAAGCAAGTAGAGGTATCTTCCGGTATCTGTACTTAAAGATCCCATGACATGGTACTTCTTGATGCTTTTATATGGCTCCTTAATGGTTCCCTAATACTGTAAATGAATCCTTCTTCAAAATCAACACTCAGTGCATGAGAAACAGAGATAAGATGAGAAAGAGTATTTTTTCTCTCTCTGAACAGGCCATTATGGGCGTTGTTGCTTGAATGCAAATGAGGAGAAAAGAGATGGCCTATAGTAGAGAGTGGGGGCGTGGCCAAACTCTCCGCTCTCTGCTCTCAGCTGATCCATTTCCGTGTTTTTGCATGAGAGGAGAGATTTGAAGCGTTCCATTGAAAAATAAACACATTTCCACAGAAAATAAAATTAAACCACTGCTGTTCAAAGGTCCAGAGGCTCAGATAAAGGACTTCTGAGCCTAGAAACACTCGGACGTGCCTCCAGGCAAATTTTAAAAACGCATTTCGCATTGCCTAGCGCATTCGCAGTCCAAACTCTCTGGGCGTGATTTACAGAGACGCTGAGTACAGACAGACGGCGGTGGAACTGCATTTGCATTTCTTTTTTCGATCTGACGTCAATAAGGTGCCTTGTTCAAAATCGCCCGTTTGAGCTCCAGGGTAGGGGAGCTTACATTAACGTTCAAAAACCTCAGAAAGTGAAAATTTCATGCCATAAGACCTTTAAACTTACCACATACTTAAATGTACACTGCACAACTTAAATGTATTTAAATGTACACTGCACAACTTTTCTATTGAAGGATCCGCTACCTGCTTGTCTCCATGGACATGTTAATGCTTTGTCTGAAATGTCCCATGGTATGACATTAGAGATCTTGCATTTATCCATCACATGTGTTTCGATTGCTCAAAAATACAATAATCCTTCTGTGAATAGGGGTGACTCTTCACAGATCTGAATTATACCCTCCAATAGAAATGTTATGCAGTGCACCTTTAAGTAACAAAATTGAGTACTTTAATTTTTTTGGATACCTCATAAGTACCTGTCAGTATTTATGATAGGCTGCATGCTGCATACACAAAACAGAGATGCAACTGTGTATTGTTTATGATGTGAAAAAAGGGACCATAATCATATGTTCACTTTGTTCGTTGGATTTCTTTTGAGGTCATCTCCTTCAGAAAAAATTAAACGATGAAATAAAACAGCTCACTGCTCCACTGTGGTGATGTAGTGGAGGCTGACTACTTGGGCAAACAAGCATTATTAGTCATAAAGGATACCTGTTACACATATTCAGAGGCAATTTTCCACTCAGGTGCACCTTTGCCATCACAGATAATGTAATACACATTTTGTCATCATTTTACTCAAAGGGAGACGCGAGAATATTGGTAAGACTGATATGAAAGAACGTAGACAGGTGTATGAGGAAATGTTTTGGCCTCATGCTGTTTTTAGAAGAAATACGTCTGCTGTTCAGGGTTTTTGGACTAAAGCTATCTGTGTTATCTTTTTAAGTACAATGCCATTCTAAAACAGTCTACTTTGGCCACTTTATGGTTCTGATTGCCATATGTAGTCTCATCCGTATGCATAGGAAAATTATGATCTATCTCTTGTATATTAGATCCTATATTATGCAAAATTTACTCTATTGAGCTTTAAGGCATGTTAAAATGTTGTTACCTCATCAAAAACATGACATCACAAGGTGGAACAGTTTGAGAAAAGAACTCATCTTAAATATGCAGGTTTTAGATGTTAAACATGCAAATTTCCATGATTAAGATTAAGATTAAGCCTTTATTGGTCTCACACACAATGACACACAGCATTGCAAAAAGGAAACAGCATTGCAAAAATAGCATAAAAATATAGGCCCTTTAAATTCACCTATAGTTAAAATATAACTTAGTCTTGTGTTCTTTGAAATCACATACCCCATAGTGAATAAATGTCACATGTTTGAATTGTTTGTCCAACCGAAGACCAAACAATATCCAAAACAATGACTTCTGATTTGGTCCCATTACTTCATGTCTCCATTTGTACTCTAAAGGTTGTACGTGGGAGTGAAGTGCTCTCACTCAGACTCTCTCATATGTCAGCCGGTGCCGTGGGCCAGTCTATATGAGGCTTCTCTGTGATCAGCCTTATTAGTTTCCCCACAGCCCTGACCTTTGATTTAGTTCTCCACCTTCACAAGTGCTTCTCACACTGAGGTGTTGGCCGCTCTCTTCTCCCTGTCCACAGGCACCTAGAGCTAAAGGTGCTTTTCCGCTTTAATAAGTCAGCTGTAAGTTCACGCTGCGCTATCCCCATCAAATCACCAAAGGAGAAACTTATTTTCATCCATCTGGTATAATATGCACACTTTATATTTCCCATCACTGTCCTGGGTGGCACAGCTGGCTTGAGATTCGGTTTTATTGGATTTCACTCTGCCAAAAGCACCTATTAAATCAAATCTGTGAATATTAAATGTTATGTTATTAAATTTTATGCTTGACTTTTTAGCTCTGAACCATATTATAATGGTCTTTTGTGTTTTCTCATCAGTGCTTTTATTCACGCATGTTTGAGTAATCCTGTAAGGTCAGGGACTCTCCTTTTTAATATAAGCAAAAACTTCTACCACAATTTAAAAGTAATATAAAAAAATATATTATATCTATTAAGTAATGTGAATTTTAGAAATGTATTTTAAACCAGATTAAGAAAATATTTAAAAGGTTTATAATTGAATTAACATGTTTTTGACAAAACTTTTTTTTTTTTTAATATAGTTTTAAAGGTGCGTTTTGTAACTTTTCTGGTGTAGGGTCTGTCAAATGCTTTTATTTCCATGGAGATGTTATTGCTTTGTCTAGAATATTGGCATTAAACCTTTCTTTGCACCTTTAAATACAGTTGTTCCCATTGCACTAATTTGTTGATTTTCCGTGCAGGTGATTGAGTTTGACGATGGCTCCGGCTCAGTGCTTAGGATCCAGCCCCTGAGGACGCCCAGAGATGAGGCTGTTTACGAATGCCACGCCTCCAACTCTGCAGGAGAGTTAACTGCCACCACCAGGCTCAATGTACTACGAGGTACTAACAATCAGGAAATACACAGACTTGTCATGAAAAGTATTTTTGAAGTTCGATACATTGTTCAAGTAAATATAGAAAATAAACAATAATACTGAAACTAATTTATGGCACTGACACAAAAAGCAAGAGCAGATTTAAACCATAAATCTATTCTAAATGTACAATATTGTTAAAAAAATAATAATCATGCACTGCAATAAATGAACAGCTACATGAAGCACTTTAGTACTTAGTTTGCATCTGTAATGAATTCAACCTATAATGGCTTAAATTTTATTGTGTAGCTGAAAAATAACTAGAAATTTCCCAGTAGTGCAAAGAAAATCTACATGTAAATACTGACCCCCAAAAAATGATTCCATCTGTCATGTATTGAAGGATAACTTGATATAGTGATTATAATGACAGGACTAGAAATACATGTAGTTGCTTAGTGTAAATCAGTTGGAAACACCCCTTTGCAGTGTTGATGTCAGATAAACATGTTAAAAGGGTTCAATCTTGTATAGGAATCTATATAAAAAAACAGGCATTCAAACAAAAGGAAATCTATTGTATTGTGTATTATGTTATGTATTGTGGCTAAACGGTATGAGGAAATCCCAAATCACACAATACCCCTCAAGCAATAGTAAAAATTTAGCTGTTTAAGACCAAAAAAAGACAAAGAAAATCATGATAAACCTAAACTCTTATAAGACTAATTTGTTGTTCTATTCCTTATAGTCATATTTATTTTCCTGAACACACTGATGTCTATACAGTATACTGTAAGTGTGTTTAATCTGTGCTCGCTTCAAACTAATCCCAAAAGAAACATTACTTATCATTTTAGTACAAAACAAAATACAAGAGCAAAAATGCAATCTATGAAACATGAATCAATTTTGCACAGATTGTTCTTTATGCAGTATTATCAGAATGTCCTTGATCATCAATCAATCAAATATGACTTTAAACAAATCAGTTAGCATCAACAACATTGTCTTTACGCCTTGAATACTTTATTTGAAACTTTATTGGACAGAGAATTTTATTGCAAAATCATGTTTCCGAGAGCGCTTGCAGAAGCCATTTACGCCGAAGAAACGAGGGAACTTGTGCAAAGCGTGTAGATGCCGTGTACATCAGTGTAATCCTGGATGGAAGGCTGCACTAGTGTGAGCCAAAGTCCATTAATGTAGATAGTGATGTTAGTGTTAGTGGAGTCCATTAGAGGAACATTATGTACCGGTGGTTGGAGCGAGACTGCTGGAGTGTGGATAATCACTTTGCCTTCCTTTACAGTACATGAAGGAAGAGTGAGTGGCCATTGTTCTCCTGTTTCTTCCCTCTGAAGCATAACACACGTCTGTGCTCTCACTTAACACCCTCCACTTCCTCCTTCTGCTTAGTCTATCTGCATCAATTTTCAGTTTTCTCATGTTTTTTGTCCCCTCTCTCTCCCTTGCTTGCTCTTAGCCCAACACGCAGTTACTTCTAAATTATTCATACCCGGCCACTCTTTGCATCTCCTCTTTTTCACTGGATCCATCCTGAGTTCTGACAGCCTCTCGTCGTCTTGCACAGTGCGGCTCAATGCGCATCCGTGCATCTTCTCCATCTATTTTTGACTTTTCCTGCTTTTCCTGACGGCTGGCGCTTTATTTCCTCTTTCAATCCATCCAAGCGAACGTCTACAAACACCTGTCTCATACACGCTGCTATTCTGACAAATGTATCCTCCATCTAAGTCAGTCAGTCTTTTATGTAGTGATTAGCCTCTTTCTACTTCTCTGAGGAGTCATTGTGTAATGGATGAATAAGAGGCCACCTGGGAGCAGTTAATAGCCCCTGATAGACTGTCTGTTCAAATGTCAGCTACAAAATACATACACACACACACACCAAGCCGCACACACATATTCACACACGTACACACACACACGCACACACATATACAGCGGTGTCAACCTTCCCTCCCCCGTAGCTCCACTAACTGACTGCCAGTCTGACAGAAGGATCCGGTGTTAAGGTCAGCCAGCTTAATTACAGGGGATTAGTACCAGTCTAATTGAAATCTTGGCTTGCAGTAAATGGCTGTGATTGGCAGTGGCTGAAATAATAATGAACCTGAAGACCAATTATGTGCCACTAGGTCTAATGTACAGCCAGATCCTGTATAATGCATGTATCGCTGAAAGTTAAGCGCATGTCCTTTTAAACGACTCGAAATGGGGCTGAGTAGGTAAAGTCTATAATTATGGCTTTGGTCGTACATTTACTCCAGATTGTGAGTACAAAGATTGCAATTAACCATAATGTGGAAGGTAGTGGGGGTTCCAGAGAAGGGATTACATGAGGACACATACATGATTCATTCATTCTAGGCACAGGTACCCTATTTCACTAACATTCAGGACTGACACAGAGATAACAGATATTCACTCTTCATTTATTCATTATGAGCAGGTCACAGTTACTAATTCATCAAACAAACCAATGCGCTGTGGAAAGAATATGTTTTCAGAATCCTAAACATACTGTGGAGGTGCATTTTGCAGAAATAAAACTAAACTATGGTACTAAACTTTGTACAATCATAATCCTTTTGGGATAACATCTCCCTATCAGCAGGAGAGTATATGTCAGATGCCCTTCCTTACACAACACTAGATTTATGCAGTAGGGCCGTAGTCTACTAAAGAAAGGCTGTGTCCCATTACTCTGTCTTACCCCTTTCCCTACCCCTTTCTGTCTTTGTCTTGCCCCTCGATAACGAGCTGAGAGGGCTCGGGGTACGAATGTCCCCCTAAGAAATGGGACACCACTCGATTACCGTTTGCGTCATCATCCCTTGCCTCTACCTGGCTGCTACGTCTACAGAGGCGACAACAATTGACACAAACAAACGTAAACAAATGTCAAGGATTATCGGGTACCTCAGTTTGACAAAAAACTAGCTTGTTTATACATGAAAGTTCGATGAAAATGATAACGTCGGCTAAACAGACATCACTACAATTAAAATCGCAACAACAGTTCACTAAAAGTAACGTAGAACATAAGTATCATAATTGTAAATACATTTATGAGACTCCTTGGCTGGTCGATGTGACGCTGCCATCCTGATCCTAAAACCTGCCTGAGCTTGTAGGTGTACCCCTTCGTTTTAAGTCTGGTTGAGAGCTTACTTTATTTCAAGGGGTATGTAGCCCGAGGGCGTGGCCCAAGTCCTTGATCAAAATTAGAATCGGGACACCCCTTGCCGTCACATGAATGCGCAAAACCAAGGGGTAGGGGTAAGACGAAGGGGTAAGACAGAGTAATGGGACGCAGCCAAATTCTTGGTTGACAAAGACGTGTCATGCCGATTAGTTGATTAAAAAGGGGGTGTGGCTAAAAAGGGGGATGGCTAAAGCTCTCGATACTATTATTTATCTCACTGTAGCTGACCCAAATTGCAATCACAGGACTACAACAGCACTGGAGTTCAACAATATATGCCAAAAAAAAGTACAAGGAAACAATTTATTTAACTAAAGACAGATTAAACTGAACCAGAAATTTAATCTCCGTTTTTAACTACCAAAAAGTTAAGAATGTTTTTTTTATTTGACTTCAAGTATATCCTGAAATGGGGGTAAAGAGCGGGGAGGGCATTCACAATGTTGTGGTGTGCACAAAGCAACTTGATTTTCAAGTCACACATACTAATATATTTAACTGTTAACGTTTCCATGAAGAACCCAGTGTCCCTCTCTTAGCTTTACAACCAAAAACCTCAGCATGTTGTTTTTTCATTTCATTTCGCCGCCTTATGCAGAGAAGGTCTTACAGGATCAGTGGTTCCCATGATTGTGAGATGGAGGCTTGTCTATGAGCTGTGAAATTATCTGGAGGTCTGACAGTGGAAAGAGTGAATGGGAGAAGGTCCAAATGAAACAGAGCGTTGTGTGGAAAGCTCCGTCAACAACAGGAGGGTTGAATTTCACGTCTGACCTCCAGGCTGCTTAACTGTTCCTCTGCTCCATCCTGTCTCACACACCATGTCCTAACACATGTCAGTGTCAGTGTCACTTACACCTGTCCTGTGTGACTGATAAACTCATGCACATGTGCTTAAGCAAGACTCTGCATGTAACAGACCTGTTTAGAAGAATTATATTACTCAGGTTAGTAAGTACTCAATGATTGTGTAACATAGGTAAAAGTGAAAAATTGTTGAGTAAAGTTTACTTCTGGGTGTGTATTTCAAAGATTAATATTGCAGTGTTACATGTATAGACTAATTATAGACTTAGACTAACTTTTGATTCACAAGGGAAAAAACTAAACTAAATAACACACAGAGCAAAAATATAAATGGTAATAATAAATTCAAAATAACAAAACAAAATATAAATAGCAAGAGACTGGTGTCAATTAGGCATAATCATATAAATGTATATGTACAAGTAAAAAAAATGCAAATGTATACCACAACTACTGCGATTACTATTGTTTATATATTGTAAAATCTCTCTAACTTGCCTAGCCTGTGGTGTAGTGGTTTAAGGTGTTGCATATATGCGGTTCCCATATGCCGCCATCTTGGGTTTGCCTCCAGGCCACAGCAATTTCCTCACTGTTTCTGCCCCCTCTCTCCCCATTTCACAACTGTGCTGTTAAATAAAACTTGTGGGACCAAAAAAGCAAAAAAAACAACCTGACAAACAATCAAAAATCAACTCAAGCAAATGAAAAGCACTTGAAAATAAGAACATACAGTATATATTCATAATTTTCCTCCACGAAATATGCCATTCACACTTCATAGATAAGTAATAATAATAATGTTGCCTAACACTTGTCATGCATTTCACAGGGCTGTAAAACCCTCTCAAAGCGCCACACTGTAGTCATTATTCATTCACTCCTTACTCTGTAATGGTAAGCTGCTTTTGTAACACTGCCCTGGGGCTGACTGACAGAAGCGAGGCTGCCAATCTACACCATCGGCCCCTCCAACTGCCACCAATCATTCACGCATACACCACTTTCATACTAGGCAATGTGGGTAAAGTGTCTCGCCTAAGGACACAATGACAGAACTTGTTCTGAGCGGGAATCGACTTTCAGGTTGGGGAACCTCCGCTCTAACCACTGAGCCACTGTCGCCCCACATAACACATATGTTCCATTAGCTTATAATAATAATAATACTACACGTACTCACATCTTTAGTTTATGTACTTATGTTACTACCTCACTGTAAATGCTACTGTTACCTGTGCCATAACCTGCTTCATAACCCACGTGCAATACAGTAATCCCTCGTTTATCGCGGGGGTTAGGTTCCAGAAATAACCCGCAATACGTGAAATCCGTGAAGTAGGACAACTTTATATTTTTTCAATTATTCTACATGTTTTACGGCTGTAAACGCCTC
Organism: Paratrypauchen microcephalus; assembly: GCA_036785185.1. Lineage (NCBI taxonomy): Eukaryota > Metazoa > Chordata > Actinopteri > Gobiiformes > Gobiidae > Paratrypauchen > Paratrypauchen microcephalus. The sequence goes on along the minus strand of JAVJIX010000009.1, from coordinate 10,892,951 downwards.
ACCACACACATTATACACTTTTCTCAGACTGGAATTAACATTTTCTCACATTTCTCTCTTGTTTAAACACTCAAACTTTCGTAGATTTTCAACAAAATTATTAATAGTGAAGCATGGGGGGGGGGGGGTGCGCACGGACACGTGCACCCGTGGTCACGAAACCGCAATTCTGGTTTAGACCTGGTCTAATCCTGGGCAAGGCGCACCGCGCTCATCCAACGGCACTGCCATGTCCCGGGACGCGACGCGCACCAACCCCTTGGAGAAGTGCGCGACACGTGCACCACCGGCGCGAGGCCGCGTGTACACCGGGGCTGCGAGCACGAGATCGATCCGCGGCGCCCGGACTGCGTACTCTCAGCCCGAGCCACAAACCAGCCGCACGAAACCATCAAAGAGCGGCACGTGGTGGTTTAATCCCGGTTTAGTCCAGGTCTAGACCTGGTCCAGTCCTGGTTTAGTCCAGGTCCAGTCCAGGTTTAGACCTGGTTTAGACCTGGTCTAGACCTGGTTTAGTTCTGGTCTAGACCTGGTTTAGTCCACGTTTAGTCCTGGTCTAGATAAATAAATAAATAAAAAATCTGCGAAACAGCGAGGTCGCGAACAGTGAATCGCGATACAGTGAGGGATTACTGTACTTATACTATACTATATTATATATCTGTGAAATACTCTACTTACACCTTATTTAATCCTACCTGTAACTTTGTATTTTATTATATTTTATTAAATTTTTTTATTATATTGTTTACCTTTTCCCCCTGCACTTTTTGCAACACTTTTTTACCATGTACCATTACAGTGAACCCTCGCTCTATCGCGGTTCACTCCTCGCGGCCTCCCTGCTTCGCCGATTTTTTTTTCCAATTTTTTTTTTTTTTTTTTTTCAATTTTTTTTATAGTGTAACTTTTTTTTTACAGTGTAACATTCTGTCCTGCGCCCTGATTAGCTAAGAGACTAGACCAGGACTAAACCAGGTCTAAAGCAGGTCTAAACCAGGACTAAACCAGGTCTAAACCAGGACTAAACCAGGTCTAGACCAGGGATGGTAGGGACAGAGTCTCTGATGTCCTTCACGAGAGCGCCTGGGTGACAGGGGGTGTGGCCTTTGTTTACTTGCACGAGCCATGGAAGAGAGTGCGAGCCGGACCATGGAAGAGCCAAGAATCAACATGGACTCTTCCAAGAATCAACATGGACGGGCCCGCTGCGGCGTCCGGGGGAGCCGCAGCGGGGAGAGGACACTCGCGCGCACTGTGGAGACAGTGGCTCTTCCCCGTGAGAGGACGAGAGGACGAACCCGTCCTAGAGAGCTGTGGAGTATTGGCGACGCATTGATAGCGGACTGATTTTGGAGCCGGGGTGAAATGCAACCAACTCTTGTGAGCGCAGGTTAGTCTTACCTGGTCTTGTGGTGCTCAGAGGCGTCTGTTAGCGGTTCGGCACTGTTAGCAGTGGCTTGAGTCTTGCCCAAAATGATATCCAGGTCGCTTTCCACTCGACTTTCGCACATGGCATGGATATGTGGTACCAAAACAAACGCACGTGTCCGCGCGCACGTGCCCGCGTGTCACGTGCCCGCGCCCCACTATTAATATATTTTAATGAAAATCTACAAAAGTTTGAGTGTTTAAACAAGAGAAAAATGTGAGAAAATGTTAATACCAGTCTCAGAAAGGTGTATAATGTGTCTGGTGAAGCGTTTTCAGCCTTAAAACATGTAGAATAATTGTAAAATATAAAATTGTCCTACTTCGCGGATTTCACTTATTGCGGGCTATTTCTGGAACCTAACCCCCGCGATAAACGAGGGTTCACTGTATTGCATGCTATTAGTACTTCTTGACTATCTTAGCGAGTCAACGGTTCTTATGATCCTAAGCATTGTTGACCTTGTGTTGATCCTGCATAAGACAAATAAACAATCTTGAATCTTGAATCTACTTGAATTCACTTGAATAAATGAAAAAAAAAAAAAATCCTTAGATAATTGTTCCCAGAGCGTCTGAGACTCGTAACCGCGTCCTGAATATGTCCCACCCCAGGTCGATGAAATAGAATGCATTATTGCTGCCTACGAGGGGCTGTCTTTGAAGTGAGCATTTGCATAATGTACAGCCTGAGAATCAGCATTGTGCCGTATGCTCCCTGGTGCACTTCTTATCTTTCTGTCTATTTGATTTTGCGTCCCTCTCTGTCACTTCTATCTATCCTATTGTATTTTTTCGCACCACTTGTACACACCGAACACCTCCTTGCCGTCTTGTTCTCTTGGTTTATTATGTCCATGTTTCCATTTTGTCGGCAGCGAGATTGATTGAAACCGGAGCTGTTAAAAGGCCACATGCACAGGCAGGCAGGAGGCGCTGGTGTGGTGTATCTCTCACGGACCAGGGTTATGGCTGCTATGGTTCGATGGGCTACTACCAGAATTAGCAACTCCTTGGCGAGCTACAACGCTAGGATTTCCCGTTAATGAGGCTCAGTGTGGTTGAGCTGGTCGCAAGGGATTATGGGTGAAAAAAAAACAAAAACGGGAAAATTCAAACTGACGCTATTGTAGATCAAATACAAGATACAGGATGTCACGATTTTAACATATCCTGTCTATTTTTAGCTTCTATGCTAAAGATGACTCACAATCCCCCTATCCAACCATGTGCACAGACATGAAGACTCGAGAATTCGTTTCGAAAAGCAGATTTGTTCTGTACACTTTTGATTGCGCTGGTGAATACATGGATTTTTTTTTTGTTCAGTTTGAGTTCATATTTCTTTGATCCTACACCTCTCGTTTGGCTCCCTCCTCTCTCCTTAACTCTGCCTCTTTTGCTGAATGGGAGAGACTAGCTGCCTTTGATTTCTCTTATCGCACCGGAATGACTCTTCATGTTTGATTTAACTGCCTTGGATGGGCATGAATTCGCGTTTGATTGGCCATCTCACAAAGGTGTTCATCTGTGATTGGACTATTTGGTTTATGAAATGGGTGTATGAAAAAAAGCTTGCTTGGATTTTATATTGACTTGAAGTACTGTCTAAAATGTTGTATTTGTAATATAACAAGACATACTGTATTTAACAAGTTGTCACATGTCTCAGACTGCGTAAACCTACATAACCTTTAAGGAGAGATGCTACATGTGAATAGGAAAAACTCTTAAATTTAGAGATATCAATTTGAAACTTCTTCTATTCTTTAGTTATATAAATGTTAGGAAAAATGTATCTAAGTTTTTCATGATGTAATGTTTTCATATAGTATGTATAAAATATTAATGGGTAAAAACTGGTATAATTGACCATTTTTGGGACATTGAATCTCAAAAATAGATGGACCCAGGAATTTCTTTTTTGTTGTTGTTGTCATATTTGATACTAAAAATATTTTTGGAGTTAAAACTTTAAAATAAATAAGACTTGGAATTAGATAAAGGTCAAACCAAAATTATTTAATATTCATTAAACCATATAAAGTAGTAGTAGTGGTAGTAGTAGAGTAAAGGCTTTACTGACAACAAAATACATTTTACCATATTACAATTTGGATGTTGTTCTGTATTCATAGCGTTTTTGAGAAAATGTAAAAAAAAAAAAAAAAAAAGAATGATTCAGCCACAAAGAGAAACATGCCTTTCAAATCCTCACTGAAGCTGAAGTTTGTTAAATAAACAGCAAGACGTCAAGGGGCCGTTTAGACGAGGACGATTGCGACTGAAAACGACAAAATATTCTATCGGAAGTGTCTTTCGTTTACACGACGACGGCGCCGTCGGGCTCTGAAACCGCAAAAATCTGAAGACTCCTTCCAGAGTGTGGAGTTCTGAAGACGGCCTGGGTTGCGTCTCCGTCTAAACGGCAAGAAGCGCAAAACCTGTTCACGCTGCATACACCTGACGTCACACTGGATGCGCTAAGCCGGTAAAAACAATAATAATACGTCGCAGGCGACAGAGGCGAGTTTGGACAAGACCGGGCAGAACCAGTCAGTGGTGGGACAATTTTGAGAATGGATTAGTTGATGACAGTGCTTGGGTGGAAAACTTCAGAATGAATAAACAAGCTCTTGTTGCATTAAGCGAAGAGCTCCGACCCGACATCGAGGGCGAAACAACCGTGATGAGAGCCCCTGTCGGTGTCCTGAAAAAGGTAGCTCTGACATTATATTAGCGGCCTGGCATGCATATTCAATTGAATTCGTCCACTTTTGCGTCTTCGTATAAACAAACATTTCCTGTTGAGAACGCTCGTCTAAACGCGGATAAAAAATTGAAGACGAGATGCCACTTTTGCGTCTTCTGTTTTGATCGTCGCCGTATAAATGTAGCCTTAGTTTCTGGATTCGATCCCCGGGTTGCCCGGGCCTTTCTGTGTGGAGTTTGCATGTTCTTTCAGTGTCTGGGTGGGTTTCCTCCGGGCACTCCGGTTTCCCCCACCAACCCAAAAACATGCTCCGTAGGTAAAAATCCTCCAGCTGAGGTCCTGACCAAGCCTAGCAACAAGATCATGGAGATGGGTCCCCGGGCACCTTCATGTGCTGCCCACTGCTCCGGAGGGATGGATGAAATGCAGAGAATAATTTCCATACAGGGATAAATAAAGGATAATAATAAAAAAGAGACATAAAGAATTGTGTAAAATTGCAGACACACATTCAGCTCAGCTATATTTCCTATACAGTACCAATTTTTGTCCCCAGTGTCTCTTCTCCTTCTGGCCACTTTAGATCCACTTTAGATCCATCTTAAGTTAACATGTTTCCATTTTGGTCCAGACTTTTTACTTGCTGTCTTTTTTTTTTTTTTTAACAGAGGATCAGCTGCCTGCAGGGTTCCCCACAATAGACATGGGTCCCCAGCTCAAAGTGGTGGAGCGCTCTCGGACTGCCACCATGCTCTGTGCTGCCAGCGGTAACCCTGATCCAGAAATTACCTGGTTCAAGGACTTTCTGCCCGTCAACACATCCAACAACAATGGCCGTATTAAGCAGCTCCGTTCAGGTAACCACTGCACTTTCCCCACCATTCTTTGCTGTCCTTTTCAGTTCCTTCGCTTTTATCTCTACCTAAAGGTCTACCCCTGCGACTCCTGCCTTTGACCACTTCTTGAAGCCACTTGCTATTATCCGCTTTCAATTTCTTACTTTTCAGTTCCTATGTACGTCCCCTGGGTTATTTTTGGCCCTTGTTCTTTCTTAGCCCTCACTGATCTGACTGTGGTTACTGGCTGCCCCTCTCTGTCACTGCTGTAGTATTAGTTGACTGTGTATGATTGCCAAACCCTGTCTAAACTTTCTCAAAACCTTTTAAAGTAAACTTCTTCCCGTTTTTTTTCTTTTCCAAACTCTCTGAGATCTTCCCGCACGTATCACCACCACGAAGGATTTCATTTTGCTCTGAATAAAAACATTATAAGATATTTGGGCTGACAGTTCACATCAATTCACCACATGTCTGTTTATAATTCCAGCCAAGTTTTTGCAAGGTGAATCTAGCTGATGGTGGCACGGTTTGTGGGAATGGTCTCCCTAAGATAGCTCACTGCTGTGACTAAACAACAAATAACCTCTTGTATTTCTGGATCCCAAGCTTGTCTCTGTGCGGGACAAATAGACATCCAGCATTTAAACTTGAAGAGTACATAAATAGTTACTCAAAGGCTCCCCACAGTTGCTGTTCCAGTCACTTTGGTCTGGTCTATGTGTTTTGTGAAGCCACAGTAGTGCGTAATATCCAAACTTGATTTCAGCAACCCTTCCCTCCAAATTTTGACTCTGTTCTGTGATTGGAGACCCAACGCTGTGGCTCAAAGAGGAAACCTTTGCTTTTACCCCTTCTGCAGCTTGCCCCTAATGCACAAAATCCCATTGCATTTTTACAATATACGCAAACTGTTAATTTTATGTACATACTACTACGTGTAAATCATACCGTAATAGTCTATAAAGATAAAGGCACACTGTGTAACTTTTCTGGTAGATGGTCCAAAACTTAGTTGTTGTTTTTCCTGGAATGTTCTACAGTATGGCATTTAATTTATTACTATCACCATAGAGAGAAGCAGGCCACATCACAATGCCAAGTTACAAGTCAGATCTGTGGAGAAGTGGGCCCATCAGTGTTGCCAACTCCCCAGCATCGGAAGTAGCTATTATATAGATTATTATATAGACGAGCGAGCGGTCCAATCCAAACGTGAGAGCGGGGGGGGGGTCCAAACCAAACGTCATTGTCAGCAGAGGGCTCCAGACAGCACATCCTAACCTTCCTTACCCCGTGACACTAACCTTTTATTGGTGTTGTTATTACATATACTTGTTTGTTTTTTATTTTTTTATTTGGTTTTTATTTTTTAGATATTTTTTTTGGAGCTGTAGTCCAAGATCTATAGCTTGCTTTTTTATTTTGTGTTTTTTTTTTGTGCTGTAGTTTAACTAAAGCTTTTTATTTATTTATTTATTTTTTTGTGCTATAGTGGGCAAACTATAGCTTTTTATTTTTTGTTGTTTTTTTTGGTGCTAAAGAACTAGCTTTTTAAAACTTTTCTGTGCTGTACAACTAGCTTTTTAAGCAGTGCTACTTGTGACTTTGTGTCGCCAAAAAGAAAAAGAAAACAAATCAGAGCGCATAGGCATACACTTATTGAGAATCAGAGCCTATGGCTCTAAAGAATGAGAGGGATATGCACATGACGAGAGAAACTGAATGACAGAAACAGAGAGAGGAATGACCAGACTCCGAGGCGATCTGACGAGATGGGAGGGAGCAGAGGAGAGACTGGTGAGTGTGTGTGTGTGTGTGTGTGTGTGTGCGCGCCGTGTCTGTCTGCCTGTGAGTGAGTGAGGAAAAAAAACAAGGAAGCGACAGTCCACGCTGTTCTCAACTCCGCACCCGCCCCTCTCTGCCTGTGTCTCTCTTCCACTGCCCCTCTCTGTCTCTTTCTCTGAACGGGGAAAGAGAGAAAACGGCGCAATTATTTTTTCCCCCTCCCGCGATCTTGGAGTCTCTGATCACCAAAAAAGTCGCTAGATTTGTCATTAGTCGCTTTGGTCTAATTTTCTCGCTAGGGGGGTCCAGAAAGTAGCTAAAAATAGCGACAAAGTCTCTTAAGTTGGCAACACTGGGGCCCATGCACATTATTAATATTTTTTGTGGTAGTTTTGAGAAACACCTGTAACTGAATAAATACAAGATATATACTGTATGTTTAATGCCATACTGTGGAACATCCCAGGCAAAGCAATAACATTAATATGGAGATGTGAAGATTCTGGTGTATGTCTGATACACCAGAAATATTACACAGTGCAACTTTAAGTAAGGTTTAATATATTAACAAAAATGCTTTTAAAAAATGTTTCAACTCGTCTGTGAAACCCAGTTGTGGAAACCAAATGTAATGCCCTGCTGTTTCTTTTCTCTCTGTATCTTTTTAACTACAGAATCCTTTGGTAAGTTTGTCTGTTCCCAGGCCCACAGCCTCACTGTCCACTTCTTAATTTACTTCTTCACTAATCCTTCAACTGTTACTGCTGCTGACACTCTCCACCTCTTTTCAAAAATGGCATGCACTAACATTCACAAAGAGAAAAAGCCATAGCTGACAGGCACATAGTCAGTCTTAGAGACCCTTGAACACGTAGAAACATGTCAAAAACATCCACTACTCACCCTAGAGGTAGCTGGCCTCACCTTCACCTGTGCACCTCCAGCTTTTCCACACCCAAAGTTAATAACAATAACTCCCCTACCACTCACCTACTTCCTGTCCCCCCACTGACTCAACTCTGTCATTACTCCCCCCACTCCACTGTATAGAGTTACCAGTCAATAAGCCATCAACTTTAGAAGGCTGTTAGCTAGGCCTGCACTGGAGCCACTGAAGAGAAATCAATGACTACCAGGTTTCAGACTAGACCTGGTGTTATGTGTAGGCTGTACTGTGCAGTTTGGTCAACATGTACAGGAAAAATAATCAAAAGCCAACCACCAATCTTTACAAGTCTGCTACCTATACCCTTGTTGGACATATATATATAATCACGAATATAGGTACCACATAAACACCTCTGCATAGTTATTTATCAAAATATATAATATAATATATATTAAGCTATTTTCTGTTGTTATAATGTTTCCTTATCACAATCATGCCCGGAGTTGTGTTTTGTTTCATTCACACATATTTAACACACAACCCTTGCATATTTATGCTTCTTAGTTCTTCTCTCAAACAGAAAACGCCTTTCCACCTTGTAATGTGGCAATATAGGAAGTGCTCCACTGTGTTTTTAAACTCCATACACCTTTACTAGAATCATTTGGATAATTTCAGCCCTGGAGTTGCCTATCTCTACTGAACTAAAGCCAAGGTAAAAGGAGCTGTATACTTCAAAACTGTGAGACACAAGGTGGAACAGAGGATTTTGAGCTTTGGAGATGTAGACACACTAATAGTAAATGATTACTCAAACACAACCCTGGGTATGCTTTAGATAAGGTAACAACATATAACATGGCTCACAAAAAAGTCAGTTGTGTGCAATATACGACCTTTAAAATGCAATAAAACTACTACACTACACTATGGAAATGCTACAGTTTCTAATGCTAATGGTAGTTGTTGAAATGAATGTATATTTATTTAAGTACATGTACAGAAATAATAACAGCAGCTCCATTTTTCAGAGTCTTCTATATCTTCTATATTTAGAGTTTGGGCCCAGCTAGTTTTCTATTTTAATTTCCTTCCCGTTCTTGTATTAAGATATTCTATCTATACCATAAACAGCCTCATACAGTCCTGTACATAGTGGTACACTGCCACTAATGTGGGCGATGCAGTTTCCTCAGTTACAGTCCTTTACCGGCACATCGGCCTGTTACTTTGGCTCTATAAACACACTTCCTCTCTCCTGGGCGTATTCACCTGACATTTACCACTGATTTAGATCATCTCACTTTTTCCTATTGTCTGGTGTATTAGAAGAAATCAATACAAATATGATTCACTTTGTCTCTTTGAGCAGTGTTAAGGTATTGGACGTGAATTTTTTCCTTACAAAATCAAAAATAAAATGTAATTTATTTGAACCATTTACTTGCACAATATCAAACTAAATATACTGAATGGAATCACTTATTTTAAGAGCCCTTACACTCTAAGCCACATCTGCCCCAGCAAAGTCAATGAAGATGAATCGATACCCTTATCTCTCTGTCACTCTTCTCCACTTCTCTGTCATTTATTATTCTGTCTGGCTCTTGTTTTTTTCTCAACAATACAAGATCTATATTTTAAGTCTCTTATATTCAAGCACACCCTGCCCCAGCCCTTACTTTCAGAATCCCTCCCTTGCCCCCCTCCCCTTTTGTGGTACTAACATTTTCTTCTTCTTGTTCTTCTCTAATCTCGTGCATTCATTGCTCACTCAGGTGGCACGCCCATACGAGGTAAGACTGCTGGGAGGACCAACATTACACACTGGCCTGATTCAATTCCAGCCCCTGCACTCTGCTTTTTACCATAGTCTGAAAGAAATTACATATTTGTTAGTATAATAGTAATTCATTTATTCTGATATTTAAAAATGAATTAAATGATAAATTACATTATGTTCAAACAGTAATCAACAGATACATATCAATCATGAATATAGTCTTCACATCAATACTGGAATAATATTTATCCCACCTATTTTGTAGAAGTACCTCCAAGATCTTTGACCTAGAGACACATAGATAACAGACTCATATCTCCTTAAAGAAGACATATTATGATTTTCAGGTATTTACTATTGCAATTTCATATTCAACATGTGTAGATAATAACTATTTTATTCATTGTAAGCTGCACTATAGATCTAAAATGAGAATGCCAGTGATAATTTTTACTTTTTAACCCTTCATGTATGAATTGCAGTTAATTGCAGTGAATTGCAGTAGCATGTTATCGCAATAAATACATGTATGTGGGCAGGGGTGGTAGATGAAAACATCCCTGAATCAATCAAAATGCAACTTATTTAAGCTATGATGAGGGAACACAGTAAAAACAAGGTTACAGGCTCAACTGAATTTTGCATAATATGTCTCTTTTAAGTGATCAAGGCCAATTAAACCAGGCTTTGCTAAATGCTAACAAAATTTATATAGAAATGTTACTTAGTCTTTTGAAAAGTTGTGCAATGACATAAGACTAATTTCAAGGTCACCGTCTGGATAAAGAGAGCATAATTAACTGCCCCATTAGTTAGTTAGCCATATTGCTGACTCCAGATTTGCAGGTGCAAGAGATGGAATAAGAATTGAGCAATAAACATCTTCTATTGTGTTCATCTCTTCATATCAGTGTCTGTGTGTACCTCTTTACATCTCCATCAATAAATGTGTAAAATTTTATAGCATGTTATTATTATTATTATTATTTATTTATTTATTTTATTTTATTTTTTTGCATTTTGAGGTGGCAAAGCACTCTTAAACTTTCACCTCAAATGATTTGTTTTTCCCACATTTTTACTGTCACATTTTTTACTTAAATTTTTTTGCGGGTCTTGGCCTGAGGATGACCCTTGCCTCTTTCTCTACCTTGTCTGTATTCGTCAAATCAAACGTCCTGGTTCTGTTTTCCCTCCCAGCTGTTATTCACTCAGCCTGAAAAGTACATATGGCAACACAACTCCAAAATACACACACATTTTGCTCATAGTTTTGACCATTTATCTTTTCTCTCATTATGGATAAAAAGCCCCAAACAACCACTTTTTTGATAAAGTTTTTGTGGGCGCTTTTTTGCCTCACCACGTACCATCTTTAAAGAAACCTCTGGTTGACTTTTTTGACAGTTTTTCTGATTTCAGGGAGTGTGAACACACCGGTCCCTTTCCAAGGCTTTGCGTATGTCGTTCCATTTTTTAAAGTGTTGGCCTCGGCCTGAGGTGACATGATGTTTTGACCTCCTTGTGGGCTATGTTAAATGACATCACACTCCTGATCCCAAAGGTGGATCCGTAAGGTTATAACAGAAATGTATAACTCCCTAATACCGCTTCATCTCAGTTTTCAGCAGATTGAAAACATTGTGACAAGATTTCTTCACATTTTGGATGCTTGTTTGTTTGGCTGTGCCTTGCATGAAGACTATGATCCTTTTTCTTGAATAACTGCTTTTTGATTTTGGTATTTTCACAATTTTGAATGAAGAAAATTGTTCTTGTTTTAAATTAGTTGCTGCTGATATCTCTTTTTGAAAGAGCCTTTGGCTTGATTATTTATTTTGAAACCTTTTACAAATTCCCATCATATATTTATTTATTAACATTTAAGTGGTTGTACTTTGTGTGATCACTCCTCTTCTGTGTGACTCTTCCTCCCCTGTCCCTGTCTCTCTGTCTCCACTTCCTGCTCCTGTCATGCAGGTGCACTTCAGATCGAGATGAGTGAGGAGTCAGACCAGGGCAAGTATGAGTGCGTCGCCACCAACAGTGACGGCACACGCTACTCCACTCCAGCCAATCTCTATGTCCGAGGTAAGTCTTAGGCTTTACGGACTGTTTCAATGTAAACTATAAAGCAGAAATACATTGTGTAAGATTACTTATCAGTTAGATTCAAGTTATTTCAAAATACAGATCAATACCAAAGCATTGCAGTCAACCCTGTTAATTAAAGTTTTAGGGGGACAGTGATGCACATTTTTATTTGCTATTGTTGAGATTAAAGACAGGATGTCTACTTAAAAATAATTTAGCTCTAAAATATGTATAAAAAACTTTTTCTTCTTCAAATTCAAAGAACTTTTTTTTTATGTTGCTTCTGTCTGAATGTTGAGTCTGTTATTTGAGAAGACAAGATAGGAAAGTCATGAATAAATGTTTCCTTACTTCAAGTGAAGGCCTGGCCAGTGCTCACTCAGGCTATTAATCTCTACGCTCTCCTGTCTTAGCCTTTAGACCTCAGAGAAAAAAAAAGAATCATTGTCTGGTTGAAACTTGTGTTTTTCTGCAAATCTGACAAGCATCACCCGTCCTCAGGCAGCGTGTCTCTGCACAGTCCTTCAACACACAAACTCTCACAATCCCCACTCCCCAAATGTTGGAGCGTTGAACACAGTTATATACCTCAGGCCTTCTAATGTGTGTCTGTCTGCATGGTAAAAAAATATATGACAGCAACTGGAAATGTATTTGGCCTGCATAGTAAAGAGATAAAAGGAGAAATTCAATTTGTCAACTGGACAAAGTTTGTTTGGTCGAAAACGTTTCGCCGCTCATCCGAGAGGCTTCGTCAGTTCTGGTTCTCAGCCTCTCGGATGAGCGGCGAAACGTTTTCGACCAAACAAACTTTGTCCAGTTGGCAAATTGAATTTCTCCTTTTATCATGGATTCTACCTGGACGACTGAGGGACTCTTCACCCTGCATAGTAAACAATATTTAATAATGAATGGAACATTATTTTTAAAAGGTTAAGTCATAACAATCAAAGTTTATAAAGAGAGAGCCAAAACTTGCCTTGAAAAAGTTGTACTAATAGGCCTTTATTACTTTATTGGTAATAAATGACTTTTATGTGCCTGGTCAGTGTGCCTAGGATTTTTCTGCCAATAAGTACAAGTTTTTCTAGGCAAGGTTTGTTTCTACCTTAGTAAATGTTCACATCCTTGAGCACCTGACAATTTTACAGCATTGTACACAACACCTGACCCAGTGAAGTCCTTGCCTTCCTTAATCAAAGTTTATAGTAGTAATAATGTTTAGTAGTAGCAGTAGTAAAAGTAGTGAGTTTTTCTTCCACCTCTGGCATTCTCAACACATCACCGGCTTCTTTTCTTCTCCAAATTTTTCTGCCTTTCTGTAGCCACCTTTAGAATGCCCTTTTATCTAACTTGTCTCTTTTCTAATCTCCTTCCTCCTCTGCGCTCTGTCTCACCTCCCTCTGCAGAGCTACGAGAAGGTTGGTACAGTAATCACTGCATGAGAATCCACTGAGAATGTCTTTTTCCATTAAACTGTGTGTTTGTGCTTTTGCTGTGCTGAGTTCTTTGCCTTTTGAAACACCGTACTGGAAGTTGTCTTTTTATTCTCTCTTTTGGGAGTACATGTGTGTGTGTGCTGTGAGTGTCTTTTGTAAGTCGGTTCATAAAATATTTAATGTAGCACACCTAAAACATCATGAATAAAACATTTTGATATCACATGCACTCCTGTGCAGATGTACAAGTCTATTTGGATGTTTCTGAATGCTACAAAACTTAATCTCAACCCTTATGTCTCATAAAATAAAACTCAGCGTGTATAAACTGTAATTCACTGTGCACAAGGAAGTCACAGCTTTATTTTTTTTTCTTTCAGTGCGTCGTGTTCCACCCCGCTTCTCTATTCCCCCTGCGGACAGTGAAATCATGCCTGGAGGAAACGTCAACATCACCTGTGTGGCTGTAGGCTCCCCCATGCCGTATGTCAAGTGGATGCTCGGAGCGGAAGATCTCACACCGGAAGATGACATGCCCATTGGTCGCAATGTGCTGGAGCTCACTGACGTGCGCCAGTCCAATAACTATACCTGTGTGGCCATGTCCACTCTGGGGGTGATAGAGGCTGTGGCGCAAATTATTGTAAAAGGTAGGCTCATTAAAGAGTCATGCAGTGGAAATGATGGGATGACCTTGCCTCGAGTGAAATTTGGACTAAAACACATTCAAAATGGTAATCAGCTACAGTTGCTCATTAATAAATAGAAAATCTTTAGAATTGAAAATAGATTTTTCCTTGAGTCAGGTTTAGATAACAGCAAATTTTAGACCTCACTTTTAAAAAGAGTATTTATTATGTATATTTTATTAATTCAAGTGGAACTGTTGTATTTGTCTGCTTGCAGCACTCCCAAAGCCTCCGGGGATCCCTGTGGTGACAGAGCGTACAGCAACCAGCATCACTCTGACCTGGGACTCTGGCAACCCTGAGCCAGTGTCCTATTACATTATACAGGTACAGTTTACTGTCAAGGCTAAATTATACTTTATTTAACTTTAACTTTTAGCTTAAAGATCCCATGACATGGTACTTCTTGATGCTTTTATATGGCTCCTTAATGGTTCCCTAATACTGTAAATGAATCCTTCTTCAAAATCAACACTCAGTGCATGAGAAAGAGAGATAAGATGAGAAAGAGTCATAAATGTCACTCCATTATAGGCGTTGTTGCTTGAATGCAAATGAGGAGGACAGAGGTGGCCTATAGTAGGGAGTGGGGGCGTGGCCAAGTTCTCTGCTCCGCTCTGTGACCCACTTCCGTGTTTTTGCACGGGGGGAGAGATGAGAAGCCTTCCATTGAAAAATAAACACATTTCCACAGAAAATAAAATTAAACCACTGCTGTTTCAGATATCCAGAGGCTCAGATAAAGGACTTCCGAGCCTAGAAACACTCGCAAGTTCCTCCAGGCAAATAAAAAAATTATTAAAATATTATTAAAATATTTCACATTGCGTAGCTCCTCCGCAGTCCAAACTCTCTGGGCATGATTTACAGAGACGCTGAGTACAGACAGACGGGGGTGGAACTGCATTTGCATTTCTTTTTTCGATCTGACGTCAATAAGGTGCCTTGTTCAAAATCGCCCGTTTGAGCTCTGATTTTTTCTAACGCAGAAAAGGATCGCAAATGCTCAGTTTAGACATTTCGCAACTTTTAACCATGGGGGGGGGGGCTAAACAGGGTAGGGGAGCTCACATTAACGTTCAAAAACCTCAGAAAGTGAACATTTCATGCCATGGGACCTTTAAATTTTGAGACCATCATCAAAAGATTTAAGACCATCTTCTAGCATTGAATTATTGCCTTATCCATTCACAGCATCGTGCCAAAGGCTCAGACGATCCCTATAAAGAGATCGATGGCATCGCCACGACTCGTTACAGTGTGGGAGGCCTCAGCCCTTATTCCCATTATGATTTCCGGGTGGCAGCTGTGAACACCATCGGACAGGGTCCCTCCAGTGATGTGGTGGAAGCCCGTACAGCAGAGCAAGCCCCCTCTTCTCCACCGCGACAGGTGAGGGAGAAGAATTGTAATGTAGAATTTACTTTTAGCATTTGGTTTGTGTCCCTCTGTTACTGTTGCAATCAAAAATATTTGGACATTTTCCAATGACTGAAGAAATACTTTGATGTTGACATTGTCATTCCATCTGCAGGTCAGAGGTCGTATGTTGAGCACCACTACAGCCATTATTCACTGGGATGAGCCAGAGGAGCCCAATGGACAGGTTGTGGGCTACAGAGTGTACTACACTACTGACAACTTGGTGCCAGTCAATCAGGTAAGTAGCTGTGTTGGCTACTTTACTGTATTAAATAAGAAACAGGTGAATATGTCTTAAACATGAGAGAGCCATGCGAGATGATGCCTTGTATGTGTGTTTCTACTGTGCAGTGGGAGAAGCAGATGGTGCGCAGTGCCAACTTCATCACTATCCAGAGTTTGACTCCAAACAAGACATATTACATCAGGGTTCTGGCGTTCACATCTGTAGGAGATGGACCTTTGTCTCAGGATCTGCAGATTATTGCCAAGACTGGGGGTAGGAGATTCTATCAAAATATATTAATTGGACAAAAACTGACAATTAATAAGGCAATGTTGATGTGACTTTTGTATCACTAATGTCATTGTTTTATGATGCTATAGTTCCCTCCCAGCCCTCGGAGTTTAAAGGTGAAGCTAAATCTGAGACTAGTATCCTCCTGTCCTGGGTGGCACCCCCTCAGGGAGGTCCAGACCACCAGATCACAGGATATGAGCTGGTTTACCGACGATCCGATGAGACAGAAGAGGTGGGGAGTCAATCTTATATTTATTGAAAACACTATTTAGCCCTGATACAAACTTAGTATTTGGTGTTCTTCTTTATTCAACAGAAGAAAGTAAGCTTTGAGCCAACCACGTCCTATCTTCTGAAAAACCTGAAGCCTTTTTCCACCTACACTTTCCAACTGGCTGCCAAGAGCAAACATGGAGTTGGAGCTTACACCAATGAAGTGTCCATAGACACTCCTCAGACGCGTAGGTTCAGTCAGTGGGTGTGTGGTGTGTGTGTTTGTGGCTGTGCGTGCATGTGTTTGTGTGTGTGTGTGCGTGCGTGCGTGTGTTTGTGTGTGTGTGTGTGTGTGTGTGTGTGAGAGTTTTTTTGGTTTTCTCTGCTGACAATTCAAAAACTTACACTTAACAAGCTTAAACAGCAACACAAACATTTTGAGTCAACTGAACTTATTTAATGTACACATTATTTCATTTATTTAGACATGTAATAGTTTGATAAAAATATTAAGATATTTATTTGTTTTTGTATTGTCACAGAGAGCCAAAAGCTACAAATGACCTCAGATTTGATAATTAATCTCTTAATTTTAGTATTTAAATGTATAACTACATTAGACCTGACCAAACCTAGAAGCAAACTTAAATCCATATAAATAACAATTATTTTACTTTCAAATCAATCTGAGATCTTTAAATATAACAGTAAAAACAAGGTAAGAAGCCCAAAGCTTAAGTTGAGAAATCCGTGCTGATGGCTTGAGTAGACTACACGGACAAGAGTTATGGTCAGGTATGTTTACGTGTAGTCACTGTTTTGATGTTGCATTTATCGAGTCATTCACTTGTTTTCATTGGTTGAACAGAAGTCGACATTCATCCTTCTCATCTCTGTGACTTTCAGAGATTTCCACTTATGAGCTTCTGTTTTCCAGTGTTTTGTTTTCACATTGTTTCTTTGTTTTTTGTTTTCTGTCTCTCATCTGCCATCCCACCACAAACCTCACCTTCACCTCTCCACCCGACAAATAACTTTACACACACTTTACACACACCTCTCACCTAAACACTCACCCAAACTCACCACTTGCCTTCAAAACTGGCAAATTAGTCCCTGCAGCACCTCCTCAGAATATCACATGCACTAGCCCCAGTTCTACCAGCATCCTGGTAAGTTGGGCACCCCCTCCTGTGGAGCATCAGAACGGCATTCTATCCGGCTACGCAATCCAGTACTCCAACACCGAAGGCAACAAAACATTCAAAACAGTCAATGGAATTTCACCAGAAAGTTCATCCTATCTTCTGGGAAACCTGGAGAAATGGACTGAGTATGGGATAACAGTGCGAGCACAGACGGAAGCTGGTGACGGACCTGAAAGCTTACAACTGCTTATTCGCACCGAGGAGGATGGTATGTTTCCAAACAAACCTCTCAGATAAGAGCGCTCTCCCTGCTAACCAAGGCTAACACAATACTAACAACTCCAAGCAAGTGCCTCTGTGTGGGTCAGCTGATGCCTTTGGACCTTCCTCACTCTCCAACACCTGGAACAGCTCCTCCCTGTTTCCCCTTGCTTCGTTTTTTTTTTTTTTTTTCCAAGACAGCCATTTTCTCCAGATTATGCCCTAACACTTACCAGCTCCCATTTGACCATTTTTCTCCTATTTAAGAATAAGCAATAACCAAGTAACACTCTAGCTCTAGCTCTACTTACCCCTGGCTACCCCAACACCCTTTTTCCCAAGATGCATTTTCCCAATGATTGAATTTATGTTGGAAGATGTTTTTGAATGCCATATTTAACATTTCCAGTCCTGTGTCTCCCTGTGGCTTTAGTTTTATTTACAGTACCTTTGAGGGAGCTTTCAGACAGCAAACAGTGGTTCTGTGTTTTTTTAAACTCTTTTTTTTTTGGCAGTAAGAGTTTTTTTTTCTCAGTATTTTCTCTTTGACTGCCACTGTTTGTCAGCCTTTGGCAACAGATCCCTTTTATCAGCCATTCTTATCTTTTTGTACATTTTCTTATCTTTTCCTGTTTTTTGTTTTTGTTTTTACTATTTTGGCTTTTTTACCAAACATCAAGGCATTTTTATATTTTTGGTGGCTGTATTTTTCCACATTTTTTGCGCAAAGAAATTCGTTTTTACTTACAAAATATGGGTTATTTAAGTAATAGTGACAATAGTGACCCTTTATTCCAAAATGCATTTGTAGTTCCAAGTGGCCCTCCTCGTGGGGTGGAGGCAGAGACAGTGAACGCCTCAGCTCTTAGAGTAAAATGGCGTGCTCCAGCTCCTGAGCGGCAGCATGGTCAGATCAGAGGCTTCCAAGTGCACTATGTACAGATGAACTATGGAGAGCCCCAGGGCCAGCCTCTCATCAAGGACATCCTCACTGAAGATACACAGGTGCGCATTTCATCATACTTAACCTGTATGCTCTTTCTTATATGTCTATTTTAATCTTTGCAGCTATTACTTTAACTCTAAATAAAATCATATTGAAGTGAAGTTGTGTAGTACAATAATATTAGTGGTAGCGTGAAAGCTTTTTGATGGCTTAGCTTATAATTTGCTTGTCCTTTTTTTCCCATTTTCCGGTTCCATTACTCAGTGGGGATCCGATGAGTCAACTGAATATGTAAGTACTGCTTTCATCTTACCATTGTTGAAACAATTATTTGACAAAAGTGTGTTACATGTCATTCACATCTATGAGAGTGTGAAAGAGAAAACAAAAAAAATATTTTGCTCATATTGTTTTGACTAACTTTTTGTATAAAGGGCTATACAGTGCCCTCTGGATGTGGGTTAAGTGCTTTCCTTTGCCTGGCTGACTGTTCCTGTTCCTGTTCTGCAGGAAGTGGTTCTGGGAGACCTGAAGGCCGACACCTCGTACTCTGTGTCAGTGGGGGCTTACACTGCCAAGGGTGATGGTGCACGAAGCAAACCTGTCAGCGTGTGCACTGCTTTGCCATGTACATATGCTTCTCACACCATTTATTAAATTAGATCAGACACTACCCAACCACTCTTAATATGCTGAATCTAAAGGTTGTGCTCTAATGTATTTAATTGTTCAGAATAATTTTTAAATGAGCATTTATCTAATCAAAGTGTGCAGCATTTTATAGCGGAATATGTAATAGAGCTGATTTTTCATGAGTTTAAATTACCTGGTCACAAAAGCTGACACTCCTAATAATCTTTGAGAGCGCTGCTTTGCTAATGATCATTAGTGGGACCACCGAATTAGTCATCTATTCCTCATATGTTCCTCTGCGAAAAGGATACCAGTAATTTAGTGCAATATTAATCACCACTGCCTTTTTTCTATTATTCTTTGGTTATAAATAATTGAGTCTGCAATTAACTTCTGCAATTATTTCCTCTTTTTCATCACTCACTCACATCCTCTTGTGTTCTTCTCTCTAGTGCCGGAGATGCCCAAACTGATGGTTAGTGCCACTGAAGCAGGCACAGCCCTCCTGCAGTGGTACCCGCCTCCAAACCCTCCCACTCCACTGCTCGGGTATAGACTCACTTTTGGTCGCATTGATGTCCTTCCATTTACTGTGGTTGAGTTTCCAGCCAAAGAAAATCACTACACGGCTCAAGACATCCACAAAGGAGCAAGCTATGTTTTCCGCCTCTCTGCCCGTAATAAAATGGGGTATGGTGAGGAAGCAGTTAAGGAGGTGAGCACTCCAGAAGATGCTCCGAGTGGATATCCAGAGAGCATTATCTCAGAAGAAGCAGCTGCCACCTCTATGCGACTTGCTTGGAAAACAGTTCCCCTCATTGAACAAAATGGCAAAATCACAAAATACTCTGTGCTGTATAAGGATATAAACAGTCGAGGAAATGCCTCTGAAGTGGTGGTGCCCTCCCCAAAGTGCAGTGTTGTTTTGGAGAGTCTTATTCCAGACACAGTGTATGAAGTCAGATTGAGCGCATTCACAGGTGTGGGCCAAGGGCCTTACAGCCCCATTGTCCAGTTTCGGACGCAGCGGCTAGACCAAGGTAGGCCCGTCACTCCCTCATACTTCTTCAGGCCAAAGGGTGCTCCCTAAAATCTCCTATGCATACATAGTCATATAAGCAAATACAAAACACCCCAACATCTGAGTAACCACATTCTGAGTGTCCTTTTCGTTGTCTTGTCACTGTAGTCATAGACAGAACGTCTTTGTGCAAAGCAAGGTAAGAGTCTGGGGTTCTGGATGAGTGTTACAAGTATAGATTATACACTCTGCATCTCTTAAAGGGAGTACTATGGGACCAAACTCACTCATGCTACAATGAGTGTAATGTGAGGTAATGTAATGTAATGGGCCAAAACACTGTATAATAATTGTCTCATTTTGTTTTTTATTGCAGTTTTTGCCACTAATTTCCGAGTGAAAGCTGCCATGAAAAACTCTGTTCTTCTTTCCTGGGAGATCCGGGACAAAAACCCTGTCCAGCCATTCACTGTAAGTTGACATGTGTTTTATATTTAATAATATATGATGAACGTGAAATATGCTCTTTCTGTTTCCAGCACCAGTCTGGTGTCACTGAAGTTATATGAGCTAGGACTTTTACTCTGCTCATCATGTGGCTAATACTCTATATGTGTCTGTGTAGATCCTGTATGGGAAGGGCCAGTCTGTGGAAGTGGATGGGAAGCAGACTCAGAAGTTGATCACTGGTCTGGAGCCGGACACGCAGTACTCATTCTTACTCACAAACCGAGCCAACAGTGCTGGAGGCCTGCAGCACCGCGTCACCGCAACAACGGCCCCAGACCTGCTGAAGACCAAACCCACAGTGGTGGGCAAAACCAACGCAGACGGTATGGTGACCGTGCAGCTGCCGAGCGTCCAGACCACTGCTAAAGTCAGGTAATGATGACAGATGTGAGGCTTGTTATTAAAGCAATAAATTATTCAAATGATTGCCTTTAATGAGTTTTAAACGTGGAGAATTTGTTGTCAATAGAATTATTGCTAAGATCCAGTGAGGTCATTTCACCATTTTATTCACACAGCTGTGTTTTATTTAGTGGTCCACTAGGATGGATTTGTCTGACCTGCCAGCAAAGCAAGTGAAAGAACTCCCAAATGAAAAACACAAAGCTGAAAATCTGCCCATGACCAAAAACAAATATTGTATAACTTGTTTACCTGTTACATCAGCTACATTGTTCATCTCCATCACTGTGAAATAACAACACTATTAAATGCAATCGTTGTGAAAAAGTACAACCATCATGGGTGATTTTAGCATATAAAAGGGGGCTATACTGAAGATGAATGAAAACACTTTAAAGCCTGAAAGTACAAGTACACGTGAATCATTTGGGGTCATCGCCCTTATTGTTTGTCTAGTGCTAACAGTGCGTGCTCCAACAAGACCCTTCCACGGTGCTGTTTTTGTTCTCACACAAGGTTTTAACACCAACTTCCTTTCCCAGATGTTTAGATTTATTGTGTATTGTTGCAGCTGTGGTCACTCGTTGTAGTTGTAATAACATGTTAAAGGGCTGATGTTTCCACAGGCCTAACTGAAAAAGCAATCACGTTTATGTGTGTTTCATCTGGACTCATCCCAGCGTGGACTCTCTTTCAGGGGCTACTATGTTGTGGTGGTGCCATTGAAGAGACAGAGAGGAGGCAAGTTTCTCAATCCATGGGAGGAGCCAGATCAGATGAACTTAGATGAGGTGAGGCAGACAAATGACTGTTAACCTTAGTAATAGATGATGCTTTTGGCAAAGTAGTGGGTAATTATGTATATGAGACTTCTGATAATGATACACATTTAGAGTCCCAGAGAAACTGTTGAGTTTACTCACTTTTCATTTTGTGGCTATTTCCCCCTTTTTAATGTGTGCGAGTATGGTCTAGAAATCCATCTCCTAATCGTTTTCAAAAATGCCATTCCGCATCTAATTCCACATTCTTCTTTTGCCAGAGACTGCATTGCCTCATTATGCAGTTGTGAAAGCACATTCATGTGTGTGAGATTAGATAGAGTGGGTTTTTTATGATGCCCACTGTCTGAATAGATAAATGTGATAGCCACTCAGAAGATGATGAAGTCATTGGCGGCCAAGGTGTATTACCCAGCACGAGCTATTGTTCTATCGCTGATGAGTCTTTTCATTGGATAAATATTGTCTTTTTTCCAGTGGATTGGCATATTCTGAAACTTTGTGCCAATACACTATAAAATATAACTCATGTTCTATGTACCATTTATGAGTATTAAAATGTACTAGTTTTAATTGAATCTATGCAAGATGGATTTGTTAAAGATCCCATGACATGGTACTTCTTGATGCTTTTATATGGCTCCTTAATGGTTCCCTAATACTGTAAATGAATCCTTCTTCAAAATCAACACTCAGTGCATGAGAAACAGAGATAAGCTGAGAAAGAGTAATTTTTCTCACTCTGAACACTCTATAATGGGCATTGTTGCTTGAATGCAAATGAGGAGAAAAGAGCTGGCCAGTAGTAGAGGGTGGGGGCATGGCCAAACGCTCCGCTCTCCGCTGTAGCTCACAGCTGATCCATTTTCTTGTTTTTGCACGGGGGGAGAGATTTGAAGCGTTCCATTGAAAAATAAACACATTTCCACATAAAATAAAATTAAACCACTGCTGTTCAAAGGTCCAGAGGCTCAGATAAAGGACTTCCGAGCCTAGAAACACTCGGACGTGCCTCCAGGCAAATAAAAAAAACGCATTTCGCATTGCCTAGCGCATTCGCAGTCCAAACTCTCTGGGCGTGATTTACAGAGACGCTGAGTACAGACAGACGGGGGTGGAACTGCATTTGCATTTCTTTTTTCGATCTGACGTCAATAAGGTGCCTTGTTCAAAATCGCCCGTTTGAGCTCCGATTTTTTGTAACGCAGAAAAGGATCGCAAATGCTCAGTTTAGACATTTCGCAACTTTTAACCATGCCCCCATGGTTAAAAGTTGTACTAAACTGGGGCTAAACAGGGTAGGGGAGCTCACATTAACGTTCAAAAACCTCAGAAAGTGAAAATTTCATGCCATGGGACCTTTAAATTGCGTACTGTGAAATATTCCAGGCAAAGAAACAACATCATCCCATAGACAAGCAGGTGGCGGACATTGTACACATTGCACCTTTAAAATAAGATATTAGAGATTTAAAGGAGCACCAGGCAACTTGTCTGAAGGAGGGTCTGCTACCTGCTTGTCTCCATGGAGATGTTATAGCTTTCCCTGGAATGTTCCATGGCATGACATTAAACATATCCATCTGGCATTAATTAATTATGGGTGTTTCTATTGCTCAGAAGTACATTGATTCCTTCTGTAAATAGGGTGACTCTCCATAGATCTGAATTGTAATGTAGCGTAATGCTGTACCCTGCTTGTCTCCCTTGTGATATAGGTTTAATCTATACTGTGGAACATTCTAGACAAAGCAGTTACAGTTCCATGGAGACAAGCAGGTGGCAGACTGTCCACTAAAAATGTTGGGCAGTGCACCTTTAAAGTTAGATATGTGCAACAGTCCATAGATAATTGTCTTCTTTTTTTTTAAATCTCTGTTTAGTTGCTGAAAGAGATCAACAGAACAAGTGTGAGCCGTGCACTCCGTATCCGCAGACAAGCGAGCCAATCAGATCCCAGAGCATATGTGTCGGCACACTTCAAAACCCTCCCCGATGAGTTCACGTTAGGAGATGGCCGTAACTATGGCGATTTCCGTAACCGACCTCTGCAGAATGGACAGGAGTATGTCTTCTTTGTGTTAGCGCTACTCGACCTTTCAGAAAACGTAAGTTGTATAACTCAATGTTATAAGTTGCACTTTGACTTAGGCTTATTCTTTACAAGAGAAATTACTTGGAGACAGTAGCTCACACGTCACAATATATTATAATAACAAAGACAAAAAATATAAATGGTAATAAGTAGCAAATATTACCAAAATAACTTGATGTAATTCCACCAATACATTAATCCAATTTTGTTACTTTTCCAGATAATGTTTTCTACAAGCCCATACTCAGACCCAGTGACATCATCGGACGTGGATCCTCAGCCAATCATAGATGAGGAGGAAGGGCTATTGTGGGTGGTTGGGCCAGTACTAGCGGTCATCTTCATTGTTTGCATCGTTATTGCGATTTTACTTTTTAAAAGGTATGTTCATAGGATAATTTTGGTCTGATTTTTCAATCACCACAATCTTAATCTGAGCTCATCTTCTCAACAGAAGACCATATTTTTTATATAATTCTGATCCACTGTGGTATGGGCAGATACACAAAAATCTGTTATGACAGTCAGGTCTTGGTCAGGTGTAGCAGAGCTTTTCAGTGTCCATTTTCCAAGATGTATGTTTTTTCCTCCTTGTATATATACAACTGTGATTTGGGAGTTTAGTCTAGACTTCCACTCAGCCATTCTCTCCATTATTCACAGCCACTCTTAGACTGCATAAAGCCCAGGTGGTGGGATTCCATTATTTATAGAGGAATAACATTAAGGTTTATTTATATTTTTTGTGCTCTACATTAGAGGTAAATATTAACTCCATGCCATGTTCATTTGTTAGAGTAATTATGGTTCATTTGAGTACAAAAAAATAGTGACAGCTATCTTTTGTAATGATTTGCAGTGTATAATAAACATAGCTGGTAACTGTAAATCCATCTCAGCCACATAAATCTTTGCCATGAATCCTCAGGGTTAGTCACCTCACTGGTAATATGATGTTCAGAAGTGGAATGGTTATCTCACCATTAGCATCCCATTATGCAAAGATTGCAGCATGTTTGTATTGTTATTGTGGGGGCATCTCTGTGTGGGTGTGCTTTTACGTTTCATAAAAGCCACTTTCGGCATTGATTTTCACTCTCCTTATTCACACTAGGCTCTTTTTTGCACATCTATCACATTATTAAGGCACGAGGGACTTGGCAGGATGAGTTCAGCATTACCTGTCACAGATGCTTTTTGATTGGACACTAATATTATGCATCTGTGTCTGTCCTTTTATCTGCTGCTCTCCTTGTTTGGATCCAGCAAACCTGACAGGTAAACAACCTCTCCTTATTACCATTTCTCATGTCCTACAGGGGCATTTCCCTTTGCCAAGAAGATTTCATATAATAGATCTTGAGAGACTCAGGCTTTATTTGATGTTTCTTTGATGATTGAATTGTAAAGTGCACTTGCAAAATCAAAATACGGCATGAGGCACCATGCCAGACGCTGATGCACTTATTAACATAAAACAAGCTGTAATACTAGCCTAGCAGTTTAACAGCATCTCAAACAACAATTCTAGGCAATTATAATCATTTTATAAAGATCTAGGAATTTTGTTTTGTTTTAGAAGTACCAAATACCCTCATCACTTTGATTTTGATTAAATCCAGAAATTGCCTTGTAGTAGAGTATGATATTTTCAAAGACTGCAGTTTTTTGATTGTTACTGAGCGACTTAACTGTGTGTTTGTCATTACAGGAAAAGAGCTGAGGCTGAGGGCAGGAAGGCTAGTTTTCCCTGCAGCAAAGCGATGTCATCCCATCATCCCACTGATCCTGTGGAGCTACGAAGGATCAACTTCCAAACTCCAGGTAGACAGTGCACATATAAGGCTTACACAAGGAGACACTCAAACCACGGCCAGTTCAATACACACAGACATTAGATGTGCCACTATTGATAAGATTGACTGGGGTGTTTTCTTCCCTTTACAGCCTACCGTGTGTCTGTGTACCGTGGTTATCGCCGATTGTCAAGTTAGTTGGACTTGGGCGCAGTCTTTTCTGTTGTTACCATTTTATATAAACTACTCTCTTTTAAAAAACTAACTTCCATTCCATTCAGGAGGAAGCTGCTTGCTCTAATTTGTATGACAAAGCCTATTTTTTTTGTCCATACTAAATTTTTAACCGCCTGATTCACACTCTTATCTCCACCCAGCAGTGTGCATACTCTAAGGATGTGTTGTTGTTGCTTCAGTAACTATCCAACATTCACATTGTTCTTCTGTCTGGCTCGGGAGAAAATGGTCAATTACCAAAAAAAAAACCACATGACATCCTCCATTTGCTTCTTTTCTGACCATGGATAACAACTCCTAACTCTTTCCAGTGTAAAAAGTGAACAAGTATCAAAATGGCTTGTTTCTGTGTTGGACAGGCATGGCGAGTCACCCTCCCGTCTCTCTCTCGGAGCTGGCAGATCATATTGAACGCCTAAAGGCAAACGACAATCTTAAGTTCTCACAAGAGTATGAGGTAGGAATGTTGATTATCTGTCCCTGGAAATCTGACACTAGGGAAATTCAATCATGTTCTTATTTATCTTACACTGATCAACCTGCCTCTGTGTCATTCTCCATGTCTGATATTGCAGCTAAGTCATATAATGATTTTCATTTTAACCGACAGATAGGAGATAATGTACACTATCCCCTTCTACCATATTCTTGTTATCTATACAAATATTAAATTGAAATTGCAACCTCAAAGCTAGTTTGCTTACAGCCAAATTCTTATCGACTTATATATCATGCGGGGAAAATGCAGAGGCAGACACGATGAGAGGAAGAAAGTACAAAGAAAAGTATTCTGTAGAAAGACGCTTCATGGTGAGCTTTTTATCCACTTGCAGCAAAGTTAAAAGGAAAAACGAAATACAGAGACTTAACGATAACAACTGGCCTGACTTAAGCTTGAACTGTGCCACTAAATATAACATAGCAGCAGTAGAAAGAAAATCCCAACTTACTGGCTCTGTGGCAAATACAGCTTGCATTACAATGAGCTCCGCAGAGAGCTATTAAAGGGGTAAAAATGTTTTGGTTTCTGTTTAGACCAATGGCCTCTGGGTGAAGAAGGGAAACACAAGGCTCTAATTGGCTACCACAAGAGAGACAAACTGTGTGTGACAGAGATGCGTACACAGACCAAGACAAGAATGCATTATGCAAAAAGCAGAAAAGCAAAGGCAGTGCAGCATTGGGAGAATAAAAAGCAGGGAGATGCAGAGGGAGAAGCCTGTGTAATTGTGGCGCAAGTTGGAAACACAGTGTTGAGCCTCACATTCTCTCTGCATGACTGTGTGCTTTGTTCGGCCTGGAGTCTTAACGAGGAAGCCATAGAGACGGACGGCAGAGGAGGGAAAAGAGCCCAGAAATGATTGCAGTGTCATAATCAGACACACATGATGTTGGGCAGCTTGTATAAAAGGCACATATACATGCATGCACTTATCCTGTATAACTCCTCGGCCATATTTTCCCCTGACCCAAACCATAATTATGTGTCGTAAAATATTCTGGATTGCTAAATTGCTCTGGCTCTCTCCTCTTCTTCCCCTCATCTACTGACAGGCCCATAATGACCTCATGTCTGCCTTTTTCAGCTAACAGCGATGGTTACACTGTAATTACGCCCCAGGAACTTAATGTGTTGGTCTAACACAAGCATGTCTTTCAGTTCCAGAGGAATTGATCACACTTTTATCATCTTTCACTGGTCTGATGTCAAAGAGTGAATGTCTCTACATTAATTGGAGATTAAATGTAGCCTAGGCCCATGTTTCACAGTACTTGCAGTTTTTACTTAGGTCGTAATGGGATTGCAATGGTAAAATGACACAATAAGTGGACATATTTTTTAATGTGTTTTTTAGATCTTTTTTTATATTAGCAATTGTATAATCTATATTGTACAAAATACTTAGAAATTATAGTTGTATCCAGGAAATATTGTATTGCAACTAAATATCCATACAATTTATTGCAAATATCACATTTTAATATATCAAATTAATTTATATCATGAAAATATTAATGAATTTGAGTTGAATTTCCATTTGTGAATACTCTTGTGCGTCATGTAAAAGGATTTCCTCTAGTACTTACCTCTAGTACTAACACTACCCTTCTCTTCTCAGTCTGTGGACCCCGGGCAGCAGTTCACATGGGAGAACTCAAATTTGGAGGTGAACAAACCAAAGAACCGCTACGCTAACGTCATCGCGTACGATCACTCCAGGGTCATACTCTCCAGCATTGAGGGTAAGTTATTATAATGCCTGTGTGGGTACGGCTGATGTATTCTGGGTACTTTTTGGTGGGCAGACACAGTGAAAATGACAACATAGAATGGTGCGTCACCTATTTAATATATGACAGTCATTTGGGTTTATTGCCTTTTTCATGGTATAGGATTATGCCTGTCGGTTAGCCACAGAGAAATAACAGTGTGTTAATCTATTCTCCTTTTGTTACTGACATTCCCACATAGAAATGGATTTCACCCCCGATCCCATTGCCATTATACAGTGCGTTTGATCTCTATGTAAAAACCTTTATAATGTCATTAGCCTTATGCTTAAAGATTCGTATGCACCATTTCAGCATATGGATTAGTGTATGCCCTCAATGTGTAGCACGTGTTTACTGTCCTTTATGTTTGTATATAGACATGTATGCGTGCTGTGATTCATTAAGTAATAGTCCAAAGTCTTTAGCTGCCAGATATCTAACACTGTGTAGTACAGTTCAAGTGCACTGCCATTCCCACGCACAGCAGTGTGTAGTGTATCAATTATGATAAGGATTTACTGAATGGCTAAACTGAGATTAAATAATAGACAATAATAGACATCCAAACTGTTGGATTTGCTCTGAAAATGGAAAAGGTCTGTGTCTTAGTATTAGAGTACATGTTAAAGCGCACTCACCCAACTCAGCAGGGAAAGACCAGAGGCGAAGAAACTGGCAGCTCCGCTGTGGAAAGCACGGCAGAGCAGCAGTGGGAAGCCAAGCCCGAGCAGATGAGCCTTATCTGGGCAGAGCATGTGTGAGCAGCCCTTCCACCCCCGCCTGTCCTGGAGCCCTGGCTGTCTGTGTCTTTTCACATACAAAATACATAGTATACTCAAGCATGTCCAAGTGCACCCATATACAGGGTTACAGATTTGGAGCATGTGCAATACCACAGATATGCTCTCTCTTTCTAATACGCTCTTGAGCTTTTTCTCAGTGCCAGTACTGCCAGGGCTGGAAGTGTGTTTGTTTTATCAGCACACTGGGTCCGCTCCAGTCTCCTGCAATAAGATAAGATAAGATAAGATAAGATAAGACTTTATTGATCTCACACAGGAGAAATTTACTTGTCACAGTAGCTCCAGGTAGGGACAGTTTGAACAAGAAGACAAGTGCATGCAGGCAAAAAAAAGGCATAAAAAAGGCAATAAAGTTAGAGCATATCAAAGCTTTTAGCCAAGCTGTCTTTAACGAGTGAGGAGGATAAACATATGCTGGAGCTCTTCTATTGTTTGTCTCCATCCCATTAAAAAGACAATGTTTAAACACAGGGTAGTTTTCTGTAATTTACTTGTAAAGAAAATGTGAGTGTTTGTGACATGGGGTTTAAAGCTGCATAAAGAAAGATTTTCTTTTATAAAAAGGAGAATACTGCTTTAGCCAGATTTTAAAAAGCATCTATACTTAGAAACAAATTAAATGTAATTTAAGGACAATTACAACAGGGCACATATCACATAATTATTACAAACAAAGGGTAAAATTGCATTGCACAAATAGTCGGACAATTAAGACACAGAAGATGCAACTTTTTTTTACTTTTAAATACAGTGTGTTTATTCGAGATTTAAAAGTCAGACTCAACTGTTTTTACCAA
This sequence comes from Paratrypauchen microcephalus, assembly GCA_036785185.1. Taxonomy (NCBI): domain Eukaryota; kingdom Metazoa; phylum Chordata; class Actinopteri; order Gobiiformes; family Gobiidae; genus Paratrypauchen; species Paratrypauchen microcephalus. The sequence goes on along the minus strand of JAVJIX010000009.1, from coordinate 10,863,429 downwards.
CAACATAATCATAACATTGTATGGGTTCTACTGCATAATAATTAGGCCTTAATCTAAGCAGTTACTTAGAAATGAATGATATGAAGTCTGAGTCCTCTGAATGATTTAAAGTTCTCTTCAAAATGTATTGTAGCTGATGTGACTCTGCTTCCAATTATTTCCTGCGAGTCCCTTTCCTCCTATCAGGATCCCTCTGTCACTGCCCTCAGAAACCCCAGTAGCACACATACTACATATAGAGTCTGTGTGCTGGTGCATGTGTACATTGATGCCATAGTTTAAGTGTGCATGTTTGAGCTGTGACTCAGTGAATTTGAGGATTATAGTATTAGGATCTAGATGAGCAGGCCTAATCCTAAATCAAACACTCACACAGAGGGCGCCTTGCATCACATCCACACAATCCCCACCAGGACGAGCAGTGTCAGTCTGTCTTACACACAGAGACAGCCCTACAGCCCCATTACCATTCAGAGGACACATCCAAGAGTATACTCAGGCGATAGTGTGACCGTCTTCTAACCAAGATGTATTATAACCATGACAGCTGAACAATGCAACAGGGCCTCCGTGAAAACATTAATCTCCACCCTACGACCTCAGATGATCCGTGATTTTTATTACATCGACATAACCCAAACAAATCATCCATATAGATTGATTCATGTGAAACTGAAATTACACCAACCGTGAGTGTTCATGTTCAATGAGTGCTGACAGGGATTTTGGTGCAGTGCAGCTGTCCTTGTCTCAAGGCTCCTTGACTCGCATATGAACTTAAGCATATTTGTGAGGTCAGACACTGGTGTTGTATGAGAAGGCCTGGCTCTCAGTCTCTGCTCTAATTCATCCCAAATGTATTTTATCTGGTTGAGGTTAGGAATCTGTGCAGGCCAGTCAAGTTTATCCACACCAAACTCTCTCATCCATGTCTTTATGGGCCTTGCTTTGTGCACTGGTGCACAGTGATGTTGGAAGAGGAAGGGGCCATCTTCAAACTGTTTCCACAAAGTTGGCGGCATGGAATTGTCCAAAATCTCTTGGTATGCTGAAGCATTTAGAGTTCCTTTCATTAGGACTAAAGAGCCAAGCCCAGCTCCTGAAAAACAACCCCCCCCCCACCCACACACCACCACCACCACCAAACTTTACACTTGGCACAGTGGAGTCAGACAAGCACCATTCTCTTGGCAACCAACAAATCCAGACTCGTCCATCAGATTGCCAGATGGAGAAGCACGATTTGTCATTCCAGAGAATCCGTCTCCACTGTTCTAGAGTCCAGTGGCTGCTTGCCTTGCATTGCACTTGGTGATGAATGGCTTAGATGCAGCTGCTCCGCCATGGAAACCCATTCCATGAAGCCCTCTACACACTGTTCTTGAGCTAATCTGAAGACCAGATGAAATTTGGAAGTCTGTAGCGATTGACTCTGCAGAAAGTTGGTGTGCACTATGCGCCTCAGCATCTGTTGACCCTGCTCTGTCATTTTATGTGGCGTACCACTTTGTGGCTGAGTTACTGTTGTTCCCAATCGCATCCACTTTGTTATACTACCACTGACAGTTGACCATGGAATATTTAGGAGGAAATTTCACGACTGGACTTGTTGCACAGGTGACATCCTATCACAGTGTCACGCTGGAATTTAATGAGCTCCTGAGAGCGACCCATTCTTTCACAAATGTTTGTAGAAACAGTCTGCAGGCCTAGGTGCGTAATTTTATTCACCTGTGGCCATGGAAGTGATTGGAACACCTGATTTCCATTATTTGGATGGGTGAGTGAATACTTTTGCCAATATATATAATTCTTCTTTCTTACTCTTTTGCCTTTTTAATGCACATTTTCATAAGTAATACACATAATTCATTATTTTAAGAGGATTAAAGGTCCTATATTACACAAAATTGACCAGAAAATGTGGCTTCCCCTCACCGGGAGTTCAAGCATCTCGGGGTCTTGTTCACGAGTGAGGGGAGGATGGAGCGTGAGATTGACAGCCGGATCAGTGCAGTGTCAGCAGTGATGCGGCCCCTGTACCGGACCATTGTGGTGAAGAGGGAGCTGAGCTAAAAGGCAAATCTCTCAATTTACCGGTCAATCTACATTCCTCCTAACCTGGGAAATCCCAGGCTGCTTTCGTTCATTCCAATCTGAAAGGCAGCCTGGCAACTAGGCTAAGCGAGCTCTCCTGATTTTGGGAGCCAATCAGAGAGCGGGGAGGGGTGGAAAGACGGTGATGCGTACTACGCAACAAACGGAAACTTGTAGTTTGAACTGACAACTGACATGATTGGCTATGGGCTACATATACGCCAAATGATAGACATTCGTAACGCCCAATAAACGGCCGTTGGCAATCGTAAAGCACACCTCCACTACGAGATATTCAGTAGGTGGCTCCCAGACCATATATCACTTGTGATATGGTCTGGTGTGTAAACCAGGCAACATTCCTACCTTCACCTATGGTCATGAGCTCTGGGTAATGACCGAAAGAACAAGCTCGCAAATACAAGCGGCTGAAATGAGTTTCCTTCGCAGAGTGGCTGGGTGCACCCTTAGAGGTAGGGTGAGGAGCTCAGTCACACGGGAGGAGCTTGGAGTAGAGCCACTGCTCCTCCACGTTGAGAGCAGCCAGCTGAGGTGGCTTGGGCATTTGTTCTGGATGCCTCCTGAATGCCTCCCTCGGGAGGTGTCCCGGGCATGTCCCACCGGGAGGAGGCCCCGGGGAAGACCCAGGACATGCTCGCTCAGCTTGGGGTCCCCCCCGCAGGTGCTGGAGGAAGTGTCCGGGGTGAAGGAAGTCTTCCCAAAATTGACTCTTGTGAACTTTTAGCCATGTTAAAATGTACCTCATCAAAAACATACCTGGAGTTGTGCTTTGTTTCATTCACACATGTTGGAGTTATCCTTTATTATTAGACTGTCTACTTCTCTAAAGCTCACAATGCTCTGTTCCACCTTGTCATGCTATAAACAGTAATTTTCAAGTTAATGGGTGTCTTTTACCTTTTATTCAGTATAGATAGCAATTTAAGGTTTGAAATTATTCAAATGATTCTAGTGAGGGTTATGAAGTTTAAAAACGCAGTGGACCACTTCCTATATTACCCCTTGACATCACAAGGTAAAAGAGAGTGTTTTCTGTTTGAGAGCAGAACTTGTGTGAATGAAACAAAACACAACTCCAAGCATGTTTTTGATGAGGAAACCACATTATGACATAGATCTTAAAGGGCCCATATTACATTATATAAGCACAAAGTTAAATTGTCCATCCCTGTAAGTAAGGCCCCTCTTTCCATTTCTGTGAGCGTCAGTAGCTAAGTGCTCATCCTCTGATCTGAAGGTTGGTGGTTTGTACCCTGCTCTACACATAAACATTGTTGCTCAGATGCATTGGCCCACAGGTTGTTTGTGGTGCTATTGCAGCTCCCACAGTTGAATTCTGCTATTGTGTCCTTGGGCAGTGTCCGCGTACATTGGTGTATTGTGCATTTGTGAGTGTGTCTTTGTGAATGTGTGAGTCATTCTCTAATGTAAAGCGCTTTGAGTGTCTTGAAGGTAGAAAGGCACTATATAAATCTGACCATTTATTTGTTTCTGTTTGTTTTCTCACATGATTTGTTCACTGACGTGGCATTATCTTACCAGGATTTTCTACCCAATCTCACTTTGTAACTTTCATCTTTCAGCTCTTTCATAACTGTCACTTCTTTCTCCACAGGAGTCACAGGCAGCGACTACATCAATGCTAACTATATTGATGGTTATCGCCGTCAAAATGCCTACATCGCAACTCAGGGCCCCCTCCCGGAATCCTTTGGAGACTTCTGGAGGATGGTGTGGGAGCAGCACACAGCCAACATTATCATGATGACTAAGCTGGAAGAAAAATCCAGGGTAAGGAAGTGAGAAGTCGGAAAATGAAAATGAGTTTTTTGACAGGTAAGAAGGGGGCAGGAAGCTGTTGATTTAAAAAATATATATATATTTTTAAAAAAAGGCTGTGAAAGTTAAATAAAAAAGTATTCATATCGATAACCAATCAACACCTAATCCTTAAAACAATAGGAAGATGAAGACAAGTGTTGTAAAATATAGATTGCAAAATATAGATCGCTTGCTGTTGTGATGGTTTCTTTGAATTTAAAGCTCCACTATGTAACTTTTCTGGTGGAGGGTCAACAAGCCTGTTTGTGTAAACCCCATGGAAATAGGCAGATGATGCCACCAGGCCAAGTTACTGGTCAGGTCTGTAGAGAGGCAAGCCACTCACACTGTGAATACATGTTTGAGCAATGCATTCTATCTTATTTGATTGAAAAGCAAGATATAATGCTGAACTGTGGCACATTTCAGGCAAAGTAATAATATCTCCCCCCACCAGAAAAGTTACATAGTGCATCTTTAATTATTTTGCACTTCAGTGTATGACAGCAAATAGTATGTCATTTATTGGCCTTTAAACACAAATTACAACTGATGGGTAGGAAGCAAGAAGGGTCCAGATGAGTTTCTTGACAAAGATTCTTCTTCCCCAGTGTTGACTTTATATAGCATTATAATGAAGTGAAAGAGACAGGAGGATTTTAGGAGAGAATGGGACAGAGCTACTGCTGAATGCAGTGAGTGTATGACAGGACCAGATATGTAGGAGGACAGCATCAGTCAAGCTCACTGTTCCAGGATGGGACACGATTCAACCCCCAAATGTGTGGGACAATATTAAAAATATGTCACTGAGTTAGCAGTAATTGTGGAATAAATGTATTTGACCAGAACAGAGCACAGTAGAATAAGAGCTAATAGAGATTACAGGGAAATGGGGACTATGTAATGAATTAGAAAATCGTTTGGCTTTAAGGCACGTCTGTTGTTAACAGAATACACGCTCAAGTAGAGATTCACTATAATGAGAAGTCATGTTGGAATAAAATGAACAAGAATGGCTGGAGGTGTGAATCATGATGAAGTCCTAACCAATTATGTCCAATGCCTTCCTGTGAAATTATCCTTTCCTCCCATCTGAGCTCCTTTTCCCTATTAACCTGTCTTGTGTTAAAACTCTGCTTTTTCAACTTTTTCCAACTGTCTCTGTTGTGTCTGTTTGACCCTCAGATGCCCTCTTATTTCTTCTCTAAGGCAAGACCTCTCTTTCTCTAACCCCTTTTCAAACGCACCTCACACGGGTTTACTTCTCTGTTCAGTGACCCTTTTCACTGTTATTCTTGTTTTGTCTCTGTACTAAAGTTTGCAAAGAAATGAGAGAATGTCTTCAGCTCACAACAATGCACTAATCTCCTCCCAGAAGGATATTTTGAATTTCCTCTTCTCCACAAACGTACCACATTTGTGTTAACTATATGCATGATCACACTCACGTTTGTCCCCTGCTGTGAAGTATAATACAGACACAGTGAACGCTATTAAGTGCCTTGAATAAACCAGGATACAATGAAAAGCAGCTCTAACTGTCTCATTGACCTGATAAGACTAGGCCAGTTAATTCTTTAAAGTCAATAGTTGTTTGTGTTGTAATGTAGTACACATAATTAGCTTCATGAGTCAATAATTTATTGTGGGCTGGTCCAGAATCATTTTACCACCTGCAGTTACAGCACACCAATGCAGTTACAGCACAGATGATCACAGATGGTTTCACTGTGGGAACAGTGCCAACATCATTCCTTTTAGCACCAATCAAATAACACAAGCTAGGTGCTACCATTTATCAGCAGCCAGTATAGTTCTCACACCAGACATTTACTGCGCTGCAGTAATGTTTCGCCTCAGGCAGTGGGAAGGCCCCCTATGTGGACAACCATTTTTGTCCCCACAATGTCTCAAGGTCTGCAAGGAAAACAACAGTTGAAAAGCTGTAATTACAGCCTAAACGTCCCAGGCCAAAACGCATAATCCCCAGTCTGGAGCAGTGGAATGCAGAGCAAGCTGAGCTGAGCTTCCAGCCGTCTTTGATGTTGGGACTGGAGGGATCAGCATATAACATTTGGTTTGGCCTGATTCTGCCCCCTATTCCATCCTCTGGGAATGTTCCCCTCTCGCCTCTGTGGTCTCCAAAGAACTACAAAAATGACGTCTATAACAAGGAAATTTGAGTTGTTTTAAAGCCTGGGAATGCTGGGAATTGGTGTGCCAAAATGCTATAGGGATTTGTGACATCGGTATGCAAGCGGAGGTACAGCATCAAATTTATGACTTTGGCTTATGCTTTTCCAGGACTATTATAGATGTTGATAAGAGCCCACCCACTGATTTAAGCTACTTTGAAAACAACAAAGTTGCACATTTCAAAATACTGAATGATCTTGATTCTTTTTCCAACTCTTTAAATGCACTTTTATCATGGGCATATTTGCAGTATTTTCCTCAACATACAGTAAGTAGTCTCTGCACCAGTAGTCTCATCTCATGTTCTCTTGTTTCTCCTGAAGGTGAAGTGTGACCAGTACTGGCCAACGCGGGGCACAGAGACCTATGGCCTGATCCAGGTCACTCTGCTGGACACAGTGGAGCTGGCCACATACTCTGTGAGGACCTTCGCTCTCTACAAGGTAAGTGTAAATCATAAGTCAGTTAATCAATTATTAATACTTTTTATGGCCCAACAAAAGCCAGCACATTTATCACTGGCAACTTGTAGAATCTAAACAAATCCAATTTAAGTATATGTTTTAAAATAATAAATAATACAATGTAATAGATGATACAATAATACAATTACCAATCCTGTACCGACATTCAATCCTACTTAAAATAGTTTTACAACACCATGTCATGTTATTTTAGTGTGCATCAATATGTGTTCATGTTAGACATAAAAATGAGTGAATGAAATACAGTAGCAGATCAGAGCCAAGAGAATGAGTCCATCCTCTATAATAAATGTGTTTTTTTACACACAACGCCATTAATTATTTAGACAGACACAAGAAAATATAATCATATGTTTCATAGCCAGCTAGTCAATATAGCTACCATGTTTCATTAGGATCAATACATGACTGGAGGGAGATGTGCTGCATTTGCTTATGTCATACTCACTTAAATAGACAAGTGCAAAAATAATACCCTGCTCTAACATCAGTTCTATAGGGCACACAGACACATGCTGCTGTGCCCTTCACCATTGTACAATATTACTAGACCATATATCATCTTGTGTCACGCGTATGCTCTGACTGGGTGCATCTGTTACAAATGCAGTTATCAGAATACATCAGCTTTGTGCATGTTAGGGACTGCTAATGTTCAAGGCAGGCATCTGACATTTAAGTAACTTTAAACATGGCTGTTGTTATTTCTGTGTTTGGGGAAATTCTGAATGATAGTTGAAGAAGAAATATGCAGAGATCAACCTTTCTTTTAGATAAAAATGCTTCATTGATGCTTGTGATCCAAAGGGGAATAGCCGCAGTGATCTGAAATATTATGGGTTAATTCGAAATGTTGTCATGAAATAATATCATAAATAAACAAAGTATTACTTACTTAATATAAGTCTACCATCAGAGCTAAATATAGCCTTTCTAAAAGAAAACCAATATTTAGACAAATGTTGTCAAATAAAACTAAACCCTCTCCTGTGTGTCTCCCTCAGAGTGGCTCCAATGAGAAGCGAGAGGTGCGTCATTTCCAGTTCACAGCCTGGCCTGACCATGGGGTGCCCGAGCATCCCACCCCCTTTTTGGCCTTTCTGCGCCGGGTCAAAGCCTGCAACCCTCCGGATGCTGGGCCTATGGTTGTTCATTGCAGGTATGTGTGCATTTGTGTGACCGTATTTTCATCACCAAGTGAGAAAATTGAGTTCCTAACAAAAATACTAAAGTATAATGTTCCCTGCAAGCAGGGTCCACTTATGTTCAATTATGGGGTTTACTTGGCAGCCTGATTTCTCGAGTACAAGACCTCTTATTTAAAATCATACATAGAGGCTTGAACTGAAATGAGATTGAGGCCCAATTTTGTAAACCCCAAACTACCCTCTCTGGCCAACACACACATTCCTCCTTTAACAGTCACCATCATGTCTCAGGTCTAACAACACCAGCCTCTAAAGTGCCCTTTTCCATAAGTAGCTTTTAATGTTGACTATTTACTATTTGAGCTACCGCCGGATCTAAGTTCATAAGTTTATATTCAAATAAGCTCTGAGTCTGAGCAGCAGGAGGCTCGTTCATCGCATGAGAAGATTCTGGAAACGTATCATTACGGACTTGGCATATTCTTCAGTTTCAGTGTTGGAATAAATGTGCTATTTGGACTAACCATTAGGCAAAGGAGAGAGGCTCTGAGAATAAGAGAGGGCCGATTACTGCATTCATGACCCTCTTGGACGAGCAGCGTCAGAGGTGGAACACTGTATACTGTATGATTACAACTGACCAAATTACCACTGTTTTGTTTGTCAGTACTGTTACTTCTTGCACAAGTTAAAACATGGGGAGCAGCCATGGAGCTCTCCCTGATCTCCTACTACAGTCAGATTGAATATCTAACAGGATTATCAGTCAAATTTAATTATCTCAGCAAGACTCCATCATAATGTGCCTTTACATATCAACTATCCCTTGTATCAAATAATGGAGCCAGTCCCACCGCACAGGCACACACACTCTAATTTAACCATAGAAAGAGGGCTTTAGTGCCCTAGCAGAAAAATGCTTGGTCAGAGTCTTATACCACTTAGGAACCAGCACAGCAAAACCGTGTTTGGGTGTGCAGCTAAGTGTATTATATTCCTGAAATCTATGTCAGTATGAGCTCCTAATGCCAGGGAGATAGTGATGAGTCAACATGCATGTCAATTTTACATGCTTAGACTAAAATACTGCTGCCTGGCATCTTTTACTTAATTGATTTAAAATGAAAATTTTGGAAAATGGTTCATGAGTTAAAAGGTCCTGTATTACACAAAATCAACTCTTGTGAGCTTTAAAGGAAAAGTAACGTTATTTTACAATCTGAGCCTTCTTTCAGTAATAAAACAAGTCGTTTGACTCACCCATAGCACGTTCGTGTCATTTGGAGCTGTTTGAAGAAAGTTATGTTGTAGCGTATCCGTTAGCATGAGTATTCGGGGCATTACTTTGCGGTGTCCAAATAACACAAACTTTAGCACTTTTCAAATCATAGAAGCCCGATGTCTTAATGTAAGATTTCGTTTGAAGCAAAAGTGGCCTGTAATCCGAGATTTATCCATAGTTTTCAGCTTTGCGTTTCATGTTTGGGTCCCGGGAGCTGAGAGCACAATCCGCGCATGCGCACTGGCGTCCTCATCTACTCGAAACTATGGCTAAATCTCGGATTACAGGCCACTTTTGCTTCAAACGAAATCTTACATTAAGACATCAGGCTTCTATGATTTGAAAAGTGCTAAAGTTTGTGTTATTTGGACACCGCAAAGTAATGCCCCGAGCATATGATACGAGCCCCATGTTAACGGATACGGGATCATTAGTAGAACAGAACGGCTCAACATAAGTTCTGCGATACTGCTCCAATTGACAGAAAAATGCTATGGGTGAGTAAAACTACTTGTTTTATTGCCGAAAGAAGGCTCAGATTGTAAAAAAACGTTAATTTGCCTTTAAGTCAGAATGTTGTTACCTCATCACAAACATACCTGGAGCTGCGTTTTATTCCAGTAAGCTTTCATTAGGCAAGGCAAGTGTATTTGTATAGCACAATTTGGACACAAAGTAATTCAAAGTGCTTTACAGAATAAGAAATACATTAAAATCACAATACAAATAGATCAAAACATAAATAATCACCATAAAATTAAAGAGAGAGACATTAAATGAGAGAGAAGAGTGCAGAATGAAAACGTTTCAGTCACATGCACAGCTAAACCGTTTTGAGTCTGGATTTAAACGGCGTCAAAGTAGAGGCTTGTCTCACATCTTCAGGAAAACTGTTTCAGGTTTTAACTGCATGAATCTGAAATGCCGAGTCCCCGTGTTTAGTCCTGACTCTGGACACCAGCAGGAGGCCGGTCCCTGAGGTCCTCAGAGTGTGAGATGGTTCATGTGGCACTAACATGTCAGCGATGTACTTTGGTGCTGGGCCACAGAGAGAGACTTATACACAAGCAGAGCCGTCTATTTTCTGAGCCACAGGAGCCAGTGCAGAGACCTGAGCACAGACTTATGTGCTCGTACTTCCAGGTTTAAGTTAGGACCTGAGCTGCAGAGTTCTAGATGCACTGCAGTTTTCTCACAGCTCGTTTGGAGAGGCCAGTGAGCAGGCCGTTACAGTAGTCCAATCTACTGTCTACTGTCTAAAGTCTGCTTTAGACAGTATACTTTTGATTTTTGCTGTTTTTAAATGGTAAAAGGCTGCAGAAATCGATTTGATTTGGCTTTTTAAGTTCAAGTCTGAGTCCATTATTATTCCTAGATTTCTAGCCTGATTTGAAGGTTTTAGAGAGAGAGACTGAAGGTGACTGCTGACACTCTTTGTTTCTGTGGGCCAAATACTATAACTTCAGTCTTGTCTGACTTTAGCTGGAGAAAGTTGTTTTACATCTGTTGGATGGAGTGGCAGAGTAAGTCCACTGGTCCATAGTCCCCTGCTGCCAGTGAGACATAGATCTAAGTGTCATCTGCATAGTTGTGGTAGGACACATTATTGCTGCGTATTAACTGGTCTAATGGCAGCTGAGATTGAACAAACGGAGGCCCAGGATCAATCTCAACAAAATACTTCCTGTCTTCCAGATAGGACTACTGTAATGCACTCCTCATCGGGATCTCTGGCAGGAGCCTTCAAAAGCTCCAATACATCCAAAACAGCGCTGCCAGGGTCCTGATGAGGGTGCGGAAACATGAGCACATCACCCCCATCCTTCACACCCTGCACTGGCTTCCCGTTCACCTCCGTATTGAATACAAAATCCTCCTGCACACCCATCACTGTCTGCACGGTGCGGCCCCCACCTACCTCACCGAACTACTCACACCTCAGACCTCTACCAGGACCCGGTCAGGCCAGCAGCACTGTCTGATTCCACCCAGGACACGGCTAAAGACCATGGGTGACAGGGCCTTTCAAGCCGCAGCTCCCCGTCTGTGGAATACCCTTCCCGACAACCTTAGGGCCCCACAGTCGGTGGATGCTTTTAAAAGTGCACTAAAGACTCACTTGTTCACAAGAGCCTATGGCTAATTGGCCCCATAATATGTTGTGTTTTTATCTTGCCGTTTGTATTCTGTCTGTGTTTTTACCCTGTTTTTAAATGCTCTGTAGCACTTTGAGATTGTTTTTCAATGTAAAGTGCTTTATAAATAAAATCTATTATTATTATTATTATTATTTAAGCATTTTAGTGCAGTACCAGAGACGTCCACCCAGAGGACTGGGTGGACATCTCTGTAAGAGGATCCCATGATCGACAGTGTCAGAAGCAGCACTCAGATCTAACAGGATCAAGACTGAGACTTTGCCTGCATCAGTGGTCAAGCGGATGTCATTTGTCACCTTGATAAGAGCAGTTTCAGTGCTGCAGTGGCCTCTAAAACCTGACTGCAAATCAAAGCTGTTCAGAGTTGCAGAAAGTTAGTAAGCTGCTTTTCAAGGACTTCGCCAAAAAATGGCAGATTTGAGATGGGTTGGAAATTGTTCAGTACTGTGGCATCAAGACTGCTTTTCTTTAGGAGAGGCTCAGTGGTGAAAGTAAAGCGGTGCGCACCGGAACGCAGCACCGGTATAAAATTCACAGCCGGTACGCAGCACCGCTAAGAGAATATGGTTAATGGTGGCCAAAACCCACATTTGAAAAAAAAAGTAAGGTGCACTATTTAAGTAGAAAACACAAACAACCACATATGCCATTCGAGAATAACTGAAATAACAGATATCTGCAGTCTGTTAAGCAAGGATTGTCAAAACTGACTGTAGCCGTGAAAATAGCTTAGGCGGCACGGTGGCTGAGTGGCTAGCACTTATGCTTTACAACAAGAAGGTTCCGGGTTCGATCCCTGGGTCGCCCAGGCCTTTCTGTGCGGTGTTTGCGTGTTTATGCTGCTTTTTTCCACATACCTTTTTTGCCTAGGTAGGCAGCACCATTTACGTAGGCCCACAAAAATATGAAATAATTAAGTATATTAAAAAAGTTATTTATCTATGAAAAAGGTGTAAAACGTTTAAAAAAACCCGGGTAAAACAAGTGTTTTTTGTTTTGTTTTTTTAAACGGTAAAGTGATGCACTGGACATTATAGCACCTGTAAGAAATGAAAACTACTTTCACCACTGGAGAGGCTTAATAGCTCTTGGGAATGTTCCAGATTGAGATGTTAACTATGTGAGCGAGTGGTAAAAGCAAACTGTTGAGGTCGTACTTTAGCAATCTAGTTATCTAGTTATTATTAATCTATCTACATCTCCAAAGCTCAAAATGTTCTGTTCGACCTTGTGATGTCATTTAGTGGTAGTTTTCAAGTTAACAGTTAGAGGGCTGAAATTATCCAAATGATTCTAGGGAAGGTGTATGGAGTTTAAAAACACAGTGGAGCACTGTGTTACCACATGACATCATCATAACTGAGAAGAGCTTAACCTAAATATGCAGGCTTTATGTATTAATGTTGTGTGAATAAAATAAAACACAACTTATAGATCATATTTTTGCATTATGTTAATTTCAAATTGCAATTCTGATTTATTTGGCCTTTTCATTTAAAAGAAAAAGAGGGTCGTATATCTTATCATACATTAAAATTTGACTAATGTCTATCTTTTATTAATTAAATATCAGCAAGCATCATGTTATTGCAACACTGAACACGTGCTGTACAATTTACCGTGTGTTTAATATCAGTGTTAGCTTAAAGCCCCAGTGTGTAGGATTCGTGGCACATAGGTGGATAGTGGCTATGGCACTTCCTGTTTTAGCTACGGCAAACCTCAAGGGTCACCCGGACGCGCCATAGCGGACAGCTCGCGTACCCGCGCGCGCACCCACCGCGCGCACCCGGCCGACAACAACGGTATTAATAAAACGCGGTCTCCCGTTCACTGTGTTTTTTTTCTTTTCGCATGAAAGCACACATTCCCAATCGTGTACCATGATAATCTACATATCAAATGAAACCTTACAGTCTCCTCTTTTTGACTATGCAATTCATTTCCCGGCACAACAATCACTCCCTGAGCACATGGGGCTTTTATACGGAAAAGCACAAAATGAGGTTTGTTACTTTGCTTACCTTTGAAGGCTTTGCACAGGTCAAACTCTGTATTTCACCACAAGCTTGGTATCAATATGTCCGTAAGGATCCAGCGAATAAAATCCAGTAAAACAATTTAGTCCAAAACACGTGTTAGATTCATTACGACGTGTGATACAGCAGCATGCTTGTTGTTTACCCAAAACCACGAGCCTCCCCCCACCCCACCCGCACCTCTCTCCCTCTCTCCTTCTCTCTTGCGGAGCGCGCCGAGCGCTCCGCCTGCTTTGCCTCCGGTGCTACCACGAGCCTTGCCGAAGCCCAAATGTCCTTCTGCGGCTCTCGTATTCAAAATGGCTGCCTCTGCATGGGGAAGATCCCCCTTTTATGTGACTATATCTAAGTCCAAAAGAATACTTTGATTTCATGATGGAAGTGAAAAGGCTTGAAAAACAATGTATTTTTGAATGGGTATCTTCAATTTCGGTAATTAACGGGTAAAAATCTTACACACTGTCCCTTTAAAAATACACAACCAAATCATAGACTGTATACATAAATGGACATAGCTAACCCACCAGCCGCTGCATTCTAAATAGGAAGTCAATCTGGCTCCAATTCACTTTGTACTGAGCAAACGTTGCCCGTCTCTCCATGACTGCTGCTGTCAGGCTCCTATTTTGGTCTTGAAATGTAAGGTATTAACCCGTGCTAGGTGAGCCTGCTGCTTTTTATTTTATTTTTGTCTGTAAATCAAATCATATTCCTAATTTGGAATTCAGCTCAAAATTCACCCCTCTAACCGCAAGCCTCTGTGAGCTTCATTTGTCCTTGCTGAATGCTATGGGTGACGTCACACTCCTTTAGTCCACTTCTTTATACATGAACCCAATTTAAAACTAAATATTTTCCATCTGCATTAGTCATTTCTGTATCAAAGTCGCAAAACACACTGCGTTAATCAATAGTTATGCATTTATTAGGGCCCATATTATGCAGTTTACTGATCTACGGTATATTATAATGTTGTTTCCTCATCACAAACATACCTGAAGTTGTGTTTGTTTCATTCACACATATTTAACACACAAACCCTGCATATTTAGGCTGAGTTCCTTTCATTCCTGGAATTACCGATGTCTACTGAACGAAAGGTAAAAGGTAGCTGTTAACTTTGAATCTACTGCTTCATCAGAGCATTTTGAGCTTTGGAGATGTAGAAAATCTAATAATACAGAATTACTCAAACTTGTGTGAATGAAACAAAACACTCCAGATATGTTTTTGAGGCGGAAACAGCATTATAACATGGCTTAAAGCTCACAAGAATCAGTTTTGTGTAATATAGGACCTTTACAAACGTGTGTGTGTGTGTCTTGGCAGTGCTGGAGTGGGCCGCACCGGTTGCTTCATTGTCATTGACGCCATGACGGAGAGGATCAAGCACGAAAAGACCATCGACATCTACGGTCATGTGACTCTGATGCGATCCCAGAGGAACTACATGGTGCAGACGGAGGACCAGTACATCTTCATCCACGACGCTCTTCTGGAGGCCGTAACCTGTGGCAACACTGAGGTCCCCGCACGAAACCTCTACTCCTACATTCAAAGGCTGACGCAGATCGAGCCCGGGGAGAACGTTACCGGCATGGAGGTCGAGTTTAAGGTGAGAGGAAATACCATTTTGAAAAATTATTGGACTTAATATTGGGGATCAAAAATTATGATGATGATGATGATGATAAGGAGACTCAAGGGGATAATGAGAGGATGAGGAGAGTGAAGGGGACAATGAGAGGATAAGGAGACTGAAGGGGACGATGAGAGGATGAGGAGACTGAAGGGGACGATGAGAGGATGAGGAGACTGAAGGGGTGATGAGAGGATGAGGAGAGTGAAGGGGACGATGAGAGGATGAGGAGACTGAAGGGGTGATGAGAGGATAAGAAGATTGAAGGGGTGATGAGAGGATGAGGAGAGTGAAGGGGACGATGAGAGGATGAGGAGAGTGAAGGGGACGATGAGAGGATGAGGAGACTGAAGGGGTGATGAGAGGATGAGGAGAGTGAAGGGGACGATGAGAGGATGAGGAGACTGAAGGGGTGATGAGAGGATGAGGAGAGTGAAGGGGATGATAAGAGGATGAGGAGAGTGAAGGGGATGATGAGAGGATAAGGAGACTGAAGGGGACGATGAGAGGATGAGGAGAGAGAAGGGGGTGATGAGAGGATAAGAAGACTGAAGGGGTGATGAGAGGATGAGGAGAGTGAAGGGGATGATAAGAGGATGAGTAGAGTGAAGGGGACGATGAGAGGATGAGGAGACTGAAGGGGTGATGAGAGGATGAGGAGAGAGAAGGGGAAGAAAAGAGGAAGAGGAGAGTGAAGGGGATGGTGAGAGGATGAGGAGAGTGGAGGGGACAATGAGAGGATGAGGAGAGAGAAGGGGGTGATGAGAGGATGAGGAGAGTGAAGGGGATGATGAGAGGATAAGGAGACTGAAGGGGACGATGAGAGGATGAGGAGACTGAAGGGGACGATGAGAGGATGAGGAGAGAGAAGGGGGTGATGAGAGGATAAGAAGACTGAAGGGGTGATAAGAGGATGAGGAG
The DNA here is from genome assembly GCA_036785185.1 of Paratrypauchen microcephalus. Classification (NCBI taxonomy): domain Eukaryota; kingdom Metazoa; phylum Chordata; class Actinopteri; order Gobiiformes; family Gobiidae; genus Paratrypauchen; species Paratrypauchen microcephalus. The sequence continues at coordinate 10,847,618 of JAVJIX010000009.1, read as the reverse complement.
AGAGAAGGGGACGATGAGAGGATGAGGAGAGTGAAGGGGTGATGAGAGGATGAGGAGAGTGAAGGGGATGATAAGAGGATGAGGAGAGTGAAGGGGATGATGAGAGGAGGAGGAGAGTGAAGGGGATGATAAGAGGATGAGGAGAGTGAAGGGGACGATGAGAGGATGAGGAGAGAGAAGGGGGTGATGAGAGGATAAGAAGACTGAAGGGGTGATAAGAGGATGAGGAGAGTGAAGGGCACGATCAGAGGATGAGGAGAGTGAAGGGGTGATGAGAGGATGAGGAGAGTGAAGGGGATGATAAGAGGATGAGGAGAGTGAAGGGGATGATGAGAGGATGAGGAGAGTGAAGGGGATGATAAGAGGATGAGGAGAGTGAAGGGGATGATGAGAGGATGAGGAGAGTGAAGGGGACGATGAGAGGATGAGGAGACTGAAGGGGTGATGAGAGGATGAGGAGAGTGAAGGGGATGATAAGAGGATGAGGAGAGTGAAGGGGATGATGAGAGGATGAGGAGAGTGAAGGGGATGATGAGAGGATGAGGAGAGAGAAGGGGGTGATGAGAGGATGAAGAGAGTGAAGGGGTGATGAGAGGATAAGGACACTCAAGGGGATGAGAGAATGAGGAGAGTGAAGGGATGATGAGAGAATGAAGAGACTGAAGGGGTGATGAGAGGATGAAGAGAGTGAAGGGGTGATAAGAGGATAAGGACACTCAAGGGGATGAGAGGATGAGGAGAGGGAGGGGGTGATGAGAGAATGAGGAGAGTGAAGGAGACGATGAGAGAATGAAGAGACTGAAGGAGGTGATGAAACGATGAGGAGAGTGAAGGGGTGATGAGAGGATGAGGAGAGTGAAGGAGACGATGAGAGAATGAGGAGAGTGAAGGAGACGATGAGAGAATGAGGAGAGTGAAGGGGTGATGAGAGGATGAGGAGAGTGAAGGGGTGATGAGAGAATGAGGAGAGTGAAGGAGACGATGAGAGGATGAGGAGAGTGAAGGGGATGATGAGAGGATGAGGAGAGTGAAGGGGACAATGAGAGGATGAGGAGAGAGAAGGGGGTGATGAGAGGATGAGGAGAGTGAAGGGGTGATGAGAAGATGAGGAGAGTGAAGGGGTGATGAGAAGATGAGGAGACTGAAGGGGACGATGAGAGGATGAGGAGAGTGAAGGGGTTATGAGAGGATGAGGAGAGTGAAGGGGTGATGAGAAGATGAGGAGACTGAAGGGGACGATGAGAGGATGAGGAGAGTGAAGGGGTGATGAGAGAATGAGGAGAGTGAAGGAGACGATGAGAGGATGAGGAGAGTGAAGGGGATGATGAGAGAATGAGGAGAGGGAAGGAGGCGATGAGAGAATGAGGAGACTAAAGGGGTGATGAGAGGATGAGGAGAGTGGAGGGGTGAGGAGAGGATGAGGAGAGTGAAGGAGACGATGAGAGAATGAGGAGACTAAAGGGGTGATGAGAGGATGAGGAGAGTGAAGGGGTGATGAGAGGATGAGGAGAGTGAAGGGGTGATGAGAGGATGAGGAGACTGAAGGGGACGATGAGAGGATGAGGAGACTGAAGGGGACGATGAGAGGATGAGGAGACTGAGGGGGTGATGAGAGGATGAGGAGAGTGGAGGGGTGATGAGAGGATGAGGAGACTGAAGGGGACGATGAGAGGATGAGGAGACTGAAGGGGTGATGAGAGGATGAGGAGACTGAAGGGGACGATGAGAGGATGAGGAGACTGAAGGGGACGATGAGAGGATAAGAAAACTGAAGGGGTGATGAGAGGATGAGGAGAGTGAAGGGGACGATGAGAGGATGAGGAGAGTGAAGGGGACGATGAGAGGATGAGGAGACTAAAGGGGTGATGAGCGGATGAGGAGAGTGAAGGGGATGATGAGAGGATGAGGAGAGTGAAGGGGACGATGAGAGGATGAGGAGACTGAAGGGGTGATGAGAGGATGAGGAGACTGAAGGGGATGATGAGAGGATGAGGAGAGTGAAGGGGACGATGAGAGGATGAGGAGAGAGAAGGGGGTGATGAGAGGATAAAGAGAGTGAAGGGGTGATGAGAGGATAAGGACACTCAAGGGGATGAGAGAATGAGGAGAGTGAAGGGGGTGGTGAGAGGATGAGGAGAGTGAAGGGGTGATGAGATGATAAGAACACTCAAGGGGATGAGAGGATGAGGAGAGTGAAGGAGACGATGAGAGGATGAGGAGAGTGAAGGGGTGATGAGAGAATGAGGAGAGTGAAGGAGACGATGAGAGAATGAGGAGACTAAAGGGGTGATGAGAGGATGAGGAGAGTGAAGGGGATGATGAGAGGATGAGGAGAGTGAGGGGGAAGATGACAGGATGAGGAGAGTGAAGGGGGTGAGGAGAGGAGGAGGAGAGTGAAGGGGTGATGAGAGGATAAGGACACTCAAGGGGATGAGAGAATGAGGAGAGTGAAGGGGACGATGAGAGGATGAGGAGAGTGAAGGGGACGATGAGAGGATGAGGAGAGAGAAGGGGGTGACGAGAGGATGAAGAGAGTGAAGGGGTGATGAGAGGATAAGGACACTCAAGGGGATTAGAGAATGAGGAGAGTGAAGGGGACGATGAGAGGATGAGGAGAGAGAAGGGGGTGATGAGAGGATGAGGAGAGTGAAGGGGTGATGAGATGATAAGAACACTTAAGGGGATGAGAGGATGAGGAAAGTGAAGGGGTGATGAGAGAATGAAGAGACTGAAGGGGGTGATGAGAGGATGAGGAGAGTGAAGGGGTGATGAGAGGATGAGAAGACAAGGGGATGCTGGGGGAAGTTGGGCATGGCACAAACCGAAGCCGCCGTGCACCTGTAGTGGAGGTTTAAATTGTGCAGACTGGGTGCTGATTGGACAGAAGGACGAGCAGCGGGGAGTATTTGGAGTGAGGGATGAAAACTGAGCAGCAGGTAAACTCTGGAAAAGTGGTTATGTACCTGGGAGCCAAGTTAGGTCTTCCAGGCTGAATTTAATCTAGCTCCATTTGTAACTTACACATGACAACCACTAAACCAACTTTGTATATCTCAAGAAGCTGCTGATGTTTCCATCCCTATTCACTATTTTTCTTTATCGATTTTATTTTATTTTGTCTTACTCGTATTAACAATAATTTGAGCACAGTAGGACACTTAAGTATTCAATATAATGATAGTATAGTTGTGATTGCTGTTGAGTTATAGGTATAATTAAGCATTTCCTTTTGCTTTAAATCAATACAAATAGCTTTATAATGACTCTTTTCTTCTAGTTATAGTTTCTTTTTGCTGATACTTTGTTAGCCCTCATATTCACTCGCTGCCAGTTGAATTCACAGCAGACGTTATCCTTGCCACACTTTCATCCGTACAGGTATACTGTACGTCAAACACAGGTGGCTTACATATTTCACTGACAGGGCTGGAGTGTGCTCAGTCTGAGCGGGGGTAGAGTAAACACTACAGCGCTCTGTCCTGTTCCCTGGCATTTGTGTCCTAATGACAGCAGCCTCCACAGAATCGCAATAAACCCTGAGCCACACAAACCGTGCTGCTTTATACTGGTGTCCAACGTAAAGCATGTTGGAGGCTGACCAGCAGGGGGAGTGCTTAAGCAAGGAAATTAAATAGAAACAGTACATTTTCACAGTGACGATAAAACTGGAAGCGATCCTATATATAAGTTATCATATCGCAAATCCTGCAATTATCCAGGTACTAAAATGGCCCGTGCAAAGGAAAAAAGGTCGCAAAATTGACTCTTGTGAGCTTTAGGCCACGTTAGAATGTTGTTATCATCTCAAAACATACCTGGAGTTGTGTTTTGTTTCATTCACACATGTTTGAGTAACCCTGCGTTATTAGTCTGTTTACATCTGTCTTATGAAACAGTAGTTAACAGCTACATTTTCCAAATGATTCTAGTGAAGGTGTATGGAGTTTAAAAACACTGTGGAGCACTTTCTGTATTACCACATGTGGTGTCATGTGGTAAGATGGAAGAGAGCGTTTTCTGTTTGAGAGAACAATTCAGCCTAAATATGCAGGGTTTGTGTGTTAAACATGTGTGAATGAAACAAAACACAACTCCAGGTCTGTTTGTGATGAATATAATATATAATAACATAGATCAGAAAATAGCACAATATGGGCCCTTTAATTAAAAAAAAAATCTTGTTTTTCTTGTATAACCTTTACCAACATGTTTTTGTGTCAGTTTATAAGTTCATAGTTCAGTTGGATTATTTTTTGGAAATCTAATTTGCAGCAGGCCTGAAATGTCTGATTTGTATTAAATAGTGCGGCCATAGATGAAACGATAGCCCAGCAAATCCCAGCAAATAATGGAACAAAAAAAGTAAAATAATCCTCCAGCACCAGTGGGTCACTGTACTTGCACATTCAGTATAGCTGATAGATATTTGTGTATATGATATTTTATTGATCAAGCTATGCAGTCCAAACCAGGTGCCATAAAGTATTACTATTGTTGATACTGGAAGTCTGACTGAACTGGTGGTTACTGTGGGATTTTCCAGCCACGGTCCATCTGTAAGAAAATAGAGCGTTCAGATTCTCCCACAGCGCTCCGGTAGCTACACAGCACTCTTTATGGTTAGGGCATTGTTCCCCCTCCTGTCTGTGGTTTTCCCCCTGCTCTAACCCTCACTCTTTTAAGTTATGTCATCCCATGATCCTGCCTGCTTTTGTGCACGTAGCTGTTTTTGAATGCGTGTGTTCTTGTGTTTTTTTTCTTTCTCTTTGCTTGGATCGTTTGGGGCTCATATCGGAGTCTAGAGACAGTGTGGGGCCTTGTGGTTTCCTGGTACCCCAACTTTTGATTTTCTCCTTCCTCCTCTCGTTTGTCTTAATACAAACCCTCCTCCCATTCCTAACCACTGGCTCTGTCCCCCTCGCATTGCCCCTCCGTTGTTTATTCAATTGATGTTGTCTGGCTAAATATCCTTAGGCCTGTCAGTCACTGTAGCCTGATTTTCTCATTGGAAGTTCTCCGCTCAAAAGAAAACCGTACCATGTGCTCAACACATTGGAGAGGCGTCCTTGAGTTCCTGCCTCGACTTCCTACGCTGAGCTTTGTTTGAGAGACAATTTGTGATCTGTAAAATATCTCCCTCCAGGTTTGCACAATGTTATAACAGCAAATGTATGTTTCTATTTCAGCGTTTAGCCAGTGCCAAGGCCCACACTTCCCGGTTTGTGAGTGCCAACTTGCCATGTAACAAATTTAAGAACCGCCTGGTCAACATTATGCCCTATGAGACCACACGCGTTTGTCTGCAGCCAATCAGAGGGGTCGAAGGGTCTGACTATATAAATGCCAGCTTTATTGATGGATACAGGTAAGAATACTTTTTATTACTGACCCATATCGTGCATGTACTTTAGTAATGCATGTGCTTTCTTATATAGACAACAGAAGGCCTACATAGCAACTCAAGGTCCGTTGGCAGAGACCACAGAGGACTACTGGAGGATGCTGTGGGAACACAACTCAACCATTGTCGTTATGCTCACTAAACTAAGGGAAATGGGACGGGTAGGTTCTCTTACCCCATATCCAAAAAGCCAAATGCAGTGCTTTAGTTTTTACAAATCTGTAAGAATTCAATTTACACTGGTCTACAAATTTTTGGACTCGATCTGCCTCCGAGATAAAAATAGCTTAACTCATTTATATTGATAAGATGAACTGAAAATCAATTGATAACTGTGCTGGTTAGCTAATGTATTGAAGATATTTAATGATATTCTTTTACATCAAAATCGCATCTGTTTATACAATAGATTTATGCATTTTTGCTTAAAAATAATATTTATATTTTGAAAATATTTAACTTGCACTTCTTTATCTGTCAAGAAATAAACAAGAAATATCTTAAGACATCAGGTGCACACAATTCCACTGCATCTCTCTTGTGTGAAATCAAAAAATATTGTAAAATTGTAAAAATATTATGTTAAAACTCTAGACATATTAAAATGAATGTATTGGAATGTGCAGACAGGCTTTCAGATACAACTGGTTGCTTGTAGACACACTTTACCTTCTGATAAACTACCGTTTTTGCCTTATTTTGCATAAATTTCCTATTTTGTCCCAATACTATATCTTGTAAACTATAGCCAATCAGCACTTCTGACTTCATTAGTGACCTAAACCAAGAAAAATGTCACTACTTTTGTTCCGGAAGCATTTTGCTTGTAGACCAGTGTTATTAACAGCAGTCGCCTTCACTTTAACCAATGAAAACAGCTAGAAAACTGAACAAGTCTGAACCATAGACTGTATAAAGAAGTGGACTAATGGAGTGTCACCCATCGCATTCAGCGATCAAACACTTCTAGTCGCGGCCGCGTGAACACTTCCTATTTTGAATGTGGCGTAGCGCGGGTTAGCTATCTCCATTTATATATAAAGTCTATGGTCCAAACAAGTCACCAGTCACAATAATAGACAGAAAAAGTGTTGTTAACTTGGCACCATTTTATCCGAAGTAGCAGTAGTGTGAGTTGTATGAATAAATTAATACAGTGACTTTCCTAAAATCAAAGAAATGCATTGCAATATTTGATCACGGAAGTTTCAGCTGCACTGAGAATAAAAAAAAATAAAAAAACACTCTTGTGATGAGCGTGTGTAATTATTCCTTGTCTAATCAGTGATACAGAAGAATACATTATAAACAGTACAACAAACATAAAATTGTTCTAATCAGCATTTTTAGACTTAAATACAGTGGTACCTCACCTTACGAATGACCCAACAAACGAAAATTTCAAGTTATGAAACGCCTTCACGGTAAATTTTGGTCTCAAGATACGAAAGAAAATTCAAGTTGCGAAACGCGAAATCTCAAAAATTCAAATAATGCGCGCTCAGCCACACACATTATACGCTTTTCCCAGACTGGATTTAAACTTTTCTCACATTTGTCTCTCGTTTAAACACTCAAACTTTCATAGATTTTCAACAAAATTATTAATAGTGAAGTGTGGGGGGAAGGAGGAGGGGGGAGAAAACTGCGATCTGACACGTGTGATAGAGCAGCATGACCCGGCGCAGGGCTGCCAGCAGGTCTAGACCTGGACTAAACCAGGACTAAACCTGGACTAAACCTGGACTAAACCAGGACTAGACCAGGACTAAACCTGGACTAAACCAGGACTAGACCAGGATTAGACCAGGACTAGACCAGGACTAGACCAGGTGGATTAAAGCGCCGCGCGCGGGTCTATTTCCTGGTTTTGTTTTGAGTCACAGCTGAGGCGAGCAGCGAGGACTCCCCTCGGGACGGCACGCAGTCTGAGCGCATGAACGAGACCCACGAACGCATGCAAGAGCCGCGGTGGTCTAGACCTGCTCTAGACCTGGTCTAGACCAGCACGGGTCTCATTCATGCGGTCAGACTGCGTGCGGTCCTCCTCGCTGCTCCCCTCAGCTGTGACTCGAAACGAAACCAGGAAATAGACCCACGCGCGGCGCTTTAATCCACCTGGTCTAGTCCTGGTCTAGTCCTGGTCTAGTCCTGGTCTAGTCCTGGTCTAGTCCTGGTTTAGTCCTGGTTTAGTCCTGGTTTAGTCCTGGTTTAGTCCAGGTCTAGACCTGCTGGCAGCCCCGCACCGGGTCATGCTGCGCTATCACACGTGTCAGAGCGCAGTTTTCTCCCCCCTCCTCCTTCCCCCCACACTTCACTATTAATAATTTTGTTGAAAATCTATGAAAGTTTGAGTGTTTAAACGAGAGACAAATGTGAGAAAAGTTTAAATCCAGTCTGAGAAACCAATCGGGACGCAGAACACAATGTTACACTATAAAAAAAGTTACACTATAAAAAAAAAAAACTTGGATCGGGGCCTTGGAACGAATCAGGCTTTTTCCATTGAAATAGCTACTCAACTTACGAATTTTTCACGTTACGAAACCACTTCTGGAACGAATTAATTTCGTTAGGTGAGGTACCACTGTATTAAAGTTTTCTAAGCATTCAGAATACAGTACTCTGAGCTGTGCAAACTAAATACATTCAAAATACATTTTAATGGAGGTATTCAGCTTTTTTGTAACTAAATACATTTTAAAGTATTCTTCCCAATGCTAACTAATTGTAGTAGAAGGGAAAAATACAATACATGATATGATGTTAAAATGAGCTCGAAAAACAAAACCCTGGTAGTCACAACAGTAGCCAGCCCCTCAGCTACCATGGGAGTAATCCCTTATCTACCTTACCTAAAAAATCCTTGTCCTTCTTTTGCAGGAAAAGTGTCATCAGTACTGGCCCGCAGAGCGCTCAGCCCGGTACCAGTACTTTGTGGTGGACCCCATGGCGGAGTACAACATGCCCCAGTACATCCTCCGAGAGTTCAAGGTCACAGACGCCAGGGTGAGTCCACACTTTGAGAGACGCTCCATGTTACAGCGTTGAGACCTAACACTGTCCTTCCTGTTTAGGATGGTCAGTCACGAACAGTCCGTCAGTTCCAGTTCACTGACTGGCCGGAGCAAGGAGTGCCAAAGTCGGGGGAGGGTTTTATCGATTTCATTGGACAGGTGCATAAAACTAAGGAGCAGTTTGGTCAAGATGGTCCTATAACAGTACACTGCAGGTAAGGCTGAAACTATTGAATTAAAGTCAAAATTAGGTCTAAATTAGGGATGCACCGATCTTATACTGGTATCAAATATCGGCGTCAATACTGAAAAATTTGCTGGATCTGAGAATCATCTTCAAAGTATCAGTTCAGGCGATATCCTGGTTGGACACATTGATGTAATATAAACATTTACTGGTCTTAGGCCCAGAAAGTCTCATAATATTTTGTTGTTATCTGAGAAATAAATAACAGCTAAATTACACTTTTGGATCAGATTTGTCTTATTTTAGTTTTGTTTTAAGGAATAAATGCTGTTTTCAGTCTCTGCACTGGTATCGGTTGATATCAGATATCAGCAGACACTTAGGCTGCGTCCCATTTCTCTGTCTTACCCCTTCGTCTTACCCCTACCCCTTTGTTTTGCGCGTTCATTTGAGGGCAAGAGATGTCCCAATTCTAATTTTGATCAAGGGCTAGAGCCACGACCGAGGGCTACATACCCCTTGAAAAGAAGTAAGCTCTCGACCAGACTTGAAACGAAGGGGTACGCCTACAAGCTCAGGCAGGTTTTGGGATCAGGATGGCAGCGTCACATCGACCAGCCAAGGAGTCTCATAAATGTATTTTCAGCAGTCGTAATTATCGATTAACAGTTTAGCACGGTTTACAATTATGACGTTACTTTCAGTGAACTGTTGTTGCGGTTTTAATTGTAGTGATGTCTGTTTAGCCGACGTTATCGTTTTCATCGAACTTTCATGTTTCATGTTTTCATGTTTCAAGCTAGTTTTTTTGTCGAGCTGAGGTACCCGATAATCCTTGACATTTGTTTACGTTTGTTTGCTTCAATTGTTGTCGCCTCTGTAGACGTAGCGGCCAGGTAGAGGCAAGGGATGATGACGCGAACGGTAATCGAGTGGCGTCCCATTTCTTAGGGGAACATTCGTACCCCGAACCCTCTCAGCTCGGTATCGAGGGGCAAGACAAAGACGTAGATAAAGGGGTAGGGAAGGGGTAAGACAGAGTAATGGGACACAGCCTTAAAGCCACATCATCGGAATCGGTATCAGAACTGAAAAAGCTGTATCGTGCATCCCTCGTCTAAACTGATGTGTGTGTTCCTCCTGTAGTGCAGGGGTTGGGAGGACGGGCGTTTTCATCACTCTTAGCATAGTGCTGGAGAGGATGAGGTATGAAGGAGTGGTGGACATCTTTCAGACCGTGAAGATGCTGCGCACTCAGAGACCAGCCACCGTCCAGACAGAGGTCAGATTCCTCACGGTTACAGTCACCATTCTTTTCATTAATTTCAGATCTAACTCATTCATGTCTTCTGTGCAGGACCAGTACCAGTTCTGCTACAGGGCCAGTCTGGAGTACCTGGGGAGCTTTGATCACTATGCAACATAAAACCAGTGGCTGTCTCTTATCACATCCCCACCTAGTGCAATTCTCTAAGGTCACACCTGCCTCAAGTAACTGCACTAGGCCGTGATGTGTCTTCGAAGATATCGCCACCACATGCAGAGTGAAGAAGGGACCATTGGCCTCTCCCGTACCCAGAAACAGCACTTCTAACTGAGCCATAGCAACTTAAATGACGACAAGGGTGCAGTACTACGCACCCTCTGCCCAAACACACACTCCCTCATTCGTCAGCTTGGAGAAGAAACTTCAAACACTGTAACAATCAAAAATGCTTGATCAAATCTGATTTTTGTAAGCACCGAGATTGCTTTACATTGTTTTGGGAGTGGGACTCTCACCTTGTTCAACACCAGTGTAGCACCACCAACCCTACAACAGAAGCCAAGCGAGTGTTTGGCTGTCACAGGGAATGGAGAATGACCTGGATTCCAGTTTCGTGGAGGCCTCGTGGACTGAGAGAACTGGGACCTTTGAGCCCCAGAGTTTTGCCAACCGGAGCCTGAACACAGAGCACACAGTATTAAAGACACCAATAGTGTTTTTCCTGTTTGGAGACAGACTTTTGTTTCCTGTGAATGAAAAAGAAGATATATGTATTTCTACCATACAATAATAAAAGACACCAGTTCAACCTTATGCTTCACTATTAGATAAGGGAAATCTGAAAGAGGTTTAAACATATACCACAGAGTAAAGCATTAATTTAGTTTTTTAGACAATAATATAGAGATGTGATTATCTTGTTTTTTTAACTGGGTATTATTCATGGCATGTTCCTCCTTTTTAGCTGATTTGGGGGCTTTTGTACAAGACTTTGTCCTCACTGACTATAACCACACAAGATCATGTCTTGTTTTTGTTTTTCGTTTTTATTTCTTCTAACGTAATCAAATGAGCTGTAGCGACCTTTTCATGTGATAAGGTATTGTTCTAAAAGTGTACAATCAAATGTAATGTGTGGAAAGTGTTCACAGATCTATGGAAACAGCACAGTTAAGTGTCACTCTTTGTACCCTCCACCTCTCACAAACAAGTTGGCAAACACGGTACGATGTGAGCCGGTGATGCCCACGCCAGACCTATGGTAATGATTTGGTGTTAGGAGAAAGCCTAATGAAGTAGAGCAGAGCACGACTGCAATGATTATAGTGATAATACAGACAAATATGTGTCCGAATACGTTTGACAAAGATTTACTAGTTTAAAGGGCCCATATTACACTATTTTCTGATATATTCTATAATATTGGTTCCTCATCACAAACATACCTGAAGTTGTGTTTTGTTTCATTTATACATGCTTAACAGTGCTCTTAAACAGAGTGTTTAGAGCTTTAGATATGTGACAGACAAATAATAAAGAATAATAATAAAGGATTACTCAAACACGTGAAGGAAACAAAACACAACTCCAGCTATGAGGCGGTAACAACATTATAACATGGGTTAAAGGTCACAAAAGTCAATTTTGTGTACTATAGGACCTTTAAAATGTTTTAGGGTTTTTTAACAAAATCTCACTGGAATGCTCACTTTCGACTTGTCTCTTTCTGTGTGCAATAAGTAGATGTATTCTATATTTTTGTCAATTCACTAGCTGCAGTTACACGCCATTACCAGTAGGACGTCTACAATGTTGTGTCTTTTTTCCAGACACAAGGATGTTTCATTTAGTCACAGTTCAAATATAATGAGAGTTTATCAGTAATTGGTAATGATGTCATCCTTTTATTCGTCATAGCAACCAACGAATGCTCATTCTTCAGCTGCATCCAATAATTATTTTGATTTTAGATTTCTAGTGCCTTATATTACACGCCTATTTTGATAACATTACTTTAAAGTTTTGTTTGTGTACTTTATGTATGCCATGTGTGTATGTTTATGACTGAATGTCTGGTGTATTGTTTTAGGTTATGTTTTACTATGTGAAAGTACAATGTCTATTCTGTTTTTGGGCTGTGAATTAATATGGAAGGCTCTTTGTAGCCTAAATAGTTTAACATTTGAAAATAACGTGAAGGTCATCTCAATGCCATCAGCTACAAGGATTCTACAGTTAAAGGTTTTTAATTGACCGGATGTCGTGGCCATTACAAAATTATCTTGACGCTGCACATGTTTGTTGTATTTATTCTTTCTTGAAAATGTAATGTTGTTCACACTTGGCACTGACTGTGAGCTGGCTCAGAAAAGTCTTATTAAAGCAGCTATGTAGATCTGGAGCAATGAAACAGTAGTTAATATGAAGAGGAAATACACTCGTCTATCATACAAAAAATCATGAAATCTTGTATACGTCAAATTCATTTTTGAGAGAAGTTCAGGTGCTATGTCTCCTCATGACCATATTCATAAACACTGACTCTTTGTGTTGACATCGTTGGAATGCATGGTTTCACTTTTGAGATTTCCAATTAGGTCGCACCTGTTACAGGAAGACTTGCACTTTCTCTATTTATACTATGCACTATATTAGCATCTTATTTTTCCCCCAAAGGAGTTTTACTTGAACTCAGTACAGTTGGATCCTGATTTGTTCAAGGTTGTGTATATGTAAATACCACACAGAGAGTAAGTGAAATGCATAATTAAATAATATAATATAAATACCTGAACATATTAATGATTAAATAATAAAATATTAAATATATAAAGAATAGAGTGATATAATAAAAATGATGCACAGTTTATGACACAGTTAAGTGCAATACACAGCACCACAAAATGTCTCAACAAAAGTGTTCTATTTACCCCCAATGTATTATGTGGATGGACAAAACTGGAGTTTTGAAAATGTATAAAAATATAAATAAAAAAAGTGTTATTTGGATTGGTTACCTCCAATTGGTCTGTTATTGTCAACCTTTTGTTGTTTTCTGCTTTGAGTCAACAAGTGCTTTTTTATTTTTTTCTTATATTGTTCTCAGAGTGTGTGGGAAACAAACAATGGGTCTGTATGGACTTCTGTTCTTGTCGACACAAGTTTCATTTGTTACAAATAAACTCAAGTGAAATACTTATCTTTGTTGTTGTCCTTTTATCTTCTTTATTGGGCAGTGTGGTCTGACAAAGGTCAAGTGATGTAGTTTTTCTGAGTCCTCGATATTGGCTACATGAATCTGCAGCCAACAAAACATAGTCTAAACTATGTTAGATCAGTTCATATTTATTACGTGTTCATTTATTTTGCAAATAGTAAATGAGTGACTCCCAATAACATGTTCAAACATAATCACTGTGTCTCAACTATACAGTGAAGAATTAACTTGAAAATGTATTAACTTGGGATTAATAGTTAATTTATTAAGTGTATTAAATGCCAGTCTAAGAATAAAGTGAAAGCGTGCGGTCTGCAGATTTGCAATTACCTTAACCGTAACTCTAAAAAACGAAAAAAGACAAGGATATTTGTAAAGTCTTAAAGTATTTTTACGTAGGCCACTGAATAATTTACCTATTAAAGAAAAGGCAAGTTTATTTGTATAGCACATTTTTTACACAATGTAATAAGTAAGTGCTAAACAAGTAATAAACAAGATGCAAATCTCCACATTCAGCTTCAGTGTTTGTGGTTATAGCATTTGTGGCTCACATATACTGGTGCCTAAATACAGCCAAAAAGGCCCTCACTCATTCATGCCTGAGTGTAAAGGATGACTGTATTATCTGTCTCTGTCTTCTGCAGACAGCACAAGAGACTGTGAATGTGAGATATTTGACTTAAGTCTTCTTTGTGGCAGCCTCTGACACGCAGCTGCTGAAGCCTCAGGCTGTGTCATTGTTTACTGCCAAGTAAACGGCTCAGTCTGAACCACTAAAAGCCCAACAAAGTTCAGTCCTGGTGATCAGAAACTGTAGTAATACAAATGATGTACACTAGTCACCATGTAATAACAAAACATATGTATTTTTTCAATTTGTTTTCTTACAGCACTTAACAATGGTGAAACTAGCAAGCCAAAAATAAATACAAATTTTAAATAATTTCAACAATGTGTTTCATCTAAAAAGATCAACAGTAGCATTTCACATAGGGAAATGTCTAATGCAAAGTACATGGCTTCCTGCCTGGTGGTATTCATGGATTATCATAGAACCAATCATTTACAAAATAAATGTTTCTTTCAACTTTCAGCTGAGCATTTGTGAGCTTTCTTTTACAATATACAGGAAGAAAGCCTTTGTACTGCACAGACAAGGTCCAGCAAAAGCGTCTGGGAGACTATGTTAAACATGCAGAGGGCGCAGTTAAGACATGAAGAAAATAGTAAAAGGAAAGTGCTTAAATACTTAAAATAAAATCAGACCCCCGAAGCTACCAAAGCTAGAAAATTCTAAACTTTAGTTATATACACAGAAAATCTTTCCCCACACACATCACACACAGACACATCCCTGACTAATCTGATAGCATAAAGCATTTCAGACTGCGTGTTGTCTGTAAGCCTGTGCACCTCAGCTCAGCCGAATCAAATGTACAGAAAAGTCCCACTCAGTCTCTGCGATAGAATGTCCAAGCACCATAATCATAATTAAACAAACAGCAAAATACAGCTCACATTCTTTTACGTTTTTTCCCGGCATTTGTTTTACAGATAAATTCGGTAATGCTGAAAAATGGAGCAAATTCATGATGGTTGCACACACACACACACGCGCACACACACAACCAAAAAACAGCCAAAACGTTCAGTTTACATCCATGGCTCATTCAGTGCATTTATCAGTCACAGGCTCCAAGTGTTCATTTCCCTTTCGGGCTGCGTGGCTCCCAGGAGCTTTTGGCAGTTGTACGGAGGCCTGGCAGAGCCACATAGTCTTTTTGGAAGCGCAAATTTGGAGTTCTTTGACGTTTCCTTTCTCCTTGTGTGGTAAAGAAGGTGTCCTGGAAACGCATGCTGGACGCTGTGGACTAAATAAAAGGACAACAGAATATAGGTTCTTTTGTCTGATTTTCCAATTGTAAAAATGCATACCAAATGTTTTTTTACTGTAGAGTCCATTACTTACAAGTCTACGCTTGACTTTTTTAGGCAAGTCCTCCTCTAGGGTGTAGATATCTTCTCTTTTTGCCAGTATCTGAGACCCATCTTCAAACTCCACCTGGACACACAAATAACATTTAGTTCAAACATTTCAGAATCAGTGACGTTTGTGTCTGTACTGCATTTGGTTGTAATAGCATTTTAATATTTCAGTCCATCTTGACAATGGAAAATTTGTGTTCTTCTTTTGAATTTGGACCATCTCGAACTGCGTCACTGATGCATTTGTGCATATCTAACAGCTGACGCCCAGTTGAACTAAATAAAGATTTAAGTGGAAGCCGCATGACTCTGTGCTTAGTGAATATTTCAGTAAGTTTGAATAATGCAGATCGTCACCTTCTCTTCCTCTACTTCTTCACTGCATCCATCTGTCCCTGCTGGGAGTCTCTACCCCTCTCTACCTTCCTCCGCCTACTTTTGTTCTTTCTGACGTAGACTCAAGCGCTCTCATTCAGTTTTCACCTCCTCAAAAATAAACCAAGGGATGCTGACATTAGAATAATCAGGACTAGTGAAAAAGTTAAAGTTCTGAGTTTGTGCAAGTGGGTCAGATGACTCAACTCAGTGTTGGTACCTGGTACATGTAGGAGATGTTGGATCCCAGATATTTAGCACCATAGAAAAGCCCATCAGGCCATTTGACTTGAACAGCTTCCCCTACTTCAGGAGGACCCATCTTTACACAATCTCTGCTCTAAAAGTACAAAAATACAGTTAGACAGAGCGAGTTGCCCCACTTTTTGCCTATTCTCTCTGAACCTGTCTAACAACAAACTGTGAAAAAACTATGTATATTATTAAAGCCCATGTTGTTATTTACCGGTACTTAAAAAATATAAATCTTCAGACTGTGGGTGTTACTGAAGCAACTTTGTAAGACAGTAGCGCAAAGGGTCTAACAGCAGGTACAGGCCTCTAAAAAACATGTCTCTACCTCAGAGACAAACAAAAATAAATCATAGAAGATTATGGTGACAATCCTGATTTCTGCTGCCCTGTTCATAATTTTAATTATTACAGAATTTATGAAGCATCACAGGAATGAAGCTGAAACTCACCACGATGTCTTCTGGGTACGTGTCATTGGAGAAGGAGCCATCGTCAAACATGACCTCGTAGAAGGTTTGGGAGGTGATCTGTGTGACTTTAGAGCTGTAGTAGCGCAGATTCTTGTGTTTGGATATAACCATTTGGCCTAGAGATATGGCTCCCTGGATACCCTGCAGTTTCTGAAAGAGACAGAACAGTGATTAAGACAGATTTAGGACAGTCATTCTTCTCGCACTTTGTAGAATTATTTCTACCCAAATCCTACAGACTCCAAAATTGTACAATTTCATGCTAAATGTTTGTAAAGTCATCCCAGTACATGACAGTTCATTGACATTAATGGACAAACAAACATTTAGCTTCTGCCTCTTCTGGCCTTACGTGAATTGTATATTACATTTATGATACTTGTCTCATGTGACTGAAATAAATAAAAATACTCACAGCTGAAGAGCCTTGCATCTGATGTCTATGACAGGTGATTGAAACCACATACGGCCAATCATCTGGTTCGATGGAGACCCCTGCCGCATGCGCACAGGTCACATGAAAGGAGGTGGGACATCGTCCATATGAACACTGTACACAAGCTCCAGCCTGCCGCTTCCCTAGACACCTCTTCTGACAGTAACTACACTTCTGCCAAATAAATTGATTTATTAGCATTATGGAACATTATAATGACATGCATTTCATAGTTTCAATAAAAGGAACTATTGAGACTTCAGAGTTCTTACAATAAACTACTAGTACAATACAAAATGTTCCCAGTTGTAGTTGGAGGTTTTCAAACCCTTTGACCACTTCTACTTTTACAATATATATGTATTGACTCATACATATATTTTTTAACATTATCCTTGGGTTTTCTGCACCAAACAGCCCATCAAGTTAATTTCCTCTGCTGTGGTATCTCCTCTCCCAGGCCCCTGCCCACCACACGAGCCCTACTGAGGGGAAAAGATGACGCCATTCTCCCATTACTAGCCCCCTTTACCCCATGTTCTTCTTTCACCCCTCTCGACTTCAGTGTTTTTTTGTCTTGATTCTAAACAACTTAAGGAGCAGTAGACATTGTGCAATTTACAAACCTCTTTCTAAAAGGATGTGTGCCCGTTTCTGGTTATGGTATGGGCATAGGAAATGTGTCTAGTACATTTGACTTCACAAGGGAAACTTTGTCAAACTCAAGTTGGCCCTTAATAACCACGTTATTATTATTATTTTTTCTGCATTATATGAAGCAGAAAGTTAGTGTTTTATCTAGCAGCGTGCAATTTGCATTTCAGACTGCATTTCATGTTAATACTGATGAAGTGCCAATGATAAGCTTTTTAATAGACATGTAGTTTGTGGTGTGTGGAGGTCAGTCTTTGAGGGTTTTTTTTAAACGAAAAGATCAAATCAAATAAGAAATCATAACCAAATTCTTGTATTGATACAATTTTTGCCATATCTCTGAGCCATTGGTAGGTAGGCAGTGGAATTACAAATTCATATTCAGAAAAAAACACTACACTTCCTTTGCAGTTACTATCCAAACCATCGCTAGTCTGTACTCTGCCATTTAGGGGCACTGACCAAAGTGACTAAGTTGGCCTACTTTTGGCAAGTCTCAAACCTCGTGGACAGCAGCACTGGTGAACTGACCTGACTGGCTCCACATATTGAGGGCAGCAGGAAAGACTGTGACAGGTCTGTGAAAACTTCAAATAGACTATCAAGTAAAATCATTTTTAATGCTAGGTATATGAGCACCTGGTATCACTGTACATTTGTGCGGGTAAGTGAGGGCCTATCCTACTTTCTCTCATGCTTGTACCGTTGTATATTTTGATGGCTGTGTTGAGCCATGCGTTAAGAACATTCCCATGATAAATTATGAATGTGAATGTGTTGTGCAAAAGCCAATAATAAATGCACCAGGCTGCTGCAAGGGCAATGGGTCTGACGCTAGCTTTATAACATGTGTCTAAAACTGAAATGATGAACAAAAGGAGGTCACTGGACTCTACACAGTTACACTAATATAAACACAACTGCAAAAAAACAGAGTCACCACAATGCCGTTTTCATGTGAGCATAAAATGCATAATAATCTATTATGTTTAAAGGGCCAATATTTTTTTGAACTGTTATAATGTTGTTTCATCAAAAACATACCTGGACTTGTGTTTCGTTTCATTCACACATGTTAAAACAGACACTGCATATTTATTTTATATTTCAGCCATGGAATTGTCCATGTCTACTGAACAAAAGGTAAAAAGGCTGATGTTAACTTGAAAACTACTGCCTGTTGACATCACAAGGTGAAACAGAGCATTTTGAGTTTTGGAGATGTAGACAGCCTATTACCCCTCCTTGAGCCGCCACCTTAACGTGGTGGAGGGGTTTGAGTGCCCGAATGATCCCGGGAGCTATGTTGTCGGGGGCTTTATGCCCCTGGTAGGGTCACCCAAGGCAAACAGGTCCTGGGGGACGGGTCAGACCAAGAGCGGTTCAGAAGCCCTTATGATGAGTATTCAATCGAGGTCAGTTACGTCGCCCGGATCGGCGTCACCGGGGCCCCACCCTGGAGCCAGGCCTGGGGTGGGAGCTCGCGAACGCGCGCCTGGTGGCCGGGCCTTTCCCCATGGGGCCCGGCCGGGCTCAGCCCGAAGGAGCGACGTGGGGCCGTCCTCCCGTGGACCCACCACCCGCAGGAGGATCCATAAGGGCCGGGTGCAGAGAGATCTGGGCGGCAGCCGAAGGCAGGGGCCTCGGCGACCAGATCTCCGGACATGGAGACTAGCTCTGGGGACATGGAATGTCACCTCGCTGGGGGGGAAGGAGCCTGAGCTCGTGCGGGAGGTTGAGTGCTATCGACTAGATATAGTCGGCCTCACCTCCACGCACAGCCTGGGCTCTGGAACCCAACTCCTTGAAGGGGGCTGGACTCTCCATTTCTCTGGCGTTGCCCGCGGGGAACGGCGGCGGGCCGGTGTGGGCCTACTCATTGCCCCACGGCTCAGCCGCTGTGTGTTGGAGTTCACCCCGGTGAACGAGAGGGTCGCGTCCCTGCGCCTTCGGGTCAGGGACAGGTCTCTTACTGTTGTGTCGGCCTACGGGCCGAACAGCAGTGCGGAGTACCCGGCCTTCTTGGAGTGCCTGGGAGGGGTACTGGACAGTGCAGCGACCAGGGGCTCCGTTGTTCTCCTGGGGGACTTCAACGCCCACGTGGGCAACGACAGTGACACCTGGAGAGGGGGTGATTGGGAGGAACGGCCTCCTGATCTGAACCCGAGTGGTGTTCTGTTATTGGACTTCTGTGCTAGCCACAGTTTGTCCATAACGAACACCATGTTCGAGCACAAGGGTGTCCATCAGTGCACGTGGCACCAGGACACCCTAGGACGGAGGTCGATGATCGACTTTGTTGTCGTGTCATCTGACCTCCGGCCGCGTGTCTTGGACACTCGGGTGAAGAGAGGGGCAGAGCTGTCAACCGATCACCACCTGGTGGTGAGTTGGGTCTGCTGGCAGGGGAGGAAGCCGGAAAGACCTGGCAGGCCCAAGCGCGTAGTGAAGGTCTGTTGGGAACGTCTGGCAGAGCCCTCTGTCAGGGGCACCTTCAACTCGCACCTCCGGGAGAGCTTCTCCCAGATTCCGGGGGAGGCTGGGGACATAGAGTCCGAATGGGCTCTGTTCTCGGCCTCTATTGTCGATGCGGCCGCCCGTAGCTGTGGTCGTAAGGCCTGTGGTGCCTGTCGCGGCGGCAATCCCCGAACCCGGTGGTGGACACCGGAAGTAAGGGATGCCGTCAGGCTGAAGAAGGAGTCCTATCGGGCCTTGTTGGCTCGTGGGACTCCGGAGGCAGCCGACGGGTACCCGGCGAGCTAAGCGTGCTGCAGCCCGGGCGGTGGCAGAGGCAAAAACTCGGAGTTGGGAGGAGTTCGGAGAGGCCATGGAGGAGGACTATCGGACGGCCTCAAAGAAATTCTGGCAAACCGTCCGGCGCCTCAGGAGGGGGAAGCAGTGCTCCACAAACACTGTTTACAGTGTGGGTGGGGAGCTGTTGACCTCGACTGGGGATGTTGTCGGACGGTGGAAGGAGTACTTTGAGGATCTCCTCAATCCCGCCGTCATGTCTTCCGAGGAGGAAGCAGAGGCTGGGGACTCGGGGTCGGACTCACTCATCACCCTGGCTGAAGTCACTGAGGTGGTTGGAAAGCTCCTCGGTGGCAGGGCCCCGGGGGTGGATGAGATCCGCCCTGAGTATCTCGGGTCGCTGGATGTTGTGGGGCTGTCTTGGCTGACACGTCTCTGCAACATCGCGTGGCGGTCGGGGACAGTACCTCTGGAATGGCAGACCGGGGTGGTGGTCCCTCTGTTTAAGAAGGGGGACCGGAGGGTGTGTTCCAACTATCGGGGAATCACACTCCTCAGCCTTCCCGGTAAGGTCTATTCCAGGGTGCTGGAGAGGAGAATTCGGCCGATAGTCGAACCTCGGATTCAGGAGGAGCAGTGTGGTTTTCGTCCCGGCCGGGGAACACTGGACCAGCTCTATACTCTCCATCGGGTGCTCGAGGGTGCATGGGAGTTTGCCCAACCAGTCCACATGTGCTTTGTGGATCTGGAGAAGGCATTCGACCGTGTCCCTCGTGGGGTCCTGTGGAGGGTGCTCTGGGAGTACGGGGTTCGGGGCCCTTTGTTAAGGGCTGTTCGATCCCTGTATGACCGGAGCAGGAGCTGTGTTCGCATTGCCGGTAGTAAGTCGGACCTGTTTCCGGTGCATGTTGGACTCCGCCAGGGCTGCCCTTTGTCACCGGTTCTGTTCATTATATTTATGGACAGAATTTCTAGGCGCAGTCAGGGGCCGGAGGGGATCCGGTTTGGGAACCACAGGATCTCATCTCTGCTGTTTGCGGATGATGTTGTCCTGATGGCTTCATCAAACCGGGACCTCCAATGTGCACTGGGGCGGTTCGCAGCCGAGTGTGAAGCGGCTGGGATGAAGATCAGCTCCTCCAAATCCGAGGCCATGGTTCTCGACCGGAAAAAGGTGGTTTGCCCTCTCTGGGTGGGTGGAGAGTCCTTGCCTCAAGTGGAGGAGTTCAAGTATCTCGGGGTCTTGTTCACGAGTGAGGGGAGGATGGAGCGTGAGATTGACAGGCGGATTGGTGCAGCGTCGGCAGTGATGCGGTCGTTGTACCGGACCGTTGTGGTGAAGAGGGAGCTGAGCCAAAAGGCGAAGCTCTCAATTTACCGGTCAATCTACGTTCCTACCCTCACCTATGGCCATGAGCTTTGGGTAATGACCGAAAGGACGAGATCGCGGATACAAGCGGCCGAAATGAGTTTCCTCCGCAGAGTGGCATGGGCGCACCCTTAGAGATAGGGTGAGGAGCTTGGTCACAGGGGAGGAGCCCGGAGTAGAGCCGCTGCTTCTCCACGTGGAGAGGAGCCAGCTGAGGTGGCTCGGGCATCTGTTCCGGATGCCTCCTGGACGCCTCCCTCGGGAGGTGTTCCGGGCATGTCCCACCGGGAGGAGGCCCCGGGGAAGACCCAGGACACGCTGGAGGGACTATGTGTCCCGGCTGGCCTGGGAACGCCTTGGGGTCCCCCCGGAGGAGCTGGAGGAAGTGTCCGGGGTGAAGGAAGTCTGGAGGTCCCTGCTTAGACTGTTGCCCCCGCGACCCGGCCCCGGATAAGCGGAAGAAAATGGATGGAATGGATGGACAGCCTATTAAAAGTTTACTCACATGTGTGAATGAAACAAAACACAACTCCAGGTATGTTTTTGAGGAGGTAACAACATTATAACATGGCTTAAGGCTCACAAGAGTCAATTATACATAGTACAAGAACTTAAATGTTTTACATTTAAGGCCTCAAATGTTCTTTTTTTTTGCTGAGTTAAATTCACTTCTTCAGCACTCTGCTTTTTGCTGATCTTTCATGGGGGCTGCAGGATTGAGCTAACTATAGTAACTCTATGTCAGGTTTGTTGAGACACACAGTTCTCATAAGAACTGTGTGCCGCCAGAGTACCCACCACACACAGACACACACAGACACACACAGACACACACAGACACACACAGACACACACACAGAGACACACAGACACACACGGACACACACGGACTTCCACCCTGCAAAGCTTAATTATCTGGCTTTGATTGCGGGTATGTTCATCTCACATTGTTAATTAGAACTGTGAACACTTCATTAATTAGAGCGAGCCAGTCCTCAAGGACCTGGGGAATTCCTGCACAGCCTCTGTGTGCATCTGTGTGTGTATGTGTGTGTCCTCACCAGTTTAAAGC
Organism: Paratrypauchen microcephalus; assembly: GCA_036785185.1. Taxonomy (NCBI): domain Eukaryota; kingdom Metazoa; phylum Chordata; class Actinopteri; order Gobiiformes; family Gobiidae; genus Paratrypauchen; species Paratrypauchen microcephalus. The sequence goes on along the minus strand of JAVJIX010000009.1, from coordinate 10,825,158 downwards.
GCTGCATTGGGATCCTGCTGGTGTCAATGGGACTCCTCTTTGCTTCGTCACCGAACCGCACCTCTGGTAAAGCAATAGCGCACATCACATGGGCCCATCTGCATATAACGGGAGATTCATTAATATACTGAGATGAGGTCGAGTCAATATGCCAGAACAATTACAAAGCAAAAGCTGTTCTTACTTGTCATTTTGGGTTTTCTTTAAAGCCCCCCCTCTGAGATTACAAAGGCAGCATTCCTGTAAAAGGGGTCAAAGTAAATAAACCATTTTATGTGCCCCAGTAAATTTAGAGCTTAGCAAGTTAAAGCAGTGAAAATATTATTTCAGCCATCTGAAAAGTAAAATATTGCTGCTTACTGCTGTGACGCATTCTTCGGTACATCGATCACATGACCAACGTTCACTGATGACATCTGTAGTAACGCCATAGCAACCTAACAAGAACATAACAGCATTTCAGTTCCCATTGCAGAATGACAAAATAATTCAAAATAAATAGACTATTACTAATCCAATAATAAAGTCTATTAATTAATCTGTTGTTTTGTGAACCTTTGAGTCACTGCATCAAAGAGCTGTGAGTATGTGTGTTTATGTGTGTTTGTGTGTTTCTGTGGCAGCACCAGGCTCTGCTGTGACGTCTCTGCTGTGACACTTACAGCCCACCCTTTGGAACAATCATGGCACAGCTGACAGTCTGCTCTCAGCATAAAGTCAGCCAAGCAGCTTTGTTTTGCTAAGTTGGTTTATATCAATAATATAGCAGAGCAGCTTGACTGTTTCCAAAAACCACAAAAGCTGGTGGCCACAACAGGATAAAAAGCATGCGATTTAGAAAGAAAGACAAATAGGATTTTTTTCAGAAAGTTTATAACTTGTGTGAGCATCCAAGTGAAAGAAGCTAAGTACTCAACTTTCTGGGAGACAACATTTTTATGTGATTAAACCAGTGTATTTTTCTTCAAATATCCATGACCGCACTTTACCACACTTCTCTTTCCTTCAACCAGATTAAATAACAGAATATACAGAGTAGACACAATACTAAGTCTTTGCTTGGCCTCGAAATCAGACTTGTGGCTTTTTCGCCAGAGTAAAATGACACTTCTCACCCCAAGACTTCCACCTCCAGTCTTGCTAAGCAGTAAGCATGTGAAAACAGTTAAGCGCACGCACACATACACACACACAGGGTACATACTGAGGCACCCCTCTGAGAACCAGACAAAATGGGATCCATATCAGTAGCTTAAGTTTCAGAGGGATAAAAAAAAATATTGCATTTTAAAGTTTGAAATTACGTATGTATAAAATGATATTAATACAACTGACTTTTTCTATGGAAGTTAATAAGATAAATGTGTAAATGTAACTGCACAAGTGAACAGAGCAGACAAGCTCCAGTTTTTATGAGTGTGTGGGCTTTTGAACAGGAAGTGTATGTGGTGAGGACAGAGGATTTGACCCCATTTAAATGATGATGGAAATAAAGCACTCCAAACCACAGTTTAGGGAAAACATAGAAGAGGTAAGGCATGAGTCAGGATGTAAACCCTCTGACCCTTGCAAAAATGTTCAAATATACCAGGTTTAGAGGGAAACTAACATTGTGTGTTTCTCTCTGGTAAAGAAGAATATGATAAGTTCTATAACAGAACATATCTCTGCATACATACTTGCATGAACTTGTAGACAACAGCCTTGGCAGTATAGTAAGAGGGAGGTGCCATCCTCTTGTAGCAGAGGGTTTGTGGGAGTTGGAGGAGAGTTTTGCTCCCGAAAAGAAAAGCAGATCTCTGGAATTAAAGGTTTGCTCCGTGTAGGACCTCTAGTGACGTGGGTGGGACTGGGAGGTGAGGACATGTTCTCAACTACTGGGGACCTGAGCTCCTCTGCTTTGTCTTCAGCCTTTGGAAGTGGAAAAAAATTTTTTTTTTCAATCTCAATAAGAAATGGCATAAACATGAGTTGGTTATATTTCTTATAACAATCCTTTACCTGATAAGGCATAAAGAGCGTACACACGGCACAGTATGGCTGCATGGTGGCAATGAGCGCATTGTACTCCTTTTCTGCAGAAAAGCAACTCTTCTTATTCTGCCAGAGGTGGAAGAGGGGCTTTGCCCAGGCTTCCATTTCCTGTTCCTCTTCTTCTGCCAGACTTGCTTCAGGTGGTTCTAAATAAGGTGAAATATCATGTCTTTAGTTAGTATTGCATTGCTATGCATATTTATTACACTAGCTTTTGCATAAAGATACATATGAGAGATTTTTAACTAAGGTCATTAGAATATCTCATCATTAATGTGTGCATGTAATATTTTTGCTAGTAATAGTTTTAACATGTTTACGGCATCTGGGATGGGCAAAGCAACTACAAGTGAAACATAATAGTTGTACATTTAGTATGCTGCTCACCTTCATCACTGGCAGTCTGTTGTTTGACAGCCGTTGGTACAGCCCTGGCAGTGGGCTTCCTGAGTGGGTGACGCCAGCTCTTAGCTGTCCTCCTGATGGATAATGCAGTGTACTGAAATGAGACATACAAGCAGCCATTACAGAACTTAGAAAAGGCATATGACTCACACATAAAGATATTATATTTAATTGTGTTTAAAAACTACACAAACCTTCCCAGGTCCCAGAGCAGAATCACCACCCTTACTGCTCCTAGGATCATTGTCATCCTCTTCATCAAATGAATCACTACTGCTCTTGGCATCGTACTGCTGCTGTTCCTCCTCTTCATCTGACTCCAAATCATCTACATCAGACACACCATCTTGTTCTGGTTCTCTCTTTCTTTCCCTCTTCAACTCTGGATAATATGGAAGAGCTTCCATTTCATCAGACTCCTCCCTCAGAAGCTCATAATCTTCACTGGGGTCAAGAGGCTCCACAACATTGAGCAGGGAGGTGGGCTGTAGCTGTGCCCAGGTGAGAGCCCCATTCTCCCCCTCCCGGCTGTTTGACCCACACAGTTCAGAGTCTGACACCTGTTTGCACTGAGGCTCAGTCCACATGGTGTAAGGGAGAGACCCATGAGTGAACTCTGATGAGAGCTCAGGACTGATCACAGCAGAACTTTGAGAACCAAACTTTGACCAGAAACTGGTGCAGGGTTTTGGCACTGTGGAAGCACAATGGGGTGAAGAAGAGTGCATCACTGAGTGATTCTGTGAGCACAAAGGAGCAAAGTGGTCTGTACTATTATCACCATGTGCAATCTTATTAGAATCTGCTTTTAAGAATGCAGAAACCTTCAAATGATCATTACATGAAATAGACTGTTGTTCTACTTGGAGATTTGATGTCTGGACAAGGGCTCCCCTTGTAGCTATACTGTGTCCAAGAAAAACAGTGTCATTGGAAGTTTGTTTGTGCATTGTAATTGTGGTTAATTCGGTTATATTGTCCTTTAACAACACGTCTTTACTACAGAGAGAATCCTGATGACTTGCAGGCACTGATTCTGATTGGTTCAGGTTTATTTGAGCTTGTTGGATGCCTTGTGAAGATGCAGAGCCAGATGGTGCTTCAGGCTGCAGCACAGGTGCACTTTGGTGAGTGTACAATCTACATTTCTGGTCATGAGTTGGCCCCTCGTCAGCAGGGGTAAGAGAGGGCATCTCTTGGGTTAATACAGGTGGCAAAGGGCAAGTTCCAAGCTCATATGCTGGCTCAGGCTTTAGATGTGGCATATCCACTGCATTCATCTGTAGCAGAGGAGGTAGAAGGTTCTTCTCAGTGTTACTGTCTTTTAAAATGCTGCCATGAACTGAAGTGGATATCGAGTCACAAAGTGAGTGACTGCCTCCATCAGCTGGCTCTCTTTTCTTATAAAGTGCTTCAGTGTTTGTGCTGATATGTTGTGGGTCTATGTCCATTTTGTGTGATTCTACATGGTTTCTACAATTCCCAGGGACTGTCTTTGGTGACTGGCTCAGACAACTCCAGGTATGAGCTGCAGAGACACTCAGACATGTTTCAGTCACATTTGAGTGGACAGCAGTGCTGCAGGTGTCGCCTTTTGAGGAGGGAGTCCTGGTGGGACAGTCCTGAGATGTAGAGAAGTCTGGTAGTTGAGAGAAGCAAGACTCAGGAGGGTGAGTGTTAACTACTGGAGTCCGTTCTACATGCCCTGAGGAGTGTTGTGAATCATTTCTAGTGTCTGTCTCATTTGTGTCATTCTTGGTCATGGTCACAGAAGCTTTGGGGAAAAGGCTAGAAATGCCCAGATCACTCTCCACTCGATTTACTTTGACCACACACATTTGTCTGCAAGCATCTGCAGAAAAAAATAAAAAATAAAAATTAGATTTGATTATGCATATTAGTGTAAATAATGTTGATCAGAAACAATGATGGGCTCACCAGAAAATTCAACTGAGTTTGGGATCAATTTTCTTTTTGGTTCTGCTTGTCTATTTTGTTTTTTCTTGGAGTTAGATAGTCCTGCCTTTGGCCTCCACACTTTGGGCCCTAGTGGACCAGCAGCGCCCTTCTTTTTGCAGTTGGATCCTTCTGAGCATTTGTCCAGCCCAACAGGCTCTTCTGTGGTTCTCAGACGCTTAGACCCCATGCGGGACTGAGTACTGTCATGACCAAAGAAGACAGTTACGTACTTAAGTAACTTTAATAAAACCAAGGTTTAGACAATAAAATTAGACCCTTTCAAATTAAAATCTGTGCTATCAATGCTATATTGTATGAAGGAAAATCTATAATAAAATAGCAGTAATTATAATAATAATAATTATTATACCCTTTATTGGTAGGTTTATTCTTGCGCCGTCTTTGGAGCCAGCTCTGCAGTTCAGGTGTTGTCCGAGGAGTGGCCATAGTGTGATCAAGTGGTACAGAATCTTTGCCTAGCATCCAGTTGGCATAACGATCAGGCTGAAAGCGCTTCACAAAAGGCTCCATGGAGATCTTAACCATGTCCTTGCTGCATGTACACTATAAATGAGAATCATATCAACTATAATAAACATACATGCATGTTGGAGTCAGTGAAAATGTATAAAAGAATATTGTACCTGTGTTGCCACTTTTCCATAATCTATCCAGCGGACTGTAGCAAAATTAGTTGATTCTGCACAGTTGAAGCCATGATTGAAGCCAGCATGGTAGCCATAAGGAAATGTGATCATAAACTCTCCAGCTTCTTGAGTTATCTGCACATATAAAATCCAGAGAAATGAAAATATGTCAGGAGATTATCTGGGTATAATAAATAAAAAGTGAAAACTTACCTTATCAAAGGGAATACCATACTTCTTGAGTATGGAAGGAGAAATTAACGTCATCTTGTGCCGAAGAAAAGCTTCACAGCCTTTGAAGCTATTGGGGAAAAAGCCTGACAAATAAAGAAATATATAATTTTTCTCAACTAATGAAACATCACCTCATTACAATTCAATACAGATAAGCAATTATTATACCTGTGGCCAAGCGCTCAAGTCTCTTTCCATGCTCAGGGGGTATGGCATACCTGTTTCGACAACAAAAATCTGATTAGTGTGAGACAGACAAAAACTATATACAGCTTTTAGTCTTTGTTCATGCCAATTCATATCAGCAAGAAAGTCTACTGAAAATGACACGCTAAAATGTTCTATTTTCAATGTTCATAGATAAAGGCTGTAGCTGATTCAATACTGCCATCAAGTGGTAAATGGATATAAAAAGAAGGTGGGGTAGTGCCATGGATATAATATGCTAATAAAAACACATAATTTTTTCTATTTCAGTAATATTGTTTATGTGGTTGTGTCATTTGGTTCATTAAAAAATGTATGATTTATAAAAATCCAAGAGGTTAAAAAAACAAAAACAAAAAAACAAAACAAAAAAACATAGAATTCCCAGCAGTGAGACTAGGCATTCTATTTGAATAGTGACATCCGCCCAGGGCTCTTTTTGCATTTTATCATCATCATTTCACCTGTCAGCTTAACAACAGAGGGAGACAGGGTGAGAGGTAAGTAACCTCAGGTAGAAACAACAGCATACGGGGGTCTGAGGGGATTGGGTACTGAAAACACATGAGAATAGTGGAAATAAGATAATGCCGTCCTGGGAAAATATCAAAATAGCACGGACATTACTGCATTGCACCGTTTTTGTGCACAAGGAGCATGGGAAACTGTCTGCCATTGTCTGGGCATGACAGCGTTCCCTGTGAGATTGTAGGGCTGCTCCTTGCTCTAATGAGCACAGCCACCTGAGGACAAGAGGATGAGGAACATGTATGCGAGACAAACAGGTAAAGAAATGATAAAAACAGTCAGTCGGCATCAGCTTGGATTTTTACCCACATGGCTATAAATTATCAAAATGTTATCAAGCTCTAATCCTCAATGATGAGAATCTTTTTAAATGAGAGGGCTACAGACAATACTCTGCCCAAACAATGTGGATTGGAGCAGTGCTCGCACTTTGAGCACTGCACTGACTGACTTTGTTCACAGCCAGTGAAATTGGATGTAAATTGTAAGACTATTTACCAGTGCCTACACAAAGAGAATATAACCAGAAATTTGATTACTATACTATATATACACTATACTATATACTATACTATATACTATACTATACGTGAAGAGTCCCTCAGTCGTCCAGGTAGAATCCATGATAAAAGAAGAAATTCAATTTGTCAACTGGACAGTTTGTTTGGTCGAAAACGTTTCGCCGCTCATCCGAAAGGCTTCGTCAGTTCTGGTTAGAGTGCTGGTAAGACACTTGCTTATATCTCGCTGCAGGGAGGAGCTAACTGGCTAACTACTTTCCAAAACTCTCTCGCCTATTGGTTTCTGTCTTTTGTTTCTCTGGCGTCTAGATTAGCATGCCTATTCATCCCTACACGACTGTTTTTTCACACCTCTGGCCCTGACCTGGCTAGCCCTATTGTTTATTTTGTTTGTTTGATCTAGGTTTAAGAATGGAATTATAGATGGGAGACAAATAATGTCTGACTCCACCATTTCTGTTTCGAGAAGGATTCTCTTTTTTGACAAAAATATCCTCTTTAACTCCCCTCTCAAACCAATTCTTTTCCCTGGCCAAGATCTGAACCTCACTGTACTCAAAAGAATGGCCTGTGGCTTCTAGGTGAAGATGTACGGCAGATGACGGTCCACTCTGGCACGCCCGTCTGTGTTGGTACATCCTCTTGTGAAGTGGCTGTTTTGTTTCTCCAATGTAGCGCTCACTGCAGTCTTCACTACACTGAATGGAGTAGACCACATTGCTTTGTTTGTGGCTCGGTGTTTTGTCCTTTGGGTGGACCAGTTTTGTCTTAAAGTGTTTGTGGGTTTGAAATAAACTGGGATTTCATATTGTCTGGAAATCCTCTGTAGTTTTTCCGACACGCCGGACAGGTAAGGAATCGCTACCCCTTTCCTCCTGGGTTCGGATTCTCTGTTATCTTGATTCTTGCCCTTGTCTCTCTTGGTTTTGTTGACAGCCCACTTAGGATATCACAAACAGAGAGGGCTTCCTGCACATGTTGTTCTTCTTTCTCCTTACCCTCTGTGCTTGTGGGAACCACTTGGGCCCTGTGTTGTAATGTCCGAATAACACCCAGTTTGTGCTGCAGTGGGTGGTGTGAATCAAAAAGCAGGTATTGGTATTCCTGAAGACTTCTACTTGGAGTTGCCAGTCTCCTCCTATCGTTACTGCACAATCTAAGAACGCTAAGGTGTTATCCTTGGCATCTTCACGGGTGAATTTGATATTAGGATCTACAGAATTGCTATGTGCAGTAAAAGGTTCCAAATCTTGAATTTTGATTTTTGAAAAAATTATCATCCACATAACGATACCAGTGTGTGGGCGGAGTGCCTGGATATGAAGCGAAGGCACTCCGTTCAAATTGTAAGCTGTTCAAGATGTAACTGAGTAAGCTGTTCACCTGTTCAGCTGATTATGAGGCGAAGGTGAACAGCTTACTCAGTGACACGTTAACATACGAAGTATTGAAACGGGACCCCACCAATGGGTACAAAAAGAAGATCATTGATTGCTTGCAGAAGTTGAGGAAAGAAGTCATTGACCGACACTGTATTACAGACTGTACCCTGGTGATGCTATCCCGTGCATCTATGGCCTCCCTAAGATTCACAAACAAGGAGTACCACTCAGACCCATTGTGTGTAGTGTTGACTTCATTACATACAATGTGGCCAAACACCTAAAAACCATCTTGGCTCCATTGGTGGGTAACACGGAGCACCACATCGAGAACACAGCCGAATTTGTAAACAAAGTTAAGTTTTTCCAGTTTGGTCAGGATGAGACAATGGTTTCCTTTGATGGAACCTCTCTTTTCACTTGTATCCCCACAGCTGTAGCGATCGAAGCAGCGAGGAGATTACTACAGGATTCCAAGCTAGAAGAGAGAACCAAAATTTCACCTGACCAAATCTGCCAACTGCTGGAAATTTGTCTGAATACCACCTATTTCCAGTTCAGAGGGAACTTCTACAGGCAAATCCATGGCTGTGCGATGGGCTCACCGGTCTCCCCTATCATGGCTAATTTATACATGGAACAATTTGAACAGAGTGCCTTAGCTTCATATCCAGGCACTCCGCCCACACACTGGTATCGTTATGTGGAGGATAATTTTTCAAAAATCAAAATTCAAGATTTGGAACCTTTTACTGCACATAGCAATTCTGTAGATCCTAATATCAAATTCACCCGTGAAGATGCCAAGGATAACACCTTGGCGTTCTTAGATTGTGTAGTAACGATAGGAGGAGACTGGCAACTCCAAGTAGAAGTCTTCAGGAAGCCCACACACACAGACCAATACCTGCTTTTTGATTCACACCACCCACTGCAGCACAAACTGGGTGTTATTCGGACATTACAACACAGGGCCCAAGTGGTTCCCACAAGCACAGAGGGTAAGGAGAAAGAAGAACAACATGTGCAGGAAACCCTCTCTGTTTGTGGCTATCCTAAGTGGGCTGTCAACAAAACCAAGAGAGACAAGGGCAAGAAACAAGATAACAGAGAATCCGAACCCAGGAGGAAAGGGGTAGCGATTCCTTACCTGTCCGGCGTGTCAGAAAAACTACAGAGGATTTTCAGACAATATGAAATCCCAGTTTATTTCAAACCCACAAACACTTTAAGACAAAAACTCGTCCACCCAAAGGACAAAACACCAAGCCACAAACAAAGCAATGTGGTCTACTCCATTCAGTGTAGTGAAGACTGCAGTGAGCGCTACATTGGAGAAACAAAACAGCCACTTCACAAGAGGATGTACCAACACAGATGGGCGTGCCAGAGTGCCATACATCTTCACCTAGAAGCCACAAGCCATTCATTTGAGGACAGTGAGGTTCAGATCTTGGCCAGGGAAAAGAACTGGTTTGAGAGGGGAGTTAAAGTTAAATTTTTTGTCAAAAAAGAGAATCCTTCTCTAAACAGAAATGGTGGAGTCAGACATTATTTGTCTCCCATCTATAATTCCATTCTTAAACCTAGATCAATCAAACAAAAGAAACAATAGGGCTAGCCAGGTCAGGGCCAGAGGTGTGAAAAACAGTCATGTAGGGATGAATAGGCATGCTAATCTAGACGCCAGAGAAACAAAAGACAGAAACCAATAGGCGAGATAGTTTCGAAAAGTAGTTTGCCAGTTAGCGCCTCCCTGCAGAGAGATATAAGCAAGTGTCTTACCAGCACTCTAACCAGAACTGACGAAGCCTCTCAGATGAGCGGCGAAACGTTTTCGACCAAACAAACTTTGTCCAGTTGACAAATTGAATTTCATCTTTTATCATATACTATACTATACTATACTACAGTATATATTGGACTGAATTTTCTTTCCAATCAAAACATTAAATAAACTATTATAATAACTGGTGTATATAACTATTCTAATAGCAGCCGCCTAATATTAAAATTAGTTGTATGTGGCAGATATTTTTATACTCCTTTTTTACCAAGACTTGGGTTCTCCAAAGTGTAGATAGTTGATACTGTACAGGTCCATGTCTTCAGTGTGCCATGAGAATGACGTTTTCCACATCCCAAAATACAGATATGGAGTGTTAACACCCTGGATAGATACACCACAGTCCTCCTCTATAACATCCAAGATAGAGTTTAAGTGGGCAATGTTCCACTCCTCTACATCCTGGGAGATAGTAAAGCAATAAGTCAAGATTTAGTCTGCCAGATAACTGCATTATGTGATAAATCATTATTATGTGCATTATAATGAGCACATAAATGAATGAATCAAAAGAGTAGACAAAAGCCCCCACCTCATCGTAAAGGCTGCCACCAACATCCGCACCGTAAATGGGTGAGACAAATGTGAGGTTCTTCCAATACTTTCTCTCAAGATCTTCATAATTTAAGTAGCGTGGTGTGCAGTACCTGTACACATTAAAGATTAGATATCTACTATACTAGTAAACATATATTTACTTCAGTCTTTAGACAGAATTTTAGGCCAGTGTTCTCAGTTGCTAATCCTATACTCACATGTCACTATTTGCTAATCTCCGAAACTCTTGCACACTTAAGGGCTTCTTCTGAATATTATATTGCGTAAACAGCCCTGACTGGCCTGCTACCATCTGTTGGATGGGGGCATCAATCATTAGGTCATCTATATCATCATATGTGCGTCGAGGTTTCCATCCTTTTGGTGGTATGACCTAAGAAATTATGAGGTAATAAAGAAGTTAACATGACAAAGCAAACATCAAATTTGCTGATACTGTTTTTCTTTGCTGGGCCGACCTTTGCCAAACCTGCTCGATGGGCACCTTGGGACTCCATATACACCAGGTACTGGTTGAAGTCTTTGAACTCCTCCATGGTTGGCCTGAAGGTCATAATTTTGCAGGTGGGGTTTGCAGGGGTGCATACCTCTGCTCCCGCCATCCTGCTGCCTTCCTGTAAACATAAAACAAAACCAAATAACAATGTCAATGTACCAATACCAAGCAAATTAACATCTGAAATAACTTGAGTACAACAGTTACTATTTGAATTATTTGATTAGGAATTTGTTTCGGGTGTGCAGTTCCTTGAACTGCATTATATAAGTTCACCACCAGATGGAAGCAGAAACTCAAATTATTATTCCTTCTGACGCGAGGCAGCGAGCTTTCCAGTTCCCGTCTGTCCCACGATAACGATCCCAAGTTAGACTTTACAGAGCAATTGAACAATAGAACAGGTCCTTTTGGCATTGGCTGTATTCTCAAGCCATGTTTTCATATTTAAACACATGCGTATATAAAATCATGTATTATAAAAGGAGTAATAACATTTTAACAAAATATATCTGTATTCACGTTTTAAAAGTTTCCTTTTTAACAAGGGTTGGTTTGGATACAGAAAAATACATTTAAAAAAACATTTTTTTTTAAATGCTAAGTTTCCACAATTCAGGCAAAACGCTCAATTTAAACACAAAACACGTCTTGTTAATTTCCTTTTCAATACTAAATGTTACATTGATTTTCAAATCGTTGCATTTTAATAGATCTTTGTTGTTCGGCAAAGCTAACTAGCCCAACTAGCCTACGTTTTGTTATGATGCCAAGCAATGGCTGCACAAGTAGCACTGGTCGCTAGCTTCAGGCGTGATCATGTTTATTTTATGTAATGAGTTGTGTTTTCAACAAATATTGTTAGCTAGATTAAAGCAATTTGAAGGTGTGGTTTTCACTGTAGTTACAGATAAGTAGACTCGCCAAGTGCCAATTAAAACAAATACTCAATGAGTTGAAAATGTAGCTGCCTCCCACAGCTAACTTCAGCTGGTTGTTAAATGCCCATCGCAAGGTGGCCGCTCCATACAGGCCCATGGCTGCTGTGCATTGGCCTTTGTGATTTACACATTATTTCTGCATTCCTGATCCAAAGACTTAACTATAACTCACCATTTAGGACACATCTATTCCTATAAACATTTATTTTGACTATGCGAAGTGCACTGTGGCGTGAGCATGTTCCTAAAGAGGTTGGCAGGGCCAGTTAGCTTTTTAGATTTAAGACTTCTGACAACAAAGTAAATAAGACACCAAGTAAAAGAGACACTCAGAACCAGGTTAGTTTTAGCTCGACAACAATTAGTTTACCTTATTATGGGAAATGCCCAGTTGTTGTTGATCCCTTCCTTGTTCGTGCAGCTGATTCGCATGACAGTTGCTCTGTCTGCTCCTAGTAGTGCTGCAGCTAATGCAGAGGAATAGCGCCGCGTCCCCTGATCTCCAACTGGTCTGGATGAGGCTTTGCGCGTCAGACCAACGCTTACGCCTCGTCCTTTCACTCATCCATAAACTGTTAGATCTGCAACTTCTCCAACGAAATCATCAAATAATTGGAACAAAAGTATGATAACTATATTCTTATGGTAACGCTAAAAATTTAAATATCTCCATTGTTACCTAATAGCTAATGCATTTCTGACTTATAATGTTGAACGTCATTTCTGTGAGTCATGTGTAGTTTGGAGTGACATCCTCCAGAGGTCGCTAAGGACCATTTGAGTAAACATGGCTGCCCAGGATGAACTCAGTAAGTTTCTCTATCGCTTTGAATATTCACATTTTCACATTTTGCTTGATCAAATCTATCAGAACCTGTATTACCAACATATAGATACTAAGGCATTAAATTTAAAGTTATCCTGAAGCAGTAACTAGATACGATAACGCAACAAAGCCTGCTAGCATGCTGAACAGACGTCAGAAGGCCCTATGCACCGTCATGCTCTAAATATTACTGTGCTCGCAATGAATGTAATTTATTTCCATTTTTAATTTCCACCATAATATACTTGCTATATTAAGGGATATTTACTGTGTTTTATTTTCACTATTATGGATGTATAAACCTGCTAGAAACATTTCAGTGCCCATGCTCCCATCAGCTAACTGGATAGTTTGCCATGCTAAAGGAGTTGCCCATTATAGCCTTAAATGTACAAAGTTACCAACAATAAGAAGATTTTCCTGTCACTTTTGGCCTGTTTGCTGGGGTATACTTGTTTAAGAGTTACATGTAGGAGTACATGTTTTATAGGTGAATCAATGGGCTTTAACTTCTTGGATTCTTTTTTAAAGACAATACAGTAACGTGTATTTACCTTGGCAAAAGGAGAAATTCAATTTGTATTTACCTTCTTGACATGTTTCAGCTGCCAGAACTGTCACCAGTGTTGAATCGATGAGCGTTTAAAATATCATGTCTTATTTATTTTGTGTCCTTTTTCTGACAGATCAACTGGAGCGCGTGTTTCTCCGCCTGGGACATGCAGAGACAGATGAGCAGCTTCAGGATATTATCTCCAAGTTCCTCCCTCCTGTTCTTCTTAAACTCTCCAGTGTCCAAGAGGGAGTTCGGAAGAAAGTAAGGAGATTGTTAAATTAGCTCTATGTCTGCTTAGATTACAGTGGATCATTGCATTGTAATTACACATTCTTCCTGCTGAACTGTTATGTGAAATTAGGTCATGGAGCTATTGGTGCACCTAAACAAGAGAATTAAAAGCCGGCGTAAAGTGCAACTACCCGTGGAAACTCTACTTGTCCAATATCAAGATCCTGCAGCTGCTTCCTTTGTCACTGTAATTACAAACACTTAATATTTGCTTTATATTTATGGTTATAATTGTATAGTTAATTCATAGTTGCTGTTGTATATAATCCTTTTTTACAGAATTTTACCATTATTTATATAAAAATGGGATATCCTCGATTGGAAGTAGAAAAGCAGTGTGAGATGGCACCTACTCTACTCACTGCCATGGAAGGAAAACCACAACCGCAGCAGGACAGGTGAAAGCCAACACACAGAACTTTAAAACATATATCTTAATTATTTTGAAATGTGAACTTAACCTTATCTTACAGTCTTATGCACCTCCTGATCCCTACTCTTTACCACATGAAGTACCCTGCGGACACTACCAAGAGTGGCTCTCCTTTTAACTTAACAGAAAGGCCAAAGACTGTGCAGCTGCTGCTGGAGTTCATGTTGGACGTTTTACTGATGCCTTATGGGTAGGTTTCACACATCTTCTCATTCACACATTTTCTTCTGGTATTTGCACCAATGTTTTACTTGCTACCAACAACTTTAGGTTTGTGTTAAATGAATCTCCAACTCGTCCATCTCCGTCTGCATCCCAAGGGGGGTCAGAAGATGGAACAGTGGCCAGTTCAGGCCAGGGGCTTCCACAGCCTCCCCCAGGAATGAGTGTGTATGCAGCCAAGAGAGTCATTGGAGAAACCCAGTGGAACGCTGAACAGCTAGAACAGGTGATGTTTGCAGAACGGTTTTGAACTCTTAATCCGGAACTTCAACCATTAGATTACTGTTCACTAAATAAAGAGAGAAGCCTCAAGTTAAAATGTTTTACACTGTATATCTGTTGCTTTTTACAGTGTAAACTAGGTATAGTGAAATTTATTGAAGCAAAGCAAGTTCCAGAAGTGGAGACTGTTGTGCATTTGGTGATAGCATCTAGTGATACACGACACGGTGTTGCAACGGCTGCAGATTTGGAGCTGAAAAGCAAGCAAAGGTAAGAAGCACCATAGAGCTATAGTTTTAAGATTAATAGATGTTTGGTGATGGTGGTTGATTTATATTATAACTTTACCCTTTTTCAGCTTAATTGATTGGAACAATCCTCTAATAATCAATAAGATGTACAAGGTGTATTTGGGCGACGTTCCACTTAAAACAAAGGTGTGTGTGTATCTCATATAAATGAGCACAGCTCAACACAGCAGAATGCCTAAAATTGAATTACTACTAATACTGATTTTTGTGTCAGGGTGGGGCTCTAAAGCAAGAACTAAAACATGAACCTGTGAGCACCAGAGTGAAACTGAAGATACTGCCGCATTTTCTCCGATCACGGTTTGCTGCAGAGTGCTTTCCTGCTAATATCCAGGTATGCTTTTCTCAGTTTACTGACACTTGATTCTTCAATAGCCAAATTTGAATTGTAATTTTGAAACTCAAAGTATTCATGATTCTATTTATTTTTCTCTTTTTTTTATTTATTTAAAGGTAGTTTATGATGGTCTCTTTGGAGCTAACACCAACAACAAGCTGCTGTCTCTCACATTACAGTTTGTCCATCACATCTGCATGGTGTAAGAAACACTTTTCCAGCTGTTTTAATGCATGTTATACTTTTAAATGTAATTTATAAGAGTTGTCTATTGTTATTGCAGGTGCCCTGATACAAATAAACCATTGGGACTGATGCTGCTTAATGGTCTGACTAAGCTCATTAATGAATACAAGGAGGTAGCAAAGGATTTTTAATAATGTTTGTTACTGACAGTTTTGTATTAAAACAAAAGCTTTGTAATTTCTAATTGCAGGATGCCAAATTATTATGTGTCGCATACTCAGCTGTTGGGAAACTTTCAAGGTATTTAATAGATTTCATTGTAAGTTTTATACATTTTTTATTGAACAAAATGTTTAAATTGTGCATGTTTTTAGCCGAATGCCACAGCTTTTCTCAAAGGACATTGCTCTTGTTCAGCAATTTTTTGAGTCTATGTGTAAGGTGAGCAAAATGCTTATTTAATCACTACAGTGCTCTGATAAATTGTTTCAGTAATTAAATATTTTTGCTTTCAGGAGGAACCAGATGTTCGTCTAGCCATTCAGGAGGCTTTATCAATGATGGTTGGTGCGTTTGCTAACTTGCAAGGAGCACAGTTAAAACTGATGGAAGCACTAGTTGCTGCTTACATTGTAAAGGTAGATTAAATATCTTTTTGCAAAGATGTGACATGTGAAATTGGCAAACTAACATACACCTAATCAAGCAAATATTGTTTACAGCCTGAAGTGCAAGTTCGCCAGGTAGCCATGAAGTTTGCAAGCACTGTGTTTGCAGCAGATCATGTGCCATCAAGATACCTTCTACTTCTGGCAGCTGGTGACCCGTAAGTTTGAATTAACAGTTTTACCTATAGCCTACTCACATTCAAATAAAAAAACTTGTACCATTTTTAACATTTATTTTAAAGTACTGCACAAAAGTAATTATTGTCTTATAGGAGAGAAGAGGTATCTGGGGAGGCTCAAAGGGTTCTAAGGGCTATTCCTAGCAAGATCTCTGAAAAAGAAGGCCCAAAATCAATGCCTTCCTTTCCAGACATGGTGGCATATGTCCAGGAAAAAGTAAGAGCGCATTATGCATATCATGCCGTTTCCGGTGCTTTACTTAAATTATTTGTTTGTAAATGAGAAGGTTTTCAATTGATCTACCTGGTAAAATATTCAATAAGTAAATGCATACAAATTATGACATGGATTATTTACCTCCAATAGGCTGCTCAGAGAATTAAAACACCAGCTAAGTACAGTGTTGGGACATCAACTATCCCCTTTAATCCATCAGCATTCGCAGAGGTAATTACACTGAAATCAAGTCTTTGCGGTCATGGTGATTATTGAATTTAAATTTTCTCAATTTTCTTCAGATCATTTTGTACCTGAGGATGTGCTTGGCTCACAGTGCAGGTGTCACACCTGCTTCTGCTCGCTTGGCAGAAATGCAGGATGATGCTCCAGCCATTGGCCGCTATGTACAAACTCTACTGTCCTCTCAGGCTCAGCCTATCAAGGAGACTGAGGCAAATCCAGTGCACATTTACATAGATTTGCTGCAGCAGTTGCTGAGTGCTGTGGGAGGTATGTCTCATATATAAACAAAATTCTCTAAACGTATTAACGTGATTATACAACGTAACGTTTATTCTCCCCTTCTCTTGACTGAACAGGTATTCCTGTTATGTATTGTCTACTGGAAGTAGTGTCTGTCTGCCCAGAGAAGTTGGCCCTTAGATTTGTTGATAAAATTGAGTGGATAAAAGTAAGTTATACAATTTTATAGTTAGTTTATAGTTTTAAAGTTATAGTTGTCACATTAAGTACATAACCAACATTTTATTTTTGTTCATGTCAATTTTCCAGAGCTTGATGAACACTAACAAAGAGGACATGAGAGAGCTTGCAGCTCAGCTCTATGCTGTTGTGGTTTCCACCATGACTGGCAACGAATTACAGGCCGCTGTACATAACCTTGTCAAGATTACCAAAGATAACCATGTAAGATAGTACCCACTAAAACATCCAACATTTAATTTTTGCACCCACTAAAAATTATTTGGCTCATATACAGAGTCCTGAGACCCAGCATGGGGCAATTCTAGCTCTTGGTTTCATGGTTGGACGCTATATGAGCAAAAAGAAATCTGGGCAGCAACTGAGCATTACTCTCCAAGACAATGATGACCTTGTGTCATTGGCTACAAAGACAATTGGTATTTGTTTACTTTTTTGTCTGTTATTTTTAAATTACTTCATAATATTACTGGCATTTCTTAAACAAGTATGGTTTGCTTGACTTTTCAGGTTCCTTTCTGGACAACACCAGCCCACTATTGACAGTTGCTGCTTGTACAGCTCTGGGAGAAGTTGGACGCAATGGAGCCCTTCTAATTCCTGCTGAAGGGGAAGGGTTCACCAAACTGTCTGCAGTGGAAAACCTTTTGGCACGCATTCCTTCTGGCAAAGAGAGCTCTAAAGTAAGCCATTTTATGGAGACATTTTTGTTATCATTAATGATATGATGATCAATTCATATTGGATAATATTGGGGTTCAGATGAAAGAGCGTTCAATCCTGACTTTGGGATACCTACCAGTGGGAGATGGTGACTTCCCTCATCAGAAGAAACTACTACAGGGACTACTGGACTCAGTAGAGGTATGATATACACTGGCGCTCACATTATAGTTGACAAAAAAAACAGTGTTTATATTTCATCTGTTTTCTAGGCAAAACAGGTAGAGCTGCAGTTCATTGTTGGGGAGGCAATTACAAGTGCTGCCATAGGGACGAGCTCAGGAGCAGCCAGAGACCCATGGACATGTACTGAAGAGCAATACAGTCCACCTTGCTGTAAGGAGCCAAAATTTGCTACATATTATCTATATTTTACTTTAATATCGTTTTTCAGTTGAATCATAGAATCATCAATGTTCTAATTTGTCTTTTTAGATGTGAAAAACAATGATGTGATACCTTGGGTCCTTAATTCCATTCTGGCAAAATATATCCCCAGTCAAAACCCCCATGTCCGGCAAGCAGCCTGTATCTGGCTACTTTCTCTGGTGAAGAAACTTAGCCAGCATAAAGAAATAAAGGTAACCAAATATTGTGTGCTTCCACTCTTATTGATTTTGTTCACTGATTGGTTTCTCATATCTCTTTTTGATACAGTCACATTTGAAAGAGATTCAGAATGCATTTATCTCTGTCCTGTCGGACCCTGATGGTAAAATGGCAGTTTCCTTTGTTAAACAAATATTGGCCTTTAGGTGGCCAATATTGAAATGTATATTCAAAATCATAATTTCTTGTCCATCGGCAGAGTTGAGTCAGGATGTTGCATCTAAAGGTCTGGGTTTGGTCTACGAGATGGGCGAAGAGAAAGACCAACAGGAGCTAGTGTCAACCCTTGTGGAAACTCTCATGACTGGAAAGAGGTGAAGTCAACATTCATCATTCATGCTCCATCTAGGCTTGTACAGCACAATACTCTTTTTATTTATTTATTTATTAGAGTGAAACACACTGTTAGTGAAGATACAGAAGTTTTCCAAGGGGAGAATTTGGGAAAAACACCTGATGGGTAAGAAAATGTATCAATTCAGTTGTGTTAACTAGACAGTCTTGGCATTGAAAATATTGGTTATAACTGAGTGCTCCCTTTTTCTCCTAAAGCCATGGCTTATCCACATACAAGGAGCTCTGCTCCTTAGCCAGTGACCTAAATCAACCTGACCTTGTCTATAAGTTTATGAATCTGGCAAATCATCATGCCATGTGGAACTCTCGCAAGGTATGTACCCTATATACACTTTTAGAGTTTAGTTACCTTGGTAATTAACAACCTTGGTTATTAATGACTTGCCTTTTCAGGGAGCAGCCTTTGGGTTCCACATGATTGCAGCTAAAGCTGGAGAACAGTTGGCCCCTTTCCTTCCACAGCTCGTGCCCCGTCTCTATCGCTACCAGTTTGACCCAAACCTCGGCATTCGCCAGGCCATGACCAGCATTTGGGACGCTTTAGTCACTGATAAAACTCTGGTAGGACATGATAATTATATTTTGTCTTTTAGTTGCATCCCTCTTTTAGTTGCATCCCTCTATTATATATATATATCTATGACATATTAGTGACATCTTGCGACATTCAAATCCTCTATGTTCCTGTGTATTTCAGGTGGATAAATACCTTAAGGAAATTCTGCAGGATGTTCTCTCAAACTTGACCAGCCCCACTTGGAGAATAAGAGAGTCTAGGTACAAAAACCCTGTTGCTCATATTTACTAATGGCCCGTGTTGTCTAACCTAGTACATTTTGATTGCAGCTGTTTAGCCCTCAATGACCTGATCAGGGGTCGACAGGCAGATGACCTTACTGACCATCTCGCAGAAATGTGGGAGACACTGTTCAGAGTCCTTGATGATATTAAGGTTTGTAAAATGCCTCTACTTGAAGTTCATAAGACATCATGGAGATCCACAGTTAAAACTAAAATTTGTTTCAGGAATCTGTGCGCAAAGCAGCCGACCTTACTCTGAAGACACTTAGTAAGGTGATTACAGCACTTTTGATTTCCCATATCAGTCCTGTTTAGTGAGTCATATTTTCTTGTGTTAAGGTGTGTATTCGTATGTGTGAGTCGAGTGGCTCTGGAGCTCAGAAGACTGTGTCTGTGCTGTTGCCTACTCTACTGGAGAAAGGCATTGTTAGCAGTGTCTCAGAAGTGCGCTCACTGAGGTAAAGGTTTATATTAATGCAGATATAGTGAATGACTTCATGACTTTATACATTGTTTTCCCATATTGTGTTTGATCAGTATTCAGACCCTGGTGAAGATTAGTAAAACAGCTGGTGCTAGGCTAAAGCCTCATGCTGCGAGACTGATCCCGGCTCTTCTCGAGGCTCTGAGCACTCTGGAACCACAAGTCCTCAACTATCTCAGCCTGAGAGCAACTGAACAGGAGAAGGTATTACTTTTGTCTTGCTCAAGTTTTTAGTTTGACTTCCTATAAAACATTTATGACTTGATTTGATTTCTGTAGAGTGCCATGGATGCAGCAAGACTCAGTGCTGCCAAGTCATCCCCAATGATGGAGACTATTAATATGGTAGGTAACGCTGGCAGGTTTATAGGGGGCTAGGGTTTATAATCTGAGAAGCTGATAAAAGGAGAAGTTCAATTTGTCAACTGTTGTCAGTTGACAAATTGAACTTCTCCTTTATCATGGATTCTACCTGGACGACTGAGGGACTTTTCACGAATCTGAGAAGCCATTACTTTATTAATATATATTGTGTGTGTTCAGTGTCTGCAGCACCTAGATGTTTCAGTGCTTGGAGAGCTGGTCCCCAGACTTTGCGAGCTCCTGAAGAGTGGAGTGGGGTTGGGCACCAAGGTAAAAAAAAAAAAAAATCGAACATATGCAGTTTGACCTTAAAAACTTGTAGCCATTTTTATTCACCTAAGCTTCTGTCTACTGCATGTCTACACAGGGTGGCTGTGCAAGTGTCATAGTTTCTTTAACCGTGCAATGTCCCCATGACCTCACCCCTTACTCAGGTGCAGTAATTATTACCCTCTTTAAATCTTACACACACTCAGACTGAAAGCTAAAACCAGTTATTGGATTGTTGTTGTTTTTTTTCCAGGGAAATTGATGAGTTCCCTGTTAAATGGCATTCATGACCGAAGTAGTGTTGTACAAAAGACCTTTGCCTTTGCTCTTGGGCATCTTGTTAGGGTAAGCAATGTATTTCACATTGTTTTAGTTTCAGTGTCTTTTTTTAACAACTGTATATTCTTATACTATAATAGACAGCAAAGGACAGCAGTGTAGAGAAACTGTTGCTGAAGCTACACTCCTGGTACTTGGAGAAAGAAGGTGAGAAATACATACCTTCAAAAAATATTTAAATTTTAATATATAAAAGGGAGAGGAAATCTTATTTAAAGGTGCACTGTGTAACTTGTGTAACGGTGGAGGATCCTTTATCTGTTTGTCTCCATGGAGATGTGCCTAGAATGTTCCACAGTATGGCCATAGACTTGCAAGCCAAACTACAGGTTATTTGATTTGTGGCGAAGCAACCCCACTCACACTAAGAATGAAAGTGTTTTTAAAGATTTTTTTGAGCAATAAATAACACATGTAGTTGAATAAATGCAAGACAGTTTAATTTAATACCATACTGTAGACAAACTAAAGCATAAACATCTCCATGGAGACAAACAGGTTGCAGACCCTCTCTAGAAAAGTTACCCACCTTTAAATATATTGTGTGCATTGTGTGTCCTCCAGAGCCAGTCTACAAGTCCTCCTGTGCGTTGACTCTTCACGCCATCAGCCACTACAGCCCGGACGTGCTGAAGGGCCATGCAGGAGTGGCTTTGCCTTTGGCCTTTCTGGGGATGCACCAGGCTCCTGGTCCTGATGAGGAAAAAGGAGAGAGCCATGATGCCACACTATGGGCTGAAGTTTGGCAGGATAATGTACCAGGTTACTACTGCACTTTTTACATGAAATTATTTATTTGTTCTTCTGATTCAAATGACTAATACGTGTATTTTAGGGAGTTTTGGTGGTGTCAGACTGTATATGACAGAGCTCATTGATATAACTCAAAAGGCGCTTCAGTCCCAGTCATGGAAGATGAAGGCTCAGGGTGCTGCTGCCATGGCAACTGTTGCTAAGGAACAGACTGGCTCGCTGGTGGCCCCGCACCTTGGTCTGGTGCTCACCGCTCTGATGCAGGGCCTGACGGGACGAACCTGGGCTGGCAAGGTACAGAGAACAGAAGGGAAACTTTTTAGAAAGTAAACTGATTTAATTTGAATCTTACAATTAATCATTTTAATCTTCTTGGTACAGGAGGAATTGTTGAAAGCTATTGGATCAGTCGTATCAAAATGCAGGTGACTGACAACTAAATAAGACTTATTTTTTGAACTAGTTAGATTGCCAATATTTTACATGATTTTCTTTATTTAGCACGGAGTTACAGAAACCCTGCCCAGGTCAGCCCTCGATCTCTGAGGTCCTTGACGTTGTTTTGAAAGAATGCCGTAAAGAGAGTCTCGTTTACAAAATGGCTGCTCTGCGCTGTGCTGGAGAGGTGCTCCACAGCAGCCAAGAGGACTCTTTTGATATAATGGCAGAGATACTTTTGCCTCTCATCAAGAAGGTATATCTTTGAGCTTATTTTTTCATATCCACATAAAACTATGTATTGAGTGTGAATTAAAATCTGAACAGAGTTGTCCAGAAAGTCTTGGCACATCAAAACCATCACAAGAAGATGACGACGATGACACTGACGGAAAAGAGAGGGAGCTAAAGACTGAAGTCCTGCTCTGTGCTTTTGAAACTTTAGGAAAAGTTTGGCCCAAAAATCCACAGACTCAGGGTAACTCTTTTTCCATTTGTCCATTACAATGCAGATCTTTTAAATGTATATTTTATTTGCAGCTTCTTATCAAGTGGAGATTTGTAACATAATGTGTGAAAACCTCAAGTTGAACACATGGAAGGTCCAACTTGCCATTTTAAGCTGCATGAAGGCCTTTTTCCAAGAGTAAATAATTTTTCTTGACTATATCAAGTGTCAAGATTGAAAATAAACAAATTTGATTTTTATTTTAATACAGGTTACTGCTGTTGGAGAAAAGTAATCAAGACGTGAATGCCCTAACTCAAATACTTACAGAAACATGTGCGGCTCTTACATATCCTTTAGGTAATTGCAATGTCATAAGGGACTCTTTTTTAGCAGAGACCAAATTGATTTTTGATTTTTCTTTTTCTTTTAGAAAACAGAAGTTACTCTTCAGTGCGGACAGAAGCGTTGTCAGTAGTAGATCTGATTGTAAAAAAAACTGGAGGTAAACTGCAACAAGATTTGATATACTTGGTGTATTGCATTATATTTTGTACTATTTTGCTCATTGTTTTATTGCTGCTGACAGAAAGTGAAAAATGGGAGTGTATGTCTGTGAAAAGCAGAGAACAGCTTCAGCGCTCCCTCTCCACACTGCAGTCTGACAGTAGACCTGATCTGAGAGACAAAGCTCAAGAATTACGCCGGCATGTCCAGAGCCAACCATGAAGAGATGAAACTGCTGTCATACAGATGTCCTATTTGATACCATTGTCAAGTTTAGGATATTTTATCTGCATGTTGTCTAACAAAGTGCTTATTGATCATGCACAATATGAACTTATAACTTGAGACAAACTTAATACTAGTGAAAATATTCATAGATAAAACTGGTTTGAGGACACATCCATTTTGACCTAATGTTTTGACTACTGTGGACTATAAATGTTTAGGCTATTGTAATTTCTGTGTTTTGCAAATGGTAAAATGGATCTGAATCAGTCACTTAAGTGAGAGAACAGGGTTACCATAATTCAATCGGTAAACCTTGCCTTTGACTGCATACCCAGGATTTAAATAAAGCTTCTTTACAATACATCTGTCAGTCTTAATTTACAGTATTTACTTTTAGATAAAAATGACATGCAAGGACTGTTTTTAAATTTATTTTTTAAGATTTAGTCATCACTGATGAAAAGAAGAAAATATACAAAATGACAAACATACAAACAGTATATATGAAGTGCATCAGAAAATAGATGTGGAATAGAAATTGATCAGTTGGTAGTTTCAGAATTTAGGAAGAAAATGAGATGCATTTGCACCAGATTTAAATGACATCTCTGGATTTTGTTCTCTGCTTGTCCTTTTGGCGAGCCTTGTCTTGACCTTTCTGAGGGAGGTTTGCATCACTTTGGCTGAGTGCAGATCGGCTCACCGTAGACATACCATCAACAAACTTTGTTTTGAACAACACATTGGCATTGGTGAACATGCCATCCTTTAGGGAAACGACAATGAACTGTACAGAAACAAGCATAACAGAATTAGAAACAATAGTAAGAACTATTTATACAGACAACTAAATGTCACTGTCAAACAAACCTGGGAATGCCTGAAATGAGTCCTCAGCATTTGTCCGATGTTTTGCGTGTGCGAAAGATCCAGAGCTGCATCAACCTCATCCAAGATGTAGATGGGAGCAGGTTTGAACAACAACATGGCCAGAATAAGAGACAGGGCCACCAGTGATCTAGAATAGGATACATATGAACATGGTCATTCATCAACTCAGTGTTACTGTTGGCTATATTTTAGTACAACGACTTTATCCAGCACCCCACATATGGTTGTACAATGAGTAAAAGGGTTGTAGAGCTGACAGAAGACCCAATTACAAGTAATTTTTGGAAAGATCAGATGAATACGAGGTGTGCCCTGTACACTCCTTTAGCCAGCATTTTTAACATGTATTTATTTTGTACAGATTGGAATGCAGTTACTCACCAGGCTAAATGGCACACAAACTACCGGTAACTGGGTATAACATTGCTACCAATTTCAGTGGCTCTGAATGTGTCATGTTGTGATACTTCTGTTTACCTTTGTCCACCACTGAGTTCAGTCAGGTTCTCTTTCCATGTGTTGCCCAAAGCAACTTTAAACTCCAGACCTTCAAGGACTCCACATCCCTGTGGGGGGGCTAGTTTAGCTGTAGCTCCTGGCAGCAGAGTGGAGAAAATAGAGCCAAAGTCTTTGTTGACCTGAAAAAGGACAATACATTTTAGGAAACCTCAAACCTAAAAAACATGCACCGGGGACAACAGGTGGAAATTAGCTCTAGTGCTACAATCTGGCACAATGCATCTCTCCTGTTAAAATGAATAATACATAAATAAACAAATAAAAGAGGGGACCCTGAATGGTTGAAGTTGGTTGGTTTATACAATTAAAAAAAAAAGGAAAAAAAACCAAACCTTCTGCCATGCCAAATCAAGGGCTTCATTTTTCTTCTGGTCCAACTCCTCAATAGTCTGCAAGATCTTGGCTTTATCATTCTCCACTATCCTTTTCTTTTTCATCAGTTCATTGTACTGTAAATAATTACAAATAAAATGAATGAACCCCATTTTATCTATTCTTAGCCATAGATTATTTTTAATTACTTACCCTCTCCTCTGCCTCATTAAGCATGTTCATGGCCCTCTTATTAACATTTCTTTCCAATTTTGTGGTGGTCTCCTCCAGCTTCTTCAGACGCTGACCAGCCTCACGAGGGTTGTTGGTCTTAAAGTCATATGAAGAGTTTGGCTGACCAAACAAGTGGCGCTCTGACTGTATCCAGTCATGTTCCTCCAGCATACGGGACACCTGTCAAATAACAGCAATGAGAAACATACAGGTTAAAATGTACGTTCAAGGAGTGTAGTCCAACAAGCTTCTAGCCTTTTCTACCTTATCAGCGGCATCCTGGCTTTCTTTGTGGTGTTTATTGATATTGTGATCCATTTCCTTAATTTTGAGTTGCATCTCGTTGTTCTGCTCTCTGATTTTATTTGCTTCTGAGCTTTTCACCTGTATAATTTCAATGAAAATGTTAGCTACACCTATGTTGCATTTGTGATCCACATTCCACAATACATTAGTCTACTGAAAAGAAAATCTTTACCTTAAGCTCTTTGTCCTGAGCCATAATCACTTCCTTCTGCTTGGCCAGTTCTTCCTGGGCTTTACGCACTGCATCCTGAGACCCAGCAATGATGCATGGAGTTTGTTATAAATACACCAACACTAAAAGCATTAGAATAGCTGACATGTAAACTGTAAATTAGTAAAATTTTGTACCTTATTCTGGGACACTATAGAAGACATGGTGTCTATCTGCTCCTGAATGGCTTTCATGGCCTCTTCCACAGCTTGGATCTGCTGCTCATAACCAGCCTGCTCTCTACGCAGTTCCTCCAGCTCAAGAGCTACAGCATCAGACTCCTATGAGCAGAAAAATACACGTGCAACAGTAAATCACCACTATAAATGTAATGTAACAGAGGTAGACGGTGTGTATCTTGACCTGCTGTTTCTGCTTGAGTTTCTTCTGAAAAGCATCAGCTTTCGACTTTGCTGCATTAAGTTTCTGCTGAGCGGCCTTTAATTCCTTCTCCCTCTCAGCTTCAGCATTCTTCATCTTATTCTCCAACATTTTGTACTTTTCTTCAGCCCGCTTCTGTACCTCTTTAGTAGATTTTAATTTCTCCTCACTCTCCTCTGGTTTGGGAAAAAAAAAAAAAAAAAAGATTCAATATTGTTTTCTTGTATAAAACAATAACTTACAGATAACTAGTCATATTTAAGGAACCCTGTCTAAAACTTGTGCAAACCTATTGCCTTGCGAAGTCTCTCAAGCTCCTCCTGTTGCTGATGAAATGAGCTCTGGTGAAGTTTGGCTTGAAGAATCTGCTCCTCCTCAACCTTCAGCTCAAACTGTTGCTTTAGCTGCCGATATCTGCAAAAAGTAAACATGAATCAAGCCGTGAAAAAAAATAAAAAATGTTAAATTAAAAAACAAACAAAGTGTACTTCTCTGCTGTCGTCTTCACACTAGCCAGCTGCATTTCAGTTTCTTTAAGCTGCTTCTCCTTTTCAATAAGCTCATCCTGAACATCCTTCAGAGATTGTAGGCTGGTCAAAACTGATGCAGTCTGGGAACGAGCACCTGCCATCAGAGGACAAAAGGTTAATGTCAAGAAATTAAAGTTGCATGTACACTGCATTTTGTACAGATTTATACCATGTAACTTCATTGATCAGTTCTCTGGGGGTGTGGTGCTAACTGTAGACACTGCTAACTTTAAAGCTGTTACTCAAATTTGACTTTAATCTGAGCTTTGTTTTTTCACACAATCTGGCCAGAAAGAACTACATTAGCTGGAACTACATCAAGGGAGGTGATGTTAAACAAGTCTCTCAAAAGTTTTTCCGTTAACTGCTATCACATGTTGTTGAAAGTCAAACATTTAAACAGGACCATGAAGGCTCGTATTGATGACAGGCTTCTGAAAATGTGTTGTCCATTTAGTATTTTTTCTTAAAACCTTTGTGCCCGTTTTTGCTAATGTGTGCATTGTGTCACCATGGTAACTCCTACATGTATATCTAAAGGCAGAATGTGTAGAACACCCCCAGCATGTCACTGCAAAGTATGAACAGCCATTCTCACACTTACCTCCGCTCAATGTTCCCTGTGGGTCAAAGATATCTCCTCCTAGTGTGACTGTTTTAGTCATCACCTGTTTATCAAAAGCCACCCTTTTGGCATTGTCCAAAGTATCACAAACTAATGTTGAACCAAACACATACTCCATAGCTTTACGAAGGTCAGATTCGTAGCCGACAAGTGACAGAGCTGTGTGAGCATTGTTTTCGCCAACCTGACAGGAAAACACAGCAGTTAGAAAAATGTAAATTATGGATATTAAGAGATTTATTAATACCGGTGTTATACATTACCAAGCTCTTTGCTGTGTTGACCACTCTGTCATTGAGGGTTTTGGCAGAGATTTTGTTCAGGGGTATGATGGTATATCTTCTCTGCAACTCGCCCTTCTCCAAAAGTTTCTTACCAGTCACCTAAACCACAAATGATCATTCAGACAAAGCAGGCCCGCTGGAGCTAAAGAGGTAATAGCCTTTTATTGTATATTTGTTTATATTTCTATATTTGTACCTCAGTGTCCACAACAATGTTATAGAGTCGCCCTCCTGCCACTACCTCCAAGGCTGTGGCATAAGACACATCATGCACTGAAATCAGGTTAGCCAGTAAGCCCTTTACTTTGCTACGGTCCCAGCCCCTTTCTGGGTCCCTAATAACAAAAACATAGCACAGAATTTATGTTTTTGTTTACACTCAGTAACAAATACAATATTCTAATCTTGTTATGTTCTTACTTGTAGTCAAAGCGTAGGTTAGGAAAGCGGGAAACCAGACTTTCATAAGTCTCTTTAAGTTTAGAAACCTCTCTAGACAGCTGCCTTTTCTGACCCAACAGCCTTTCTTCCATGCCATCTGACAGACCACAGATCATTAAAATAAAATTTATGACACTGTCAGAGTATAATAAAAAACATTAAACATGTGCGCTACCCTCATAGTTGAGTTTTTCCAACTCAGCTTGCAGTTTTTCCCTGTTGCTTCTGACAGCATTGAATGTGTCCTGATCCTTCTTGTAGCCACTGTCCATCTTTTTTACCTCTGCCTGCTTTGTTTTCAGTTCAGCCTGGGCATGTTTCAAGGTCATCTGGGCCTACTCAAAATGAATAAAATAGTTGAGCAATAGTAACTTTACAATGAACAGTAGTACATTATGTTGCATGTAATACCTGCTTTGCTTCAGTATCTGCTTTGCTCATGTCATTTTTACAGGCCATCATCTGACCAGCCAGAGTGGCCTCTTCTCCATCTTCATTTGTAGAAAGCCCAGCGGAAACAGCCCTGAAATGTTGCTCAGCAGCTTCCAGAGCAACATTGTCCTTCTGTCCTTCCTCTTGTAAGGCCAGAAGCTGCTCAGTAAATTTAGTAACCTCCTTTTCCTTCACCACAAGCATTTTTTTGTCCTTTAGGAATGTTTAAAAAAATAATTAAAATCATAAAATGCTAGCATTACATATAACAATTACCTGAAATAATATATTACCTCCTCCATACTTTTGACCAGCTCCTTCTTTTTCTTCGTTTCATCTTTCAGATTCTGTTTTTTCATATCAAGGGCACTTTGAGCTTTGGCATCCACACGCTGTACTTCAGCAAGAGATTCCTCCAAAGTTTTCAAAACCCCATTTACCTCCTAAAGAATGATTAATAGAGGATTTTAAAAAGTGATTTAAAATATTTTGAAAACTGTTACACTTTTGTTTTGTTTTTTTACCTGATCTTTTTTCTTCTGAAGTTCGTGAATTTGAGCCATCAGCTCTTTCACCTTGGCCTCATTCTCAGCCATGGAAGCTTGCATCTTGGCAATGTTCTCTTGCATCACCCTGAGATTCTCTGCCGATTTAGTTTTGGTCTCCTCAGCACAAACGAACAGCCAGGCAACATACAGACGAGTCAGGTGCTGGATCTCACGCATTAGCTTCTGGTATTCCAGGTAGGATGACCTTTCCTTTAAAGTGAAGATGTAAATAATATTTACATTATTATGCATCATTGAATTATTAATTTATTACCCATTTGTTTTTATTAGTAAACATTTAGTAAAATCAGTAAACACACCTCCTGTAGTTTCTGCATGGTTGGAGTAATTTCCTCATCTAAAATCTGTAAGTATAAGACACTGTGTTAAATGTACTGATTATAGTGGATGGAATAGAAACTGACAAAGGTTTACTCACAGTCTGAATTTCCTTTAATTTGGCTTCTTTCTTTTCTATTGTTTTTTGAGCACTGATCTTTTTGCACTCATACATTCTTGTACCTGCCGCCTCTTCAATCATAGCTAGAATCTAAAACACCAGAATTTGAAAATATAGAAAGTATTGAAGATGTTCTGCAATATTACGTTTGGACAACTTCATTTACCTCTGGTGGCTTCATATTCAAAACCTTTGTGATTCTTCCCTAATACAAAAAGCACAGCATTCTCAATACAAAACCACAGTTACAATAAAATTTACATAAAAGTATAAAGTACATAAAACCAGTAAGCTATAGTACTGACCTGCATGATGAGGAAATGTGGATTGTTGACATTGAGCCCAACAGAGCAGAACAGGTCCTGGACTCTGGTGTTGTTGGCGTTCACTCCATTAATCAGGTATTTATTTCTTCCACCAATAACCACCTTTAATATATCCATAACGTGAATACACATTTATGCCATAATATCATTACTACAATAAATATATTCCTACCTGTCTAGTGATGGTGATCTCGTCGTGAGTCTCAAAGCCAAGGGGACTCTGGCTTTTATTGGAGTTGTCAAAAGTAATGGATACGGCGGCTTTAGTGATGCCAGCCTGACCATTTTTGTACACCAGATCCTGAAGATTGGAGGCTCGTACCTAAAAAAACCAAACAGGTTTCAAGCCAGGCGCTTTTTGCGGTTGCTAAACCAACCATGAACGCCAAACTTACATGAGAAAGATTAGAAATGCCCAGCAGAAAACATATGGAGTCAAGAATATTGGACTTTCCGCTGCCGTTCAGTCCAGTGATCGCGTTAAACAGCGGGTCGAAACCGTTGATCTCCGTTCTCTGCGCATACGACTTGAACCCCTCGATGATTATAGATTTGATGTGCATCTTTGTGCCGTCTTTCCTCCACAAACCCCGAGGAATATGTAACAAAAATCTGTAAATCTAACACTCCAGAAAATGAGGAGCGTAGTGTTTACAACAGACTACAACTTAAATTTTTGGCGGCATGCGTGGGGGTCTTAAAATGCTTTTATGCGTGCGTCCTCTTCGCGCCGGAAGGAATTATTCGAAGTTTTTTTTTTTTTTTTTTTTTTTACATTATTACATCCAGATATATCCTTACTCAACAAGACAATTTATCTACTTATTCAATTGTGCTTCATTGTTGGTCGGCAAAAAAAAGTCATATTTTTCAACAGGCAGCGATAGGGGTTCAGGGGCTTTGGCGCCACCGTCAGGCAAACAAACTACGAAAGAATCACTGGATATCCTAAATTAAGTTGTTAGTTGAGGTCCAGACATGGCAATCCCAACTGTTACTAGACTTAACTAAGGTTTTCAAAATCCTGATCATCGACCAAAGGCGTCAGGTAAGCCGTTGAAGTAACCAAACATTCAGCACAAAGCCGCAAATTTAAAGGTACATTATGTGACTTCTTCTGATGGAGGGTTCACCATCTGCTATTATTGCTTTGCCTGAAACCTTCCACACTTTGGCATTAAACTTATCTATCTCCATGAAGACAAGTATATGACATTACCAAACCGCTCTCAAAAAATACCAGCAGTAACAATAGACATAATTAAATGCTTTTACTGTGTGTTATTGTAATATAATGTGATGTGATGCTTGAGCTGCTGTGCAAGTAATTTCCTTTGTGGATCAATAAAGTCTGTCCTAGTCTATGCTAAATAGTTTAAAGCATAATAAGGGACATTTTAAACTTGTGCAAACCCTTCACCAAAAAAGTGATATACTGCACCCCACTTATAAGAATTAAATCAAATAATATGCACGACAGACTTAAGACATTCTAAAACCTAATACACTTCAGCTTCACCATTTCTCATGTTATAACTAGAAATTATGTAACAGGAAATTCATATTGAGCCTATGATACACAAAACAGGACAGTAGTGACAGTAGTGTATGCTGGTGTATGCTGGTGAGGAAAGACACTGTTAAAATAAAAAAGGCCAATATAGTAAACACAAGATTCAAGTTAAGATGCGCTGATGAAGATGGATTACCACCAGATTACATCATGTGGTTGTGGGTTTTCACACACACACGCAGGCACGCACGCATGCACACACACACACACAAAGTACTGTAGGACAGATTTCAGAACTCTACACATATTGACAAATTCACAATTTAATAATTTATAACAGTAGACTATATTGCACTTTGTTATCCTTCACAAAATGCAAATGACAGTTGGCCCAGTTATACAGGGGGTTTTAAATAGGCCTTACATTAATAAAAGGATCATTACAACAGCAAAAATACATTTTATATGATGACCACACCACACAATTTTACTAATAATGATAAATTGACACCACAATAGACAAAAATGGGTGTATACAATGATGTAAAATAATCCACAATATTATTTTAACATTAAACATGGACTTCTTTATGGATTAGAGTTAGGGTTAGTAAGTAATCCACCTACGTATCCAGGGGCACGGGACACATAGACAGGCAAACCAAATTAAATGCATAGAAGCATATCTGTGAAAGCACCACACAGTCTCCTCTGTTTGAGTAAAAGGAAGTGGGTTTGATATAGACCCAGTCAAAGTTCCGAAGGTTCAGCGACCTCTGACAGTACTGGTCACTCAGGGCAACCAGTGCACGGACGATTGCATATTTGGCCGAGCAGCTGATGGCCGTCACTGTCCGCACCTTACTGAAGTGCAGCAGGAAACAAGGGTCATCCTACAGAAAAGAGGTGATTTTTAGATTTTAGATTTTAGTCCGGTCTCACACAAATGAATTATTTTCAGATTGTAAAATGTGATAATGTTGTGCTGTCAATGAGTCAGTCATGTGTGTATATGTTATATGGTACAGTGTTTCCCATTAATACAAGAGACTGTGGTGGTCTGTCATAGTCTTAGATCGACTACACATTGGCATAACAAAATTAGACTTTGTTGCTTATTGTATTATGATGACCTCATAAATGAGACTACCCTGGTCAAAAATGACTTGTGCTTAAAGATGAAATGTACTGACATTTTTACTCCCAAATTAAAATTATTCAAATTAAAAATAAATGAAATTATTCAAATTAAATAATTTGTGCTACCATAGTCTTAACTAAATAATAATTAACACTGTCATATATTAATATCTCACAAATGAACCTAAATATATTTAAATTGTGAAGGGTAAGAATCAAAAGTGCACAAAGTATCACACTAACTTGAAACTGATTTTCCTAGAAAAATAATAATCATTGTATGTATATTGAAGAATATAAATAAAACATGATTAAAATATAGCAAATGTTTAGTAACTCCCTTTTCTTACCCAACAATACCACATAATCAGCATATTAATCAAATTGCTGACCCCATTTTCAATTAAACAATGGTATTATTGGCTTACCTTTGTATTGTGTCATACAAATAACAATACAACACTGTGATGTAAGCTCTTTCTGTAGTCACACAGCTGTCCTGGCCTATACTGAGGGTAGTTAGACTGCCAATCACCCATCACACTACCATAAACCAGGCAGTCATACAACAGATACAGAAGCATTAGGCAAGATGGGTGAAGTGGTTGGACAGAAGAACAGCATGTACTTGGTTGGACCACAACGTTCTACACAACGCACTAACCACTGTTATAGGAAAACCATCAATGAAAAGTATTTAGTATTATTTGCAGGGGCTTTTAAACTCACTTAATCATCTTTTAACAATGATTACTAATATATTCACATTTGTTATGTTAATTCCTGGTGTGGATTGCCAAAGGGACTGGATAAGTTTGAATACAAAAGGAAACGATACAAAAGAAAATGTTCTGCTCTGAGAGGAATGTGAGCCTTACCACATCAGGATCCCGACCATCGACTAGACTCAAGTCCTCCAGGAACCAAATCTCTGTCCTTTTGTAGCTGTCCTGTATACTGGAGCGTTTGGTTTGCGACCTTTTGGATCCAGTTTTTAAAGTGGTCTGTGAGAGCTGGCAGCGCACAATTGCTAACTGTACCTGTCTTTTTGCAACTGTAATTAAAAAGAATATTAGTTGAACTTAAAATAATACATATATGGTCCCATGCAAGACATTACAATGGCAAAAATAATTAAGACTTTATACCTGACACACAGAGAAAATGCCTGCCTTGCGACGGCTCCTCAATTTCAATAAACTCAACCAGCCTTTGTTTTGCAGGTCTGAATAAAACCCGCTGCATTTCCTCTCGAAGAAGAGATGACATAGCAGTGGTGAAGCTTGCAAAAAGATGAGAAAAAAAATTCAACCACAACTGGAAAGGTAAGACAATCTGGACAGTTCTGGCAATGGAGTGAGGGGCGTGTGAGTATGATCTGATGTTCACACACACACACACCACGCACACCACACACACTCACGCACACACAATCACACACACACACACACACACACACACGCTCAGTGTCGACCAGCTTTGCTAATCTTTCATTTAAGCACCAACCAAGAGGGACTTGCAAAAACAATTATAGAGTGGAATGTGTAGTTCATCCTTTTATCACTTCACTTAGCATCCATTATGATTATGTTATTATGGATTTTCTTTGCTTTATTTACATCTGCTGATTGTTGCATGTGTTTTAAGGACACTATGTTTTTTTCCTTTTCCATGTTCTTTCTTTCTCCACTTGTATACTGAGGTTATATATGATGGCACAGTGCCCAGTGTTCATCTGTGATTAAATGGTTTGGGTGGGGAAAGGATGTCCCACAGCACTTTGAATGGCTTCCATTACCATGTAATAATTCAATCTATGTGAGCCTATAGGTAGGCATTTAACAGCATTACAACATACATGTATATATATTACATATTACAATAAAAAATAAAAAATAAATAAATAAACAGATTCAGACCAAATTCAAATGTCTAAAGCTAAAATCTGGTATTTTAGTCCAAATGCAAGCATGCGCCTGCACACATTTCCTCACACCAAAAGGCACGTGATTTGATTTGTTGGCAGGAAATGCAGTGGTTTCATTTGATTTGTCACTTTTGGGAAAACAAAGACCAGTCTTTGTACAGTTAAGTGCTTTATTGTTGTTTTGGTGGGTGCTCACTTTGAAAAGCTTTTTACCTCTGAGATGGAAAGATGAGCAGATGGGCAGGAAGTCTATTGAGGAAAGCAAATATACAAGTGTTGAATCTCATGAATAACATATGAGCTGTGTACTCATCAGAAACTTGTACTTGTAGTCAGTCTTTTGCAGGCATGGAACCCTTTGCAATAGATAATCAAGGGTTTTGAAGAAGGTAAGAGCAGATCAAATATGGGTTTCAAGGGCATGTCTGGATTTCTCTGTGGGTGGAGCCTGTTTACTGGTCACTTGATACAAAATATCTTACCTGTCTCTTTTGTTGTGAACTCTCTTTTGTTTATCAATCAAATGCCCCTGGCTTCACATCTCAGGCTTTTCCCAAAATTCCTATTTCTCTGAATGGCTTGGTGCAGTGTTCATGTGCACCTTCTGCTTATGTTATGATTTTCCTGGTACCACATGAAAGCAGCAGACTGTATATTGTATAAACAGCAAACAGCTTAAGCTAATAAAAGATGGCAGTTTACTCTTATCAATTAAGGAAAACTTTAGTTTACACTACCTTTTAATACAATGTACCTCATTAGGTACTTTACAATCTCAGCACCACTAAATAAATGAATCGAATCCTATCTTCTTACTACTGTGTAACCACATGTTATTAGTGAAAAGGGAATAACATTGTGTGTAGTGTGTCAATTGTGACTCAGTTATCTAATGACAAGATATATTTGGAACTTGAGTGGCAGTTTGCTGGGGAAAGAGTTATATCTAAAAAAGTGCATCTTGGTCCTGACCTCCTTTCCAGCGCACTTGTCCCGGTACACACACACACACACACACACACACACACACACACACACACACACACACACACACACACACACACACACACACACACACAGTCCATGCCTACATGATAATTTGGTTTTGGATGAAAATTATGCTTTTGAAACTCGGCAGAATTATTCCATGAAATGTTCCAAACATTTTTATTTGTTGTACAGTACTTATAATATGTTATAAAATAATAATAATAATAATACTATTTTTAATCTGCATATGACATTTGTGCATTCATTTAAAAATCTTTAATATAGTTTTAGGTTAGCTTTTTAGTTGCATTGCAAAGCTGGAGAGGTGGCAGATAGCTCTTAATGCAGTACTTTACATTAGACAAATTATGTGAATTTCGGGCTTTAAAGGAGAACCTCGATATTGTACAGGTTCATCGTCACGGACTAAAGACGCATGATTGGTTGTCAGTAACTGGGAAACCCCCTGTGATGAGGCTGGGCCATCCCTCTGCACCTTCTTGGCGATCGCCCAATGTCATATTCAGTTTCAGGAGCAACCAAAAATCACCGCTTTACATTTTCCTCTGAATCTCAATGTCACCTAAACGCACAGTTGTGTTTCTTCTGTTTCCAACCTTGGAAACATTTCTTCTGTAAGTCAGTCCAAAAATCGCGCACATAACCTAGATGTATAGTTCGTATTGTAGAGCCATAATTCCTTCTTGCGCTGCCTTACCCCGTTTCTCTAGCACTGTATTTGCAAAATAGTGCGCCCTACTGTCTCCATTGCGCATGACTGTACGTCGTAATATGAAGTAGGCCTCCTGTTTTTCTCCCATCCCGGAGTCCTCCTGGCCCCCACCGCTTCGATTCAACGTTAAGCAGGCAAAACACGGAGGCAGCTGACGATCATTCATGAAGGTACGGCTTTTTGGTGTAAATGTTGAAGCGGCGGGCGTGTTTATTGTGAGGTAGCGCGGCGCTCGTAGTCCGTAAAGGGTGTTATAGCGTGCGGAAGCGGTCGGACTGCAGAGGAGGCTTTGGGACTGTTTCCGCACGCTTGAGGGAGAGCAAGGCCCAGTGACCCACATTCAGAGCAGCCAGTGTGTATGTGTGAGTGTGTATGTGTGTGAGTGGGCGTGCGTGTGCGCAAAGGCTGTGCTTGTGTGCGTAAATGCGCGCAAGTGGCTCTGTCTCTGTGTGTACATACATCTGCCGCGAAAATGTTTCCACCATTGCCGATTTTAGACATTATTTAATGGCTCAAGGTTTTCATTCGCCCGGCTTTTGCAAGGATCGGCATCTGCACTGACGTTTAGGTACCGTTTCTTGTGGTGTTTGCAATATTTTCGAGAATATTTTGTCTTCAATGTCAGTTGTTGGCGTGACAGCTTGAGGCTCGGCGCCAGCTTGCTATGTTAGAGACAACTATTCCTGTTGTTTATTCCATCAACAACAGTGATTTACCTTTCATGATTGTACCTTTAAGCATTTATCAGTTAAACGTAATCACAATTTACACATTTAAGCTTTTAAGCTTTTAAACATGTTTATTTACGTGTAGTTTAGTAGCAAGCTGCGTAAACCTGCTAGCTTGCTATATAGGTTGCTCTCTTTTGGTTGTATAACGAACACCTGTGGCACAAAGAAGCACATTTGTAATTTGCTGCACTTATTTTATGAAATAATACGTAGCATTTGGCACGATCACATTTTATTATTTTTCAGGGCCACGTTTCTAGAATGCTTTTTTGTTTTAGCTTATTGGCTTGTTTGGTTGCTATAATGGGGCTTCACTTCATCACTGTACGTGGTTTTAAAACGTACCCAGGTACCCAGTCCCTTTATTAGAGTTCTAAAAAAGAAAAAGTACCTTAAATGCGACACACACACACACACACACACACACACACACACACACACACACACACACACACACACATTTGCATGTAAAATTTCGCTCTAATCGCTCCTAACCCTGCCTTCATAGATGCATAGGTTGATGAATTTTCATTACGTTATACACACTTAGTGAATAATAAGCATAATATTGGAAGGATTCTATTATTTTTGTTCAATTCAACTTTCATCATAGGGGCACTGATGAAAACTGCCCAGGCACTCTTGGTAGATCACCTAATACTTTAGCCATTCATTGTATCCTATTTATAACAAATAAATGTCCATATTGAACTGACTTAGTTTTTCACACTACAAAGTGCCTCATCCCTACCTGACTGCTGTACCGCATCTTTTTGGCAACATTGGCAAGTTATTTGCAGTCTGTTTTAAAATATCTTTTGTACTCATTTCTTCTTCTTTTCCCACTGCAAATGACTGATTCTTTGCTTTTGTGCTTCAGGTGAGGTGTGGCCATCACATGAAGATTGTGAATTGTTCAAATCAAGAATAGCCAGCTCTCCAGAAACTCGTACATTCCACTAAGTAAGTGCAAGTAAGAGCAATATTACACAAACAAGGAACACATTTTTAATTATCATTTAACAACCTAGCAGAAACTGGACTACAATTTAAATTCGTGAAGAGTCCCTCAGGCGTCCAGGTAGAATCCATGAAAACGTTTCGCCGCTCATCCGAGAGGCTTCGTCAGCTCTGACGAAGCCTCTTGGATGAGCGGCGAAACGTTTTCGACCAAACAAACTTTGTCCAGTTGACAAATTGAATTTCTTCTTTTATCACTACAATTTAAATTATTCTTATATATAGTTAACTCAGTTGTTATTTCTCTTAATTTGTTTCTAAAATAGAAGTGACACTCTAGCTATTGTTCAACTCTTCTGGTGGAGGGTCTGCCACTGGTTTCTCTCCATGCTTTGCTGGGAATGAGCCATGGTATGACTTTAAACATATCCATCTAGCATTATTCATTACAGGTTTTATAATGCTCAAAAATGTAATAATTCCTGCTGATAATAGGGGTTGCTCTCCACAGATCTGAATTGTAATGTAGCGTAATGCTGTAACCTGCTTGTCTCCCTTGTGGTATAATTGCGTTAAATCTATATTGTGGAACATTCTAGACAACGCAATAACATTTGCATGGAG
This sequence comes from Paratrypauchen microcephalus, assembly GCA_036785185.1. Classification (NCBI taxonomy): domain Eukaryota; kingdom Metazoa; phylum Chordata; class Actinopteri; order Gobiiformes; family Gobiidae; genus Paratrypauchen; species Paratrypauchen microcephalus. Next base: position 10,786,788 of record JAVJIX010000009.1, on the reverse strand, counting down.
ACATCAGGTGGCAGACCCTCCACTAGAAATGTTACGCAGTGTACCTTTTTAAAAAGGTATGCAACGCAAATGTTACAACCCCTTAAACTATGGCAATGGCCGATGACCCTTATTATGTTCTGTGATTTCTTCCTGCAGGTTTGATTGACCACCATGACCCATCCACATTCTTCTTTTTCATGACCTCAGTGATCTTCCTGTTTTGACCGCAGTGTCACCTTTGACCTTAAGACTCCTTAGAGAAGACGTGCGTGCATAAGCTGTTGTGGGGTGAGTTGCAAACTATGTCTCCAAGCACATAACAAAAATCTGTCTGCAAAATGTGGTAAATATGTAACAATTTTTTGCTAGTGAGATTAAATTAAATATTCTTTTTCTTCTTAGGTGGTCTTCCAGATGTCTACCTCACGGTTTAAGACCAAGTCACTACAGCCACAGCCCTGATCAGCAGCCAACATGACATCAAGCATAGGGTAAAGATAGTAGATGTGTCTCATAATTACCTTGTTAATGTGAGTTTTACATCCCTTAAGAGGAACAAAAATAGAACAACGTAGGGCATAACTTCACTAATGATACTCCATATTAACATGTATGTAGTTGATTGTTCCAGTGATGTTTTATCTGAACTGTTTAGTTGTGAAATTGAAATTTTAGTAAAATGTCCGTAATTAATCTTGAAACTAAAAGTACACGCCTTGTTATACTAATGTGCTTGGAATTTCATTGGCAAACACAATGCATTCCTACCTTCTGTGTCTCACCATGTTTTGTGTGTGTATGTGTGACCCAAAAATAAACCTCCTGCAGGCATGTAGGAATCCCTGTTATTCACTCATTAGCCAACATCTGTCATTAGCTAATATTAACAAAAATATCTGCTAATGTCCTTACACAGGAAGCACAAGAGACCCTGGGAAAACTGTCTGTAACGATTTTCTCTCTCATAGGGATGATTGTAGCCTCTTTGATGGGTTGATGGAAGAAGATGAAAAGGACAAAGCAAAGCGGTAAGTTCAATAATATTCTTTACTGTTGTAAAACTGTTGTTTATATTTGTTTTTTTGTTTTTTGTTTTGTTTTTTTTAACTAACTTTTTTTCTAATTCAGTGTGTCCCGTAATAAGTCTGAGAAGAAACGGAGGGACCAGTTCAATGTCCTCATCAAAGAACTTGGCACCATGTTGCCTGGCAACACTAGGAAGATGGACAAGTCCACAATCCTCCAGAAAAGCATCGACTTCCTCTGTAAACACAAAGGTCAGGGGCTGGTTAACTTCCTGTTATTGGTGCTGTACACACCCCTCCAAGTTTATCATTCACAGCTATAAGCCCTGTGATAACTGCTTGTCTATTTAAAGCACCTGAGATCTTCTGTGTTTGTACAACACATGTTAATGCTCAAGCTGCCACATATTGCAGTATACATTCACACTTCTCCAAATGGTATACATTTGTTAGAGTTGACCAATCTTGTTTGACCTACTTTGGTTGTACTTCCGTATGTAATTTTATTGTATGTATTTGGAGGTTAGGATCTTATATTTTTTATTTGTCATTACCATGTTAATATGATTTTATTGCAAACTATGCTTGGCTGTTGCTACCTTTTTTTTCTTTTTTTTTATATGCAGTACAGAATATTATCCATGTTTTTAATTGTAATTAATCTGTTTAATTTGCTGAGTGTACAAATGTGTTTCTCCCATACAGAGATTGCAGCCCAGTCTGAATCCAGTGAAATCAGACAAGACTGGAAACCTCCATTTCTTAGCAATGAGGAATTCACTCAGCTCATGTTGGAGGTGAGAAAGCTATGATTTGTTGCTGCTTGTCCACTGACATTTTTAAACATTGAATTGATACTTTGCAATGACATCATGGGTGTTCTACTTTTATTTCTGTGCTGGAACGTTCAGCAGTTACTATGATGACACAATGCTCTCTGTAAAAAGAAATACAAAGTTGATTTAAACAGTGTATTTTCAGGAGTCTATGATTAATACAAGTGTTAATACAAGTGAAAAGGTGAGAGTCACTGACTGACCAACTAAAATGTTACATCAAAGAGCTCGCCTGCACAAATGAGCTCTCCTGATATAGTTCCCACTAAATTCTAAGTTGAGTAACAGAGCTTCATTAATTAATTACATGTTAGCAGTTTATAAAGAACTTCAATCTGAATTTATTAACTCATTCACTGCCGGCCTGTTTTCAAAATTCCAACCCCAGACTGCCAGAGGTTTTACAGCATTTTCATTGATTTTACAAGACTCACAGAATACTGAGTTCTTTGACTATATAAACATGGCACACATCAAAATAAAGTGTAGACTCTCTTCTTTCACCTGGAAAAAAATATGCTTCTAACCTTTTCGGTTCTCAAGTTATTGATAGTAGAACATAGGGTAGTTTCAGCAAAAACGCTGTTTTACGCTGTCAATACTTGATTATACTAAATCAATACTTGATTTAGTGACACCTCAAACATCTAAAACAACAGAGAAAGAGATTTTTGATGGCAAAGTACATTTTTTATTTACGAATATAAGGCTCTGTGAATTGAAAATTCCTTAATATCAATAGTGCCAAGAGATGTTTACAGGATATAATATCTTTTCATATAAAATAGAACTTTGTCACTTCACAACAATATTGAGGCTCAGAGTACAGACCCATAATAAAAACTAATACACACACACACACACACACACACACACGTACATACACACAAGCCCATGCATAAACCTTTACACACACACAGCTATACCCACACGCACACACACACGCGTGCACGCATGCGTGCGCGCACACACACATATAGCTTCATTCATTACAATTACCACACAGCAGCATCATGTAAACTTAATTCTTCTCATCTCATGCCTCTCTGAAGACGAGGATCTACTGCTCCCTGTCAGTATTCATCTTCCTTTGCGCTGTCGTAGTTCTGATCAGAGTTCCTGCTCCGCACAGCGCGAGCACGACACGTCGCCTGCCTCGGGCAGAGCAGATGTCTGCTCCGACCTCGCTGCTTGATCCGGCGTGTCTCTGCGATCCTCTGATCGGGGATCCTGGGTCCCAAGGCCGATCAGATCGCTCCGGAGGCGCTGATCAACAGTCATCTGCTTTTCCGCGTTCCCTCGCCTCACCATCTTGCTCCTCTCGCCAATACACAGTACACACACTACACTCTTCCTCTCTTCCGGGTCTCTGATCGGCACATAATAATACAAAAGATCGCCACCTACAGGTTGGGAGGTGTGAATTACACCTTCAAAGTTGCTCCAGGTCGTATCCTAGCAACCCCCGCTGAAAAATGTCTTTGACATCTATAGACGTCACGGCACTCAACGTTTGGATCCGACATGACGTCAATCGACGTCTCCGGCAGTCAATGAGTTAATTACCCCCATGTCTTGTAATAATTGTGTGTACTGTTCATACTGTTTGCATGTATGCTTAAAATAATTTGTATAGTAAGAGAGCTTCAGATGGACCAGAGCCTTTAATTATCCTCTCACTCTCAGGAAATATTGATGACCGCTGCAAAGTATCAATCTGATATCCAAATGTTTTACTGGTTTTACACATTCTTTTCATTCATTTTAGGCTCTGGATGGGTTCTTTATAGCAATAATGACTGATGGAAATATCCTTTATGTTTCTGAAAGTGTCACTTCACTACTTGAACATTTGCCTGTAAGTAACAGCATCTCAAAAGGACTTGGTGTGTTTATGAATTGATTCATTCAGTCATGATTCACATACTGTGCACTCTTTTTGTGGCTTTAAAGGCAGACTTGGTGGACCAGAATTTGTTAAATTTCCTTCCAGTTGGGGAACACTCCGAGGTGTACAAGGCTTTGTCCACACATCCTTCTGATGTGGAGAGCCTCAATTCAGATTATCTGAAATGTGAGTATATTAAAGTAACTTATTCTATGAATCTGATTCTTAGAGGGCAGGTTACTAAAAACCTGCATGAAGGGAATTGTCAGTCGATGAAGAAATGGAACACATGCATATGAAAGAAATAACTGTAAATCCATTCTTTTCTCCATCAGCTAAGAATCACATGGAGTTCTGCTGTCATATGCTGCGAGGGGCCATTGATCCAAAAGAACCCCCTGTGTATGAATATGTAAAGTTCATTGGCAACTTTAAGTCACTTAACAATGGTATGTTGTATGCTTTAAAGCTGAAATCTGTAATCTGTCGAAATCTGAATATTGCTGTAGTGAAACCTGATTTTTATTTCTAACCAATGGTTTTTGTTTCCTGATATAGTTCCCAATGTCACAAGAAATGGCCTTGCAGGAGTCTTGCAGCGGTCTCTACAACCTGCCTTTGATGACCAGGTCTGTTTTGTAGCCACTGTTCGGCTGGCTAAACCACAGTTCATTAAGGTACTGGCAGTGAAATTACATTTAATACCTTTTTATAATTTATGAAACATATCACTTAATAAATCCTACCTTTTTATGTCATTAGGAAATGTGTACAGTAGAGGAGCCCAATGAGGAGTTCACATCCAGGCACAGTTTAGAGTGGAAGTTCCTCTTCTTAGACCACAGGTAAACTCGTCACCCCTGATATGACTATCACTTTGTGTTTATGTCATTGATTGTTATATTTTGTGTTTCTCTTTATAGAGCTCCGCCAATTATAGGATATCTACCATTTGAGGTTCTGGGAACATCAGGGTACGACTATTATCATGTGGATGACCTGGAGACACTAGCCAAGTGTCATGAACACTGTGAGACTCATTTGTAGACCTCATAATGATCTGAGGGGACCCTCTGAATTACTAGACTAATTGCTGTTTTCCCTCTTAGTGATGCAGTACGGTAAAGGGAAGTCCTGCTACTATCGTTTCTTAACAAAAGGGCAACAATGGATCTGGCTGCAGACGCACTATTACATAACCTACCACCAATGGAACTCAAGGCCAGAGTTTATAGTTTGCACACATACAGTTGTCAGGTAAGTCTTATCACTTAGCAATGGCTCTCAGGACACTAAACATTGTATTTATATAATGTAATAATTTTATTTAGTTATTTAGCTTTTTACAAATACATTTTTACAGCTATGCAGAGGTGAGGGCAGAGCAACGTAGGGAGCTAGGAATTGAGGAGTCTAACCCAGAAGTGGCTGCGGACAAGGTAATACGTCATTTCTCTATAGGGTTGGGTAGAATTCTTTTTTTTTCTGATACCATTCTACAATCATGCCTACTCAAAATAAATGTTCTTCCAGAGTCAGGACTCTGAGTCGGAGCTAAACACGTCCAGCCTCAAAGAGGCTTTGGAGAGATTTGATCATAGTCGTACCCCTTCCACTTCGTCTCGTAGTTCTCGCAAGTCCTCCTCCCATGTTTCTGACAACACTTGCACTTGTAAGTAACCACAACAAACAACATATGTACTGAAAATACTGTACATCAACTTAGATACAACATGTCAATACAACTATGTAATTATCAGTGATGCACAAATAAAATGCAACTTGTTTCTACAGCAACGGCTTCCAAACTACACATGGACACAGCCACACCTCCACGGCAATCATTGGCATCAACTATGGAGATGACCTCTCAGCGGCGTTCCTCTATAAGCAGCCAAGTAAATCACATTTCTGTAAACAATATTAGAGACAATGTGTGTCATTTTTAACATTGTAAAACTTTCTTCAGTCAATGAGCTCTCAGACAACAAACCAAAGTGTTACTCCCGGCATGAAGGCTCAGCAGCAGCAACAACCTCAACAGCAGCAATCACAGCAACTACAAACAAATGTACAAGTGGGTTGTGCTGACTGAACTCAAAATCTGTATTTATGTATCAGATTCTGAAGAAGTATGTATTTCCTTGTATTATTTCCTGCAGCCTGTAATGGAGTTCTCAGCGCAGGTGAGCGCTATGCAGCACTTAAAGGAGCAGCTGGAGCAAAGGACCAGAATGATCCAGGCCAACATCCAGCGGCAGCAGGAAGAGCTGAGGCACATCCAGGAACAGCTCCAGAGAGTTCAAGGACAGGGCATACAGGTAATCTGGAATTACTAAAATGTCTTTAGTGAACTGTTGGAAAGAGAGCCATTTTAGCCTTATTGCCAAAGTTTTAGACTTTGAAAATGACAACCCATACAGCTATGAAAAAAGTTTAAACACATTTATATTTGATTTGAATATGTTAAACCATACCTAATGTATAGAATGGCACATTCACTATCTGTGAAGTGACAAATGTCTTTTTTTTCAAAGATGTTGCTGCAGCAGCAGCAGGGTGGAGCCATGAACGTCCAGCTGCCTCAGGTGGGCTCAGTCCAGCAGACGGCTGCTCTGACCACTCAGGTCCAACAAACAGCACTTAACCCTGTCCATTCAGGAACACAAGCTCTGACCATCCAACCACAAGCTCCTCCCCCTCAGCAGAACCTTCAGCCTCAAACCAACGCTCTGGCACAGGTGACATATGCTTTGTCTTCAAGCTGCTATGTTCTTTGATTAAAATCATTTCAAACAGATCTGTATAAACCAGAATAGATTAAAAAAATCATCATGCCATTTTTACCAAAAGCTGACATGGCATATTAAAGTATATATTAATCTTACATACCTTTTTTTTAAAAATATATATTTCTGTCATTCTTATAATTATTTATTTTATATTTCTGTAATTCTTATATTTCTTAAATCTTATAGCCACAGCGCCAGCCACAGCAACCTCCTCAAGCACAGACCCAGGCACAGGGATCTGTCTCAGCTCCGCTTTATAACACCATGATGATTTCTCAACCAGGCCAGCCCAACGTTCTTCAGATCAGCACTAGTTTGCCGCAGAATAACACTCAGCAAGGCACAACTGTTGCCACCTTCACACAGGACAGACAAATTCGGTGGGGACATTTAAATTATAAAAATATTACAATACTTTGCCACACAGACAAAAAATAGTTATACTATTTTCTACTGTAGATGTAATTTTTAAAACTGTTTTACTCAGGTTTCCAGCAGGGCAGCAGCTTGTGACCAAGCTGGTGACAGCGCCAATGGCTTGTGGTGCAGTTATGGTGCCCACCTCCATGTTCATGGGGCAGGTGGTTACGGCATACAACCCTTTTGGTGGGCAGCAGGTAAAGACATGAATTTTTCTACATAAAACACAAAAGTTTTTATTACTTACTGTTTTTTCTGTTCACTGCAGCAGACTGGACAAACTCAGACCCTTACCCTCCAACCTGCCCAACCAACCCAAGGTCAAGCTGATGGCCAAAACCAAACATCAGTAGTGGCTCAGAGCAGCCAGCAAGGCCAGCAGCAGCAACAACAGCAGTTTTTACAGGTATCACTAGAGGGCAGCATTTATCTTGATTTCAAAGAAGATTTCTATGCTTCATGTTATAAATTTAATTTAATTTGATTATTCTACTATTAAAAATACAATGACAGAAATATCTGTAATTCATCAGTTGTTCAGGTAGTAAAAGAAAATTCAATTCTGTCAACTGGACAGATACTGTAAATACTGTAAACAAAATAGGGGTGTTAGTTTCAGTGTAGTTGGCTCCTCCCTTCAAACAGATATAAGGCTATGTTCACCAGTAATGACCAGAACTGAAGAAGCCGTTTGGATGAGTGGTAAAACGTCTTCATTCTAATTGACCAAATTGAATTTTCTTTTGCTATTGAGTACTGAGGAAGTGACTCTTTGTGTGTTTCCACAGGGCACTCGCCTCCTCCATAGTAACCAGTCCACTCAGCTCATTCTGCAGGCAGCTTTCCCACTCCAACAGCAGGGTACCTTCACCCAGACCACACACCCACAGCAGACACAGCAGCAGCCCGCGCAGCAGGCTCACCACCAGCGGCACCAGCAGCAGCTCAAACCTCAGCCTCAGAAACAGCAGAAGGCCCAGTCCACACACAGGGCTGACAGTGTGAGCAGCCAGCCGCAGTGATCCAGCTACAACACTTCTGAACTACTGGGGAATTGGTTTTCTTACAGCCTCCCCATTCTCCCAAATCTGCTGCCCTCCCTTTCTCTGTCTCAAAGGATGGCAACATAGGAAAGTGGAAAACCAGAGAGTCTGGAAAGAACTCTTCAAGATTTGTCTCCATGGCAACAGGATGGATTGGATTAAATTCCTTGTTTTCCTCAGCGGTGGCGGCGTTTGTAAAGGAGATGCAATCTCTATGGAAGGGTTGACAGTAATCCTGAGAAAATGGTAATGATGGGCCTTTGTGAATGCGTATCAAAATGAACTGACCCTGTACAGACTTGGTGTATAATAAACCATGTAAATATTCCCTATAGACAAAAAGGAAACGGAAATGTAGTATTTTATATGATTGCATGGAAAGAATAACCGTGTAAGCTTTTATTAGCTTTTGAAAAATTTGAATTTTCACTTTGTTCAAGTGTTTCCTGGTTAAAGATGGAGCAAGTAAGCTCTCCCAGATTTCTTCCCTAACCTTTGTCTCTGAAAGAGTGGAAAAAAGGCTTTAAGTACTGTCAGATTGTTTGAAATGTTTGGGATTTTGTGGAAAATGTGTTTTTAAACTCTGTCTCTGAGACATAAATAGCTCTTAATTTTTTAAGTATAAATTATGTTTGGCAAAAAACTAGATTACAGTTTAACTGAGTACTTTGCAAAAAGATCACTTCACTTCACGGGTTTAGTGATTCCAAGTGCCAATGACATAGTCCCTTTTTATTTTAAGCAGAATATTCAAAATCATATATTTTCCAACAAGATTTTACCCCCTATAAAGTGTGTGTGTATATATCTATATAAAAATAGTAGGGATTATTTTGTAACATTCAGAGAGCCCTATAGGTGACAAAAAGTATATCCTCAAACCTTCTGAAACTTTAGCACTTGATGTGGTTGTGAACTGTAAATCACTGTCCTGACCTAGTTGTTTATATTTGTGGTGTGACCTTTGAGAATGTGTGTTTAAGAAAACAATCTGTGTGCATGAGTGAGTTTGTATGTCGTCCCTCATGTCTTACGATAATTGACTTAGTAAGAATTTGAAGTTGCTGGATGGTACTTGTACTCAGGAATGTGGAAAGTTCAGCTTCTGCCTCAGTCTGGATCCAGACAATGAAGGATTAGACAATGATGCAGCAGAGACCAAAGGAAGTGTCTTTAGTGATTTGACCCATTTGGACTGTTGTCAGCAGCTGTGACTCCAACAGTAAAATTACAGTAATATGAAGTATGGTGGTCTTCTCCAAATCATTGTTTTATCCTTCTATCATCTTCCTCTGCCTCTCAAACCCTCATGCAGTTCTAATGACTATCTCTCAGTTCCCAATAGCAGTTGAACCCTGTACTACAGTTACTAGAGTTAAAGCCATATCAAACAGAAAACCTTGGACTGAAGGGTGTGTAATGGTTGACAAAGGAGCCTTCCGGATATGTTTTGTCTCCCAGTGTCATAGCGGCTGTGTGTGGGCGTGTGTGTGCCGTGTGGAAATACTGTCTCCTTATTCTACTTCTTGTATCACTTGGGGGTCAGTTTTATTTTCCCCTGGCAATGGCCAATCAGTTCTTGCGTTGCAGTATACAGGAACAAAATGTAATATTCAAGAAACTTCCTTTATGTTTGGGCTCAGTTTTCTGCAGGCCCATGTGGGGTGGCTCAACTTGAATATACTGTGTGAGTGAATGCATTTGTATGCATGTTTACTGTCACTGTAACCCAGTCTATTTTCATATGGAAACAGATTTGTTACTGGCATGGGATAGGTGTTATGCAAAGCAGAGCATTGGTAACCTGTCATGTTATTGTTTTATAATGACTGACGGCTTTCATATACAGTAACTACACAACAGACCAGCCTCAAATGGTATCTCTCTATTGCAGAGAGGATAAGGAAATTTCATGGTTATTATGTAATAGGTTTTTGAATAGTATTTGAACCAGGTCTTCCACCTAATGCATAGCAAGTGTAGATTCTCTATAGAGTAGCTCTATATAAAGCATCACTAATGTTTAGGTGTGTCACTGATTCCCAGCCCAAGAATGTAATGGTGTAATAGACTAATGGATGTTGTAATTGTGAGTATGGAGAACCTCTGACAGGCTTTTGCTGATGAAAAGAAAAAAAGAAGAAAAATCACTGCTGACATTCATGATTTGAATCCCCAAAACAATATTCAGACTTTGCATATTTGAATGTGTGACCCTTCAAAGCTTGCTGTACCATTCTTACAAACTGAAATCAGCCTTTAATGAAAAAGTTCGAATGGCATTGAGTGAAGGTGTAGGTTATTTGAAAAGGCGTGGCTCCTCCCTCCTCACAGTTCCACAGATCACCTTTCCATGATACAATTGGTTCTCTAGATTTGTAGAATTCTGTACACACACTTAAAGTTAAGAACACCAGTATTCAGTGTAAAATGGTGCTATGCTAACTTGTATGTATATCCCTCTGCTCTTGAACTGTGCTCCTTATCTATCCAAAGTCAAATGTAATATTCAATATTTTGAAGCAAAATGTTTGGCACTATTATAACCTTTCTCCCTAATTGGTCAATTTGAAAATAAAACACTTGCAAATATCCAATCTGATAAATGTCTGTTTTTTTGTAGTTAAGGTGTATATTTTTACAATTAAGGCTCTGATATGTTTTACCATCACAAGTACTTTTTTTTATTATAACAAGTCAACCCACTGTATCAAAATTGCAGGAACATTACCTCCAAAATACTGTACAAACGGCTCCCAACAATAAACAGAAAGTCAAATGCATCCAGAAATTTAACATAAAAAGGCACATTTCTAGTGTATTTACAATTTTATACAAGTTGGACAAATCAGAAAAAATAAACTCAAAATATTAACCACCAAAATGTATACTTTTGTTTTCTCAAAATACTACAGATATTAAAAAATTGAAACTGATTGCAAGTCACATCCCTCCTCTGAGGAGTCTCACTGACCCTACCCCTGGAGTATAAGCAGAGGTTTGATATACGGCATTGCTGCGCAGAATATTGTGTTGTGTTAAAGAGCGGCCAGCAGTGCGTGAGCTTTGGTGATGGTGATGTTGTTAGTCTACTTTACACACAGTAGTTTTGCTCTTGTTCTTTGGGACATGGTGGGGTTAGGGGGTCTGAATGCCAGTACTCTTAGACTGATTCATAATCCACAAACACATCTCCAGAGCTGAGCAGTAAAGGCTGAGTGGGGGCTGTGGTGCTGCACACTGAGCTCAGCCTGCGTGTTGACTCCCTCTGCTGGTCAGGGTGACCAGGTACAGTACTCAATGTCAAGTACACCTACAAAAATACAAACAGTACAATCTGTTATACACTCCTGATAGTGATCACACTCTGTGAGTAACAAGGCATTTTAAAATCCATAATATTTACATTTCTAGTGTTTTCTGACAGCAGCAGTTCGGTGCTCTCCACCAGTTTTCTGAATGAGGGACGTTTCAAAGGGTCATGATTCCAACAGCTCAGCATCATGTCGTAGCTACAAATAGAATAGGATTAGTACATTGTTGTTTGATATTCTCAAAGCCAATTCTAATGCATACATTTCTACGGGCGCAAATTCAGGTCTGCTCATCCTGTGTCCTTGTTGAATCATTCGATAAAAAGCAGAACCCACTTGCATTCCAGGATACGGACTGTTGCCTATAACACACATACTTTTAAATGTAAGTTTAGTGGTTATCTTAGTGTAATTTAGGGAAACTAAATTGGATTCTTCTAATGCTGCTGTACCCTTTTAAAGCAGATTATGGACAATAACCATTAATTGTTCATTGCTCTCAGCTAAGTGATTTCATTGGGGGACACAGCTATGGCTTCCTTCGACTAAATTATATTATACGTCTAGAAAAAACATTTAACATCTGGGACAGGCTGTTACCAAGAGAGAAGATTTCCCAGAGCAGGATGCCATAAGACCAGACGTCACTCTCAAAGGTATACACACAGTCAAACAGACTCTCCGGGGACATCCACTTGACCGGCAAACGAGCCTGCAAAAACAACAAATAACAGTTACAGCGGGCTGTAGGATGACTCAGAATACAAAGTCTAACCGATAGTAATACTTTTGGGCACAGAGCAAATGCATTTTTCCCTGCATGCCTTTTTGGATTCTGGAAGTAAAATTTCAGTTAATTTTTATTTTTCCCATAGTCTTAAATACACCCCTTTAAATTTAAATATTAAACGTTCAAAGGCATCACATCACAATGTGGTAATTAATATCCACAATGCGGTTGTTTTAATTTAAAAGGCACATTTAAAACATAAGACTGGGTGAAATGTTTTAATAACTTTATAAAGTTTAAGAAACAGATTTTAAATAAAATTAAGAGATAAGATAAGATAAGATAAGCCTTTATTGTCTCTTCAGGAGAGAAATTTTGCTTGGACATGAGAGAGTGTGATTTATAATAAACACTAAAAACAGCACAGCAGACAGACACATAAGAAACATGTAAAACACATGAACAAAGGAAACATGCAACATATAAAAAGACTGCCATTGTTAGTAAAACCTGTTTAAAACACACACACACACACATAAAAACACATAAAAACCCTACAGAAAAGTTGCATCCCCACACACACACATACACACACACACGCACACACCCGCTAAGACCTACTATTCAGTAGTTTAATTGACCAGGGAACCAATGAAAATTTGAACCTATTTGTTTTACAGTTTGGGACCCTGTATCTTCTTCCTGATGGCAGTATTTCATATTCACTGTGCAAAATGTGCTCGTCATCCTGTAGGATTTTCAAACCCTGCCTTTTCACTGTTTCATCAAATAAAGCCTGCAGTGATGTGGGAGGGGGCATGCCCATTATTTTCCCCGCTCTCTTAACGAGAGTTTGCAGTTCAGTTCTCTGTTTAACAGACAGGTTCCCAAACCATATAATGATCCCATATCTAATGATGGATTCAATGGACGCCCTATAGAAGGCCATCATTATTTCTTTGTCCACCCCAAACACTCTCAACCTCCTCAAGAAGTGCAGACGTTGGCTAATTCGTCTGCTTAAAAAATCAACATGCTGGCCCCATTTTAATTGGGAATCAAATACGACCCCTAAGTATTTATATGTGGAGACCTGCTCCACTGCCTCCCCATTCAGAGTCACCACCTGATGGTTTCCTACGGACCTGGGGTCAAAGACGATTTCTTTTGTTTTATTCACGTTTAACACCAGATTATTTGATTCACACCACAACACAGCCCTGTCTATTTCTAACTGATAGACCGAGGCATCAGAGTCCTGTGTCAGCAGACTGAGAATGACAGTGTCATCTGAAAACTTGATTATGTGATTGCTTGTGTGGTGATTCCTGAATTCATTAGTGTATAATGTGAATAATAGTGGTGAACTCACACAACCTTGTGGGACACCTGTGTTGATTGTCAGTGTGTCAGAGAGTGTAGAGTTGATCTTAACCTGTTGTGATCGATCAGTGAGAAATGCATTGTACCATTTTATCATTACAGGGTTAACATGCATTTGATGCAACTTCTCTAACAAAATATGAGGCACAATTGTATTAAAAGCAGAACTAAAATCCATAAATAAAAGCCTGGCATATGCCTTCGTGTTTTCAAGGTGCTTAAGTATGAGATGTGATGTAGTGCATAAGGCATCAGCAGTGCTCCGTTTATCTTTGTAAGCGAACTGATAGGGGTCAAGTAGATGTTGTACTTGAGCTCTCAACTCACCCACCATTATACGCTCAAAAGACTTCATTACCACTGACGTTAGTGCAACTGGTCTAAAGTCATTATTCTCACGTGGAGAATAATGACTTATAAGACTTCTGGTCATTAGTTACCACATAGCTGATTAACAATGAACAACTTTCAAACTTTTAATATACTTTTTCCAGTGTGAATCTATGGGAAAAATGTATCAAAAATGAACGTCCGGGATCATGGAGTGGGCGGTCGTTACTGAGCTCCATCCTTGTGTTCATAGGGAATTGTCAATGACTCGTTCCCTCTACAACTTTATACAAGTTTGACAAATCAGAAATCATTTCTATAATCTCTATAATTTCCTTGTCTTTATTGCTCTCTACTAAAAAAAACTTTTAGAGCTCATTAACTGAAAGTGATGGGTCACTGTCGAGCTCCACAGTCATTGATGCATTAGCTGACTCACGTTTCCTCTGAGCACGTAGCTGGAGTCAGTGGTGATGTCACGTGCCAAACCAAAGTCACAGATCTTTGCGACGCGACCATGAGTCAGCAGAACGTTTCTAGCTGCCAGGTCCCTGTGAATACACTACAAACAAATACACGTAAGCTAACAGTGTACTGACATTATACTGTAACATGTTTTTAATTTGATAACAAATATGCAGTACAGTAAACACTGTGTGATTTAATGTGTCTGTTATCAAATGGGACCTAGTTGTAGCGTAAGCAATATTTGTCTTCAAATGGTTTCTTAAAGGGCCCATATTATGCCATTCTCTGATGTATGTATGTATGTTATAATGTTGTTTCCTCTTCAAAACATACCTGGTGTTGTTTTGTTTCATTCACACGTTTGACACACAAACCAAAATACACTGCTCCTCTGTGCTTTTAAACTCCACACACCTTTACTAGAATCATTTGGATAGTTACAGAAATTGCTCTATTAGCTGTTAGCTTGAAAACTACTACTACATGACATCACAATGTGGAACAGAGCATTTTGAGCTTTGAAGATGTAGACAGACTAATAATAAAGGACTACTCAAATGTGTAAATGAAACAAAACACAACTCCAGGTATGTTTTTGATGAGGTATGAATATTATAACATGGCTTAAAGCGCACGAGTCAATTTCGCATAATACAGGATCTTTAAATGACAACATGCTGTCAGTCTAAAGTAGTGATTTACAAACAAGCTGCTGCGTGTGCACTTGAGTCCATAAATCTGCATTTTATAGTAGTTTTTAGACACTGCCTGGAGCATGCTCAAATGAACCACAAGTAAGTGTTCAGAGAGCTGCACATATTAGTATAGTATTAATATCATTCGTCGTTCTTAAAGCAATTATCAATCATATTATTATTAGATTCGACATATTAATTGAACATAGTAAACATCATGTTTGTATTATACAACTCAAGGTAAATTATTACATTTTTTGAAGTGATGTACTCCATTCCTTTGGCGACCTGATAAGAAAAGCTCAGTAGATCTTCAGCATCCAGAGACAGATCCTCTATGTCATCTAAAGACAAATTCAAACAAGTCAGTAAATAAGATGTAAATATTAAATAATACATCAGACTTATATAGTGCTTTTTTGGACACTCGAAGACTCTACAAACAGTGCATTTTCCCCAGTGTTGATACTTTGTAGTGACATCATGCTGGGGGTGTTATAAACATTTCATCATTAGAGATAGAGATGTAGCAGTTACCATGGTGACACATGGTGCAC
Organism: Paratrypauchen microcephalus; assembly: GCA_036785185.1. NCBI lineage: Eukaryota > Metazoa > Chordata > Actinopteri > Gobiiformes > Gobiidae > Paratrypauchen > Paratrypauchen microcephalus. The sequence goes on along the minus strand of JAVJIX010000009.1, from coordinate 10,771,325 downwards.
ACATAGCAAACACTGACATAAACATGTTAAAATTTTGAAAGATCTAAAAAAAAACTCAAGAAAAAACAGATAAGAAATTTCAACAACACATTTTCAGCCTGTGATCAATACGAGCATTCATGGTCCTGTTTAGGACTTTGCTTTTCAACAAAACGGTGAGAGTCACCTGTTTTAGTCCCACTGAACCAGCTCTTTCTGGTCAAATTGTGTTAAAATAAATGGTCACATCTTTATATAGCGCTTTTCCACCTTCAAGGCACCCAAAGCGCTTTAAAACAAGGAACCACTCACCCGTTCACACACATTCACACACCAGTGTACGCAGACACTGGGGGCGAGGTGGGTTAAGTGTCTTGCCCAAGGACACAACGGCAGCATTCATCTGTGGGAGCTGGAATCGTACCACCAACCTGTGGGTCAGTGGATCTGACCGCTCAACCACTGATGTTTCTTATGTCAAGAGCGGGATTTGAACCTTTGGATCAGTGGAGAAACGCTCTACCAACTGAGCTACTGCCGCCCAATAAATAAAGTTCAGATTAAAGTCTAGAGCCTCTAACAGGGTAGTGCTTTCAGTTAGCTTCACAGCCACATGCTGATGACATCTGCTGCAATCAACCAAAGTATCAATAGAGCAAATTGATTCCATAACATAACCTTATTACTTGATATAGGATCAGGTTGGAAACAGTGATAAAGACCCCAAACTTCTTTGTCCTGTACCTGACTCAGAAGCTCTCTCTTTTTCAGAAGGATGCATGGGCATGTATCCAGAGCCTGTCACCTCCCTAAAGCATCAAACACACACTTTAAACACACACACACTTACTAACTCAATGTCATTATTAAACCAGCAACTATGACTTAAAATATTCAAACCTCATCGGCTCGCTTTGGTTGAAGATGTTGCGATAGTAACCATCACTAATTTGTGCATTTAGGAAAGATTCTCGTTTCCTTCGAAGAAAGTTGAGAAGGTCGCCATAGCAACAGTACTCGGTAATCACCAAAATCGGCCCTGAGGGGAGAAAAAACAGGCATGTCTTGTTCGTCAGACAAAGAGGATATTTTAGTTATTTTTAATATTTTTGTCACCACAGCCAAGGAACAAAGCAACGTTTTTTGTTTTTTTTTCAATCTTTAACTGGAATCAATGGCTCTGCCAATAATCGATGCTTGTTTTTACCACAAATAAAGTGTTTCTTGCATAGTAACGTTTCTGAACATTCATGGTAAGTAGTCAATACAAAGGAGCAGACAGGTAGATAATATTGACTAAAGGAAAGTAAGTAAATTTGTGGCCAGTCCAGCAGCATCACGCTTGCTGCAGTGGAGTGGTACTTAAAGCTCCATATCTGATTTCCACGACAGGAACAATAATTGATGGTCATGGCAGTAAATCAGTGCATCTCAGCACTTACACTCACACTGCACCAAGATGTGTGTAAACAGGAGATTACATGGGGAAACTTCAAACTTTGACGTTAATGAGACTTGGGGAAACTCTGCCGTACCTCCGACAGTGCAGGCTCCCAGCAGGTTAACGATGTTCATGTGGTTTCCAAGGTAACCCAGAACTTTCAGCTCCGACATCAGAGCCTCCTTTTCTGTCGCATGAGCATTGGCTGGAGGGATAACAGACATATAGTAGTGTGACAGGTGACTTGCAGATGGGGACAGAATAAAAACACAGTGATATTGTGCACTGAAACATAACACAGAAGAATGTTAGAAGTAATTAAAGTTGAAAGTAAAATACACTTTTTATTCTTTTATTACGCTTAGAAATAATGAAAATAAAAAAATATAATCAATATCCATGAGCTAATTGCAGTCACAATTATTAAGGCAGCATAAGACAGCTACTTACGTTTAAGCATCTTTACTGCTACTGCTGTGACGGTGTCAGCTGAGCACAGCCCATAGGCTGTGGCTTTCACTACTTTACCAAAAGCACCAGAGCCCAGTGTTTTACCTGTTAAACCAACAATTCACTTAAATTTATCAGATTATTCCAAAATAAATAATATACAATTCACAGCTACCATACCAAAGCGCAGTTTCTGCCGTGGAAACTCCCACTTGGAGTCATACGGGAGCTGGGTGGGGTCAATATAAATGTAGTTGTTGCCATGGATACTATCAATGACCTTCCACTGAATTTGGAATTTAGGTTTCTGTAAAAAAAAAAAAAAGGTGTTTATAAACCTATAGCCAACAACAGTTTGGAAATTATTTAATAACCCAATACTGGAAAAATCATATTAATAGTACAAAATAGGGCCTTATTTAAACCCCAAAAAGAGTAAATTCAGGTGTCTACGCAGCTCATTTATATATGATAATATCAAAGAAACTACTACTGGTCCAATTCTGCAGTGAAATGTACATTTTTGTATTGCCATCATCATGGCAAATATAAATCTGATGAATCTGTATTGAGTATCAAGCCTTTTCTTCAGTATCAAGGATATCATTAACCATTTGAAATCATTGGATCTCAGTCTCATGTAAAATTTGATTAAGATCAATTTGAAAAGAGTCGTAACTAGTTGTAACAAAAAACAGCTGTATGAGCAGAATTTTCCACAACTCAAGAAGCACAAGCTCAAGCCCCCCATCCCAAAGTACTGAAAAAAGATTGATTCAAAAAAACAAAATCAGTTTAAATGTTTTCTCACTTGCATATATTTGTAAAGCAGCACCACCAGAAAGCAGGTGAGGATGGCCCCAGTAGCTACCATCCCAGTGAGCAGAGGGGTGAAGAGTTCATGTGGAACAACTCGCTCTGAAAACAAACACACAGTAACAGTTGGGAAACACAAGACCCTCCTCCTTTATTTCAATAGCTGCAGTATTTGGTGTTTGTTTTTACTCTGAGGATTAGACAGTCTCCCTACATAATCCCACTGTGCACACTCAGCATATGGTAATCTTATTCAATCTGTGGCCAGCTGCAGTTCGCACACAGGGTCAGTGGGTAGATGTAGGTTCATATTAGTTTTCTCGTATTGATACTTTGCAGTGACATTATGCTGGGGTGTTCTATATGTACTCTACTGGCAAAATGTTCAACAATTACCATGGTGATACAATGCACACATTAGCAAAAAAACTTAAGAACAAAATACTAAACATCACATTCTCGGAAGTCTGTGATCAATATGAGCATTCATGGTTCTGTTTAGGAGTTTTATTTTCAATTAAAAAAAGTGAGAGTGACTATCTGGAAAAAATGCAGGCCAGCTTGTGACTGTGATTTTACATGCGAGAGACTTCCTTAAGCACACAAATAATCTCAACTGTTGTAGTTCAACTAAGTCAGTTCTTTCTGCTCAGATTGTGTTAAAATAAAGCTCAGAAGTCTAACTTCAGTAACAGAGCTTCTAACAGAGTAGTGCTTTCAGTTAGCTCCATGTTCATGGCATTAGCTGCAAAGAATCATTGACTTAGTTTTCTCATATTAAGTTAGTTTTCTCATACCACTGATGGAGAACAGGGTGTAGGCCTCATCTCCCTCAGTGTAGGCCACACACTCGAGGGTGTGGTACTGAGCGCGCTCCTTACTGATGTTCAGACGACTCTCCACCTCACTGCGACCAAAGGCAGACTCAGTCACCATGGCAACCTCAGAGGCCTCCCACTGAGTGGCGTTGGGCAGGTGTGAGCACCTGTGTGGGGGAAAGATGAGTTTTTAAATTACATTAGAAAGAAAATAATAAGAGAAATAATTCACCAAAATGAATTATTTCTCTTGGGGTGTAGACACAGGTGGTGGTGAAGAGAAAGATGTGAAGATAATGCTGAGGTGGTAGATGATTTTGTTGCAGTAGTGAAGACCGGACAGTCAAGCCAGGACAACATTTCTATGAATGTCTTGAACAGTGATTTGGGGGACAAAAATGCAGTGATCGTGACAAGAGATGTACATATAAAGAGAACATTAAAAATAGCAAAAGGTATTATAAAACAACAGAGGGTATGAATACTCAATTCAACCTTGCCGCTCCTAATACATTAAAACCAATGAAGTCAAATAAAAGCAAACCCATAAAATAGCAATAAATGACTCCTGATAAAATGAAGTGCACCTCGCTTCAAGAGCTGTGAGACAAAACACCAGAGCGAGTCATCTCTGTGATTAGTATGGACTATTTTTCCTCTAAGCATTGTGTTCACTTCACTCTGCTCTGCAACCTGAAACACCTATCAAAGCACACTTGTGTTTGCACAAACCTGGTGTGAGGCACCTCACAGAAGTACCAGCTAATCTTCGGAACAGGAAATCCAGCAGCAATGCATCGCACTTGCCCATCCACAGGTCCTTCCTGTGCAATAATCATGGGCTTGCCTAAAACAAAATATAAAAAATAATAATAAATATATGTATCATCTTTACTTGTAGTAAAATGTGCTAAACTTACTGTTGACGTAGACGTGGAATGCATGAGTGACATTCGCTTCTTCATTGCTGACAGAGAACAGATAGATGCCTCCCTCTGAGCCCAGAACCCTCACCAGCCTGAGCTCGCTCTCATATCTGAAACAGAGCACATCTGTTAACTGATTTTAACTCTCTCACTGCAGATGTGTTTGAGTTCACAGTGACCACACCTGTACTTCTTCTTGTGCACAGTGATGAAGTGCTCTGTTGTATTGAGAAGGTGTTTCCCATTGAAAGACCAGAACAAGGATCTGGGGGCAGGATATGCCTCAAACTGTACTTTGAGACTCAAGCTCTTCCCTTCTTTAATCACAGCATGAACAGGACTAGAATTTCCCAACATGCTGATGAATCCTTTATCTGAACAGCAAGAAACAGCTTCATCAGAACTCTACCTACTAAACATACAGTATTAGTATACAGTATTTCCTTTGTTCTTACCGCGAACATCCAAGTGCATGATCTTAGAACTGTTGCCTCTCTTATTATGAGCATTGCAGCGATAGGTGCCAGAGTCTGACTGGTCCACAGATGTGATCAAAAGTGAGGTGGACCTCTGGTAACCATGGGAGACTAAAAGGATGTTGGAGCCATGGGATTCAACTGGGTCCTGCACGACATTGTGGACAAAAGTGAGAAACTGTATTGTTAACTATCATTGAATGACATGACAAAACAAATAATATTCCAAACTGTAATTACCGCAGTTGGGGGAAAGTGCCATTTGACGCTAAAGTCTGGGTCGACATTGGTGGAGCTGCAGGTAACTTCAAACTGCTCCCCTTTTTTCAAAATAACATTGTCCTTATGGGAGAGTCTGATCACTGGAGGCATTTCTGGCACTGGACCAAAGCAAAACAAAAATATTCAACTTAACTGTAGCACACACTGTGGGTTGTAATTCTGTAAAAGAAACAGCTGCTGTTGTACTAGCATAAATTTCCTGGTCTAAATTGTAATATACTTGATAGAGCTGAAACAGTAAATACAACTACTGCAAACATCTCTATCCTCTTAGCAGCAACAATTGCCTTATGACTGTTGTACTAAATGATTACTTCACTATAATGTCTACAGACGTCACTTCAGTGTGCCTGTTTGGCAATGGCCACACTAATTGTATTTACTCAAAGCACAGCCGTTGATGCTCCATTTGAGAGCATTGTTCAGGGCATGACTCTGTAATCTCTGTTTTCCTTCTCAAACAATTCATGTTTCTTGTGAATTATTTCCTTCATTCAAATCAAAAACATTACAGTCATCAGCAGTCTCTTGTCTGTTTGCAAAAACAACGGTCACAGAGATGATTTTTCCCTTAGTGCCACACCTTAGTTTTCTACTTCATTATCATGTAAACGGTACATTTTAAAGGACTGTGATGTATGTTGAGTGTATCATGCCGCAGCTTCCAGTGTAGCTCTAATGTTGTAACAAACTTACCAGAGCGCACCTCCACTTTATATGACATGGAAACCACTCTTTGTCCAGCCAACCTCCCCACACAGATGTAACAGCCCTCAAACTCCTTTTGTGTATTGTTGATAATAATTCCTCGCAGAAGGGTGTGCTGGTAACTCAGGCCCGAGGGCAAAGGTTGACCATCACAAGTCTCCAAGGCCAAGTCGGTAACGTTGGGGTCGGTCACAAGACATGGGATGGTGCAGTTTTCCCCTGCTCGCACCAGTATGACATTTACCATGGTGCGCTGGAAGATATTTTGAGGATCTGTGTGGAGTGAACAAAAAAGGTCAACCAAAACCACATGTAGAATATTTATTTTTTTCTACCCCTCCATATCAGAAAGCTCCCTCACTGCTTGTTTTGCCCGTCCTGTCCTTGACTTTGTGTTACATTATTGTGAAAGCACTGAGTTCCCATGAAAAGCACTATATAAAACTGAAGTATTAGTATTATTGTATTTATATCATATAGACAGGATCTGGCTTATATTGCTTTGTTAGTGTCAAAATATATAGTTTTTGTGATTTGTGGTTAATAGCTGTATAATTATCAGGTGACTATGTATGAATTATCTATGCAGAGATGCTCCATTAATAGAATAGACTATGGTGGCCTTACATAGTCTAAAATTCTCCCCCATAGTCTAAAAAGAACATGGACAAAACACTGGCAAAATAAAATCTCACTTTGTTGCTCCTTGTATTGTATTATTGTCCAAAAAGGGCAAAAAGTGACATTCAATCTCCACAAATCATATGAAAGAAAATTATTACTGTAGAATGTATTTGTGCCACCATAGTCAGAACAAAATGTATGTATGTATGTATTAAACACTATTGTTTGGTAATACGTCTGATGAAAAAAACGGACAATTTTACCGAAAAGATCTAGTGTTGTGATTATATCTAAAACTGTAAAGTAAATAAAATAACCACATTCTAGAAAGTAAACAGATCTTAGCTTGTGGTTTTAACATGAAGCACTTTGGTCATCTTAAGTGTTGTAAAAAGCTCTAGAAATAAAGTTTGATTGATCGATAGACTGCTTATCTGCGCACCTTTGACATAGACATATATAGAGCTGTGTTCCAGGGTGTTGTTGTTCAGACAGACGTAGCGGCCCATGTGAACGGCTTGAGCAGAGGACACCTTCACGTAGACCACTGCACCTTCCTCCATGTCTCCCTCAAACCGACGCGCCCTCTCCCTCTGCCAGCGCAGCCTTGTTGGTGGGGTGCCAGACATTGTGGCGTTTTCATGGCAACGAAGCTCCAGTTTGCCCCCCTTGGGAACCACCACATGAGGTCCGCCGGGGGTGATGACTGGCTCACACCAAACTAAAAAACATACAAGATATTAACATTAATGCCCAGGTTTGGGACGCATATGAGAGCCAAGTTCAATTCCTCAAAACAGAAGCCACAAGCTGATAGAGCATGCTGCCTTAGTGTCTAATGTTGCAGTTACGTTAAGTATGCCATGTGTCCTTAAGACTCAGCACTATAAAAACCACCATGGCTCAATTGAACAATCAATAATTATGAGCTGTCTACCCACTGAGTAATCATGCATTAAGTTTCCAAATCCACCCCAATGTGTAAAGCAACACCGTTTTTATTTTTTGTTTATTTAACGTCAGCCTCCTTCTTCACTTTCTATAGCCTAATGCTGATGTCCACATGATAAGCAGCATTTGGAGAGGAGGGTTTTCATGTGACTGTTACGGCTTAAGGCTGTGAGTACAGACAGACACCTCCTTTTTTAAATATAATTATCTGTGTTTCTGCAACCATCTGTAAGAATGTGGCCCCAGAGTGTGGGCACTTGGGTTTGTAAAATAAATTGTTAAAAACAAAAAAAAAACAAGGATGATAAATACAAAGGTGTCCTGACAGCACTGGGAGCAGCCTCTACTTGGGTGTGTTTTGAAGATAGTGGTGTTGTGTGCCCACTTTTCCCCCCAGCTTTGTTCTTGCTGCTTGTGTTAGTGTGTAAAGGAACAGAACTCTCTAATTTCGGTCAAATAAATAATTAACCATCTGTCCCATAGACATGCACACACCTGTTGCTTTCCGGGATGGGGCAGTCCCGCTTCCAGGTACATCCCTGAAGCAATTATGCAAATACGGTTCTGATATCATTTGTATACTGACTCTTGCAGAATGCAGAATACGTTGAACGTGCCATAACTTGTCATTTTTAACTTACATCTCTGGTTATTTGCATATCACAAGAAAAAGTGCGTCCAAATAGCGACGTTGTGTGTATCTGTGTATGTGTATGTGTATGTGTGTGTGTCTGTGTGGAGCAATGCTATTTTGTTTGTTTGTTTGTTTGTTTTTACGCTGGATCATGCGCACGAAATAGTCTAAAAGGCTCAATATCTCTATAGTCTCAATATATTTCAAAAGTTACTACAAGCAAGTTCCAAGAAATGTAACACTCACCTGTCTGTTGGAGAAAAACAAGGACAAAAAGTAGGCCTAGTAAAAAGCACCTCATGGTTGGGCGTTTCAGTGTGCTCCATCAAAAGAGCAATAAACCATAGTGGTCCCTGTCCAGCGTGCGCAGGAGCGGCTCTCTATGTGAGCGCGTTGCAAACAAAACGATCCTGGATCCTGGATGCTTCACCCCCTCCGGCCCACTGCGCGCTCACTTAAAGCCACAGCGCCTCTCTCGCTCTTCTTGGCTTATTGCCTTTCCTTCGCTTCCATCTCTGTCCCGCATTGGCTGGACTCACGCCAAGGGATGATGAGTTGCTATTATAGTGAAAAAAAAAAAACGTTTATTAACTTTCCAAAAAGAGAAACCCAAAATATACTGAAAACTGACACTTTGGCACATGCGTATGACCTAAATGATGCCCATAGAGCGCGCAGAGGAGGATGCTCAGTGATACAGCAGTATTACCTCACACTATCAGAGCAGCCTAATGCGATGGAGAGAGCTCTGTATTTTCTTACATTGACTCATTCAGCCTGTGGTGCACCTTTTCACCGTCCAGGCCTTTAGAATAGTAGCTGTTACTTTTCCCTATGGGTCAAAGACACTTGATTCCCTGATTCATGAACCCTCCTCACACAGGCCTATCATATACTAAGCCTAGCCCAAATGCAGATTATGAACACAATTAATCAAAACATTTAACGATTTCTTATATTATAAAAGAACATCTCTTGCTCTTTTTAGTACGGAAGCCGACACAGGCCATGTTTGTAATGATTATTTTCCACCTTAATAATGAGAAATAGATCCCATGACATGGTACTTCTTGATGCTTTTATATGGCTCCTTAATGGTTCCCTAATACTGTAAATGAATCCTTCTTCAAAATCAACACTCAGTGCATGAGAAACAGAGATAAGATGAGAAAGAGTATTTTTTTTCTCTCTCTGAACACTCCATAATGGGCGTTGTTGCTTGAATGCAAATGAGGAGAAAAGAGCTGGCCAGTAGTAGAGGGTGGGGGCGTGGCCAAACTCCGCTTTCGGCTCTGAGGCCTCAGCTGATCCATTTCCTTGTTTTTGCACGGGGGGAGAGATTTGACGCGTTCCATTGAAAAATAAACACATTTCCACATAAAGTAAAATTAAACCACTGCTGTTCAAAGGTCCAGAGGCTCAGATAAAGGACTTCCGAGCCTAGAAACACTCGGACGTGCCTCCAGGCAAATAAAAAACGCATTTCGCATTGCCTAGTGCATTCGCAGTCCAAACTCTCTGGGCGTGATTTACAGAGACGCTGAGTTCAGACAGACGGGGGTGGAACTGCATTTGCATTTCTTTTTTTGATCTGACGTCAATAAGGTGCCTTGTTCAAAATCGCCCGTTTGAGCTCCGATTTTTTGTAATGCAGAAAAGGATCGCAAATGCTCAGTTTAGACATTTCACAACTTTTAACCATGAGAGGGGGGCTTAAACAGGGTAGGGGAGCTCACATTAACGTTCAAAAACCTCAGAAAGCAAAAATTTCATGCGATGGGACCTTTAACTCGAGATCTCGAGAAAATGACACAATTTATTTGTGATCTCGAGAAAACAAAACTGTTATTTCGACATCTCGAGAAAACAAAACTGTTATTCTGTGATCTCAAGAAAACGATCACTGTATTTCCATCGGTAAAGAGGAAGCCGGGCCAGTCTTCTGCTGAGGTGCTGCGGACTAATCTTGAAATGATCCCGAATTAAAAGACGTAACGCAATCTCCCCCTGTGTCAACCCCTGATCAAAATATTGCTTTATCACCCGATCAATTATTATTCCAGACATTATAATGACCAAAAATGCCTCTATTCAGAAAGAGAAATAGCCCTGAAGTTAGCCTGTCACAACGTGGCGGTAGACGTTTCAGTTGTTTTCTCGAGATCACGGAATAATTGTTTCATTTTCCCGAGATCACGGAATAATTGTTTAGTTTTCTCGAGATCTCGAAATAACTGTTTTGTTTCCTCGAGATCACGAATTGATTATCTTGTTATCTCGGGATAACAAGAAAGAAAAAATATTGCTTATGAATATAGCCTCAGTCGACTTCCGTATTTTAGGCCTATATGTCATTTATTCTAATTTGCCAAGGCTGTACAAATAGAAACATGTAAATCAAGATTCAAGATTCAAGATTGTTTATTTGTCATATGCAGGATCAACACAAGGTCAACAATGCAATGAAATGCTTAGGATCAGAAGAACCCGTTGACTCGCTTAGTAGTTCTCAACTATATTAGGCTTGCATCTATTTTTTACAATAATACAGAAGATATAAAGTGGAAAGCAACATTTCTTAATCTAGAAGTTAACGTTATGCATTAGTGGTAGCCAAACCAAATAATAATAATAATATGAATATAAAATACAATTCCTCAACATATCAGTGTTTGGAGTTATCTTTATTTTGTGTTGTTCCAAAGAGGTATGTGGAAGCACAGTAGCAGTGTTGTGCTGTTTTACACACATGATCTGTAGCAGCTCTGGCCCTGTGGCTGTTTGTGCTTCCTCTAGCACATGATGATGGAGTGAGGGTGTACAAGCGCAACACCAAAGGATGAATTGATTTTCTTGCTCTTTTGCTAATGTTTTTCTAACATAATGGACTGGAAAAGTGTTACGAAAGAGCCTGATCCGTTGAGTAAGCACAGTGAATGTTCCTTGCGGATTATGACTTTCTGTCAAATTTTTTTATATGAGTCGCTTCGGGTGTGCTTCTATTTGATAATAAAATAATAATTTGAAAATAAAATCATCAATCGGAAAAAAAGACAATAGATCTCGAAAGGGTCATGTTATAAATAGGGGTGGGTATTGGCAAAGAAGTCACGATTCAATTCGAATCACGATTCATATGCCACGATGCGATACTATCACGATGCATCACGATACTTGAATTATTGTGGTGCATTGCAATATATTCGACATACTTCAGTGAAAATGTACCAAAAAAAGAGGATAACTTAAATATCAGTGGCTGTATATCTGGGTAGTGTCTTCAATTGATACATAACTCTGAGCAACTCAATTCATCAGTGTTCAGGTAAAATGAGCCACCCGGTCAGCTAAACTGAGCCACTTACCAGCTTAAATGAGCCACCAAAAATGCAAAGCAAAACATTAATTTATTTATCATAAAAACATACTAGTAATTCTAACACAAAAAATATAACATCACATAACATGTGTGTGTGTGTGTGTGTGTGTGTGTGTGTGTGTGTGTGTGTGAGTGCACTTTAGTACTTTATTGGACACACACTCACAGAGAGGTGTCTTTCCAGTACTATGGCCCTCGTTTATGGAACTGCCTGCCGGAGGACCTCAGGGCTGCAGAGAATGTTCATGTTTTTAAGAGTGGGCTCAAGACTCACCTATTTAGCTTGGCCTTTGATTGACTTCGGTCGTCTGTTTGCTTGTCTTTCGTTTGTTCTTTTGTTTATTTGTCCACCTTTGTTTGTTTGTTTGTTTGTTTGTTCGTCTGCTTATTCGTCTGTTTGCTTGTTTGTCCTCTGTTTGTTTGTTTGTTCGTCTGTTTGTTTGTCCGTTGTTTTTTTTTTGTTTGTTTTTTTCCCTCTGGCAGCACGGTGGCTGAGTGGCTAGCACTCATGCTTCACAGCAAGAAGGTTCGGGTCGCCCGAGCCTTTCTTTGTGTGGAGTATTCCCCGTGTCTGGGTGGGTTTCCTCCGGGCACTCCGGTTTCCCCCACCAACCCAAACATGCGCCATAGGTAAAATCCTCCAGCTTAGGGCCTGACCAAGCCTAAATAACAAAATCATGGGGATGGTCCCCGGGTTTAACATAGAACAATTTCTCCTGTGTGAGATCAATAAAAGTCAATCTTCTAATCCGTAACCACTGTAAGGCGCTTTGTGCTACAATTTTGTATGAAAAGCGCTTTATAAATATTGTTTGATTGATTGATTGATTGATTGAACCCAAAAGTATATCCAGGAGGGATAAATAGAACAGAAGATGTGGATAAGCAGGCCTACATATAATCAAAATGCTATGCTAATAGCCTATACTATCAAAATATGAGTTAAAGCTAACTGTGAAGGTGGCTCATTTTACCTCAGTACATTAAGGTAAATTGAGCCACCACCAAAAAATACTAATTTCACGAAAAATAGTTTAGCTAAGCAAATATTCAGCATAATATCTGATAAAGGCTGACACAACATGCATTTAGCTTATTTTTTAAAGCTGTAGATTGATTTTTTAAATGATTTATCAACCTTATAAGTTTCAAGAAAGAATTGTCTGCCAGGCCACTAACCTCACAGTTCTCCTCAGCAGTATGTAAGTGTGGCATTGTCCCACCCACCATACCAACCATACACCAATCAAATGTATTGTTTTCTATCAAGTACAGTTGTAGCATGCATATGGTATAGTTATACTGATATAGTTTGCAGCCATTGGCTGCTAACGTTTAAAGAGCTAGGATGCTCAAACCTTAAAGGAAAAGTTATTTTACAATCTGAGCCTTCTTTCGGTAATAAAACAAGTCGTTTGACTCACCCATATCACGTTCGTGTCATTTGGAGCTGTTTGAAGAAAGTTATGTTGTAGCGTATCCGTTAGCATTTGTATTCGGGGCATTACTTTGCGGTGTCCAAATAACACAAACTTTAGCACTTTTCAAATCATAGAAGCCCGATGTCTTAATGAAAGATTTCGTTTGAAGCAAAAGTGGCCTGTAATCCGAGATTTATCCATAGTTTTCAGCTTTGCGTTTCATGTTTGGGTCCCGGGAGCAGTCCGCGCATGCGCACTGGCGTCCTCATCTACTCGAAACTATGGCTAAATCTCGGATTACAGGCCACTTTTGCTTCAAACGAAATCTTTCATTAAGACATCGGGCTTCTATGATTTGAAAAGTGCTAAAGTTTGTGTTAATTGGACACCGCAAAGTAATGCCCAGAGCAAATGATACAGCACCATGTTAACGGATACGGGATCATTACTAGAACAGAACGGCTCAACATAAGTTCTGCGATACTGCTCCAATTGACAGAAAAATTCTATGGGTGAGTAAAACTACTTGTTTTATTGCCGAAAGAAGGCTCAGATTGTAAAAAAACGTTAATTTGCCTTTAAATGTCTCATTTTAGCTGATGGCTCAAATTACCTGATGTCACCCTATGTTTTTGAGATGGTAACAACATTATACATGCAAGTCTTAAAGCTCACAAGAGTCAGTTTTACTTTCAATATACTTTAATTACACTGGCCCGACAGGTGTCTCAGCAGAAGTTGCCACACCTTTTTGTTTGGCTCTGAGACCTTATTTGCTCAATGATCCTGAACTGTCCTGTAAATGTATTCACTGATTCCCCGATTGAGTCCATCAGGAAAACAAAACTCACTAACCACCTGCAGCCCAGTCTTCAAAATAAGTGTCCCCAAACAAAAGCAAGTGTGCCACAGTGTGTAATAGAACAATGCACCTCTGCCCACCAGCTGTGCTCATGTCTGTGTTTTTACCGAACTTCAAATGTGTCCCGCCTCTTTGCATGATATTCGATCCCTTCATATGCCATCCCTGCTCCATTATTCATAGTGCTGAGGTGAGCCTATGGCAGATAACTGGGCTGAGTCACTGTGACGCTGTGTGTGTATGGACCCGCCGCAGCGTGACTCATTCCGAGCTTTTAGACAAATGAGGACAGCCAAGGTCTGGTGGAGAGCAAGGCAGGTTTTACACAAGAAAAATAGCCACTAAGATTCAATTCTGTAATACAAAGACATTTCTTTCTCCCTCAGCATTGGCTGGGCATCTTTCTCTCCATCACCTTCCCCTTTTCACCTTCTTCTCTGTTCTGCATCCACACTGTAAAACCACAAAAGTACAGTGAAACAAACTGCCTCAAATCATGTGCTCATATTTTGTGTTTTATTTAGATTGGCCTTTGTCAAAAAAAAAAAAAAAAAGGAAGGAAGGAAAAACAAACAAACAAAAAACACACAAAAAACCACACTAAACTATTTACAAGAACTGGGGAGCTTACAGTAACAGAAATACCATCAAAAACATTGTATTATACAGTGTTAAATTCTTTTCTAGTTGCAGTGATATACTTAATCCATTTGTTCCAAATACTATAAAATGTGTATCTTTGAATGTTTATTGTATACGTTTGCTTTTCCATCATGAATATGTCAGAAATTATGTCAATCCAGCCCCATCCAGTGAAGGCGGAACAGGAGTTAGCCATTTTTTTTGTGATGTTCTTTTTGCTTGCCACCAAGAGGGCTTGTAACAGCTTCTTATCACTTCTCCATTCCAGAAAAGTAACCCTACCTAAATACAGAGTTTCAAAATCGAATGGTATATTCAAAACCAATCTATTTCAAGGGAGACAAGCAGGTTACAGCACTGCGCTACATTGCAGATCAGATCTGTGGAGCGCTGCCCCATTCACAGATGGAATTATTGTATTTTTGAGAAATACAAACACCCGTGATTAATAACTGCGAGATGGGTATGTTTAATGTCATACCATGGAACATTCCAGGCAATACAATAACATCTCCATGGAGACATAGCAGACCCTCTATCAGAAAAGTTGCACAGTGCATCTTTAAATGTTGGTATTTTTTATCAGAACAACGTACGTTTCTCTGTAAATAAGCTACCTCTCTCATAGTAAGACGCACATCAGATTTTTACAGTGAAGCTCACAGCCTTTAACTGAATCATCTCCAAATGGATCTTCTTCACACCCATCGGGGCATTGGGGCAGTTATGCACACCTTTGTACTTGGCATCCGGCCATGAAGATATACGAGACAGAAAAACACTTATAAAAACATATTAGGTAGGAACAATAGGCAAAAGCATCAATATAATATTTTTCTCTAATGCAATCCTACACTTCAGTTGCTGCTGACGGGGCAAAATGAACCTGTAATCTGCCTTCCATTTGTCTGACTGCTTTAACAATGTGTTCTCTGCCCATTAAGTGTCTCTCAATGGTTCAGTTGTGGTGTTTCTCATTAAAATAACTGGCGTGTGCAAATCAGATTAGACATATATATGCTAATAATAGAAATGAACACAAGGGAAACTGTATGTCTATTTCCACAACAGATGCATTATTGTCATATCAAACAAAGCAGATGAAATTGTCAATCTGTTATCTATAGTGAGGTGCACTGATAGAGGCGCATGTTAGATTCAGAGTGTTGAGAATGTGCCAGAGCGCAGATGTGTGTAAGCGTGTGTAATTACTGATAGCCCAGCGATCGCCCTCTGTCAAGATAAAGCTGATTAGCATCGACTAGGCACTGAGCTGCCTTAATCCCCCGTAAGAAGAAAGGCAGAGGGTGAGAGAAAATAGGATACTGAAGAAATGTAGTGAGATGAGATAAAGGAAGCCATGTGGGGATGCAATAAAAGCAACAGTGCCAGAGGGAAGGAATCCAGAACACTGTACATGCAGCTGACCTGCAAACACTCATTCACCTTCAGTTCAGGGAAACTAATGATTTGTATTTTAATTTGAAGATTTTCTAATAATGTCTTTTGGAAATTAAGGAATTTAGTTGATTTAGAAATAATTCAAGTGTATGTGTTTCATAGCCTTGAATGACACTGACACATTTCCAATAGGAACAAAACGTTAATCAAACCACAATGTCCCATGTAACTTTACTGATCGAGGATCCAAAACCTCCTGGTGTTCATGTTATGTTATTGCACTAAATGTTCCACAGTATGGCATTAAATGAATCTGTCTCCATGGAGACTAGCAGGTGATCCCACTACCTTCTTAAATCTACATGCAAATCTGTGCAAAAAAAAAAAAAAAGATGTTTGTGATGACCCAGTAAGAGATTAACCCTTCAGTAGCACAGCTGCAATAGGCAACGTGGGTGAAGTGTCTTGCTCAATGACACGTTTGCAAAATATAAGGTTGTTTGCTACAGCCTCTCTATCAGTAAGAAAAAAAAAGACTCAGGGAGAAAAAAAAACATTTCAAATGGTATACCACAAATTAGTTACTGAGACAAATTGTTATGAAGCAATAATTATCAGCCATTACATTTTACACTAGGAAAAAAACATCACATGTACAAAATGAGCAGCAAATGTGTTAAGAAGGACAGATGAGGTGAAAGATTGAGAGTGAAAGAAAGATGGACTGGGAGAGGCAAAAATGTAATTTCAATTATCAGTTAGAAGAGCGCTGCAGGCTGCTCAGTGTGAGTGCTCTGTGAACACACTGAACAGGCACATGTGATGTGATAGAAGACATACTTGTGAAATTGGGCCTGCAGTTATCTTGTGTTAGGAAAATCAATTCAGTTATCTTTTATAATACAGTATAGTATGGCATGGATGTGGTTAAGTGGACATCTGTATCTGTATCGTGTGGGCTTGTAGCCTACATGCTGATTATTTTCAAGCTTTAGTTTGTGATTGCTTTTCATCTTTTTTTAACAGCTCAGAGGAAGTGTCAGTCGCTGCAGGAAGAGAGAGCGAGAGAATCCACAGATTTCCATGTTGTTTACTGACAAGCCCAAAGTGGACCACTTAACTGGTCAGAAGCCATAATACATTAACTGGTCTCTTCTGAGTTGATGGCAAACTTTACATGCAACTAAAGCCACAGCAGCTATCTTTATTGAGAGTCAGTTGAGTGGTGGTGGTGGTGTGGCTACCACTGTATTGTTTTATTAACAACTGATGAATCTTCTTACCTGCACAAATATAGTAAACATGATCTTAAGCTATTATTTGTGTCTTTCCATTTTTTAGAAATGCCTTTTAAAGGTGCTAATTGTTCTAAATGTAAACAAGACCTTACCTAATTAATTTCTCCATTCAGTGTGTATTAATACATTATACATTATATTAATATGACATGTAGGCTTACATCTAGGCTATAATAAGAAGTGTAAGCCAACCCATCGCGAAAATATAAAATTGAACTATTATTTATATGATTGTCCAATATAATGATGCCATGCACTGATGCATATTGGCTCTGCACATGGATCTTACACTTGTCTCTGCAGCTCCACCTGTATGTGCATAAACCTGTAGTACCTGGTGTGTCCACTAGATGGCCGTGTCGCCCACACCAACAATATCACTCAAAGAGGTCGATCTCATCCGGGTTCAGCGCTAACTAGCAACGGGTCGTCATTTGCACATGAAATTTTATAATAATTTATAAATCCTTGTCCTAAGCTATAGCAGAACATTTGTGGATGTTTTGACCAACAAGCTTAGTACAATATTTAAACGCGAAGTCTTAGTTAGCCGAAATGTCTGCGGAGGAAGCGGACAAAACAGGCACCACGGACGCCAGCGCTGGAGATGAGGAGGAGGAATGGCTGTACGGAGGTAACAACATCAATACTGCGTCTAAACCCTTCTTAATTGATTAACCAGACACATGGTTACGCGTGCAATATTAGTAAAAATCATCTGCAAATTGCAATCTGCGGTTGCTTTGGCCCATAGCTCTCTGTGTGTATATAGCTACCTGCATAGCTAATGTGCTTAGCATAGATTGTGGTGCCGCCTGTTTGCTGCGCGGCCTGTATGAGAAGCCCCTGGTGGATTTTCTGTGTCATGTTTTCTACATCAGTTTGTTGTCTTCCAGATGAGTCCGAGAGCAAAGATGAGGATGAAGAGGCCAAACTGAACGCTGCCGTCAGGTACGTTTTTCAACCTGTGCTGTTTGTTTGTTCCTAAACAAACGAAACAAACGAACAAACGAACTAACTATGGCGTAAAACTATGAATTCTCACCAAATTAAGTATTTAATATTTAAGTACTTAATTTGATGAGAATTCATAGTTTTACATCTATTGAGTGGCAGTTTGAGATGAAAATTTAAGAAATCCAGATAGGATAGTGCTGAGTTGTAAAAGATACGGGTGGCATAGTTAGAGGGATTCCCGTGGACTTTGTAATGACTATGGGGATTCCATTCGTACCATTCAAGTCAGGTGAAATGTATGACCAAAGAACACATTTGGAAGTTTAAAAATATGTAACAAAATAAAGGTGAGATATATAATGTGTATATTAGGCAAGCACTTATGCACTAGTTGTCAGGTATGAGTTTTGGAGGCACCTTTTCTTATTGCTGTTCTGTTTGGAAGTAAAACTATAAACTTGATCAAAATTGTATTTTTTTTTTTTGTCAAAATAGCGAAATTTGTTTTAACATCACATTTTTCCATAGTGCTGCTCCTGCTGATGCTACAGCTGATGATGTTGCAGAACATACAACGGGCAACGGGGTGGTTTCTGAGGTAAAGGCTCTTCACAAAAGTGTCTCTTGTTGCCTAAGAAATGCTTCTCTTAGGAAAGATGACACCATTGATTATGTAACTTTATATTGTCTTGTATTTTTAGCCCAGTGGAGAAGCTGCTGGTGAGGATGAGGATAGTGACAGCGACAGTGATGATGATGACGACGACGTCCGCGTCACCATTGGAGACATTAAAACTGGAGCGCCACAATACACGTATGTATTTTGCATGCATGTTTTTAATTTAATGTTTACATGTTTCCCTATTATATGTTAATCTACTGTAGATCATATGGAGCTACACCTGTCAATCTCAACATAAAATCCACTAGCTCCAGGCCATATGGACAAGGTAACTGAAAATCACATTTTCATGTTCATGTTTTGACGTATCATATGTGAAATATTTTATAATGG
Source organism: Paratrypauchen microcephalus (assembly GCA_036785185.1). Lineage (NCBI taxonomy): Eukaryota > Metazoa > Chordata > Actinopteri > Gobiiformes > Gobiidae > Paratrypauchen > Paratrypauchen microcephalus. The sequence goes on along the minus strand of JAVJIX010000009.1, from coordinate 10,752,245 downwards.
ATCTACGCAGTCTCAGCGAAGCTAAAAGGAGTTGACTTGGATGCCCCCGGGAATATTAACGGTGTTCCAGTTTTGGAGGTGGACGTGGAGTCATTTGAAGAGAAACCTTGGAGAAAGCCAGGTGCATATCTAGATTATCTACACTGATTTACAATATTAATAATAAATTATAATCTAACAGATATTTGTCTGCAGGGGCGGATCTATCAGACTACTTTAACTACGGATTCAATGAAGACACGTGGAAGGCTTATTGTGAGAAACAGAAGAGGCTTCGCATGGGCCTTGAGGTATCCACAGTCAGCTCAGTGACAAGTAAAATTACTGTAAGTAATCACTTTCTCGCTTTCACTGAAAAATATTTTTTAAAAGTTGTATTTCTTTTTTATGAAAAACTAAATTTGGATGATTTATAGGTACAGCAAGGCCGAACTGGTAACGATAAAGATGTATCCAGTTTGCCAATTCACACGTCCAAGGCAGACTTCACAGCACCAGTTAGTATGTACAAGTCCTCTGGCAGCCAGATCACCAGGTAAATACATATTCTTGGCTGATTACAAGCCTTACAAAGTCACTGCCTCCTTTTTCAATAAATGTCAGAATTACTCAAAACTAGCTTGGATAAAATATAAATCCTCTTTGTGTTTTTCCAAACACCCCAGGTGCATTGTCGTATTCTAGTATCTTGCATGTTTTAAATGCCATAAAAGAGTAAAATGTGTTAAACCCCTGCAATAAATTCTGCACATAAGTGGTTATTTTCTAAGGTCTAAGGCACTGTTAAAAGAGTGAATAAATGAAACTGCAGATATTGTTGTGTTGTGAGCAAATTGTGGATTTGCATTAGGCTCAGTGTTAAGTCGTTGTCCCTTTGCTTCAAAATAGTAGGATCTCTCCCACTCAGTGGACTTGCAAGCCGGCTCAAGACATTTCCTATTTTACGTAAGTGAGCATGGCCTTGTACATTTAAAGTGGGATGTGAGCATTACAGAGGTCTGGCTCCAGATGAATGGTGTTTTTGTTTTTAATGTCACTGAGGCACACCAGTAAGGGAAAGTGGATAAAGTTCAAAATAAAACAAAACAAAACATAAAACAAAACTGAACTGAAAGTTTGAAATACAACTGCAGAATGTCATGGGGTTCTTACCAAAATGGCATTGTTTTTGGGGACCAACAGACCAACAAATGTGTGTGGGAAGATTTATTAATGTTTATTTCAATTAGCCGAATACACTGTAAACTCCATACATGCTCCAATAATATTATTTTTATTTACTTTTACTAGAAAATCAAGTGGGACAATTGATGTGATCGGTGGTCAGACCGCTACTATAAGCAGAGTGGAGGGAAGGCGCAGACACAATCTAGACGGCAACAATATACAGGTAAGAATAAGATCATAAATAAGATGATTCATACAGATACATGGGTCATCTGAAAACTTGATGTCCTCTCCTCACATCTGTAGGTACTCTCTGAACATTCGACATCAGAAGCGGAGCCCACACCAGCGAAACTGCCAACATTCTTCCCTCCAGGACCTCTTCCTCCAAACATTCCCCCACCTCCATTTCTCCCCCCGCCCCCGAACGTCAGCACAGCGCCGCCTCTCATTCCCCCTCCCAGTAAGTTTTTCATCCCAACGTCTGGCTGATTTGGTATTATTTTACAGGATCAGCTTCTAATTGGGCGAAATCTGTTTTTGTTTTTGTTTTTTAGGAATGCCTATCACAGTTCCTCCACCTGGCTTTCCTCCGCCACCGACTGGACCACCCCCTTCTATTATACCTACTTTAGACAGGTATTTTGACTAATAACTTGACAAATCTTTCAACATGGCATGTAACATAGTAGGCCATAGCAACAGAGCAAATTGTATTGCTGAATTCAAACCTGTAATCCCTAAAAGCACTGGTTTTAGAAACTAGATATTGGACACAATCTTTTTGAAATGAGTAGTTCTGTTCTTTGTCTACAGTGGGCATCCCGGAGGTTACGATGGCCGCTCTGTCCCTCCCTATCCTTACCCCCAAGGTTGGTATTTTACTTCTGTTGCTCTCTTGATAAAGTTAAGCTTAATATATTTGCACTGTCTTGTTGCTAGGTCCTTACCCTCCTCCTATGGCTGGAGGTGTGCCCCCTCCGTGGCCGCCAATGATGGACAATTCTAAACCTTGGGACTACTATCCTCGTCGTGATGAAAAGAGAGACAAAGACAGAGACAGGCCCAGGGAGAGGGCACATGAGCGAGAGAGAGAGAGGGAACACAGCCCCTCAGGAATGAGCTACACAAGGTTAGATTCTGCTGTGTCGGCAAGTGAAAATGCAATAGGCTATTTACAGGTGGGAGAGGTATCGAACTTGTAAAAGGACACCAATGTTGTTTTGGAGATGTGCAAAGTCAGTTTATTGGATGCAGTTTTTCTTAAAGCCTTCAAAAAATTGATAGAATTTTTTCTAGTGTGATGTCATCAATGTTTTTTAACTCTACTTCCTGTAATTTTCAGCATATTTTCTTTCAACTTTCCTTCAAAAATGGGTTATTGATAGGTATAAAACTATAATTTATATTTACAGTATTTATAATCCCACCAAATTAAGTCACAATTAGAGAATCATAAAAATCTGTCATTGAAAATAAACCTTTTAGTATAACCTATATCCATAGAAGGGTATCTGTACTGTTTAGTCTATTTACTTTTTGAACAGAACGTGAACCTCAATCATGACATATGTTAACACAGTTCTGAGGCATTGACATTATGCTGTCTGGATATTATTGTTGGAAGATTCCCCCAAATACCATAATAATACATGTTATTCATCCCAATATAGTGATGAAGAGCGATATCGTTACCGTGAGTACCAAGAGCGTGGTTATGAGCGTCACCGTGAGCGGGCGAGTCGAGAGAAGGAGGAAAGGCACAGAGAGAGACGACACAGAGAGAAAGAAGAGGGGCGCCACAAGTCCTCACGCAGGTACCTCACAAACTTGTATTCAGTGGTGGAGTCCAAAAGTGAAACTATAATTCTTAAGGACAAATTTTAGATATCTGTACTTTAAGTAAATTTTACAGTGGATACTTTTTACTTTTACTTCACTACATTTAACAAACGTATATCTGTACTTTCTACTCTGCTATATTTTAGCACTTTTTTTTAATGGTTTCAGACCAATTTTGACCAAACCAAATACACAAAAATGACTAGAAATCAGTTGAAATCAGCTTCTTTATCAAAATCACTACATTTCATCCTTTTAATCATAAAAACTCTGAAAATGTTTTTTATTGTATTTTATTTAACCTTTATTTAACTAGGAAAGTCCCATTGAGATTAATACTCTTTTGCAAGGGAGTCCTGGCCAAGACAGCAGCACAGATCAGTACAATTACAAAACCATTCCAAAAACAATTTAAGCAATTACAAGCAATAAAATGTTTCAGAATTAAAAACATTTACAAACCATAGATTTCAATTCCAAACCTTTGAGCAAGATTTTAAACTGTCCTATAGAGACGAGAAATACTTTTTACTTTCACAGTACATTTTTAAATAAGTACTATAATGCTTTTACTTAAGTAGATTTTTTTCATGTGATACTTTTTGTCCCTGTATTTGTATGTTTACTTACTGTACGTATATGGAGTACTTCATCCACCACTGATTATATGTATTATACTTTAATTTTGCTGCTTTCCCCATCTATTCTCGTTCTTTTTCAATCTGTTCATCTTATTTATTGATCTGTCTTAACACATCACACAACACTCTGGCTCTCTTCTAATCCTCTTTTTCTTTTTGTCCTCCTTTTCTGTTTGCTCACACGTTTTTAGCAGCAGCAGTAGACGAAGGCATGACAGTGAAGAAGGCGAAGGCCACAGAAGACACAAGCACAAAAAGAGTAAGAGGAACAAAGAGGGCAAGGAGGCCAGCGAGGACATGGGTGCAGACCAAGAAAACCAGGAGGCAATGGAATAAATCAATCCATCTGTTTTTTGTTTGTTTGTTTTGTTTTATTTTCCTTGTGTTATTCCCAAACTTAACTGAGGAAAAGGGTCATTTGAAGCACTGGCCAACAAAACCAAGAAGTCAGAAATTATTAATGCATATTTTCAGCCCCTAACATTAATCTCAATTGTACTCCATTTTCTTGTCATCCGTCTTTATCATAGAAGGCAGTAAATGCTCCCGTCATGTTTATTGATCAATCACAGTCTGCCCTTCTTAAAGATCTAGGGCTCAGAAATTTACAATATTTTATGAATGGCGCCCTTTCTGTTTCTTTTTGTCTTTTTGTTCTTGTCCTGTAAAATATTCTGCTAGACCGCTGTCAAGACAATAAAAACATTTTTGATAAGAACGTTTTTTGGGGGTATTTTTTTACAACCAGCTATCACATACATAACAAATGTATTATGTATGTGGGCCTGTCACAGTAATTACTATATTGACATATTGACAATATGAATGGGTCTCAATATTTATCGTTTATAATTTCTTTAATAGTGGGGAGCTCTTAGCCATTCCTTTGTATTATGAGATTTGATCTGTAGAGGGTTGAATAACTTGTATGGTTGATTCTGCTATTTCTTGTAACTCATGCCTTTTGATTATACTATATTAAATCTAAAAATAAGATTCCTGGGATTATCCTACTTTGTGTAAGCAGCATAAAGTAGTTATAAAATATTTGAAACAGTATTTATGCAATATTTCTCTAGCAATGCATTGTATTGCACAATGATTCTGTCAGACCTATGTGAATGAATATTTTTTGTCTTTGGTAATTGTAGTTTCTTGCAGCTAAAAATGGAAATTGACATCTACTCAGTTAAATTGTTCATATACACAAAAACTACATTACTATTAACCATACTATAATGATTTAAAATAATGAACATTTAAATACAGATACATATTAAGTTTTGTCATATGCAAGCTCTGTAGATCCATTTGTAGATGTATTGATGATTTTTGTCTTTGTCTTTGTCTTTAAGCTGCATTGCGCCACCTATATGGCTCCATTATTGATATGGAATTAAAGCTATAACATCTATATGGAGTCAGGATGGTGCCCCATGTTCCATAAGGCCAGTGCTTCTCAAATAGTGGGGCGGGCCCCCCTGGGGGGGGCGCGGTGTGATGCCAGGGGGGGCGCGTGTGACCCTGGGAAACATGCTTTTTGCCGTACTGTACTAGAACTAAGTGTAATTGCACATCAACAACAGTAGTTGGCAGTAGCGCTCTCATTGTCGCTCTGGGGCAGGGGGTGGCAACCTTAAATACGCGATATACAGAACAGACTCACCATCAGCAGAACATCCTCTGTCACAGAAAAAACATGTACATTCCACTGAGTCGTGTCCTTTAGTCCGACAGAAGCTGACGCATCAGCGGCACAAGGACAGAGTGGGGTTTTTTTTCAGCGCTTTTAGTTTATGCAATGTAATTTTGAGTTTTGTTTCTGTGAAACGTAAACAAATGTGCACAAATCTGTATTAAAAACGCATTAATATTTGAGTCCTCAGTGCAAAAAGACAGTGCAGTCTTTGTTGGAAGTTTCTTTTTTGTTTTTAATGTTAATAAAAGGATACAATGTTATGCAGAGGTGTACTAATAACAATTTTCTAGACAAATAATACTATTTATAGTCGCACGCAGGGAGGGGGGGGCGTGAAATTTTTTCTTCTTCCTAGGGGGGGCGTCACAGAAAATAATTGTGAAGCACTGCATCAGGCCAAGTTGTGAGACAGGTCTGTGGATAGTTGAGCCTATTCACAGTAAGTATTAATGTTTTACATGGTGGGTCCATGACGTTTACACAACGGAGGGCAGATATAATCATGTGCTGGTTATACATGTTTTTGTTACTCAACCTTCACCATACTCATGACTGATACTGGATGTCAAAGTCTTCTAGATTGTTGACAGTGGGTATCACATGACAGAAAATGGTCCATATAAAAGGATAAACACCAGTGAAAACGTGTTGGCAGTGTTGAAAATGAGGATTGCTGTTGTTATTCTGAGTCTTCTGTCTCTAGGACAATGTGTTCCACTGGACAACTGTGAGACTCTATTGAAACCAATACCTGCCAGCTATGATGAAGTAGGTAAACCTCCAATTCCTGAACATGTTTGATTTGTTGGAGCAAAGAGATATCAACCAAGTCATATTCCACTGTTGTGTGTTCCAGATGCTTGGGAAGTGGCTGTACATTGGTGGGACGTCTGATCTCCCTGGAAGCAGGTCCTTGAGCCACTTGATGACAAGCATCTGGGTTGAGTCCCGTCCAACATCTCAAAGTAACATACTTGAGATCATCCAAGCTCAGAAAATGTAAGTGCATAAATGGCATAGAGACAGGTCACTATCACAGCATATTTTAAAAGATGGAATACATTTTTCTGCAGATCTGGACATTGCTCCACCTTAAAGTATAATGCCACTTTCGAAAACAGCGCACTTGTTATTGGTAAGAGTATGACAGACTTTTACGTTAAGTGCCAAACTATCAAACTATTTCAGATTTACTACAGACATGTGAGGCTGTTGAGTGACGAGTATTTCTTGTAGAAAATCCGTTTTATTTAAACGAGGTGTATCTTCCAACTGACGAATGCTCTGATTGTTTGACCTTGTACGAAACAATCACATCTGGGGATGACTCTTTTAAAAGTCTGCTCCTTTTCAGTACGTGCAAACATCTCTAATATAATGTTGATAGAATGTTATTATTGTAGGTAATAAATACTGTATTTATTACTCAGGCAAAAGTAAAACAGTGTCACCTGCTGCTGTGGAGATGGTAAAGAAACAAGCTAAATGTCTGAAGATGCCCTCACTTCTAATGGTCGACCCAAATGAGGGTACGTCCTCTTGGTCTACAAAGAGAAAAAAATATGTTTTGCATTTCTAATCCTTGTATGTTTTCAGAAATGTGCCCTGAGGACCCATCTCCTATAGAAGGATTGCAAGCTCTCAATACATATCTGGAGGCCAAAACCGGACATTATGTGGCAAAAATCCTGGATGCTATTTTTGACCTTTTTATTAACTAACTGTTCAGCTTGTGCTCAGGTGTCCACAATACACTGTGAATACACTGTGAATACACTGTGAATACACTGTGAATACACTGTGAATACACTGTGAATACACTGTGAATACACTGTGAATACACTGTGAATAAATGTCATATACCTACAAAATAAATTCTGGTATTTTTCTACTATAATATATAGTATACTCACTCACTCACTCACTCACTCACTCACTCACTCACTCTCTCTCTCTCTCTCTCTCTCTCTCTCTCTCTCTCTCTCTCTCTCTCTCTCTCTCTTTCTCTATATATATATATATATATATATATATATATACTTGGTGTTTTTATACATATACTTGGTGTTTTGGTTCCCAGTCAAATCATTCAAGCTTCATCAAATGTTTTTAAAACTTCCATTCGTAATTTGGCCTATTCAGCACTGAGAACACAACAGTGTTGGTCTGTGCCTCACATCATTATTTAGTAAAAATGCGTTTTATGTTTTAACCTGATTGTTTGGTTTCATATGTGTGTAGAGAGGTTAGCATTTTAATCGGTCAAATATTTTAATATAAACAATAAAGAATATTGATAAAAGGAGAAGTTCAATTTGTCAACTGGACAAAGTTTGTTTGGTTGAAAACGTTTCGCCGCTCATTCGAGAGGCTTCGTCAGCTCTGGTTATTGTACTGGTTAGACACTGCTTATATAGCTGCCGGGAGGCGCGTCCTACACTGAAAAAGCTCTGAAAACGACCCCCCCCTAATCTGTCTCTTTGTTTTTCAAATTACTCTGGCGACTAGTTACGACCCCCTATTCAACGTCTAACGACCCTCTCCACCCCTCTGCCCTGGCTCGTCTGCCCTAATGTTTCTTTGTCTGTTTTGATTTGGTCTAAGAATCGAATTATAAATGGGAGACAAGTTATGTCTAACTCCCCCATTTCTGTTTAACGACGGATTCTCTTTTTTGACAAAAATTGCCTCTTTAACCCCCCTCTCAAACCAGTTCTTTTCCCTGGCTAAGACAGGGCTCTCAAGGCTCACGCTTGAGAGTGTGACACGCGCAATTCGACGTATTCACACGCGCACACGCCACACATGGCATTTCTCACGCTGATTTGTGTTATTTTTTAATTTTTTATTTTTTAGTGCCCAGAAAATCGGTCTGTGTGGCTTAGTTTATGCAGGCTCCGCGCGTTTTCAGCGCCGCCCCCTCCCCCTGCTCCGGGGGAGCTCCGGGGGAGCAGGGGGAGGGGGGGACGGCGCGGGCACGTCCTGAGCCTCAGTCCCGGTGCCACGTCTCCTCTGAGACGCACCGACTCCGGTCCCCGTGTCTCCGTCTGTGCGTAACGTGTCCCCCCCGACGGCTTACGCGCGGAATACGCGCGGCCCAGAGCCGAACTGCCCGCGGTGAGCCGCGGTGAGCCGCGGGCCCGGTGCATTAACCAGACTCTTACATGAATCCGTTATGAATCCCCCCCGCCCCGGTCCCTCCTCCCCGCCCCTCTCAGCGCGCACTGACAAAGTGCGGTGATGATAAAACAAACTGAGAACCATCAGGTAATAACTTCATTTATATAACTCTCATTAGTTGCTTTGTAGTTTAAGTTTGCTCTTTAGACAAACAGGGCTCTCAACACGCAATTCGACGCAATTCAACACCCCCCCCCCCCCCCCCCCCCCCTCCTCGGAAATTACAGTCACACGCACGACCCCGCTCAAAACTTGAGAGCCCTGCTAAGATCTGAACCTCACTGTCCTCAAATGAATGGCCCGTGGTTTCTAGGTGAAGATGTACGGCAGATGACGGTCCACTCTGGCACGCCCGCCTGTGTTGGTACATCCTCTTGTGAAGTGGCTGTTTGGTTTCCCCAATGTAGCGCTCACTGCAGTCTTCACTACACTGAATGGAGTAGACCACATTGCTTTGTTTGTGGCTCGGTGTTTTGTCCTTTGGGTGGACGAGTTTTTGTCTTAAAGTGTTTGTGGGTTTGAAATAAACTGGAATTTCATATTGTCTGAAAATCCTCTGTAGTTTTTCCGAAACGCCGGCCAGGTACAGAATCGCTACCCCTTTCCTCCTGGGTTCGGATTCTCTGTTGTCTTGTTTCTTGCCCTTGTCTCTCTTGGTTTTGTTGACAGCCCATTTAGGATATCCACAAACCGAGAGGGCTTCCTGCACATGTTGTTCTTCTTTCTCCTTACCCTCTGTGCTTGTGGGAACCACTTGGGCCCTGTGTTGTAATGTCCGAATAACACCCAGTTTGTGCTGCAGTGGGTGGTGTGAATCAAAAAGCAGGTATTGGTCTGTGTGTGTGGGCTTCCTGAAGACTTCTACTTGGAGTCCCCGGTCTCCTCCTATCGTTACTGCACAATCTAAGAACGCCAATGTGTTATCATTGGCATCTTCACGGGTGAATTTGATGTTCGGATCATAGAATTGATATGTGCAGTGAAAGGTTCCAAATCTTGAATTTTGATTTTTGTAAAATTATCATCAACATAACGAAACCAGTGTGTGGGTGGAGTGCCTGGATATGAAGCTAAGGCACTTTGTTCAAATTGTTCCATGTATAAATTAGCCATGATAGGGGAGACCGGTGAGCCCATCGCACAGCCATGGATTTGCCTGTAGAAGTTCCCTCTGAACTGGAAATAGGTGGTGTTTAGACAAATTTCCAACAGTTGGCAGATTTGGTCAGGAGAAAGTTTGGTTCTCTCTTCTAGCTTGGAATCCTGTAGTAAACTCCTTCTCGCTGCTTCGACCGCTACAGCTGTGGGGATACAAGTGAAAAGAGAGGTTACATCAAAGGAAACCATTGTCTCATCCTGACCAAACTGGAGAAACTTAACTTTGTTTACAAATTCGGCTGTGTTCTCGATGTGGTGCTCCACAATGGAGCCAAGATGGTTTTAAGGTGTTTGGCCAAATTATATGTGATAGAGTCAACACTACACACAATGGGTCTGAGTGGTACTCCTTGTTTGTGAATCTTCGGGAGGCCATAGATGCACGGGATAGCGTCACCAGGGTACAATTTGTAATATAGCTGTCGATCAAAGACTTCTTCTTTCCTCAACTTCTGCAAGCAATCAATGATCTTCTTTTTGTACCCATTGGTGGGGTCCCGTTTCAGTACTTCGTATGTTGTCGTGTCACTGAGTAGGCTGTTCACCTTAGCCTCATAATCAGCTGCGTCCAAGATCACCGTGCATCTCCCTTTGTCTGCAGGCAGGATGTGGATGCTCTGGTCCCTCTCTAGAGCAATGATGGCCTTCCTCTCCTCTGGTGTTACGTTTGAGGGTGGAAGTTTAGCATTGCTCAATGCAGCTCAATGCAGCTGTTAACCAGTACAATAACCAGAGCTGACGAAGCCTCTCGGATGAGCGGCGAAACGTTTTCAACCAAACAAACTTTGTCCAGTTGACAAATTGAACTTCTCCTTTTATCATGGATTCTACCTGGACGACTGAGGGACTTTTCACGCATCTTAATAAAGAATATTATGTGTAAATGGTCAAAGAATTGCATTGCACATCCCTGTAAGATACTCGGTAAATGGTCACATTTTAATACAGCACTTTTCCACCTTTAAGGCACTCAAAGCGCTTTACAACAAGGAGCCACTCACCCATTCACACACCAGTGTACACAGACACTAAGGGCAAGGTGACAAGGACACAATGACAGCATTCATCTGTGGGTGCTGGAATTGCACCGTCAACCTGTGGGTTAGTGGATCTGACCACTCAGCCAATGATGTTTTATATTTATATGATGTATTATTCGAACTGCTCACCTTTGGATCAGTGAACAAACGCTACTGGCTCCCACTTCACTTAACTGGAAAAGTGAAAAAGATGGTAGATGCTACTTAGGGGTAAGAGAATCTGTTTGTCTCCATGGAGATGTGATACATACTTTACCACAGTCTGGCTAACTAATCCCAAAATAATATAAGCGGTAATATAAGTGTGTGTAGCCTACATGTGCAAACAGCAGTGCTTTTTACATATCCACTGAAATCTGCACTTTAGCCCAATCAATTGAACAAACAAGAGCCCTCACTTATCTTCAGTGGTCCTCACTTGTTTTCAACAGTGACCAGACGTGATCCACCATGAGGCTACTACTCACTGCTGTGGCCATCCTTAGCCTCCTGTATGTTGGGCATACAGCTCCTACCACCAACTGTGAAAGTCTAACACAACAGATCAATATAGAACGAGACATGGTAAGTCAGACTATGTCCTGTGTTTCCTGAGGTGTTTACATGACATTATTATTAAATGATTAAATTGTGCTTGCAGCTGTTGGGGAAATGGATGTATATAGCAGATACCTCTACGTTGCCAGGAATAAGTGTACTGACCAAGAGATTCGTGGACAGTGTATATGTAAATGTCATGCCTCTCTCTGATAACACAAGTGTGGAGTTTAAACAAACCCAAAGATCGTATGTAGCAAAATGGTGACTTATTCAGAATTTTTCAAAATGATTAAATTATAAATCTATTGCCAGCTTAGGATCCTGCATGAGTGTTTCATCCACAATACATCTGGTGAACAACACGATGAGAACAAGTATGTATTTAATAGTTAATGACTCAAAACTTAAAAAAAAACAACTATAATATTGTTAATGGTGTCTTTGTCTCACTACAGCTAAGCCTACCAAAGCTGTTGATGTTTTGCTGACAACTAGCTGTCCTGACTGCCTGGTTTTAAAGGGCAATTTCTTGTTAGGGACATCTTACTATGATAATCTTCAGTTACTGAGTAAGACCTACTTTTACAAAAATATTGACCTTAATGCTTTATTTAGAAATATGTTTTGAGGCAGAAGACGAATGCTGAGTACTGCTGAACTGGACGAGTTTAAGAAACAGGCAAAATGTCTCTTACTGAAAGAACCAGTCATCATGGACCCAGAGAAAGGTATCACCAGTGGGGCAAAACATGCACATACATGTAGTAGGCTGTAGACACAGATATACATATTACCTCCACATCAACACAAAAACATCTTCCTATCTTATCTTATCTTCCTATCTCTATCTTATTCCTATCTTATTCCTCAGTGTACTGTCTGTGAGTCTCCGTCTGTGAGCAAAATTATATTCATGTTTGCATTAAACAAAATAGAAGAAAACAAGTTATGAGGTTATACTATATTAATACACAAGCACATTAATGGTATATAAATATTTGTTGTATATTTTATATATGGGACTGTTAATGTGGTGCAAATATTTTCCCCTTAGAGCTCTGCCTAGAGGAAAATCTGACAGACACCATTGACTTCACTGCTCTGATGAACTCAGAGGCGGGCTCACAGGTCTTGGGGGTCCTAGACTCCATCATCAATAGCCAGGGCGGTCTTGTAGGCTTCATGAACAACATCTTTGAAAACCTGCCAATAGCAAAGGGGGACTGAGGGGATGGATACCAAATGTAAACTAATAATAAACTATTCGACTTGTTTCTGTTCATATGTTGTTTTTTTATAAAGCAATTGTCAATTCCAAATCAATTAAGATGACAATCACACTGATATGCAAGGTTAACAATAGCCATCCTTATTATGTAGTTGATTAAAAATATATGTGTAGTGTTTCATTCATGCTTGGTTGAGTAATCTGGCATGTTGCAGTCACCTGGTAATGGAACATTTTTGATCTACAAAAAATACTGACTAATAATCAATAATTTGATGCTTCTGATAAGAAAGTAAGACATAAAATCATATAGGCTTTATAGTTTGCCTTAGGTGATCCGCAAGTATGCAGTCAGTGACAGGCATGATCGGAAAATTGTTTGTTTCCACAGCATTCCCATGTAATTTTATAGTTAGTATTAGTATAGTATTTGTTTGAAATTAAATTAAAAATACCACTCATTTAGACAGCCAGACAGACAACGGTTATTGTGTCAGTAAAACATTTTTTTTTACAGAGATTACCCCTTTCACTACCTCTGCTAATATTGTGTAATTTTTTCCTGTCTACACAATAATTACATATTTTCAGCCGTGGAGTCACAAAGGAAGCATGTTTTTAGAGCAGGATGCCCAATGCCTTATTTATTGGTAGTTTACTGTACGGTGTAAGAGATATTTTGGATATATGGACATACAGTATCTTTCACTCAACTGACACAACAAAACATTTAAGAGAATTATAAAAAAGGACAAATTTCAGTTGTGAATTTCAACAACAAATATATGCAAACACTTATATTTGGTCTTAGTCGCGATTAGACTAAAACCATGCTGGTATCAAACCATTCTGCATTCTGACATGAATAAACAACATGCATGAGTGAAGTGTCAATGCGATAATGTGCGTATTTTTGACTGATATCTATCAAAATTAAGAAATAATATGTTAATAATGAAGTGACGTTCCCAATGGTGTTAACCATGCAGACCTTTAAACATACCTGACAGTGACATTTTAATGCTACATTTTTAAAGGTTTCTACATCCTGAGAATTATTTGGAAAGTTAAACCAAGGGATTAATTATATTTAGCCTCTGATAATATCTTGTTTCGTTATGACTTAGTATCTAGTTTCTAATCTTTCAAGTTTAAGATATTAATTTGTTATTTAAATTGCCATACTATCCACATAATTTACAAGTCAGATTCATTTATCCTAAGAAATCTAAGAAAACAACCTCAGCTTTATGGACTTTAGCTTAAACAGAGCAATAGTGGAAAACTCAAGCAGGCCATATAAAAAGACAGTGGAAAAAAGCTAAAGTGTGCTTAAGTGTGGAGCATAACCACACAAGAGGAACCAATAACAATTGAGGAAGGAATGCCCGTTCACACAGTATATGACATGAATAAACATGCAATAGAAATAAAAAAGAACCCTGCAGTAGAGTATGAATGTTTGCTTTTTGCTTCTTTTTTCCTCTTTGTCAGACTCCACAGTGATCAGCTCCATCACTAATAACTGCATCCCAGACAGTTAACAAAACCTTAAAAATCACTTGTATTTGTCACTGTTGGTTTCTGCCCAGTTTACATCTTGAGCCAGGGCCTGAGCTCACACTCAGGACTGATTGTCATTCATTTGGGGTGATGCAGATATGCACACATAAGGAAGGGGGACAATAACATTTCTGGTAAAAAAAAAAAAAAAAGACGTCACTCCACTGGTGTGAAAAAGGAACAATGGAATCTTGGTCCTTCTGCTGCAGAGCTGGTTACAGTAACATTTCTTCCTCAGCTCTTTTTTTCTTCAAGTTTCTTTACCAAAACCATTGTGTGGCATACATTTCGAAGAATTGTAGATGTCAGGAGAACAGAGTAACATTCTTAAAGTAATTTCCATAATCTGTTATGTAGTCAAATTAAAAATAAATCCAGTTATTTGCAGAAGTCATAGCTTAGGCATTCGCAGTTCAAATAAGGCTGTAAAAAAAAATCATTAGTGCTGCCCATAGCTGGTTGTTAAATGTTCTTTCACAGGCTGGTGCTGTTCACGTGTCTTGTCATTGTGCAAGTTCACAGAGCTCTTTTTAAGTTCACTCCAAAAAAATGGGGGTATGTATGGGGTTTGTGGAAAAAACAAAAATGTTTCATCAAAACGCTGTAAACAAACTGTTGGAGTGTTAAAGTAGAACTGTTTTCAGAACAGAACAGCCTTCATGAAATGGGCAACAGAGCAGGTGCGCGCTCATCTGGAGTCAGACTAGTCCGGTCTGAAGATGGGAATTTTCGGCAAGAACTCTATGAGTATTACCTGAAAAAACAGATAAAATATAATCTTGTGTCCATTATTACAATTTTGCTACACAATTACTACCACATTAATATCAAGTACAATAGGTGAACTACATGCACCGATGTCTGAAAACTGAAGATAAAATTACACTAAACAGCATATAAATGTAGCTAACAGTTACGCAAATGGTCTCTGTTCTCTTAGCCACCAATTTCTTATTCCCTAACATAATCAACTCTCCTCTAATAGTTGTAATGGATTCAAATAAAATCAGAACAGCTAACATCACTAGTTGTGAAATACTAGCAAGAAGTCTCCAAGCCTGCCTCATCAGCAAAAAGAAATATTTCAGATCTTACTTATAAATGATGTCATGGTTGAAGTTCACTTATTAAGTGAATATACAGAAGTGTTAGGACAACAGACACTCTACTTACATATTCCATCATATTATTTGTTTCACACTTCCTTTTGCTTAGTCTCCAATGCAAACACAACTGCAAACAAAGGTCAAGACTGATTAGAAATGGATCACAAATATTCATTCAAGGCAATATGAACAGTTTACCTTATGATAAAGTCTGTTGTTCTCCCACTCCAACAGCTTTTCTAAAGATCTTCTGGTCTAAAGGACAAAAATCACATCCATAATCAACATAAACATGAAACTGTATCAATATATTGAAGTGACATTACGCTGGGGGTGTTCTACTTATACGTGTATGGCGGAATGTTTAGGTGTTATGGTGACACAATAGCCGTGTCTAAATTCTGCGAGTGCACAGTTCGGAGCATGATTTTAAGGGTATGTTCGTCACATCCGGCGCGATGACTGCTGTCCCATTTCTTTTTTGTCCCATGTGCAGTTAACGCGCGGTCTGAAGACCGCAGTCGTTTCCATGGAAATCGGGGCGTGGACCAACTGTGTGAAAAAGCACACTTCGTGCACTCATATATCCCAGCATGCACTGCATGCTACTTCTTCTACGGGAGAAAATGGAGTCGGCGGCTGCATCTGGTAGTTGCGAGACCTGTCACATTTGCCGATGCCCATGCGGTTTCTGGACTGCACTCAGGGCTGAGCAAGTATGCACAGTCTTGACTGCAGTCTGAGCCCCCTTAAAACCATGCTCCGAACTGTGCACTCTGAGAATTGAGACACAGATAATGTATACGTTAGCAAACACAGCCCAAAATGTTTTAAGATTGTCTGAAAACTCAAGAAAAAAAAAATAATAATAATAATAAATTGAAACAACATATTTTCAGAAGCCTGTGATCAATATCAGTGTTCATGGTCCTTTTAGGTGTTTGATTTAAACAAAAAGGTGAGAGTAACTAACTGAAAAACTGTTGGCTAATGCCAGCTAGCTTGCGACTGTAATTTGATGCCTGACAGACTTTTTTAACAGTATAAATCAGCCCACCTGTTGTAGTTCCAACTAAATCAGATCTTCCTGGTCAAATTGCATTAAATTAAAGATCAGATTTATTTTGAGTAACAGAGATTCAGACAGAGTAATGCTTACAGTTAGCATGGGGGTGTGCCCCAGGGAATGTTGATGACATCAGCTGAAAAGTTCCAATATACTTTGAAATACGGCATGAGAAAATAAATTCAAAACACCCACCCTTTTGCTCAGGCAGATGACTGGCCACAAGCTGAAGCCTAAAGTGCAGCAGCAGCATAGGCAGCCACACAAGAGCCACCGCACGTTTACAGGCAATGTTTTCTTCAGGCAGCTGTTCACACGGTTGATACTGGCTTTGAATTCTTCCGGTGCCACCTAAACATACAGAATGAATGAAGTGCTTCATATCTGACTTTCTTGCATCTTCCCACTTGAAATTATAGCACAATTAAAAAGCTTACCTTTCCTGTGAGTGCTGAGGGAAATTCTGCCTCAAATTTGTTACTAAGCCCAAATCTAAAATGAAAACAATCAATAATTATTGTAATTTTAATGGCATAATCAATAAACAAATCATGTTTCATTCACACATTCCCCCATTAACAAACAAACCCTGCATATTTGGGCTGAGTTCTTCTCTTAAACAACTCCAAGTATGTTTTGAGGAGATAGGGTGACAAGACATCCTCTTTTTACCAGACATGTCCTCATTTTGGGACAGAGGACACAGGGCTCAAAACTGGGACTGTCCCAGGGAAATGAAATGGGATTTCTGGTCACTATAATCTCATTATACTTCCATGAACACAGCCAAAGATGCTCCAGCACTGTGCGCTCTCACTGCGAGGGCACAGACCGCTCCTTCGCTCAGAAAATGCGCCTACATTTATTAAGCGTTTATTAAGTGTTTTACGAAAGCATATTAGCTTCTGTTGAGAGGCTGGATGCGGTAAGGCAGTTCTGCAAAAGTTTGTAGCATCGCGAACTCGGGAATAGTCTCTCCATCAGCAGCAGCATCTCAGGATAAATGCAGGATAAATACAGGATAAATGCAAGATAAATATAGGATAAATAGAGAATAAATGCAAGATAAATTGTCTTCAGACATCCTGATAAAGGCTACAGTCTGTAGTGTTTGTCCTGCTCTGAATCACAGACTGAAGCCTTATGTCTGTGAGAAGTGACAGGAACAGGGCTCTGTCAGAGCAGGGGACAGGGGACATATTGTCAGGAAAATAACCCATGAGAAAAAATGAATATAGGCTACACTGGCTTATTTTATTGAGCTATGGCTTAGTAGACCTCTAAAATTCAATGACATGCAGTAAATTGTCCAAAACTGCTACACACACATAATGTCACACATTAGTAATATTAAATTCTAACAACAGAAATCACAGGTTAAAAATTACAATCTTCACCATTTTTTTAGCCCCGAATCTGGTGTCCTCCTTTTTAAAAAAAATCTTTTTAATCTTTTACTATTAAAGTTACATGTTTCAAAACCACAATATCATTCACAAAGCACTCAGAAGGCACATTGGGGGACGTGGGCACGGGAACAAACAAACACTGGGTGCAAGGGCTAAGGGATTTGAAGGTACCTGGGCGAAGTACAAGGGGGGCCGAGAAGGAAAACAGGGGGAGTGAGGGTCCAGAGGGAACAGCGGAGGAGGGTAGGGGTCAGAAGTCCAACTGCCTCAATCTGGTCAACACATTGGCTTTCTTAGATTGTGCATTAATGATAGAAGACCAGCAACTCCAAGTAGAGGTCTTCAGGAAGCCCACACACATTGACCAATACCTGCTTTTTGATTCACACCACCCACTGCAGCACAAACTGTTTGGACATTACAACACAAGGCCCAAGTGGTTCCCACAAGCACAGAGGGAAAGGAGAAAGAAGAACAACATGTGCAGAAAGCCCTCTCTCTTTGTGGATATCCTAAACGGGCTTTCAACAAAACTAAGAGAGACAAGGACAAGAAACAAGACAACAGAGAATCAGAACCCAGGAGAAAGGGCGTAACTATTCCTTACCTGGCCAGCGTTTCCCAAAAACTTTTTCAGACATGTTTTAGACAACATAAAATCCCAGTCTATTACAAACCCACAAACACTTTAAGACAGAAACTGGTCCACCCGAAGAACAAAACACAGAGCCACAAACAAAGCAGTGTGGTTTATTCCATTCAGTGTTGTGAAGACTACAGTGAGCGCTACACTGGAGAAACGAAACAGCCACTTCACAAGAGGATGTAACAACACAGACCAAGCCACGGGCCACTCCTTTAAGGACAGTGAGGTACAGATCTTGGCTAGAGAAAAGAACCGGTTTGAGAGGGGAGTTAAAGAGGCTTTTTTGAACAGAAATGGAGATCTTGGACATCATTACATCTATAACTCTATCCTCAAACCTAAATCAAAACAAACAAAGAAAACAATAGGGCAGCAGGTCAGGTCCAGAGGTGTGAAAATACCCATTATGGCCCTGAATGGCTATGCTAACAAAACTCCACACTCCAATCCCACTGCACATCTAATAGGCCCACCTAACTAACAGAAACTGAAAACAAGTAGGTGTGGTAGTTTCAAAGTAATTTCATTGTAGATTGCACCTCCCTTCAGGGAGATATAGGCAGTGTCCACCAGCGTCTGACCAGAACTGAAGAAGCAGCTTGGATGAGCTGCATATTCGACCAAATAAACTTTTTCCAGTTGACAAATTGAATTTCTCTTTTTGCCAACATAATAAAATGGCTTAAAGCTCACGAAAGATAATTTTGCGTAACAATATGACCTTTAAGGCATTAGATAGACAAAAGGCAATAAACACACACCAAAGTCAGAGATGGTTTTCTCTTGGTCTTGTATTGTGTTTCAGTATTATAACAGAAGCACAAGACAAAGAAAACTGGAACCATGTATTTCCCAAATCAAAGCTACATCTTGCTAAAGCTGCTCCTTGTCTCTTTGAATAGTTAGTTAGCTCGATGCTAACTTTAGCGGACTATGCTAGGTTACCACATTCGCTAACTTTGCTAGCAGAGGGTGATATGAGAAACGCTTGGCACCAATGAAGACGTAACATTTCTGACAATTGTAAGGGTGTGTTTTGCAGTCGTCTGTGTGGATGCTTACACGGTGACATGCCCGGATCCGCGAACCACAACCGGGTCCGGAGAATACTTCAAGAGCTGCTCCTCCGCGGCCCTGTCCTCGTCTTCTTCCTCCTCCTCCTCTTCATAGATCTCATCAAAGTCCTCCATCATCTCACGATCCGGGGAAACCACCGGAGGGACTCGGGGTCGACAAGCAGCAAACCCTGGCCGCGTACAAGCACAAAGAAACCAGTGGGGACAATAAAAAAAAAACGACGGAACCTAAAGGAATGTTAGAGCTCACACCGTCCAGCGACACCGAGCAAAAACAAAACATCAACATCCGCCAGTGCAGATGTACGACAGCGGAAGTGGACGAACGAGCCGACCAATGTAACTTCAAAATAAAATTATATATCCTTCTGGAACCCGAAGAAAAAGTGTATCTAAATCATTATTATTATTATTATTATTATTATTATTATTATTATTATTATTATTATTATTATTATTATTATTATTATTATTATTTATTTTTTTCTATGTGAAGGTAAATGAATACCTTAGCATTTACATGTTGTTAATTTTATTTTTATTCATAATGTTGTAATGTCCTCTGTAATGGACTGTAATAGTGTTAAATCCATGTCAAGTTAACAACCTAACAAAACATTTTTTCAGTCGGTTCTACAGTTGCCTCAAAAAGTTTTTAGACTCCATTTTAATTTTTTATTTATTTCTTATTTATGTATTTTATTTATATATTGTTTTATTTTTTATGTATAATAATAATAATAATAATAATAATAATAATAATAATAATAATAATAATACGTGAAAAGTCCCTCAGTCGTCCAGGTAGAATCCATGATAAAAGGAGAAGTTCAATTTGTCAACTGGACAAAGTTTGGTTGAAGACGTTTCTCCGCTCATCCGAGAGACTTCTTCAGTTCTGGTTCTAGTGCTGGTTAGTCCCTGTTTATATCTAGCTGCAGTCAAACAAAAGATACAAATTAGCTGAGATAGTTTCAGAATGATTTCAGTGTAGTGAGCTCCTCCCTGCAGCTAGATATAAACAGCAGCCACAAATTAGAGTCTATCTCAAAACTTAAAAGATGTCCACTATAAAGGACACAAATGAATGGGCCGGGTCTCAGGAGGATATACAATGATAATGTTGTCCAGCCAGTTCAGTCACCAGGCAACTTTAGGTCTCCACTTTCTGCTTTTTCTTAATTTAACTTTAAGCATAATTATCTGTGCCCATGTCCCTATTTGCAAGCGCTCAAAATATTTACACATCCAAAAAAGTTTATTTTTTACTTGAAAGAGCTTACCGGAAATGAATTAATATCCTGAAGTTCTTCCTTAAACCTGCGCCTGCTTAGGGACAGTAGTTGAAGTATACATATTCTATTTTTGATATATTTTCAACGAGTAGTAGTGTAGTATATTCGTAGTATATAAAATGATTGTACAGGTGTTGAAGGAAGTGTCCCCTAAACTCACGAGTGGGATTCTTACAGTGATTTTAGCATCTTCTTTGTTATTTGTTGCGCAAGAATACTGCAACATAGGCATTTCCCAAGGAATGTTTAGTGTTGGTGCCAGTGTTTTTGAAAATGGACATGTCCACAGACTTTTTCTGTACCCCTATCATCACAAGACAGGAGGCCAGCTTCTTCTCAGCATCATAGCGTTTGTGTTTCTCAGTGGGAGTTTGGAAAGGGGCTTCGGCACTGTTCGTTTTCTCAGCATGCTCTTTCTCTTATCCACCACTTCGGGATTAGTTTATGCCATCCTGGATCTTCTGCAAGGTAACACCAATGAGACTGAAGGATTGTTGCCAATAGCTCTTTCCTGCATGGCTTTAACCACAATGCACATGTAACCCTCTTGGACTAACTCTGTCTATCTGTGGTCCCAGTTGTCTCAGTACACCCAGGTTCGGGACCCTGCGTTGTGTAAGTTGGTGGCTTAGTGGCTAGGTGTAGTGCGGAGAAGGAGCACAGCAGACACAGTGGGGTTCTTTAGATTGTGGAAAGAGCAGCCGTCAGAACATTTATTATTGAGGAGTTCCAATGATGAACATGTGGTTGTAATGTTGCTTGGCTCACAGGACCTTACGGTGTGAGGGCAGAGAAAAGAGCGGACCAAATTAGTAATCTGATACATCATGCTCACTCACTCAGAACAGAACCAGTAGTTAGCAGAACATCATATATAACAAATTGAGTGCAATAAACTCATGGATGGCAAATATTGACAAAGATATTTAAGGATTTGATCAACATAAATGGCGGTGCGTACCTTACGGTGTGAGGGCAGAGAAAAGAGGGCGGGCGCTGTACTGCGCAGCCTCTTGCGCTGCCGTCACGGTGGCCGCACGTGGACATGAAGGGCCAAAACAGTAACAAGCAATCTAATCACAAAACCAAAATACAAGTGCACCACCTAGTGGTCACTCCCTTACATCCACCCCTCCTTTAATTGATGGCGTCCCAGCCATCGGACACACCCAACAAAACAGTAAACAGTACAAACAAAAAAAGGAAAACCCAAACAGTTCACTTTCTGGGTTTAGGTGCATCCAGAAGCCCTTTTAGCTTTTGCCCTCTTCCATATCTCCCTGCCTCTCTCTATCATCCTAAGGTCATTGCCAGTGATAGTTACTTGTGTCTCATAGGAAAGTTTCTTTGGGGCACGTCGTTCTCTTGTGGGGTTCCTCTTTCGGAAATTGGCCCCCTGGGGTAAAACAGCAGAATCACCCCCCACCTCTTCCTCCCGCAGCCCAACCACCACTTCCACCTTTTCCGCACCTTGCTGGTCCGGCTCCTGGCCAGTGAGTTCAGGACTGACACAATCAGCGGGCTCCACATTCGACTCATCCATAGTATCACTGTCCTCTTGTTCATTTTGGCTCTCTGTTGCATTTCCATGCCCCTCACGAGTGTCTGTTTGTCTGTGCTGCACTGGAAGGAACATGCACTGTGTTAAGAGATTACGATGGACCACTCGCTCCGTTTCCCCATCCTCTCTCCTGATCACATACACAGGTACATTGGGCTGCTTTTTGACCACAATGTACGGGTGTGACTCCCACCTGTCTCCTAGTTTCTGGCGGCCCTCGACATGACAAATTTTGACCAGGACCCTATCCCCCGGGCTAAAAACCTGATTCTTAGCTCTCTTGTCATAGTGCTTTTTCTGCAACTGTTTGGCATGATGGGACGACTGATTGGCCTGGGCATAGGCTTCTGACAAGGCAGTGTGTAAGGTTTCGACATACTCAGAGTACTCACAAGGCTTTCTAGAATCAGAGAGCCCAAAAACGAGGTCAACCGGGAGCCTGGGGTGTCTGCCGAACATGAGATAGTACGGTGTATAGCCGGTGGAGTCATGTTGTGTGCAGTTATAAGCATGGGTCATTGCGTCAACATGTTCGTGCCAGCGGGGTTTTTGGTGGGGCTCAAGGGTACCAAGCATATTCATTAACGTGCGATTAAATCTTTCAGTAGTGCCGTTACCCTGTGGGTGGTATGGTGTGGTGTGGGTTTTTGTAATGCCAACACATTTACACAGCTCTTTTACAATGGCACTTTCAAAATTTCGGCCCTGGTCTGCATGAAGCTTGGCAGGGAAACCGAAACGACAGAAGAAGTTTTTCCACAATGTCTTAGCCACTGTACTGGCTTTCTGATCT
The DNA here is from genome assembly GCA_036785185.1 of Paratrypauchen microcephalus. Lineage (NCBI taxonomy): Eukaryota > Metazoa > Chordata > Actinopteri > Gobiiformes > Gobiidae > Paratrypauchen > Paratrypauchen microcephalus. The sequence continues at coordinate 10,729,235 of JAVJIX010000009.1, read as the reverse complement.
CTGGTGGGGTATGCTTGGGCATAGCGAGAGAAGTGATCTGTTACAATCAGCACATTTTCAATACCACCTCTGGATTTTTCTAAGCTTAAAAAGTCAACACAAACAAGTTCCATGGGGGCGCTAGAGTGAATACTGACCAGGGGAGCTCTGAGGCCTGCAGTGGGGGTCTTCCTCAGGCAACACCTTTCGCATTGCTCACACCAGGCTTTAATCTCCTGAAACATCTTCGGCCAGTAAAACCTCTCTCTTATCATTTGCAAAGTCCTTTCAAACCCCAAATGCCCTGAGTCATCATGCAAGGTGGTTTTCACTTTGGTGTGCAGTGTCTCCGGCAGTACAAGTTGCTCCACCATGCCTCTCTGTTGGTCCTTGACTTGGCGGAACAAGACTCCATTTTTTATTACCAACCTCCTCCACTCTTTTAAGAGAAGGCGCCCATGCTCGCCTATCCCAGCTCTCTCACTGTGGCCTGGCTTTTGGTTGCGGCTCTTTGAGAACAGGACAGGGCCAATGACAGAATCCTCTTTTTGTGCCAAGCGCATTTCATTGGTGGTCATGGCTGGGAGAGATTCTGTTCCCACATCGAAATAGGGCTCGTTTGCGCCGTCTCCTGTCTGGGGCCCAGACCTCGTATCAGGGGCATTTTTAGGTGTCTGGGGGTGGTTGCGGTTTGTAATCTGGTGGGGACAGGACTGCAAGGCTACAGCAACATCTTGGCTCGACATGCGTGAGAGTGCATCAGCATTTGTGTTATTTCTGCCCTTGCGATACTGAATATCGAAGTCGAAAATAGACAGTTGTGAAACCCACCGCTGGCCTGTAGCGTCAAGTTTTGCAGAGGACATGACATACTTAAGGGGATTATTGTCTGTCAGAACTGAAAAACGGCGCCCATATAGATGATCATAGAATTTATCAGTTACCGCCCATTTGAGAGCAAGGAACTCGAGCTTATGTGCCGGGTAGCGGGTTTCAGGTGGGGTTAAACCTCTGCTTGCATAAGCTATAACTCTTTCCTGCCCCCCTTGGATCTGTGCCAACACAGCGCCTAACCCCCCACCCGACGCATCGGTCTGGAGCACAAAGGGCAGGTTGTAGTCTGGGTACCCAAGCACAGGCGCAGCAATCAGCTTGTCTTTTAACAGTGAGAACGCATTCTCACACTGTTCAGTCCATACAAAGGGGCGGGCAGGCTCACGACATCTGTTTGTACCCCGTTTCTTTTTTCTAAGGTCTCCTGATGTGAGGCAATACAAGGGCGCAGCAATGGAGGAGAAGTTTGGGACATACCTCCTGTAGTACCCCACAAAGCCAAGAAACTGGAGTACCCCTTTCCTGTTAGTAGGTCTCGGCCACTCTTTAACTTTACTGATTTTCCCTGGGTCGGTTTTAACCCCTTCCGCGGACACTACGTGCCCCAAATACTGTACTTCTTTCCTCACAAGCTGGCATTTGGAAGGCTTAAGCTTTAACCCGTGCTGTCGGAGGCGGTCAAACACTACCTGGAGCCTCTCTAAATGTTCATTAAAAGTTTTTGAAAATATGATCAAATCATCCAGGTAGATTAACAGATGAGTAAAGTTGAGATCACCAAAACAGCATGTCATTAGCCTCTGAAATGTGGATGGGGCGTTTTGAAGGCCAAAGGGCATTCTATTTGCCTCAAACAGTCCCATTGGTGTGCTGAATGCAGTTTTGTGTTTGTCCTGTTCCGCCACTTCTACCTGCCAGTAGCCTGATGTGAGGTCAAGGGTGGAGAAGTATTTAGCCTGTCCCAGTGCCTCCAGAGCCTCCTCTATTCTCGGCAGGGGAAAGGCGTCTCTCGTGCTGCATGAGTTTAGCTTTCTATAATCAATGCACAGCCTCAGTGACCCGTCCTTTTTAGTGACGACTACCACTGGAGAAGCATAGGGGCTTTTACTGGGCCGAATGACTCCGGCTGCCTCCATCTCAGTTAACAGCTTCCTAACATCCTGCCATTGTGAAGGAGGAATTTTACGATACGGCAGCCGAAAGGGTTTTGAGTCAATGAGCGGTATTTCGTGTTGCACTGTATGAGAATGACCATAATCTGATGAGTGTTGTGAGAACACATCTTTGTTTTTTTCAATGAGCTGTCGGAGGAGAGTGCGCTGTTGCTCGTCATCTGTTGCAGCCCCACTCAGGTCTACTATGCTTTCAGAAGTAACATGGTCACGACCAACGCTGGTTTGGACTGCACCAGCGGGGCTGGCACTATCTGGAAATTCAACCACATTTTCAACAAGAAAAGCGTGGGCCAGCGGAGTTTGGGGCCTAATAGTGACACTGTGCTGGGACATGTTCATAACTCTGATTGGGACATAGCCTTTGTCAACATTGGCCAGAACTTTAGCAACAAGGAGGTCTTGGGGGAGACCTAAGGAGGTGTGGCTCTCAAGGAGGGCAGTGTATGTTCGCTTTTGGGGGCCAGCTTTTATTTTGCATCTTAAGTCCATTTCCTTCCCAGCAGGAATTCTCAGTTTGCGGCCAGCAAATACGGCAGGCCCCACCAAGTCACTGGTTTTATTTGTTTCACATTTTTCTACATCAAGCAAGGCAGTATACCACTCTGGATGTTCGTCTTTCACTTGATGGAGGAAGTGCTGCCCATAAGTTTCTTTAAGATGACTCCTGGAGGCCCGGAGCACATTGGTCCCCACTAAAAGAGGGACGGAGGAGCGATAGTCTGAATCAGGAACTACAAAGGTAGGTACCGAACTAAACAGTTTGCCCAACACCTTCAAATCAATGTTAATGAAGCCACTGTAGGGCACGGCGTGGCCTGCTGCCCCTTCTATAGGCACCGTGGAGGGCTGAGGCTTCTGCTTTCCCAACACTGGGTGACTAGAATAAAAGCTATTAGTGATAGTAGTCACCTGTGAGCCAGAATCAATGAGAGCTGTGCACTTTAAACCATTGACTACCACCTCTCCCTCATTTCTCGGTCCCACTAAATGCATTTTCTCCTTCTTTTGGACAGTTTTTTGGGGGAGGGGACATTTTGAGGTGCCCATGGCAGCCCCTTCTACCATGGGCTCTAAGAGTTTAAAGGCGGAGCAGGAGAAGTGGAGCTATCAGGGATCTCAGCGGGCGGTGACCGTCTGGACTGCCCAGGCCCGATATTTTGGAGGACGGCTCGGCAGACACGAGCTATGTGTCCCTGTTTACCACACCTGTGACATGTGACACTGGCACTCGGGGGCTTACTTCTCAGTGAAGGCTTAACTAAGGGTGCAGGGCTGGACATTTTTAACTCGAGATCAGCTAGTTTATTCATTTGCTCTTCTTGACTAAGGGCAAGCTTTTTCACAATCTCTGTTAGCTCAAAAAGCTCAGTTTGCTTGTTTTTCTTCGTTTTCATGTCACTATTCTGCTCTTCAGAGGTGTGTACATGGGCATACGACTTTCTTTGCTTGTGTGGTGATTGGAACCTATAACCTTCTCTGGCTAGGTCACGGAGCTCAGCTTGAAGCTCTCTGAAACTTAGCAGTCGGGGCTTGAGAGGGGCAATTCTAGTGTACACATTTCCATCAATAAGACCCCTCAGAAACTGACGTGTGAGCTTACCGTCTCTGTCGGGGAAGGGACGGCCCCTACGCTGGCTCTCCTCAACAGTGCGCAGTATGGCTTCTAACGCTATAGCATAGGAGCAGGCCGTCTCACCAGGCTTTTGACTGCGCTCATAGAAGTCTGCTAATGGATCGAGGGAGGAGTGTGTGTCACCGTATTCTGCTTTCAACTCATCAAATGCTCTTTCAGGGGTTTGCTCACGGGGGGGCAGATTTAACACAAGCTTTCTGGCTTCACCACCCAGGTGTCTCACAACAGTAGAAAAGCGGAGGTGCACCGGAAGTTCAATGGCCTCAAGGAGGTACTGCATGTCCCTTATCCAATCCTCCACCAGTATCTTGCTGTCTGCGTTACCAGAGAACATTTGCACATTTTTCACCTGGTGTGTTTGCATGAAGCCTCCATAGGCAGGTACAGGGGAGCTTTGGTGGAGTGAGGCTCTGGCAGGCATGGCATGAGGGGGCGTTGGCGCGACCTGGTACATTGGAGCGGGTGTTGCCAGGTCCAGCAGAAATGGCACAGGGCTCAAGGCAGGAGGGGGCACCGCTGCTGGGCCCCATAGGTGGGCTTGAGGTAGAGGCATGGGGGCTGCACCATTTACAACAGGTTGCCGTTGCACTGACCCGTTGACTGGGTGGTTGGGTCTGGTGGCTGGACTGTGGTCCAAGGTGGGGGTGGGGTGCAGCTTGGAGACATCAGGCATGGGCAGACCCGTAGAGTGAGCGGGTGTTGGGTAATGGTCCGCGTAAGGGACCGGTGTGGCTACAGTCCGTGTCTGGTGTGTAAAAGGTCCTACTAGGGGCCCTTGCTGATCTACTGGCATGTCAATTCTGATTTGGTGCATTTTAAGTTAACAATGTGCAAAAGTGAATTGACAACCTTGGCTATAACGCTATTGAGAATACACCATAAGGAGCACAACTAAGCTAGGTATTACTCAGAATGACCACCCACAATGCTTTAAAGGGGAAAGCTCAAAACTGTTAACACACTTTGCAATCAAGAGGAAATAATGCCCTGTTGTGCTACTGTTATGCAATGTTACAGACTTATCACATACAGAACTCTTGGTATATACCACTGCACCCAGCTTGATCAAGGCCGGGGGCTACCTTGGTTTTATGGCTGAGTTCGGTTTGTAGGTGTAGGTGCACAATCAACAGGAGACGCACACCCAGGCTCAGTGTCTGTAACAAGGGACAGCCAGTGGATCCAAGGCAGAACACACAGATGGCGAGGGCAGGTACAGCCAGTTCCAGGCCAAGCACGCGGTCTACACATCCACGGTCACTCGGCTCCACAGCGGCTGCAGCAGCCAGGACACCATCCAGGGAGAGCCAAGCAACACCACCTCTCTTCACTCCTCTGTCTATGAACTGAGCGCTGGTCTGAAGCACCACAATCCGGGTCACGGCACCAAAAAGATGTAACCCTCTTGGACTAACTCTGTCTATCTGTGGTCCCAGTTGTCTCAGTACACCCAGGTTCGGGACCCTGCGTTGTGTAAGTTGGTGGCTTAGTGGCTAGGTGTAGTGCGGAGAAGGAGCACAGCAGACACAGTGGGGTTCTTTAGATTGTGGAAAGAGCAGCCGTCAGAACATTTATTATTGAGGAGTTCCAATGATGAACATGTGGTTGTAATGTTGCTTGGCTCACAGGACCTTACGGTGTGAGGGCAGAGAAAAGAGCGGACCAAATTAGTAATCTGATACATCATGCTCACTCACTCAGAACAGAACCAGTAGTTAGCAGAACATCATATATAACAAATTGAGTGCAATAAACTCATGGATGGCAAATATTGACAAAGATATTTAAGGATTTGATCAACATAAATGGCGGTGCGTACCTTACGGTGTGAGGGCAGAGAAAAGAGGGCGGGCGCTGTACTGCGCAGCCTCTTTGCGCTGCCGTCACGGTGGCCGCACGTGGACATGAAGGGCCAAAACAGTAACAAGCAATCTAATCACAAAACCAAAATACAAGTGCACCACCTAGTGGTCACTCCCTTACACACACAAGGATGACCAAAGGATTTTTATGCGGCGTCAGTTTCCCAACCATAGCACTTCCTTGGTTGTTTTTAATAATCACCACCATTGTCATTCCAAATGCAGTTCTTCCTTGTAATATTATAGCTGTGTTTACAGGATGGATGTATGGCAGAGGATGGTTTTCACTGGTGCAAATGTCTGAATCCAAAGCTTCTGTGCTGGAAAAAAATGTGCCTTTTAGGTTTTTGAGGGTCGCCAGTCCTTCTCTATTTGTCCCTGCTTCTACAGAGGAGAGGAGGAAAGTTCTTCTTCCACAAATAAGTTCTGCACCACCAGGAGCCTACCCAGTGCAAGCCTATGCCCCAGCTTCCAGCCTTGGTCCTCAGAACCCTGGAGCTATGTCTTATGAGGGTTGGGCAAACTATAGCGGTGCTATGGCCAATGCACCAGTGCCTCTCCATCCTCTTGGACAATCCCATGGACACTCTCACGCACAATATCATGGCCACTATAGTGGATATAATCACAGCCACAGTTGCAACCATAGTCATAACTTGGAGTAATTTGTCAAACAATGATCAGAAATAGACAGCTTTAACATTGTACCTCAATATTGCTACTGAATTGAATTGGGTATTGATTTACAGTCTGTTGTTATAACCCTTTGGCATTACATTCTTCTTAAAATGCTATAATTTGAGCTTTCAATTACTTGTCTCGGCATGTGCCCGGAGTTGTGTTTTATTTCATTCACAAGAGTATTTTCTTGACCTCAGCTGCTGACTTTGCCTCTTTATTTTAAAATGCACAATTGTATAGTTTTGAAATGCCAAGAAAATTCCATTTTATCAGTCATATCAGTTTAATCGGATTGTTTGCCAAGACAAATAAAACAAAAACAAAAACTGATTAATACACAATAATAAAGAGATCACAACCTCAGCTTTTGCATTTGAAACAGTGATGCCAATATTCATGCCAAAACATTCATTCTTCCCATGTATCTCCATACATGTTCTTCTTGGCTGTAATACATTGAACAGAGAAATTAAAATTACAGTCCAACAGCTTGTTCAATATTTATATTGTAGCTTACCTTCTGTTTTAGGCCTTTCTGACTCCCTTTGTGGTGTTGGTTTCATGAGGGTCTCTGCTTTCTGAGTTAGTGTGACTTCATAGTTCTCTCGATTCTTAAGTCTTAAATCCTCATACAAGATGGGTTTCCGTCTGGGCTCTTCTTCATCCAAATACGACTGATCTAAATTACAATATTAATTAAAAGTAAACATAATCATTCCTCAGTTTAATGCATTAGTCAATTTCATGAGTTTACCTGACACACTCAGGTCTTCTTCTTGCTTCTCGAGCACAGGTGGCTCTGGGCTGTACCCATATCCATAATCTCTGCTCAGAGCAGGGGTCTGACTTTGGGAGTCTGACTGGAACATGGTTTCTGATGGCATCATTGAAGTGGCTGCATCACCCATCTCTGACTGAGGGCCTTTAGAGCTGTGGATAAAAGGGCCACCTTTTTAAGTCACAACAAATGTCATATACATTCCACAACACATTTGTTTACTTACTATTGTACTGTTTGTCCTGCTCGTTGTCGTAGTGCCTCACCCAAGGGTGAATTTTCCAATCTTTTAAATTTTTCCTGGCAGGTTTTCATGTAAGACATTTTTCCAGCCAAGTAGCCACAGAAACCAGCAACTAGAGAAACAAATATTAGTTGCTTTTTCTTGGGGGTAAGTTTTAAATAGTTTTGTAGCATTATTAAGATATGTGTAGAATCCATTATTAAGATAAACTTCTATTTGTGAACACCCTTAGCCAAAACAATGAGTACAAATGTTAGAACTACATTTATGTAACATTTTATAACATATACAACTATTTAATTACAGTATAAATATAAAACACCGTACTCACAGACAACTTTCGGTAGAGAGCCAAACCTTGGTGATGCAGACAAAGATCCTAAACATGTGAAAAGTCAATTTAGACAAATGTACACTTACTATATTCTGTCATAAACACTTACCTCTTGCAACAAGGGCTTGAGTGATGGCCATGCTGACCACAGAGAAAGGCACGGCTGTGAAGAAAGCATATTGGAGTAAATATCTATGTCCCAGTCATATTGGCACTAACTGCATGCGGAAAACTTACACCTGTACCAGAAGCTCTCCTGGTTGCACTCTCTAAACACCTTCCTCTCCTCCTCTGTGGGGATGTAGTCTATCCCAACAGCACCCTAAAAACACACAGAAGTGTACACTGCCTGTTCGATTAAACTACACTAGACACTCCATGAAACTATAAAGACACCCCATGACACATGAGGTCAACAACAGTTCTTCTAAAGTTAGCTAACACATTAGCATCCTGCGGGTAATTCAGCTGCTTACTGGGGCTCCTCTTCGCTGCCGCTCATCTGTGTAGCCTGGGCCGGGGTTCGCCATGTCTGTGGTGTTAGATTTACCTCTACTTTCACAGTATTTCAAGTAATACACATAAAATACGGCCAGACAGGAGACAGATCTGCTGTTCGGTACAAAGTCATAGCGCCATGAAAATATCTGACCCGGAAACTGATGTTGCGTTCAGCGCAGTAAAGTCATGAGTAAAACAGCTTAAATCACTTCCCAAACAAACTGTGTTGAACTAACATAAATTTATCTTTTACATTATGCAACATTCCGCTTTGGCTCAAAACAGTTAAGGGTGTATTAATTACGTGCGTACGTTACGTATGTCTTAGTTTATTTTGGAAGTTTTGGTGTAATATGTCGTTAAAGAGCGCCCTCGCGTGGTGGGTATGTCATCTTTGGGTTTATTAGTCTAATGTAGTCTATCATTATTATTTGACCAAATGTTATTCTTAGATGAAAAAGTACATTACAATAAGAGCAAAATATAGGCTGAAGAAAAAATGTTGGGAATCTATGGATATAATAAATAGTTATAAAGTAGCCTTTAAGTAGGGATGCCTGGAAGCATAGGGTTTCTACTACCATTTAGAAACCCAGTTTGCCAGGACTTGTGTCAAGGAGACAAATCCATTACTATTTAGTGGATTACACCTCTGCTTTTGTTCCATTGTGGAAATATGTGACATGAAAACCCCTGACCAAAAATCAATAGGCCTGTGTAAAATGTATTTTTAGACCTCAGACAAACAGCCAGAGTACTGTCAAAAAGCTTGTTAAAAAAGTAACTCACCTGGACTAATTTAAAAAAAAAAGAAAGAAAAGAAGTTGCCAAAATATGTGTGCCCTATATAATAATCATAAGAAGAAGAATAAAACAGACAACAAAGGGCATGATAGTCCTAACACAGAAAAAAAACAAATATTTATAAAGTTAAGTCAAGTAAAGTCAGATATCAAAGCCAAGTATAGTTAATTCATTGATATTGAGAGACATCAGTCAATGGGAGGCCACAAGAGAATCAATAAATTGCTTCAAAATCACAGATCTCATTGTGCCAGTAGTAAAAGCTCAGTGAATGAAAACATCAGCCTGGAAACTACCATTAAGCCTCTGTGAGTGGAAGATCCCCGGATTCAGTGAAGGTATCACTGAAGGACTAGACGTCTATCAGTCTTTTTTTATTTGGAATCACATTTGAGATGCCTTCTGTAAGGATTGCCTTCTTGGATTGGATTGCAACACAACTTTCCAGACATGTACAGCATTGTGAGACAAGGAAGGCGTGTCCTCCTTATCTCTGATAGATACATTTTCATGGTGATGTGACAGCGACATCATTAGACCTCACTCTCTCACCTGAGCGCTTATACCTGCTTATGGAACATGAACTCTTTGAGCCCACCACAGGTGAGTTTTTTTTTTTATTTATTTTAATGTCAGCATGTTGTCTAATGTGTCATAATGTGTCTAATTAAAACAAATGGTATTATAATTTATCTACATAAATTAAGTATCCTAACACATTTGTCACATTCAAGTGCTGTGGTGTTATCTGTGGTGGTATCTTTACAACATATTATCTAAGTGTGCAAAAAATTGTGCACAAGGTAACAGGGAGATAAGAATCTTAAAACTAACTGAACCCAAAGCCAAGAACCATCATTAATGACTTTTAATTGGTTAATTAGTTAGATAAAAATGTTGTAAAAGGTTAGTCAACCTACTGTCTTTTTACAAACAGGGAAACTTGACCTTAGTTGGTAACTTTGAATAGAATTGTACAGGGGCCTTTCTCCAAACCATGTGATTGTTTTAATCAATAGTGCAGCATGTGAAAGGAAACATATGTACTGTACCATTGTTCAAGTCATGATCCGGAGAATACAAATTTCTGCATATTTTCATTTTTATTACATCTTATAACTGTTAAATCATTATATATTTTTTCAGACAATGGAAACTCAGAAAAACGGGGAACTGGGAGAGAGACAAGGTATTTTATATGAATTAAATGTATTCTATATTTTTTGCAAATATTTTTTTTTATTTTGCTTTTAGCCAGCCCAGCACATTCGACTGTAGACCTTATCGATGAGAAGATGGAGACTGACCCTTGGGATATGCCAGAATTGAATGACACTGGAGTCCCCTGGTCAGGTATTTGGATTGTGTATTTATGTATGTAGTAGCTGCATTAAAGGTCCTACTATGTTACTCCAAATTTGCCTCTTTTAGCTTATAGTCATGTTAGAGTGTTGTTACCTCCTCAAAAACATTGTGTATATTATTAGTCTGTATACACCTCCAAAGCTCAAAATACTCTGTTCCACCTTGTGATGTCATGAAGTGGTACATTTCAAGTTAACTACTAACTTTTTACCTTTAGTTCAATAGAGATGGGCAGTTCCAGGGCTGAAATCATCCAGATGATTCTAGTGAAGGTGGGGCACTTCCAGTAGTACCACATGACATCACAAGGTGGAACAGAGTGTTTTATGTTTTATGAAGAAACTACATTATAACAGATCAGAAAATACTATAATATGGGCCCTTTAAACTAACTGAATTTAACACCGAGCAGACAAATTTGCTGTGGGCTACACGGAAGCTGCCAACACCACAGTTTTTTGTCCTAGAGCGATAAAGTTGAGCGATTTACAGTTCACTAAATTACATGACTGCTGATACTCCAGGTCAGCTCAGCTACTTATACACTATCATTGCTTCTGAAGGGTAGTTTATCATGGCACTGGCACTGATTACAGGATGCAAAAAGGTGAACAATAATGCTGACCTGGCTACTGATATTAGTGAAAAAATTTATTACTCTCTCTCATCAATTGCATTACAAAGGGTGCCCATTTCTTTAAATGAAATCTTAAATCCTTTCAAATAGTTAAAAGAGGAAGTAGGTATTTACATAATTTACATGTAACTTTGTAGCTCTCAAAAACACTTCAAAAACACAACATATCTTTCACATGCATGCCTCTTTCAGCCACTAGCACAGCTTTAGAACTGCTTTTTCAGACAAAAAAAAGTGAAACAAGGTGGTCAACCATTGTACAGCTAATCAGCTCTTATCCCAAACTGTCTTTGTTTTTTGTTTTTTTTGAATAATCTGTTGTTTAGGGGAGTCCTGTTTTCAGAGAGGACATATTGTACATGTTTTTAGTGGTTTTAGGGGAAACCTGAGCACAGAGAGAAAACCTGTAAAGGCACAGGGAGAACATGCAAACCGAAAGGCCCTTCCTCGTCCAGGAAACAAACTCAAGACCTTCAGGCTGTGCCTATGACTCACCCACAGCTATCTCATAAATGTATTCATGTTTAGAGGCTGAGCTGACAAAAAAGTATGACAGTTTCTGTGATTGGATACAATTTAGTATATAGGCTCATACTTTGTATATAATCTTCCAGCTCTGGACACGAAAGGTAAAGTGCTAAGGGTGGTGCTGTCTGTTGGGAAAATCTGCCTGTTGCTGGGATTTCTCTACATGTTCATCTGCTCACTGGACATCCTCAGCTCTGCCTTCCAGCTTGTTGGAGGTCAGTAAGATTTAAAGAGATAGTAAGCCTATAACCAAGAACTTCAAGTATAATACTAAAATGAGTGTTATGTACAGGAAAAGCAGCAGGAGACATTTTGCAAGACAACAGTGTGCTGGCAAACCCATTGGCAGGACTGGTGATTGGTGTTTTGGTGACCCTTCTTGTCCAAAGTTCATCCACCTCCTCCTCCATAGTTGTCAGTATGGTTTCCTCAGGATGTGAGTCTGAGTGCACATGAACACGTTTAAATATTCAATTTGCTAATATAAGGTTGCAAAATAGGGACTCATTGCAACAGTAGATGGTGATCCCATGTTAGGGTGTAAAAGGGCAACAGTAGTTTGTTGGTAGTGTTTGCGTACACTGATGTGTGCGAATGGGTGAATGATTCCTCGATGTAAAGTGCTCTGAGTGCCTTGAAGGTGGAAAAGCGCTGTATAAAAAGGTGACCATGACCATTTAAAAGTCTAGGTACTGTTGATAGTAAGAGTAAGTAGTAAGAGTTGTGTAAAATATCCAATCAAAATTTCTGAGACACTAATGCTTGTACTTTGCAGTGCTCACAGTCCAGCTGGCTGTTCCTATTATTATGGGGACCAACATTGGCACTTCCGTCACCAACACACTTGTGGCTATGACTCAGGCTGGGGAGCGCAGTACATTTCGTAGGTAATTAAATTACACATAGATTTCATTATCTTTATTTACTGAATAAAATGCTATAACATACATGTAATTCTATCAAATCTGCAGAGCTTTTGCTGGGGCCACAGTCCATGACTTCTTCAACTGGCTGTCTGTGCTCGTGTTGCTGCCATTGGAGGTGGCCACTGGGTACTTGTACATAGTCACAAAACTGATCATAGACTCCTTTAATATTCAGAGTGGAGAGGCACCGGACCTGCTAAATGTCATCACAGATGTGCTCACAGAATCCATTATTCAGGTACCATATTTAAAATAGTAGCTACTGTGTCATTTATAGTATACTAATTAATTTTTGTGTGGCTATGCTCAAAAAATTAGCTAGATGAGACAGTGATCAGTGAAATTGCCACCGGAGACCCAGAAGCCAGAAACAAGAGCCTCATCTTGAGATGGTGCAAAACCTTTACCAACACGGTAAGATGAACCTCTCTTTGAGGCAACATAAATATTATGTTTTGAGTTTGTTTAAGCATGTTTTTGGTGTTTGTGTTTTAGACTCTAATGAATGCAACAGTTCCTGGTCCTGAAAATTGCACTTCTCCGACTCTCTGTTGGTTTGACGGAAATCAGACAATAACATTGAAGAATGTATCTGTCACCTACAACTTGGAAAAATGTGAGTATGTAAGCACATGTCAGGCAAAATGTTGCACGCATTACATTACAATAACAGTTTATACGGTGTATTCCTTTCAATAAGTATAAAATCACCAAAAATATTAATATATTTGAATTTGAATAATTGTAGTAGCCTGAGAGTTGAAGAAAAGAGGCATAATGCTGGTATTCAGATTCCAGAGACATGAGGCCCTCAATACATTGTGATAGTGTCCATTCCAGTCTAGTGCCATTCAGTCAAGCTATGCGGCCGTTGTAGGGAGTATTATACCTCTGATGATGCAGGCTAAGATATCAAGGACTGATCTGACAGTGAGTGCCCCAGATACACCACTGAAATGGATTATAATATTTACATTGAAAATTACATTGAAATGAATATTCACTTGCCACCTAATATAGCCCCACCTACACACTAAGAGATGCTATGGAGAACAATAATGTGTTTATCTCTGTGCCTGTTAAAAAAAAATTAGATTCAAGGACTTATTGTCATTTTGGATCTCAAGGTAAACATCTGTTTGTGAATGTGGCCCTGTCTGACCTGGCTGTGGGTCTGATCCTGCTCGCTCTGTCTCTCCTGGTGCTCTGCTCATGTCTGATCCTCATTGTCAAACTGCTCAACTCAATGCTCAAAGGGCAGGTGGCAGGCGTCATAAAGAAGATCCTAAACACTGGTGAGAGATGCTTTTCTATTGTCTTGGACCAGTCATCTTTTTTTCTAATAATGTTCCTGACTGTGTATTCAGATTTTCCATTTCCCTTTGGCTGGGTTGTGGGGTACATCGCCATTTTGGTCGGAGCTGGAATGACCTTTGTGGTGCAGAGCAGTTCAGTGTTTACATCTGCAATTACTCCACTTGTTGGTGAGGTCAATCAACTATTCATCAATCATTATTATATGGTTATAAAATTAGGAATGCACAATACCAATACTGATATCAAATGTTAGTGCAAATATTGAAAAAATAGCTGGATTAGATCCTCACTGGGCTTTTAATAGGACGTTATAAAACAATTTATACGGTGATTTTGGCCTAGAACGTCTCATAATGTTTGACCAATTAGTCATGCAAAATGGTTCTGCTGCTTTTGAAGGATAAATAACAGTTACATAAAACTTGGATTGGAAAAATGTGATCTCTTGTGTGAAAAGTTAACTGTGATTTAAGGAAATATACTCAACAAAAATATAAACGCAACACTTTTGTTTTTGCTCCCATTTTTCCTGATATGGACCCAAAGATCCAAAATTCACTCCAGATACACAACACTACCATTTCTCTCAAACATTGTTCACAAATCTGTCCAAATGTGTGACAGCGAGCACCTCTGCCCCGGCAAGACAATCCACCCCACCTCACAGGTGCGCCACATCAAGATGCCGATCCGACATCATGACCAGTGCACAGGTGCACCCCAGACTGCCCACAATAAAAGGCCACCCAGAAATGTGCATTTTTTTTTTTTGCTTTATTGGGGGTCTGGGGACTCAGAACCAGTCAGTATCTGGTGTGACCACCATTTGCCTCATGCAGTGCAACACATCTTCTTCACATAGAGTTTATCAGATTGTCAATTGTGGCCTGTGGAATGTTGGTCCACTCCTCTTCAATGGCTGTGCAAAGTTGCTGGATATTAGTGGGAGCTGGTACACGCTGTCGTATACGCCGGTCAAGCACATCCCAAACATGCTCAATGGGTGACATGTCCGGTGAGTATGCTGGCCATGCAAGAACTGGGACATTTTCAGCTTCCAAGAATTGTGTACAGATCCTTGCAACATGGGGCCGTGCATTATCTTGCTGAAACATGAGGTGATGTTCATGGATGTATGGCACAACAATGGGCCTCAGGATCTCATCACGGTATCTCTGTGCATTCAAAATACCATCAATAAAATGCACCTGTGTTCTTCGTCCATAACAGCCTTTGAAGAGGAGTGGACCAACATTCCACAGGCCACAACTGACAATCTGATAAACTCTATGCGAAGAAGATGTGTTGCACTGCATGAGGCAAATGGTGGTCACACCAGATACTGACTGGTTCTGAGTCCCCAGACCCCCAATAAAGCAAAAAAATGCACATTTCGGGGTGGCCTTTTATTGTGGGCAGTCTGGGGCGCACCTGTGCACTGGTCATGATGTCGGATCGGCATCTTGATGTGGCGCACCTGTGAGATGGGGTGGATTGTCTCGGCGGGGCAGAGGTGCTCTCTGTCACACATTTGGACAGATTTGTGAACAATGTTTGAGAGAAATGGTAGTGTTGTGTATCTGGAGTGAATTTTGGATCTTTGTGTCCATCTCAGGAAAAATGGGAGCAAAAACAAAAGTGTTGCGTTTATATTTTTGTTGAGTGTAAATGTAATTTTCTGTCCCTACACTAAAATCGGTTGATATCAGTTATCAGCAGAAGTCAGAGTATCGATATCAGTATTGTTCCTTAAAAAGAGGGATCAGTGCATTCCGAGTTAAAATGATATAGAAGTCTTTGTTTTGGGCAACTGAGAACATACAGGTCCTGACGAACTTTGTATGAATAGGTATTGGTGTGATCAGTATAGAAAGGGCCTATCCACTGTCACTTGGATCAAATATAGGCACCACCACGACGGCTATCCTGGCTGCAATGGCTAGTCCAGGAGATACACTGGCCAATGCGTTACAGGTCAGTCAAACTACTGCACGTCTTGTGTAGTTGGAAAATACAAACTAAAATGTTTTATTTTTTCTAGATTGCACTTGTGCATTTCTTGTTCAACATTTCTGGCATTGTCCTGTGGTACCCAATACCCTTCACCAGAATTCCCATCCGCCTTGCCAAGAGCCTGGGTAACATTACAGCCAAGCACCGCTGGTTTGCTGCAGTCTACATCATCTGCTGCTTCTTCCTTCTGCCCTTGTTCGTCTTTGGGCTTTCTGTGGCGGGTTGGAAGGTCCTTGTAGGAGTGGGTGCACCACTGCTCGGTCTCCTGATCATCATTATTATAATTAATGTGCTGCAAAAGCGCAAACCCAGCTGTCTTCCAACAACCCTGAGGAGCTGGGACTTTCTGCCCTTGTGGGCCCACTCTCTTGCACCCTGGGACAAAGTGGTGGATCTGTTTGTCACCAAGTGCTGCTGCTGCTGTAAATGCTGTCAGCTGCCCGCGGATGAGGAGACACAAGAAGAGAAGGAGACAAGTCACAAAGAAGCATACGACAACCCTGCCATGGAGACTGAGAGAGAGGTGGAAAAGGAAATTGACAGTCAAAGAGATAAAATAGAGCTGAAGATTCTCAATATGACCAAGCTTTGACATTTCAGCCACACATCTCATACTCAGACTGTGTACCTTTGGCTATAGTACTTTGTTTTAATCAGTTTGCCATGTGTCTCAATCTCAGAAACACAGTTGATGATCAGATCTGTGATCGTCTCAACGTGTTGTATAATATGTGATATTTTCCTGGTTGAAAGAGACATAGAGGTCTTAGGGTCATGTGACTTTTTTAAGCAAACGTTTTGTTTATATGTGTGCATGACACAAAGAAATCATTAACATCGTTTTAGGGTGTAAAAATTATTCTTTAATTAAGATAAATAATTGTATTCAGAGAATATATTGTTTTAAAAAAATGTACACACAGAATATATTAATAATTAGAATTACACTAATTATTTATGTTAACAAACTGATATATTAATAACACCTTTTTTTATCTTGTGGCTTTTAAGTCTGTGGAGCTTCATCATTTCTAATGTGATGACTAAAGCGAAAACAAGTTAATTTATTGGCCAGTTATCAGCGTTATCTTAAGTACATAATAATACTCAGAAAAACTGGAAACATTGGGGTCACAGTTCACTGTCAAAGTAGTAAAATTCTTCATGTCATGACCATCACTGCAGTTCCTATTAGTATTAATGAGAGAAGGGGCAGTTGTGGAGTATTCTGTGAAAGGAGCCATGAGCTGTCCAATGTCACATGGCAGCCAGCTCGTGTATGGATTATCTTTGTGTCAATAGTAACCGCAACAACTGTGACAGTTCAGGACACCCAGCCACACTGTGGGTCAGCAGAGAGAGAGAGGGTGAAGCTGCTGCTGTACAGATAGTCCTGTTAATGATGAAGCCACATCTAACACAAGGCACCGCCACTCTACACGTAAGCAGAAAGATCTGTGCAGTCAGGAGGGGGGGTGGGGTGGGTCACCTATAGTAGACCCAACGAAGAGGCGGAAAAGTGGTGTCAGATGAAATCAAGGACCCAAAATATGTGCCAAAATTAGGCCCATACAACTCCATTGTTTACCATTGTTTACATAAATATATAAAACTCAAAGACATCATGTCTCTGGACTGTCCTATATGACGATGTCTGTAATGTAACACAATCAATTAATATGCAATCATTGAATAAACCCACAATTAATAACACAAGGCAGTCTATTCAGACAGGGTTTACCTGTCACAGCAATAGCCTGGTTGTGTTGATAAAGACATTCTTACTATGTTCTTTCACTTTCACTGATACCTCATTATTCAACCTCTCAAGCCCCATTCTTATTAAATACAACACAACCACAAATAAGACAACTATATCTAATGATAGGTTTCTTCCTATTATGTATTTGGTGGATAGTTTGTTTAAATCTAAACATTACATACTTGTATAAGCTAAACTGGAGTTTGAGCTAGCGTTGTTTAGTACTGCCATCTATTGAGCTTATATAGTAACAGCCCCTGGTGCAGGGGAGGACATGTTCAGAGTGGAGATATGAGAAGACATTTTTTTAATAAAGAAATAATTTATTATTTTCCAAACATATCAAACACAAAATACACATAATGCTATTTCTTTGGTGAGAAAATTTGCTCCTAAAAATATCTAAATCTTCTATTTGTAAAGATAAAAGCACCACAATAAGCACCATATAAAAATACATCAGTAATACATTCTCTTACATTATAATTGCACTTGTAGCACCATTAGTTTTTGTTGAAGCTTAGTAATAATCTAAACTCAAGTGGGCTTTAAAAGTTATTCACAGGCTTGTGAGTCCATGTGCCTCTTACATTTTACATACAAGGCCTTTGGATATAACACTTCTGGTGATCTGAGCAAGAATCTAAATGTACAATAGGTTTGTTTTCTGCATCCAGGGAGGCCACGGCACTAGTTTAAAATGATGTGTTGATTAAGGAGGTGGTCTTCTTAGAAAGGGACGGGTCCATAATAGGCAGTGTAAGCAGCCACTATTCCAGCAGTGTCAGCCATGTCGTCACAGGCTTCATTTAGCTCACACACCTCTCGCAGGCTGCCACACACAAAACACAGTCAGGAATCTGAATCTTTGACTATAACCACTCCCACACAACTATATAAACCTATATGTACCTCTCCAGCTGGAGTGGACTGAGCTCTCCGGGCGCTCTCCTTGTCCTGAGCAGTACAGCAGCCAGGTCCCTCTTCATTACCACATGAGGTGCTACAGAAGATATAAACAAAAAGTTAAATTCAGAATTTGATCATGTCAGAGAAGGGCAAGAGTATTCCTGTATTTGTTATAATAATCTAACGCTAACAAAAACAATAATTTGAAATCAGCAATCACTTTACTATTGCACAACTTTGCATTCCTCAAACTTTGTTAAGGTGTGTTCACTATTACACTTATAATATACCAAATGGAACTTGGACTAAACCTGTACTAGACCAGGACTAAACAAGGACTACAAAAGAACCAAAGCAAGTCTACATTAGGACAAAATAGGACCCAAATGCACTATTAAACACTATAGGATCCCATGGAAAATTGACATCATATGAGACCCAATAATTGATTGTACCTTCAGTGTTGGATGCCGAGGAAGAGTCAGAGGCAGATGAAGCAGATTCTGAAGATTCAGAAGATTCAGAAGATTCAGATGATTCTGAGGACTGGGACTCAGAGGACTGAGACTCTGAGGACTGGGACTCTGAGGACTCTGAGGACTGTGCAGACTCTGTGGATTCAGAGGAAGAGGAGGCTGAAGATGCAGAAGAGTCAGAACCTGAGTCTGACGCAGAGTCTGATGCAGAGGCAGACTCAGAGGAGGAGGCCGAGGATGAGGCAGAGGAGGAGGCAGAGTCAGCAGGAGCTACCTCAGCTGCAGGGTCCGCTGCAGGGTCCGCTGCTGGGTCCACTATAACCTCAGGTTCAATAGCTACAGGATACAACACAGGACATTGGCATAAATGCAGTCTGGGAAATAGTCAATACTTGTGCAGGAGAGTGGACTCACCTCCCATGGACCAGCAGACAGAGAGGAGAGCGCAGGTGAGCAGTAGAGTCACAGTCCTCATGATGTTTCTGGAGATGCTTCTTTGTGGAGTCAAGGCTCTTCTTTGGTTTCTTTCGCTCTAGAGCTGCTTTTGTGTCAGTGCATGGACTGAAGATCAATATATACATGTGTCCATGTCCGAAGAAAGGCCAAACCCACGCAGGGAGCTCTGCTTCTGATTGGACAGAGAATCGGATAACAACATTTCCACTTTTACTTGTCGTGAAGTGTCTATAAACACCCACACAAGCCTTGGCATTGAATCCAGAAACTCATTCACCCACAAAGAATGTGGCGGAAGGCATTCCTCGAATTCATCTGCCAACTGTATGCGTGTATGTGTATATGTTTGTGTATATGTGTGTGTGTGTGTGTGTGTGTGTGTGTGTGTGCACGTGTGTGTGTGTGCATACTGTATGTAGACTTTATGTAAACCAAAAAATGGTAAAGACACTCAAGGACATCCAGGGCTGAGTCACTGCAAAGGCAGACACACAAGTATGCACTGATGCATGAACATACAGGGACGTAATAATACAGGAGCTCGTCATACTCATGGGTCAGTGAGGGAGAAATTACTGTCTTTTGTTTTCCTATTGTCTGGAATTCTGGAATTTTCTGTCTTTCCCCTTTCTCATACAGATCTGACACTTTGAGAAGGTATGCTTTTTCTCCACTTCAGTCCATTTGAATCTACCATTTTATCTTAAAACAAAAATGGAAAACTAGACTGTCCAGAATGTGCAATGCTGAGGTTTTTTTCAACCTATAGAGTGTGATTGTTTTTCAATCAGGGAGCTTGGTTTCTTATTTTACACGGAGGAGACCCAACAGCATCCCTGCTGTTGTGTTGCCCCAGATGTGATCTCCCACCCCCACAAACCCCAAACTACAGTCTGTGTGCGCCACAAGCTACTAATCGAGTGACACGGAGCAGCAGTGAACCTCATTATGCGACAGGGCTTAATTAGAGTCCTGCAGTGTCCCACTAGAACCACAGTCACTATTTACAGAGTGCAGATCGGAGTCCAGCTCCTGCCCCGAGCCCAGCGCAGGCACGACTAACCAGCGGCATGGCCTGGTGCACAGCAGAGTTTTTAGTAAATGGGCTGCTAAAATAAGAGGGCCTCATGTATTGGACATAGTGAATTCATGTGGCTTTAAGATGCTGCAGTGTGTTTGTGCACAGCACTAGCTGTGGGCTGCACTCACAGTGGCATGTGCAGTTGATGACTTGGACTTGAACCATGTCTAAATCCTAAACAGTGTTTAGATAACCAAACATTTATGAACACACATTACTTGAAGCATATAAATACCCTGTGCAGAGAGAAGGGAGGGCGTCTATCCAGTGACCTTGTTGTCCCTGCTCCGGCCAGTGTTATTCCTGGTCTCACAAATTTGCTTTGGATGAGGGGCATGTAATTTCAATGTCTGGTCTAGTGTCCATTCTTGAGGATATATTTCACTGGGGAGAGGGTTCAATCACATCCAAACAGACAGGAAACACAGCTGCATAGAGGTTCTTATTTTGTGTTGTGGCATGTTGCATTGGAAAGAACTGAGCCACATTAAGTGGACTACAAAAAAACAAACAAATGTATTTATATTTATTTAACAGTCGCCAGCATGTCGTAAAGATATTTCTTTTTCCCTAAGTGTAAAACATCTATAATTAGGTTTGGAAGTGTTATTAAAGTGACTAACATGTAAAACTGAAACCATTGTTTCATTATAGATCATAATGAGTCTTAGCACATGGGGTAAATATGGCTCTGACATATTTGACCTAAAAACCTGAATATATGTCATCATGTGTAGTGGGTGTTTTCTGAAATTAACTTTTTACAGCAATCAACCATTAGTGATATTATAGACTGCTGGCCCTTTGATTTCCAGTTGCTTCTAACTCAGCCCACCACATCATAATAAATGGCTCATTACAAAAAAGATTACAAATTACAGGTGTTTATTAGGTAGTCAAAACAAATGTATATAAAAATATGACCTCATATTAAAGCTACCATCAGCAAGATGGCGGATGTGAAACCTGTATCCCCCTTCCCCTCACCTGTCTGTTCTTTATGGTCACCTGTGTTCTCTGGTCTTCTTCTGACCAAAACAGTGCCATAGATAACATCTACTGGTCATACATGAGAATACAACAGATGTGGGGCAGTAAATTTAATTACAGATGGCAGCTTTAAAGACCAACGTTTCGGCCCAAATGATACACTGTAGTGTCTAGAGCATCTGAGAGGAGTGGGCAAAATGGGATACAACATCTCCATCTTGTAGTGAGGCAAACCATCCTTGCCCCACTTTCAGCTGCCCAGTTCCTCTATTGTAAGCTACTTAAGGCATAAACCTTTTTACAACTAAACCAGACCAGGTTGGCAGTCTAGACAAACTTTATTCAGAGAAATGTTTTCAAAGATTTATAAGCAGAAGTCCAAAGCCACTGCTCATTTTAAGCCCACAGGCTATGATGGCTCTCAGGGATTTACTGTGTTTGGAGTAAACAGATGTGTCTCTTGTTTTTAGTGCAAGATCATGAAGAAATTTACAACAACTTTACAACAAGTGCCAAAGCTTATTTCTGACTATTTCCCAAGTAGCAATTAACCCAGCCTGTACAAGAGTAGAATACAAGTGACAAACGGGGAAAGTGGGAGCATGTAAAAATGAGCAGCTGGGTTTTGACCGGATGCATGGACAAATCTGACACAAATACATGCAGACCTATAAACTCGGTGTGGTCGTGAAGGCATGCTGTTACCACACACTGCACAAAACATCCACTGCCTGTCTACTGGTGACAGCTCTCATCACTGTGAGCTATAGCCATAGATTTGACTTGTGTTGGATTTTAAGACATTTAAGCCTGTAAGGAAAGTTCTAATCACACTTAAAGGGCTAGTTCAGGTTTTTTGATGTGAATCTGTTTGGCATCCCCTTCAGCAGTGTCGTGCATTAACACTGACTTATCCCTGACAGTGTCATGTGAGCCGAGTTTCTGCCTGGTTCTGCAGCTGACGAAAGTAAGTCTGGCAAGTTAGCCAGGACAGTTAATAAAGCTTGTTTTTCTTCTCAAAACAATATTTGTCCAAAAAGTGATATATTTGCATCACAAAACAGTTGCCCACGAAAAAGTCAGAAGTCATAATCGTGCTATTTTCTCTCGATTCCTATCACTGCTATTATTGTTATTAGCCTGTTCACTTGTAAGTGGCGATGTTTACAAGTGAAGAGGCTAATAATAATAATAGGCGCGTGTTAATGCACGACACTGCTGAAGGGGATGCCACACAGATTCACGTCAAAAAACCCAAATTATCCCTTTAATTATGATGTCATCCAGTCTATAGGAAGAGTTGTATCTATTTGGTTAGCTATACTAGGGTCCAGTTATTCTGTTTTTTGGTTTTGTAAGGAAGACCTTTTGTGCTTGTGTCTGCTATAAAGGAGCTATAATCTGACACCCTTGAATCATTATGTTATAATTTGCTCATTTTAAATCGCAATATATAGTATATGAAGAGTTAATATATAGTATATGAAGAGTTAATATATAGTATATGAAGAGTTATATTGATTTGGACTTAATAAAAGAATCAAGTCAGCTGACCTCCACGTTAGAAAAATGGGGTGTCCACTGGGAGCAAATGTCGCCAGGAACGTCATCACAACAAAGAGCTGGCATCTCTGATAGTATAGTTGCAGAGTACTATTTTTATTTATTTCATTTTTTTTCCCATTTGTACTGTGAAGGAAAAAAAAAATCTTGCTTACTTGCAAAATGTAATATTTATTGTGTCCTAATATCCATCCATCCATCCATCCATCTATCTTCTTCTGCTTTTCCATTTCTGGGTCACGGGGGCAGCAGATCTGCTGCCAAGAACACAATGCACCAGCCCCCATGAATCCTCCTGCGGGTGGTGGGTCCATGGGAGGACAGCTCACGTCACAACAGGCCTCAATGCACTTCTTTCATGTGTGGGATTTTTTTTTTTTTTTCTCATATGTTCTGGGGCTGCTCCCTCTCCTCCAGCGCACCCGTTTTCAGAAATTGATGTGCAAAGTTTTCATTCTTTTATTCCATTTGCACTGTAAAATGACTATGTGACACTGCTGGATGAGGAGAAACAACTATAATATGGTTAAAAGCTCTGAAAAGTTGATTTTGCCTAATTGGTCTTCTTTAAATGTTAAAGTATTTGAGTATTTGTCCTTTGGCCTGAGACTTATGTAACTCACTGTGATGTGGAGATCGTTTGGGCTCCTGCCACAGACAAAACAGTGGTGTGTTTCCATCTGCTCTAGCCCGTGCGCCTACTGTGCTCCGGATGTGCTGGCCGGCTGCATGACACCACTAATTACACTGATGCTCGTCTGGGCCCTCGCATTCTCTTGTTTCATCCACATAATAGTTGCAGGTTAAAACCGGATTTTTAGACTATTGTCCATTGGTATTGTTTGGTTATAATACTATACATATTATAACTGCACGTAACTTAACTGGTCATCAGCTTCTCTATGGAGATGTTGCCTGGAATGTTCCACAGTATGGCATTACACTTATTCATCTCCATGGACACTCCATTAGAAAACGTATACAGTTACACACTGTAACCTTTCTGATACCCAGTCCGACACCTGGTTGTGTCCATGGATATATACTGGGGAGATGGCTTTTCCCTGAAATGTACCACAGTATGGCATTAAACTTGCCTATAATTAATTATATTATTTAAAATAAAATGCCTTAATAATAATAATAATTCATAGCATTTATATATCGCCTTTCATGACACCCAAAGCACTTTAAAGTCATTGTTCATTCACTCCACACTTGGTGGTGGTAAGTTACTTTTTGTAGCCACAGCTGCCCTGGGGCAGACTGACGGAAGCGAGGCTGCCAATCTGCGCCATCGGCCCCTCCGACCACCACCAACACTCACGCACACTCCACTTTCATACAAGGCAATGTGGGTGAAGTGTCTTGTCTAATGACAAAACAACAGTTTTTGCAACTGGCGCCCCCTTGTGGCACCTGGAATTCCCACTTGTCTCCCATCCAAGTACTAACCAGGTAGCCTGGGAATTCCCAGGCCGCTTCCGTTCGTTTCGAACTGGAAGGTGGCCTGGAAACTCGTCCAAGCGAGAGTCCCAGATTTAGGGCCCCAATCAGAGAGCGGGGGAGGTGTGGCAAGACGGTGACGCGTACTACATGACAAACGGAAGCTTGTAGTTTGAACTGACAACTGACATGATTGGCTATGGACTTACGTATACGCTCAATGATAGACATTCATAACGCCCAATAAACGGCCGTTGGCAATCGCTAACCACACCTCCGCTACGGGATTTTTCGAAGCGAGTTTCCAGACCCATATCTCACTTGTGATATGGTCAGGTGTTAACCAGACTACTAACCAGGCCCTGTCTTGTTTAGCTTCTGAGATCTGATGAGATCAGGCTTTGACAAGCAGGTATGGCCACGAAAATATGTACTGTTAGCAGACCTGCCTCTTCACAAATAGGGCCTAAAAACTGGCATGGTGCTTATCTCCATGGAAATATATAATAATAACAATAATAACAATATAATATTTGTCCAATAACGATCTTTTGAAATTGAAATATCGTGAACAAATTGCACCGAGAGGTTTCTTCATTGACTGATTGCTATGGTAAAATACAGCACATTGTCCATACAGTTGATTGTTATTAATTTATTAATTTACATACTGTTGAGTGTTACAGTTCAGTCTTTGCTTTTGTCTCTCCAGCCTGCGCTACATCCTGAAACAAAAGAGGAACAAAGAGGAACATTAGACACTCCTGTTCTGTCTAACCTCTTTAAAGGTGCACAACATTTTTGATACTTGTCCGTGGCAATATTACTGTTTTGCCTTGATATTATTATTATTATTATTATTATTATTATTGTTATTATTATTAATAATAATAATAATAATAATAATAATAATAATAATAATAATAATAATAATGAGATTTAAATACTGCTTTTCTAGACACTCTTAAAGCAACAACATCTCCATGGTGACAGACACTCCACCTGTAAAGTTACACAGTGCACCTTTAAATGGGACTATGGTATTTCCTGTATTCTTGGGGCGAATCCTGTGAGAAAGTGTGCAGTGTCCTGACCTGGTGCTCATATCTGTCAATCTGATCTGTGCCAGAGTGTGTCAGTTTCTCAGTGGTTGCTGTGTTGTGGTGGGGACAGTAACATTAGTGGCCGGTCCAACAAACTGTGCCAGGTCTCTGCAGCTTGTAGCCGCTGACCTGTGGTGAGCTCAGCGGACCGCAGACTGGCTCAGACTCGTGTGAGCGGGCGGCAGATCGCATTGGCTGCTATGGGCAACAGCACATGTTACGCACAAGTGCCTCTGTGAACGTGAATCCAATGGATCCAATCCAGTGGACAAATTGCAGCGAGAGGTTTCTTCATTGACTGAATGTTATGGTAAAACACAGAACATTGTCCATAAAGTTAATTGTTATTTATTTATTAATTTACATACTTTTGAGTGTTACAGTTCAGTCTTTGCTTTTGTCTCTCCAGCCTGCGCTACATCCTGAAACGCTGTTCTGTCTAACCTCTTTAAAGGTGCACTTTGTAACTTTTTGGATGGAGGGTCTGCCACCTACTTGTCCGTGGAGATATTACTGTTTTGCCTTGATTGTTCCACAGTATGGACATACGTTTGATAATAATAATGGAGACAGATTAATGGTTAGATTTATGGAGAAGCAAGACTGCACATGATAAGACACTCTCCGTCTCCCGAACTGGCTCCCCTCGGTTGGACTTCTGATCCCGTGCCCACATCCCCCGATATGTCTTCTGAGAGCTTTGCGAATGTTATTGTGGTGGTAAAATATGTATTATTATGTACCTCAAGTATGTGTTATTATGTACCTTGAAATAATAAAAGATAAAAAAAAGACACCTGTAATACATGTAAGCAAATGCAAGGGATATTTGATGCCCTACTGTGGAACATTCCAGGCAAAGAAACAACATCTCCAGCAAGTAGCAGGCCCTCCACCTTAGAAGTTACACAGTGCACCTTTAGACTTTACAATTGTGTCACATTAACATATGTTTTCTGATTGTCCAAGCAAAAAAAAAAGGCTGTTTTACTTTAATGAAATATATCCACAGAAATGTTAACATCTGACCAACCAACTATAGACACACACTCATCAGTTCAGTTTACATTTGAACAGCATCAGGAGCATTAATCATTCAGTCATTTCCATATGCTTAACAAGTTTTGAAAGTTCAGCTTGTAATGCCACCTATTGGCTTTTGATTTTTTGAGTTTTGTTGAGACATTGCGTTGGCATGCTCCAGTGCCTGTCTGTCTGTCAGCCTTTAGCTCTCAGCTGGAGTGCTGTGTGTAGTGACAGGCCAAATTATCATGAGGTTTTCTGACTTTTGTGTGGCACAGTGACTTCACAGTGACAACAAGAGGCACTCAGACCTTCACTGCACTACAAGACCCCCCCAACTCATACCATTAGAGACACAAAGAGGGTTATATTGTGTCTTCTTCATGCAGGATTATCAGTATATTTATTAGAAATAGATTGATATTTCCCTTTTAGCGTATAGATTATCAGCCAAAAATCTCCAGCAGAGGCTGATATTTTGTTTGGGTAAAGCTTTGTCTGAATACTTTACTCCAAAGAGGGTACTGCAAAAATGTGTCTACACTGCTCCCTACACTGTCTGTAGCAAAAGAAGGACTATGGCTGAGTTTATACTAAATTTAAATTTCATAATTTTGGAAAAATTGGAAAAACCTAAATTTGCTCTAAATATTGTCCCAAATATATGGAAGTCATCAGGTCCTCTGGATTATAAACAATCAGTATCGGCCAAGAAAAAATGCATATTGGCTGATCTCTATTATGATGATGATGATGATGATGATTATTATTATTATTATTATTATCAGGAAGCACTCTGACCCCTATTGTGCTACAAGACCCCAGCTCGAACCATTATGGAGACACTAGTAGGGTTATATAGTGTCTTCTTTATGCAGTATTTTCAGTATATTTCATATATATTTACATATATGTGTTTACCTTTAGCTCTCCTCGTAGGAAGGACTGGCAGAAGTCACGCACTCTCTCCACTGTGATGTCTCCCTCTGGAAGCAGCCATTTCATGTCTGAGTTACCATCATAGATGCCAACTCGCGGGAGGTCTTTGGACTTGAGACCAAAGTAGCCAAGTGAGCGGGAGTTGGACTTTAGCGCTCCATTGATCAGAACAAACAAGAACTGGAAAAACAGTGTGATGGTTAGGACAGCGGCTATAGCTGCTCGGATTGTCCTGTTATGTCTGGTGCTTTGTTGCATAATAGCCCTAACCTTGCCTGTGAACTCAGGGGCCAAAACGGCTAGTTTCTCCTTCAGCTCATAGAAGTCTTTACTGCTTCTGTTGGCAAAAATGACCAGGTGTGTTTTTACCTCAGATTCGAACAGACCCACTGCTGTCTGAAAACAAAAACAAAAAAAGTGTGGCACAATATAGATCCATGTGTTGTCCGAAAATAATAATGCCACTTGATGGAGTGAGGACCTACCACTTGGTTGTACTCTGTGACGTAGCGGATTTCGTTGATAATAATAAAGTTCACAAGTCCATCTGTGTCAAGCTTTTTGGCCTCAGCAACAACTAGGTTTTCTTGGCGGTTATCTGCCTGAAGAAAAATAAAAGGGTCACCACAACATTCACATAGCCAGATGATTTGAAACTAGGCACAAAAGTAGAAAACCAATATTGCTGAGTTTCAGATGACATCACAACATTCTACAGGCCAATATTATTTAATACAGATGGGGGGCAGCTATAATTAATATTCTTCAACTGCAGATTTTCTTTACAATACTGTGAGTTCTTGGGTCACTAATAGAAATGATCAGGTTGCTGGTGTTGTGTTTTGTTTTGTTTCATTCACACATGTTTAACACACAAACCCTGCATGTTTAGGCTGAATTGTTCTCTCAAACAGAAAACACTCCACATTCCACTTTGTGATGCCATGTGATAATACAGGAAGTGCTCCACTGTGTTTTTAAACTCCATACACCTTTACTAGTATCATTTGAATCATTTTGTCCATGGAATTTTTTCCAATCTCTACTGAACTAAAGGTAAAAGGTAGTTGTTAACTTGAAAACTATCACTTCATCAAATCACAAGGTGAAACAAAGCATTTTTAGTTTTGGAGATGTAAACATCATAATAATAAAAAGGTTATTCAAACTCCAGGTATGGTTTTGAGGAGGTAACAACATTCT
The DNA here is from genome assembly GCA_036785185.1 of Paratrypauchen microcephalus. Lineage (NCBI taxonomy): Eukaryota > Metazoa > Chordata > Actinopteri > Gobiiformes > Gobiidae > Paratrypauchen > Paratrypauchen microcephalus. Next base: position 10,700,673 of record JAVJIX010000009.1, on the reverse strand, counting down.
AACATGGCTCAAAGCTCACAAGAGTCAGTTTGGCATAATATAGGACCTTTATTATTTGTTTACTTTTAAAAATCCATTGTTTCTTCTTTAATTGGACTATTGACATCTGAATAACACTCATTTTCCATTTCACACTTAAGACAAGTACAATCACCATCAGCCCTTCAACCACCCCCAGTCACTCACTCACACACATGTACTTTCACATGATGAGCGGTGGGTTCACCAACTAATTGTCTCCATGGAGCTGTCACTGCTTTTCCTTCAGCGTTCCCCAGTATACCAGACAACATATACATATGTCTTACATGAAGTAAATTACAGGTACGTGAAAAGTCCCTCAGTCGTCCAGGTAGAATCCATGATAACAGGAGAAGTTCAATTTGTCAACTGGACAAAGTTTAAATTACAGGTATTTCATTGCTCAACAATACCTGCCTCTCAAAACAATACCTCTCCACAGATCTGACCTGTTCCTTGACCTTGTGGAGTTGCTTGCTTGTTTCTTTGAAATAGATATGTTGCTGTAGAAAATTGCAGGCAAAGCAAAGACATCTCCATGGAAACAACCAGTGAATGGAAAAGTTACACTTTTAACAGCTTACATCAAAAATAGTAGAACCAGCTCACATCATTAATATTGTTTCCTAAATTTAACAATCCACTGTCCTTGGGCGAGAGTGCATGGATTACCTTTCTGAAGAGAGTGATGGTATCTGTGGAGATGCTGTAGTCAGCCCAAACCTCTTTCGTACTGCAAATGGCTACAGGCACTGAGTCAACTTTCTTTGCAGCAGCGAGCAGTTCCTTATATCCTCGACTGTCTTCTCCCTAAGAGACATTCAAGACAAAAACACATTTTTATCATTTAAATGGCCCACATTATGTTATTTTCTGATTTATCTTATAATGTTTTTTCGACATCAAAAAAAAAAAAAAAAAAATCACACGTTTAACTTATGTTAAACATGTGTGATTGTGTGCGCCATAGGGGGCGCTTGGGCGCTGCCCTTCCCAAAGAGGAGAGGAAAAATATAAAATGTATAATATTAATATTAAAAATATGTTTGTTTGTTTTTTAAATCAATGTCAGTTTTAATCACTCTACATGTAATCTGAATTATTCAAACAACATTTCCGCCAAATGACTCTTATTCAGCAGCAGGGCTCTCAAGTTTTGAGCGGGGTCGTGCGTGAGACTGCGTAATTTCCGATGGGGGGGGTGAACAATTTTTCACGAGGAGCGGCTGAAAACGCGTGGTGCCTGCATTATCTAACTGATTTTCTGGGCACAGAAGCGCTGTGCGTGAGAAATACCATGTGTGGCGTGTGAGCGTGTCGAATTGCGTGTGTCACACTCTCAATGCGTGAGACTTGAATTTACACTAACATAGTCGTATGGGGCTTGCGTCCAAAGTGCCCTCGAAGTGTAGCGAAATAGCCAATCGTGTGTGGTTGCTAGGGGAAAATTTAAAAAATATGTTTCCTATCAGCCTATCAGCATTGCCGAATAAAATAGTTTTGGGGCGTCCATGTGCGTTGCCCCTGCTACAGAAAGTTTGGATCGCTATTCGCCCTGTGCCAGACTGATTAGCCATGTGATAGGCGTATCCACGTATCCGCAGGGAATACGCGGATGAATTATTGTGGAAGGACGTCTGAATTATTGTTTTGAATTTATTTATTTTCTGTGCCATCTGTGATAAGATAATCACGAGCAAGTTGAAAGGTCAGTCAGGAAGTAATGCAGGGAATGAGCGCGGGTTTTATTCGGGAGATGCACTTTTGGAAGAAGTCACATTTTCAGCTTGTCCCAAATCTTAGTAATTATTAAACTGATTCACGGAAGGTGAATTTGATGCTTTATTGCCAGATAAGTTAGGTTTTCGGTCTGAAGTGGCTTGTTAATGGACTTTGTGAGTAAGCTAGCGACCTGCCAGCTACACCGGAGAGGACCGTTCGAGAGACCGCGATGAATAAGAGCGGAACGACGTTCCGCTTGCTTGATCTAGGATCCTAGATCAAGCAAACAGGGTAACAATAGGGCTAGCCGGGCAGGGCCAGAGGTGGGAAAAACGGTCGTAGGGATGAATAGGGATCGTTATCTAGACGCCAGAGAAACAAAAGACGGAAACCAATGACATAGGTTCGGAAAGTAGTTAGCTAGTTAGCTCCTCCCTGCAGCAAGATATAAGCAAGTGTCTTACCAGTATTCTTATTAGAGCTGACGAAGCCTCTCGGATGAGCGGCGAAACGTTTTCAACCAAACATACTTTGTCCAGTTGACAAATTGAACTTCTCCTTTTATCATACACTCTACAGTCTGCCCAACAACAGAACAATCTATTTTCTGATTGGCTGATTTTTTTCCGGGGAGCAGGATGGGGAGGAGGGAGGGGGAGTTTTTTTTCGCTGAAAACGCACAGTGCCTTCATAAACTGAGCCACACAGACCGATTTTCTGGGCACAAAATTTTTTTTTAAAAATCGAATTGCGTGTGTCACACTCTCAATGCGTGAGACTTGAGAGCCCTGTTACTTATAACTTTTTTGTGGTCATTGAGTGTCATGTTTGTTTGAGGTTAAAACCCTTTAAACACAAGACATATAGTACAAAAGTAGTTCATTTAAGAGTTTACTCACATTATACTAATAAGAATCATTTCATGTGTACTGTGCATTTTAATAGTCATAATACTGTACTAAAAGGTGTAACCACACTAGTATAAATGTGTAATAAGAACTCAGGTTAGTCTCTCTCACATAACAAACACAATAATAGGCAGGGAAATCTATTGGCACATCAGCCCCACCAAGATTTTTTTTACCAGGCGCCACTGACAACAACCCTGCATATTTAAGCATATTTACCCAGGAGTCCTTCTCTCAAAGAGAAAATACTCTCTTCTACTTTGTGATGTCATGTGGTAATACAGCAAGTGCAAGTTTTTAAACTCCATACACCTTCATTAGAATTATTTGGATAATTTCAGACTTGGAAGTGCCAATCTCTACTGAACAAAACTTGAATAACAGAGCATTTTGAGTTTTGGAGATGCAGGCAGACTAGTAATAAAAGTTTACCATGTGTGAATGAAACAAAACACAACTCCAAGTATGATTTAAAGCTCACAATAATCTTTCTTATGTGTTTTAATTATGTTTTGGATTTTTGTTAAATGATTGTGTATAGAACATTGAAAGGACAGGGCTGTATTTCTGTAGTCATGCAGTTCTCCATGCGAGCAAAGTACTTCAGTACAAAGGAGAAAATGCAGGTGGCACAGAAACAGAGAGAAAACCACATGTGGGGAGAATGGATGACTCAAGGAAGGTGAATTGTGCCAGTGTCTGTGACAGGGCTGCATGTGTCCTCACGATCCATTAGATTATTTTGTAACTCTGTGTGGGTCCACCTGAATGACCTACAGACCTGATATTCAGTCTTTCCCCCTGTCCTGCTGTTTTCTATCCTCAAATGCTCCACTCCCTTTCCTCAGCTGAACCCTGGCCTGCATTGCCCTATCAGTGGGTCAGTAGAGCCAATGCCACACTGGCAGATACATGTTTGTTTGTGACGAGGGCCTGTCTCCTTCCTCCGCTCCAGAGTCTAGCCAAAGGAGCCTCTCTGTGGGACAGCCCGGCTCCGCCCGCCTCACGCTGCCAAAGGTGTGGCTGCTCCAAATACATCTTTCCTTGAAAAACATTACACTGTAACGGCAGGAAACTGAACTGTGTTTTTCCAACTGGGGTTTTCCCAGTGGTGCTTAAAAATAATTAGTTTTTCTTGTTATGATGGGATCTGTCATCCGTGTGAAGAGTTAGACACTTGACAGAAATACGTCTTACATTTTGGGTGGTGTGTCTATAATTGAAGCAATAATTTGATCAAATGTATCTTAAAGGTGTACTGTGTAACTTTTCTGGTCCACCACTTGTTTGTCTCCATGGGGATGTGATTGTTTTGCTTGGAATGTTACACAGTACAGTATTAAACTTGTCTATTTTGCATTTAATCCATTGCAGATGTTTTTATTGCTTAAAAATGCCATGACAAACAGGCATTCTTACGATACACTGAGACGCCTCTCCACAGACCTGACCTGTATCTTGACCTACTTTTGTTTCTGATTGTCTTCATGGACATTATATGAGTTTAATGCTTTACAATGGGACATGCCAGACAATAGCAATAACAAAAAAAAAAAAAAAAAGACAGCTCCATGAAAACAAGCAGTTGAAAAGTAACCTTTATTACCCCAGAGTGCACCTTTAATTGTGTCACTGCAAACTCATTTACCCACCAAAAATTCAATTTTATATTATTGTAACAGGTAATAGGGTATAAACAGCTACCAACTGGTAAGCAAAGGTGGTTTAAAAAATGTATAGTTTATATGAACACCACAATTTTTTTCTTCATTTTTAAAATCGAGACACTCAAATTTTAATTTTAATGAGCAGACTATTTTTTTGTGCATCACTCTTTGCTCTTGCTATATAAAAGTAATATAACTGTATTCAATATTTTTTTTCCTCACCTCAAGAAATCCAACAAGCACCACTTCTGCAGAGTCCGCAAAGGCCTCAACTGCTTTAGTGTCATTGAGGCGAGGGAGGACCAGATCTGCGGATAACATGAACATACTAGTAAATACATCAGGCTCCTCACAAGAAACACACTGAGAACAGAGCTCACCTCCGGCACATGCACATGTCAGCAGTAAGGAGAAAAACAGTGTCCCCAGCATTTTAAACAAAGGGGAAGAGAGAGAAAAAAGTTAGCTATGTCCAAAAGGCTTTTGTACAAGTCTAACTGGCTGCCTATCCAATGTGCAGGCTCCACACACCTTTAGATCCGTGGGAACAACCAGGTGCTACTGATAAGCTGGAGCTGAATTTTTGGATTACGTGTCACCTAATCATGAATGGAGTGCGTGGATATGCAGTAAAATGTGTATACACTGGTAAAGTGAGGTTAAAGTGTTCAGGGGTTTAATAAAGGCTTTACAGACGGCTGTTCAGTCCCCTGTGTCTTGTTAGCAGCATCCTGGACTTCCTCTTGATATGTTGCTCCCAAAATGTCTAGTGCTGCAGAAGGTTACATAAATCTGCTGCTGTGGGTGGGAGGAAGCTTAGGACTGGAGTTCTAGAAATAGCCAATGAAGAAACCTGTCACAATCCACCAGCTCTGAGTAAATGGGCTGCACTATGAGAGCTCGCCACAGGGGGGAGTCAGCTTCACAGTAGGAAACGGACTCTACCATACAAGAAAAGAAAAAGAGGGAGTTCATAATGATCTTGATACGTTTAGCTGTATTTTTAAGATGTTTAAAAACGTATGCCTACACTTTGTCAGTAGGGTAAATAGTTATATTCGTCTGTATAGTGAAGAGGGAGCTGTGCTAACTGCTGGACTCACCTATGCTCATTAACGCTGGGTCATAAGTGAGCCAAAGGGATCTCAGATGCAAGCAGCTGAAATGAGGAGCTCAGAATAGAGCTGCTGCTCTTCCACACAGAGACTAAGATAGCTCAAGCATCTGTTTTGGAGGTTTTCCAGGGAAGTAACTTCTTGGGTTCCTTTTTAAAGACAATACAGAAATGTGTGTTTTCCTTGTTGACATGTTTCAGCTGTTAGCTGCAAGTCATCTTCAGAATTGTCCCTGGTGTTGGCGACATGTCATACATCAGCTGTTGTTACTTCCTGTAGGTGTGGTCAGCCTGATTGGCCTGGCAGGTCGCTCAGACTGACCACGCCTCCCATCGCCCAGTGCTCTCTGGAGGAGGGTGTCCGGGGTGTTTGAAAGAAGGAACGCTCCATCATCATGGTTAATGCTGTCCGTGCCTCGTTTCCTGATTTCAATGTCCTCTCTGATCCAGTGTTTGAACTTGTTGTTTTCCGATCCAATGACCCATGCCCCGTCCCAATCCATAATGTGGTTATTTCTTTTACAGTGGTCTAATATGATATAGAGCACCGGGCGATGGGAGGCATGTTACTGTATTGTTACTGTATACATGTTACTGTATAGGAACCCAAGAAGTTAAAGTACATAAGAAGACAAAATGAACATCTTTGGTTTCCAGGGAGGTGTTCAGGGCATATCCAAACCAGACAAAGCCCAGCGAGGAACATCAGTCAACCTGGGACAGGCAGAATCCCCAGGATGAACTGGAAGTGCTGGGACAGGAGGAAGTCTACGTGGAGTGTGGACAAATGTGTTTGGTCTGCACATCCTGGTCCTAAGAAAAATAGTAGAACATTTGATCATAAATGGAGGGATGGGACAGTGTATATGACCTTGGTTATTCAACATTTACAAGAAACAGGTATCTTAAAATCAATCAAAACTGTAAAAAAAAAAAAAAAAAAAAAAAAACAAATTATAAAATAAATACATAAAACTAAACTGTTGATTTGTGGATTTAAATCATGTTGTAAGTGGTTTTACCCAGTTTTACCCAGTCACCCAACATTCAACAACATGGAGCCATTTTCTGAGAAAGAGAGACCATATTTACAAATTTAGAGAGAAAACAAAGATTTATTTAGATTGACTTAAATTCTTGCTGACAGAGCAGAACAACCAACAAACATCTCACACAAAATGAACCAAGAAGAATGCCTGACTCCTGGCTCTACGTGACTTTAACCCTCTTTTCTTGTCTAAAAACAGGCCAGGCCAGTTACACTTTGGTCGACCAAAGCTCAGAATAAACTGCAGCTAAAAATAACATGATGTTGATAGGAACCACTACACCACAAACCCAGAGAGGGAGAATTTGATGTTTTAATGATATACTAAATACATATATTATTCTAATCAATTAACAAATACATAAAACATTTGCACATTTGTGACATCCAAAATGAAAAGTAAAATGATTCAAAGAGGAACATAATCTTTATTATTAGCTTTTGGTGAAGAGTTAAAATATTTTTTTTTAATGTGACACCAACCAGTTTTCTGTTTTGTTTTACTCTATCTTAACTGAGTATTTCCAAGTGTTTTCGTGTTTACATTGTGTGGATTAAGGTCATTGCTAATACTGCAAAGTTGAATGTCAGAGACAGGGGCAGGTTCTCACGTCATCAAGGCATTATAGTTTCAAAGCCCTTTAAGAACACATTTTCAACAGTCCTGTAACTTTAACTTCATTAACATTAACATTTTTGGCCATATGAAGATCTTAAAGTGGTGCTTGCCTTTTACTATAACATGTTTGTGAATCATAGATTCTGCATTTGTCAAATTATTTAATACTTTTCAATATTTTCTTGCCCTTGAAAAATGGTGGAGAGAAATGTCACAGCAGGGGGTGATCATGATGTGGCTCGAGGAATTAACATTGCAGATATCATCGTCTTTCCAGCTAGGCGTAGTTTCATTTTGGATAGTGGGAATTGTCTTTGGGATATCTGTAACGTAATTTTGACATGACAAAATGAAAGTTAGAGATAGCTGCAATTCAGTTTTGACAAGGCTAAATGGAATTACAGATATCTGCAATTAAGACATTCAGTTCTTCACATCATAAATGACAATTGCAGATATCTGTTATTCAGTTTTAACTTGGCAGATTGAAAGTTAAAGATATCTCAAACGTCATTATGACATTATGACACAGAAAGCACCACGGTGTCTCGAGCTATGAGCAGCACACCAAACTGTCCAAAAAGACATTTGTTCCTAAAGCTAAACAACCGTCAGTGCTAAAAATTGTTTTTGTCGTTAATATAATTTCCAACGAAAGCTTCACTAGAGTGCATTAACAAAAAGACCCTAAGATGCATTTAGGCTATTTTACTGATAAATTAACTTTCCACTAATAGCCTACAGGAAAAATGCCCAGCTCCTGCCTAAAGTGGATCATTTCCATACAGATATCTGCAACGTCATTTCGCCTGGTCAAAACTCCAATTCAGGATATCTGTAATTATATTTTGACTAGGCACAGTGCCATATGTAACTTACGTTGTGAATATCCACAAATTAATTATGGATATTATGAACCCCATACAAATGAATGGCAAAGGTGACGTCATTTGCCCTGGGCAGAATGTTGTTGTGGATTTCTAAAATGACAATTATGGATAGGAGGAATGTTGTTGCAGATATCCAAAATCTTCTTTTTGACTAGGCAAATCTGAGTTAGAGATATCTGCAATGCATATCCAGCTTAGCATTTAAAAGTTTAAACGACTTGGCATATGCAACTTTTCTGGTGAGGGAGATCATTTTGGTCGATTGCTTAAAAAAGGTTTAAATCATAAAAATAAGTATAAAGTTTAAAGTTCTGTATGCAAGTTGATTTGCTAATGTTTTTTTCATGTAGATGGTATTATTGATTTGCCTGGAAAATAGATCCAGAGACTTGCCTGGAAGAATCCATGACTCATCGCTGTACCAGCGGCGAGTCTGGCTAAGTGAACCAATCAGAGAACAGTTAACGGACAGCGACGTGAACCAAGCCGGTAGGAAGCAATGCAAAAACATCTTTTTTGAAAAGAAAGGCCTCTAGAGCTGTCAGCTGCTGTGGTTTTAAGGAATCGATGTGTTTTAGGTCATTTAAGACCAATTTTACAGCTGAATGGAAGGGACGTTGCGGGCGAAGGCGGGTGCACTGACGTCACCATCTTTGAACAAATCAGAATCGCGGAGTCCGTTGTTAACCGGGGGAGCGAGGGGGAAGCGAGGGTGTCCAAATGGTATCGCGCTGTATAGCAAATACAGAGAGATATCATTTGGCTGGCCAGGTAATCCAGAGACATGATCAGAGACATGGACATACATTCAATGATGCACTGTGGAACATTCCAGGCAAAACAATGACATCTCTTTTAGACAAAGTAAACCTTCTTGTGATTTACAGATTCCTATGACAAAATAAGGGATAAGATAAGATAAGATAAGACTTTATTGATCTCACGCAGGAGAAATTTGTCACAGTAGCTCCAGGTAGGGACAGTTTGAACAGTTTGAAGTAAAGTGCATGCAGGCAAGAATGGCATAAAGATAAGTAATAATAATAATATAAGTAATAATCGAATAAGTAATAACAATAAAACAGTGACAAGGAGAGTATTGGAAAATTGCACGATAGGACCATACAGTGGAGTTATGCAGTCTGATAAAATAAGTAATAATAAGAAACAGTAACTAGGAGAGTATAATGATTAAACCAGTGATATTAAAAATAGTTTTAAATGTCTGAAAATGTTCCATCATGTAGCTCATGTAGAGTGCGTGATGTGGACATGTAAGCCTTGCTGGATTACATGTGTTTAGATGAGAGCTGCCAGTTTCCACACTTATGCAACTCCTCTTAAATCTGTGTGCAGGTGTCACTGATCTTCTCAATCTGGGCGTCACTGTCCGCTACAATCCCATGAAGAGCTCTTTAGAATCTCAATCCCACTCAGTCAATTCACAGATAAAATAGTCATTTTACATTTTAGACAAGTTTTGTTAGTGGGTCTACACAGCGGTATAAAGTCTATTGCCACTTTCTAAAAGCATGTAAGCTGTGTCATATTATATACAGACATTATAGGCCTCAGATAAACATAAACAAAGTTTCTTACCAATAAAAACTTTATTGGTAATGCACACCAAAGCATTACCAATAGACTTAGACTTAGACTTAGACCAACTTTATTGAGCCACAAGGGAAGTAGTTTTGGGTACGGCAGCTCACTCAACAAATATAATATATCATATATAACAGAGGGTAAAAGGATAAATAAATACAGTTTTTTATCTTCCTGTGGTGGAGTACTGTCATGTCTGTATAAACGTGTACTGTAGTATAAGAGTCATATTGAACAGTTCACTATAATATTGATAATTGTTGTATTGGTATTATGTAAGCAAATATTTATAGTTACAGTCATTACAGACCTTCAGCAAAATGTTTATTTGAGATTTATTGAGATTTTCTTGGATCTGGCGCGGCGAGAGCCGGAGCTGGTTGCAACGCGCTCCCTTATTTTCCAACTTTTTTTCTGCTCTTACCTGCTTGTTCGTTTGCACACTTTGAAGATTATGTGTATAAGGCTAAGTGCTTCAGAAATGCGATGTTTCTGCTCCATTTCAACCTCTATTTTCTCTGGATTTTAACTTTTTCACCGTTGCTATGTGCGTTGCTATGTGCGTGAGGACACGTGCCCCCGTTGTTTACACGAGGGATCAGCTGTTAGCGCTGCGCGGTGCAGTTGTGCTCCCCCGTGACAGACATGAGATCCCGGAGGAGCTACTACGGAGGACCCGCAGAGGCCGACGTGCTGGACGCAAACTCCGGGAAAGGAAAGGACGCTGCAGACCTGTGCTTCCCTCTGTCATCGCGGGAAACGTGCGGTCTATTTCGAACAAGACGGACGAATTAGCGGCGCTTGCACGGTATCAGCGGGAATACAGAGACTGTAGCGTCATGGTTTTCACGGAGTCCTGGTTAACCCCGCAAATCCCGGACTCAGCTGTTGCCATGGACAACTTTCACCTGCTGCGAGCGGACAGGACAGCAGACAGTGGGAAGAAAAAAGGAGGTGGCCTGGCTGTGTTTGTAAATGAGAAGTGGTGCAAACCTGGACACTGTACAGTTAAGGAGCAGCTGTGTAACAAGGACGTGGAGTTGCTTGCCATTAGCTTACGGCCCTGCTATCTGCCTCGAGAGTTCTCACATGTGATTCTGATCGCTGTGTATGTTCCTCCCTCTGCTAATGCTGAGACAGCATGTGACACACTGCACTCCTGTACGAGCACACTCCAAACTAAGCATCCACAGGCTCTCTTCCTGATTTCTGGAGACTTCAACCATGCATCTCCTGGAACTGTTCTGCCTACATACACCCAGTATGTCACCTGCCCCACAAGAAACAATAAAATATTGGATTTATTTTTTGCCAACGTCAAGGAGGCTTATTCTTCATCCCCACTGCCTCCCCTGGGTAGAGCTGACCACAATATTGTCCATCTGCGGCCTGTGTATCAGCCCATTGTGCACAGACAGCCTGTGGTGCCCCGTGTGGTGAAGAAGTGGACTGCTGAGAGTGAGGAGGCTCTGAGAGACTGCTTTGACACCACAGTGTGGACAGAGCTCTGTGACCCCCATGGAGAGGACATTAATGCAATGACAGAATGCATCACGGACTACATAAATTTTTGTTTTGAAAACATCGTTCCCTCCCAAACGGTGCGGTGTTTTTCAAACAATAAACCATGGATTAACCCTGACATAAAGGCTCTGCTGAAGGAGAAGAAGAGAGCTTTTAGGTCAGGGACCAAGGAGGAGCTGAAGGCTGCACAGAAGAGGCTGAGGAGAGAAATCAGGATGAGCCAGGCCAGCCATAAGAGGAAGATGGAGCGACAGCTACAGGAGAGGAACATCCAGGGGGTGTGGAGAAGTCTCAAGACCATCTCAGGCTTCAAAGCACCTCCTGCCCAGACGGAGGGGGACCTGCAGTGGGTGAATGATCTCAATGCTCACTTCAGGAGATTTGATCAATCACCCGGCACCCCTCCTCCCCCCACCCAGCTGCCAGCTCCCACCTCCCCAGCTGCACAATGGGGAACTCCTGCTCCTCTTCACACCTTTACCTCTGCTCCACAGCCCTCCACCAAACATGGACTCACCCATCCCCCCAGCCGGCCACTGTCATTCTCTGCAGCCCAAGTGAGACAGGAGCTCAAGAAGATTAGACCGAGGAAGGCAGCAGGACCAGACGGCATCAACTCCAGGCTCCTTAAGTCCTGTGCAGACGAGCTGTGCGGAGTTGTGGAGCATGTCTTCAACATGAGCCTTAAGCTGAGGGTGGTGCCACAACTCTGGAAGACCTCCTGCGTGGTACCAGTGCCTAAGACACCGCACGCTAAAGACCTCAGCAGCTTCAGGCCGGTGGCTCTAACATCCCACCTGATGAAGACACTGGAGAGACTGGTCCTTGGCCACCTCCGCTCCACCGTGAGCTCAGCGATGGACCCGCTGCAGTTTGCGTACCAGCCTGGCATCGGAGTGGAGGATGCCGTCATCTACCTGCTGCATCGCTCACTGTCTCACCTGGAGAACCCCGGCAGCACTGTGAGGATTCTCTTCTTTGACTTCTCCAGTGCTTTCAACACCATCCAGCCACTGCGCCTCAGGGACAAACTGGAGACCGCCGGTGTGGACTGTGACCTGGCAGACTGGATCCTGGACTACCTCACAAACCGGCCCCAGTTTGTGAGAGCCAAGAACTGTGTGTCTGACCTCCTGACCTGCAGTGTGGGGGCGCCCCAGGGCACTGTCCTTGCGCCCTTTCTTTTCACCCTCTACACTGCAGACTTCAGACACAACACGGACAGCTGTGTCCTGCAGAAGTTCTCTGATGACTCTGCCATCATTGGTCTCATCAAGGATGACGATGATGGGGAGTACAGAGGACTAATACAGGACTTTGTGGACTGGAGTCAGCGGAACCACCTCATCATCAATGCAGGGAAGACCAAGGAGATGGTGGTGGACTTCCGCAGACGCCACTCTACTGCCCCCTCAGTGAACATCCAGGGAAGGGACATTGAGAGAGTGGACTCTTACAAGTACCTGGGTGTTCATCTGAACAATAAACTGGACTGGACTCATAACACAGACGCACTGTGCAGGAAGGGCCAGAGTCGGCTCTATCTCCTGAGGAGACTCAGGTCTTTTGGAGTGAGAGGGCCACTCCTGAAGACCTTCTATGACTCTGTGGTGGCATCAGCCATCCTGTACGGTGTGGTCTGCTGGAGTAGCAGCATCACAGAGAGGGAGAAGAAGAGGCTGGACAAGGTCATCAAGAAGTCCAGCTCAGTCCTGGGCTGTCCTCTGGACTCAGTGCAGAAGGTGGGGGACAAGAGGGTCCTGGCTAAGGTCACCTCTATGCTGGACCATGAGTCTCACCCCCTGCAGGACGCTCTGTCTGCTCTGGAGAGCAGCTTCAGTGACAGACTGATTCACCCTCGCTGTGTGAAGGAGAGGTTTCGCAGGTCTTTCCTTCCTGCTGCTGTCAGACTGTACAACGAACACTGTTAACATGTCATTCAACTTTATCTGCACTACAATATTCAACTATAATCCAGAGTCTATTTTTAGGTCTAGGTTTAAATTATCCTAGGCCATTATTTATTTATTTATTATATTGTTCTGTTGCATGTTACTTTTTCGTGCTGTTCTTGATCTGTGCGTTGCAACACTGGAATTTCCCCACTGTGGGACTAATAAAGGCATATCTTATCTTATCTTATCTTATCTTATCTTATCTTATTGTCTCCTGTCTGTTTTTTAATGGTTGACCTGGTCAGTAGATACGGTGCAGAGTGAATTATTAATGATGTAGTGAGTAAAAATCAAATGTAAAACACACACACGCGCGCACACACAAAATGTATGCATGAATACATTAGTATAAAAAATAAACAGTAGTAACCAGTTCAGACAACACCACCCAGTGAGTAGAGTGGTTGTGTAATTGTAGGTTGTAGGTAACTGCTTTGACCTTTTGTGATTATTAACAATTCTCAGATAGCAGCTAGTAGTCTACAAGTTAGAAAATAAGGTTTGTCAGTCAATTTTTATTTCATTGCATTCATATGATCAAGTATAGTTGGGTCATATAGTTGATTTAGTGTCTACTGCTACTGTTCCTTTGTTTTACGGAAATTTCTCTCAATGGCAAATGGGACAAATAAATGTTCCAGCATCACAGCATCCTCTTCTATTTAAATGGCACTTTCTAAAAATGTCTAAAGCCTAACAGACTAGAGCTCACCTTAATCTGACTTTGTAATGAGGCCTCCGACAGAAGACAGGACAGCCTGTTTCAACAGAAGATTAAATAAAGCTCCAATTGGATTTGCCTATAAATGAGTCTCACTCAACACTTTTACTTCTTATTCTAGGTTCTTGGATGTCAACTGTTTCAACTGAGACACTCATTTGATTTAAATACATTAATTTTGTGAGCCACTATAACATTATTTTTCTCAAAGTACACTGTATACCCCTGTCCCAAACTAAATCAACATTATAAAAAAATAAAGTTGTTAAGTAGATAAGATAAGATAAGATAAGCCTTTTATTGTCTCCTTAGAGAAATTTGTCCTCTGCATTTGACCCATCCTGTCATCAGGAGCAGTGGGCTGCACCCGAGGCGCGCCCGGGGACCATCTCCACGATCTTCTTGCTTCGGCTTGGTCAGGACCTCGGCTGGAGAATCCTCCCACAGGTGGCTCACGTCACAACGGGCCTCAATGTATCTCCTGCCATGGGGGCTACCAGTGTCCGCAGACACTGGGGGCGAGGTGGGTTTAAGTGTCTTGCCCAAGGACACAACGGCAGCGCTCATCTGTGGGAGCTTGGATCACATGTGGTCCACCCGTCAAGAGCGGGATTCGAACTGCCAACCCCTGGATCACCAGGCAAGCGCTCTACCACTGAGCTACTGCCGCCCCTACTAGATTAACTTCAGCCTTAAATTGGACCTAGCTGTTGCCTTCAAAATATAAATATCTCAAAACCAATTACAGCTATTTAAAAAACACTTCCCTTTTGAGTAAAACATGTGCCTTATGCCGTCAAACACAATATACCAGTTAAAAACTATGACCAGAACATGTTTGCTAGTGACAATAGTTTTATTTATGAACAGGGTGGAGTTACATAAAAATATAATCTAATTTGACAACATCTTCAGGATTGGCAGCAGTGACGGGGCAAATGGCTGATGAAATCCTTACTGGACACAACACCATTTTAAATTACAATACATATACAATATTTATAAAAATACATCCCATCAGAGTGAGAAAAATCTCAACTCATGGACAGAGTAAGTTTTTCAGTATTTTGGCGACTTTCACTTACAGTTAAAGTGCATTTTTGATAGTGTGCTCTTCAGGTCTATCAAAGTCTATGAGCTGCCTCCTTGCTAGTGTCTTTGCTTGGCTGCAAGGGAAGGAGCAGGGGAAAAAGACGATGGGGACTAGACGATTCCGTATTTGGCCAGGTCACTCAGCTCCATGTCACCAAAAGCCTCCCATGGGCAGACCACTGTGATGTCAGTGCCCAGGCCCTCCATGCCGGGGATGTCGTCTCCAAATCTGGTGGATAAATAAAACAATATTAAGTGTGGTTGAAATAATTAGCCATGACTTGGTAAAAAAAAATAAAAAAAATGTCTTACCCCTTCTGGCCTGGTTTGGGGGCCTTGCTCTTGAATGTGCGCATGGCCCTCTGCTTGAACTTGGGGGGAGCCTTTGTATTGGCTGGAGCTGCGACGTCTGCCATTGCGATTGTTTACTGCAAGAAAAATAAATAAATAAAAATCGTCAGTTTTGCAAAATGAACTCACCACAAGCAATAAATATCCATATCCAACTGTGCATTCAAAATACTCAGAATATATAACACTGGTAGAGGCAATTGCCAGGGGTTTATCTAGTAAATTAAAACACTGATATTGAATTGCTAAAAGACTCAAAAAGAGAAATTGTTGTTGCCTTACCAGTTTAGTTGCTGCTACTGTGCACTGTTGCAGTCTTGATGGAGGTATACCTTGCTCAGTCTGACTGCTGGCCTTTTAAAGTCCTCTAATCTGTGTAATCTCATCAAAGGTTCACTCTGGTATCACACAATGGGCCTAGGCTTAGTCACAAATAAACAAGATCAGGTTGTACAAGACAACATTGGCACAGGAGCTATATAAAGGATACTTCATATGTTAGAATGGAAGGTAATAGCCACTGTTGGCATGAGATGACCTGTGCATGCCAAAAAAAACAAGCCCATTGAAATTGAAATGGATTAAGCAGGTATAAAACATGTAACAGTTAAAGATCTGTAAAACATGATCAGTTTGCATATGAAGATGTGATACCTGAGAAGGTATTTGTATAGTACAATTTGTCCACAAAATACTTACAGAATATGAACAACATTAAAATCACAATACAAACTATTCAAAACATAACATTTTGTGGTTCAGTTGGCAATTTTAGCTGCACAATTTTTCTTCGTATTAGTACACATTTTCTTTCATTGTGGCAAAACTCAATTCTGATTCTCAAAAGGTGACTGTGTTGGTTCTGCTGGATATGAGCGCTGCCTTTGACACAGTAGACCACATTATTCTTTTAACTCGCCTAAAACACCTCAGCCTCTCTGGTGCTGTCCACAAATGGTTCACATCCTATCTCACAGACAGAACATTTATGGTGAGTGTGGACACATGCTCCTCCAAGGTCCATAAAATCACTTGTGGTGTCCCCCATGGTTCTATTTTAGGCCCTGTACTTTTTAACTTGTACATGCTCCCTCTTGGCGGCGTCATCGGGAAACATGGAATCAACTTCCACAGCTATGCAGATGATACGCAGCTTTACATCTCCGTGTCTCCTGGTGACACCAGGCCAGTGGATGCTCTTTTTAACTGCATTTTAGATATCAAATCCTGGATGGCAAGAAACTTTCTCCAGCTTAACCAGGACAAAACTGAGGTTTTAGTCATCGGTCCTGAGGCCCAGAGAGAGAAACTTTTATCAAAACTACAAGCACATTCTTTTAACCCATCTCCTCAAGTGAAAAACCTGGGTGTCATTTTTGACTCTGAGTCCGCCCTATTCTCTCTCAGGCCAATAAGGACACACTGATGCTTTTATCACCAGTCGTATAGACTACTGTAATGCCCTGCTCGCTGGTCTTCCAAAAAAGAGTATTTCAGGTTTGCAATTGTTACAAAATTCAGCAGCAGCACGTGTCCTGACTAGGACCAGAGGGTGGGACCACATTACACCAGTCTTAAAATCACTGCATTGGCTCCCTGTGAGTTTCAGGATAGATTTTAAAGTTCTTTTACTGGTTTTTAAATGCCTTAATGGTCTTGGGCCTTCTTATCTTTCAGAACTGCTTTTCCTTATGAACCTTCACGGGCCCTGCGCTCCTCCGGCAGCAGGCTCCTGGTCATTCCCAAAGTCAGGACACAGACTCACGGAGAGGCGTCTTTTCAGTACTACGGCCCTCGTCTATGGAACTGCTGGCCGGAGGACCTCAGGGCTGCAGAGAACGTTCATGTTTTTAAGAGTGGGTTCAAGACTCACCTGTTTAGCTTGGCCTTTGATTGAATTTGGTTGTCTGTTTGTTTGTTTGTTCGTCTGTTTGTGTGTTCGTCTGTTTTTTGTTTTTTTTCTCTGTTGGCACCACGGTGGCTGAGTGGCTAGCATTCATGCTTCACAGCAACAACTTTTGGGTCGCCTGGGCCTTTCTGTGTGGAGTTTGTATGTTCTCCCCGTGTCTGGGTGGGTTTCCTCCAGGCACTCCAGTTTCCCCCACCAACCCAAACATGCGCCATAGGTAAAATCCTCCTGACCAAAGCCTAAACAGCAAAATCATGGGGATGGTCCCCGGGTCAAATGCAGAAACAATTTCTCCTGTGTGAGATCAATAAAAGCCAATCTTCTAATCCTTAATCACTGTAAGGCGCTTTGTGTTACATTTTGTATGAAAAGCGCTTTATAAATATTGTTTGATTGATTGATTGAAAACTCTCACTAGATCTTTTTTGTTAATCAGTTTTACAAAGTTCAGTTTTGAGATGATAAACACTTCTGTACAAAAATGATTTTCAGAAATTGTAAAAAGAAAAAAAAGAAAATTAAGAATAAAAATAGAGGTGAGGTGAGACAACTGAGGTGAGACAACATTTGTGGTGTTCTTTTTTCAAACATTGAAACACAACTCACACAATTCCAGTAAAATATTAAAATAGTATTAAATCAAGAACTCAGACCTCCACCAATCCTCTACCCAAATGGTTATTGCTAAAATAAATAAATAAAAATATGAAAAAATAAGTTGCCCTTATTCTTGTGCCCAAGCAATTAACAATTTCAAACATATTACATCTGAAAAAATGTTTGCACATTACAGGAAGGTAAAACCATACATAAGCATAATAAGCTTCTCTTTTGCATGAATCGATACAACTGACAGAGATCTTGTTTTTGTCAATCTGAAATCCTCAAACGCTCACGTCAGCTAACACATAAATTAGGGCCACTTTGTGCGTAAAGAGGATGATCTGATACTGTGACTGTGGTGTCCTGAGGTAGCCCGCTGCAGATCTGGGACATGTGATGTAAGGACCTGCGCACATGCTGCATCATGGGAGACAAATAAAGAGTGGACCTCTTCTTAGTGCCAAAGAGTGAACTTACAGACAGCAGACGTTAATGGACAGACATCAGCTTGTGCTAAAGAGATGTGCTGAAGAGACTGGAGCCCTTAAAACAATAAAGAGCACTGAGTTAGCAGATGCACTCTGCAGACAGTACTTTATATTGATCTACAGTCTAATATTAGCTTTTTACATCTTATTATAAATCTAGTAATCAAATTAAAAAATGCATTCCTTATAGGTTGAATATTTTGAGATTAAAAGAAAAATAAAAACATATCAATAAAAGCTGGCACAGATGCCTCCAGAAGCTTTAGAGCAGGGGTGGGCAATTATTTTTCCCAAGGGGCCAAATGAGAAGCAGAAAATATTGTAGAGGACCGGGCCAAAAGTTTGAACTCTACTCTGTTTATTAATTTTATTTCTATGTTGAAATCAGTAAATGGCATTGTTTACAGAAGCTGGTAAGTTCTGTGTTATTATTAAGTAATGAGAGTGTGAGGTTTTACAAAAACTGAATTTATTCAGTAAAATAATTCAAAACAATGGTAAACGTGAAACATTTGTAACTCTTTTTCAGTCACATTAACCCTACAATGCTTTCTGAGTTTAACTTTCTTAACTTTGTATTAAGACACCACAATGTCTTTGTTTGCCAAATAATATAATACAAGATATGTCACAAAAGTTTTTTGTCCAACTGCCAAACTGTAGAAAAAAAGTTAATATGTTTTAGTGTTTTTTTTCTTGATCGGTGAGAGAAATCTCGCCTCTGTTGAGCTTTAACAAGTGCATCAAAGTCAGGTTGCATGTTTGACGTGGAGATGTGAAGCACACCCGACAGATGATCATCAGTACAAATGCATTATGTGCAATTTTGAAAGTAGGTTTTATTTTCTTAATTCAAAGCAACCTTTCGCGGGCCGGTCAGAGTCAGCTCATGGGCCGTATTTGGCCCCCGGGCCTTGAAATGTCCTGGTCTGCTTTAAAGGATCCATGTTATGTTCTTTTCTATTATAATGTTGTTTCCTCATCAAAAGACATACCAGGAGTTGTGTTTTGTTTCATTCACACATGTTTAACACACAAATCCTTCATATTTAGGCAAACAGAAATCACTTATGTGGTAATAAAGGAAGTGCTTCACTATTATCATTTGGATGATTTCAGCCTTGGAATTGCCAATCTCGACTGAACAAACGGTAAAAGGTAAAAGGGAGCTGTTAACATGAAAAGTACCGGTTCATGACATCACAAGATCACAAGATGGACGGACTAATTACTCAAACATGCATGAATGAAGAAAAAAAAAAAAGACATGTCCATGTATGTTTTTGTTGAGGTAACAACAAGAAAGCTCACAATCTTGAATTCTGGTTAATATAGGAACTTTAAGTTAAATGCAACAAGGCACATTCAACTGATCAATCCATAATAACCATAATATAAATCATGACTTCATAGTAAAATGTTTGACCATGTCGAACATTCTGGGAAACACCAACTAAATCCACTTAGTGTTTTCTCCTAGATGGTTCCTTATGTAAGCCTGGTGGTTTTCCGTCTCAACTTTAGATCTGCATGTTGAGTTGTGCACCTGTCAGGAGGATTAGACTGGAGTATATAAGAGGTCCACAGGTCAGGGCTGTTGTCCTAACAAACGTCCAACACGACAGACTGCTGCTGCTCAGACAGGTGAGCGTGAAGGGCATCTGCCTCAGGGGATGGGGGTGATTTCAAATGCTTTTATATATATATATATATATAGAGAGAGAGAGAGAGAGAGAGAGAGTGAGAGAGATTTAGAGTACACTGAACAAATGTATATATTTTTGTTTTGATTATATGCACTTGCTTTGAAAATAGCATTGCCACTGATAGCATTGTTGACTACCACTATAGCTAGGCCTATATAAATAATGTCAAAAATAGTTACATTTTAAAAACTTTTGGCTGTAGGCGTAACTGGCTTTTTTTTTACTTTTTTCTCTGCTAGCCTTGATTGTGCTATGTGCACTGAAGGGTAGTTTTTGGAGGGTAGACTGAAAATGTTGAGGAAGAATAGATTGTTTAGCATTTAGTGGAAAATAATCAAAGGTCACTATAGCTGGCCCTGGTTGAAATATGATCAAAACTAAGTAGGCCCAAGTGTGTCAGAGTTTTATGGATGTAAGCAAAGCAGTGTTTCATGATAAACTGACTTTTTGAAGTAATATTGACTTGATGACAAACGTAGATCCTCAACAGTCACTGTGTTGACTGAGGTCTAATTGTGGAATTAGATGAAAGTGGCACTATTCTGGTGTAATCTTTAAAGTCAGGGGTTAAAAATAAGACAAAGCTGTTTGTGTAACAACGCTTAAAAGGATCTAAGCGACAGATTTAGACTAAGGCCTCTATCAGCCTAATCTGTTGTTGTTGGTGTGAGGGGAGTCTTTATAACAGAGCGCTCTCATTTCTGTCACATTTTACTTACAGTAACAAGCACAATGGCAGACTCCGGGGTCGCAGCTCCCGCTGACAAGAAGGGGCCCCCTAAATTCAAGCAGAGGGCCATGCGCACATTCAAGAGCAAGGCCCCCAAACCAGGCCAGAAGGGGTAAGAACCACTGTTAAATTCTGAATATACAGGTTAGAATGATTTATTTTTTTATTTTTTTAATTCACTGTAACGGTTACAGTGGTTTAATCAGGGCTCTCAAGTCTCACGCATTGAGAGTGTGACACACGCAATTCGACGTGTTCACACGCTCACACATGACATTTCTCACGCAGATTTTTGTTGTTGTTGTTGTTGTTTTGTGACCAGAAAATCGGTCTGTGTGGCTCAGTTTATGCAGTTCCGCCCCGCTCCCTGGAAAAAAATCAGCCAATCAGAAAATAGATTGTTCTGTTGTTGGGCAGACTGTAGAGTGTAGTTTCAGCTGCTAAGTGCACACTGCGGTGATGATAAAACAAACTGAGAACCATCAGGTAATAACTTCATTTATATAACTCTCATTAGTTGCTTTGTAGTTTAAGTTTGCTCTTTAGACAAACATTTACAGTCAGGGCTCTCAAGTCTCACGCATTGAGAGACACAATTCGACGCGTTCACACGGTCACACGGCATTTCTGCTGTAACCTAATGGGAAGTTTAATTTACTCTCTGTAGATTTGGAGACGACATCCCCGGCATGGAGGGCCTGGGCACGGACATCACAGTGGTCTGCCCATGGGAGGCTTTCGGAGACATGGAGCTGAGTGACCTGGCCAAATACGGAATCGTCTAGAAGCTTTGCCCCCGCTCCTCTGCCCGGTCCCGCTGTTCCTCCCTCGTCTCCCCACATGCCTTACCTATCCTCACCTAAATTTAACAAATTCAAATATTGTAGAAAATTAAATCATGTCCATTGAAATTCTGAATTCTTTCTGTCAGCTTCTTGATCCACTTTTGTCAATAACGAATTGCTATTTAAAGTACGTTATGTTAATTTGCTTTTGAATTTGGCACATTTGCCCTTCTCACCTGCCTTTTCCATTTGCTTTTTTTCCTACCTCAATGAAGCCTTTCCTCCTTAATGTACAGAGTTTTATTTTTATTTTGCTGTGAATCACAACTTTACATTTAGCCCAACAATGGTAGAACTGTCAATAAATTGTTCCCACAGTTTTAAATTTGACTTTTTTTTTCTCCCTTGTCGTACAGATTTAAAATTGGATCCAAATCTGAGTGGATTTAAATCAAAGGTTTCTACTGATATCTAGTGGTCAAACTGAATATTGCACCAATCTGCAGACAAACTGGACAGAGTAAAAACGGAATGAAGGCATAAGCCAGACAGTACTTCATATTGATCTACAGTCTAAGATAACAGGAGAAGTTCAATTTGTCAACTGGACAAAGTTTGTTTGGTTGAGCTGACGAAGCCTCTCGGATGAGCGGCGAAACGTTTTCAACCAAACAAACTTTGTCCAGTTGACAAATTGAACTTCTCCTGTTATCATGGATTCTACCTGGACGACTGAGGGACTTTTCACGCATCTACAGTCTAATATTAGCCGTTTACATCTTATTGTAAATCTAGTAAATACATAAAATAAACAATGTTTGGAATTACTTTTTTTTAAGCAAAAACATTAAACCTAAGAACAAACAAATAGACAGAGGTGATTCTAAAAAAAAAAAATGCTATTTTCTGATCTTATGTTTCCTCATTAAAATCATACCTCGAGTTGTGTTTAGTTTCATTCACACGTTTCCCACACAAACTGAATATCGCTCCAATCTGAAGACTAACTGGACAGAGTAAAAACAGGATGAAGCCATAATCACAACAAAACATTTTATATAAAACAATTTATATGGACATTCAATAACAAAAAACAAAACAAAACGGCAGTCAAATGTGGGTTTTACATGACAGAGGAAGAGGACCAGTCATTGAGAAACCATCGCCACTATGATAGATGGCCACAGTTTTTTCTATAATACAGTGGCAAGAAAACCATGACGGGAAAACAAAGCCACCACACGTTCAGCTTTAGTTTGTCAGCGGGACTTTTTGCCAAGCGGTACTGTGCTCGTCTTCGTCAGCTAACTGCCAACACCAGCTGCCTATAGAGTTCAACGGTTAGTGGTAAAGGAGGACTTGGGCTTTGCTGCTTGAAGTCAAATATGAAAGACACAGGATCATGCAAAACTAGTTTAACTTGACAATATCACTCATGCTGGTTAATCCATGCCTTCAGTGGCTCTAAATATTGTTTGTGAGAGTTTTGTGGGACTAGTAGCATCTTTGGCTGTTTTTTTTTTTTAACTGTTGTGTCCAAAAACACATTCACAAAATGAAGATTGTTTCAAACAAATGTCTAGTTCACAACAAAAAATCAAAACAGCAGCACAAAACATGTCCTGTAAATTTCTCACAAACAAGAAATCTGAAATACAAATACAGCCATAAAATAATCTTGTAAAACATTCCCATTTTACATTTGGATTTCCTTATGTGACACTTTATAACCTGTAATGTGTGTTAGTGATGAGGGCTGGATAATTAATCTAATCCAGAATCACAGCATTGTTTGAAATGGATGGATCCTTTCACAAAAACGTTAAGTTATAACCAAAGTGCTACATGCCTTTTCATTTAATTCAAATGCCTGAGACATTTGTTAAACGGAATAGTCACTTTTTCAGTTAAATTGTAATGCTAAATATCCCATCTTCAATCAAAAGTAGGGGAAAGCCCAGGGCAGGCTCATTAGTGTTGCATGCATACCTTTGGATGGTCCATGTGTGCGCTCAAGTCTATAACAAAATGGGTCATTTAAAAAGACTGATAAACAGTAAATAAAATTACTATTAGAATTACCATAGATTATGGCATAATAACAAAAGGATAATTACACATAAGCATGTGCTGTCTTACAAATCTTTGGAACCAAACAGAAATCAAAAGCCACATCTGGAAATATAGATTACAACGGTATAGAACAGTATAGAAATGCACAACAGTAAGGTGTTTTGCATGTAATATTTTATAACCACTGACTATCTCTTGCTCAGTGTTTGCTGTCGAGGCAGCATCTATTAATGCAGCTAACTAATTCAAGGAAGACTTCTTTAATGTTGGACTTGCTCTATAAAAAGCGGAGCATGAGGGGAAAATCCAAATAATAAATCTCTACATAGAAGGATAAACACATACTGTGGTTGCATTTATGACTGCAGATTAGGGATAGGTCTTTATCAAAAGAAGAGTTTTTACAGCGTAGTACATTTTTGTAGTGTTTCATATGTTATCTCTGTGCATGTGTGGGATCATGTAAGAAAGGGGTTCTTCAGTCACCATTTTCTGGTTTGAACCCCATGGTTCACTATATGCCTCATAACAGCAGTAGCTGCTGTGCAAGTGAAACAAAATAATGCTTTAATAATGTTAATAATTAATAATAATAATTTGGTAACTTTTCTCTACACTAATTTCTTTGCATATGACACTTTAAAGTTAAAGGTTTACCATTTCCACATACTAAGAAAATGTGAGGTAAGAAACACCTCGAGCCATTCCACTTTCAGACGATGTTTGTAGTGTAATAAACCGTCCCAGCAGGTTCAGGCTCCTCACACCAGGGCAGACAGCAGCCTCTGGTTTGTGTCCACCAGTGAGAGGGTGGGATCCGGAAAAACTCTCATTCTGGTCTTGTGTTGCACTCCAAACCTGCTGTTTCCATCGCATCCGTGGAGTGTGGAGGCATTTCCTTATACGATGAATGTGTGCAGGCCACACATCTCCAGCTCTTTCATAAATAATTAACAGCTGTTTGAAAGTCACTTTTGTCAGACAGCCTTTGGAAGAACGTTTGGGCTCCATCCCATGATTTGTGCTGCAGAGTGCCGAGGAGAAGGGGGACTATAATACAGCCGTGCAACTTCAGGTCTTTTTTCTTTTTAATGCAAAGGCCAGGTCAGTTTGTGATACAGCATTCCTCTATTTCTTTAGTAGCATTATATTTATTTATATTTATATTTATATATATATATATATATATATATATATATATATTTATATATATATATATTTATATATATTTATATATATATATATTTATATATATATATATATATATATATATATATATATATATATATATATATATATATATATATATATATATATATATATATATATATATATATATATATGAAAAAGTAGGGGAGGGGGTTAGAAAATTTTCAGCCATGGCCAACTTTGCATCAAAACTATGTGCAGTTCACCTCCACAACAACAGATGGAGCTCTTTCATGGGATTTTTATGGAAGAGAGGAGCTCCTGATAACTGAATTGTCTTAATAAGGGGCAAATCTACTGTATCCTCCTCTGTAGAGCGTTGCCTGTGAACACAAAAAATTACACAATATTTAGAAAAATAATAATAAAGTAGTTTCATGTTGGTGAGGTAGATGTCTTACCATGGCTCCAACACCATAGGCAGCGGGGGCTAGTGCAGCATGATAGGGGTCTGCTGTATAAACGCGTCCGTAACTGTGGTGAATAAACAAAGTAGATGAGTAAATGTTTAAGCAGAAGCTCTCCTCTGATCTGACACAAATAAACTCACCTGTCACTGTAGGCGGCAGCTGCAGCGGCAGCAGCAGCTGGAGTCGCTGCTACAGCAGCTGGCTGGGCGTAGCGATACGCTGCATATCCACCCTGTGATGAGGCCGGACCAAGGCATTCAAAGGGAACATGAAGGGGCACAAGAGAAGACCATTAATCCCACATTCAAATGAGCAAAAGTTAGTGTATCTACAGGGTTACAGTGTGGGGAAACTGCTGAAGAGAGTGAAATATTAAACAAGCAGACAGTCGGCAAATCTGTCTAAACTGGTGCAGAACAGCATTCACAGGATGTAGGTCAGGCTCTTGTGGTCTTTCCCTCCAGAACTAACACAATCCTGTTTGCTCCAAAACATCTTTTGTGCCTTTCACATGTTAGCCATGGAGGGAGAGAGTCTTTACCCCATAACTGTGCCCAGTTCCCCTACCAAAACACACACAGTTAAAGAAAGGGGAAGGGTTGGTGAGGATGATTGTGTCATTTTATGAACAGCTGATGGACAAACAATTACAAGTACAGGTGTAAGACGACAGCCAATCAGATTAAGAGCACGCACACACAGTCGCAGGCCAGCGACCAATCACGGACACAGCATGCTTTCCCAGACAGTGTATTAGGCCAAACATCTCGATATAAACAAAACACACCACTGCATTCTAGCCTACAGGATAAGTCATGACCAAGTCCCCACATTCAGGACCACACTTTGCTGCTATGGGGAGGAGGCTGGACTTTAAGAAGACAGAATAAAGGGGAAAATAGAAACTCAGTGAAAGCTAAAACAAAGACTTGAGGAGAGAGTAAAGATGGGGAGACTTGGGAGGAGTCAGCCTTGTAAGTATGTCTGCATGCCCACACTGATTCAGTTAGCATGCCACAGGTGAAACAGATCAGGGAGATTCCTGGAAGGGGTTTGAAATAAATCCTGTATGGTGGACTAGCCTTGCCCTACATCACTCCTCTGGATCAAATTTAACTTTACTTTCATCCTGTCTTGTAAAGTTGTATCAATATATTTTATAATCTGTTTTCCAGGTGTGACATAAAAGATAATTAAAAACACCTCAGTTTACATTATCTCCAATTGCCCTGACAGTCGCCTTTCCTGAAGATATTTTCTAAAGAAGTAGAACTGTAGTGTTTTCTACCCCTTCCGCAACTCCACCCATGTCAGAATCCAGTGAGTTAGTAAAAGAAGACAGAAGGCATTTCGATCTCAGATGGTCAATAATGTCTAGCAGCACGCAGTCATTGGAGACGAGTAGGATGCACACTGGCTCGCACACAAAGTGTGTCAACCCTACCTGAGGCAATCTGCCACTAATGTCCTGAAACACTAGTCTACAGAGAGAACAGAAAAAGCTATTGTCAACCTGGTCACCCCACACACACACACCATCGCACACACGTACTGATAATCACATTGGTACAAACACACAAAGAGCACAGGGGCAAACCCACCAAAAGTCGAACCATGAATGGGGACCCTCCAAATGTCGCATTGTATTTCTGGCATTTCATTAAAACACTTGTAAATTTGGCCATTCATTGCTATGCTGCTTTGGGTTTGCCCTGTGCCATCTCACACTTGAAAACCAAGAGACATGGAGGAGAAACGTAGAAACAAGTGGCCGAGGGGTCGAGATGCTCATACTTACATAGAGGTCAGCTGCACCGTAAAAACCATCCTGATAAGCCATCACACTGAGAGCGATGAGAGATGGGAAAGAGTCCAGAGAAATGTGTGGAATGACCAAACATGTGGGCAAACAGGTGATGATTGGACAGGTGTCAATGGTGTCAGAGAGATTGTGAAAGAGGAGAGAGAAAAAAGGTGAGATTATTACACACCGTGCAACATGCAAGACAAAATACCACCTCTTTGTATAAAACATTTGGACTCTTAACTAGAAACTTCTTCATTCAAATAATTGCTTATCAAAACTATAGAACTGAAAGTTACAAGGAAATGGTATTATTCTTGATTAATTAATCTGAAAAACTGCAATTAAAAACACCAATTCACAACATGCAGGCACTTAGTGCACTATTTAAGCCCACATGCATTTAGTCTGTGTAAATATACTGTTAGTGGCTGGTGTTTACCCTGGGTAGGTTGGGATGGCAGGCTGAGGCACAGCTGCTCTGACTGCACTGTACACGGGCCGGGCACGACCTCGCAGTGCCCCTCGAAAGGTTGCAGCAGTGGAGGCGGCAGCGGCAGCGGCGGCGGCTGCTGGGTACGGGAAGCCCGGGACTGGAGGCAAAAGAACAGAAATGATTTTCAGAGTGACTTAAGGTCAGCGTGCCATACAGGCTGTCAGAGCATGTTAAGTGTGAGGTGTCTAACCTGTGTAGAGTTCAGGGCTGTACATGGCTCCAACCATCGGGCTCAACTTCCACCCTGCTGAAAAAACATTTTTACTTTAGTTAAAGGCATTGTTGGGATTATATTGCTACACAGTGTTAATCAGTAATTAAACATTAGGCAAAAGCTAAATTAAACCATTCCACCAAAAGCCTTGGTGGGACAAATTACTGTGCATCTCGGTCCAGATATACAGAAGTATGAATTTAGCATTTAAAAGACCAAAAGGATGAGGGGATAAAATCTGATCTAATAGTTTAATATCATATTTCAATATTCATTTATTCATACGTTTAAAAGGGACAACTTATTTTACCATATGGAAGAGCTGCAAGACCCTCTCCATTTGCATATGGTGTCGTCATCTTCTTGTTGGTCATCACTCTGGCGGTGGCATTGTTGACCTGGACGTCAAAGAGAGTGGACATTTATTTGCTGCCGTGTCCGTTGTAATGAGGGAAACTGGAGTGCATATATATAATTTTATTTAACATTTTCATTTTGCACGTGTTTACATTATATACTGACAAATGTTAATTCTGTTGATGAACAGTAATGGTATGCATGCTTCTTTTCAAAAAGGAGAAAGACAAGAATCCCGGTGAGTAGTTTGCACACAAACAATGAAACCAATAGCACACAGAAAAAAAAACTAAACAAAAATGCATTCAGAAACGATATCCAAGGCCATTATATTGCTACCTGCAAAAAAGGAGGGAAAAGGTGAACCAAGCAGCAGAATCATCAATTCCAATACAATGCAAAAAAAATCAATTACAGTTCATTCACAAATTACACACAGCCAATCAAGAGCGCATCACATCACCAGAAGTGAGCGAAAGTAGCCAATCAGCAAGCAGCAAGAGACCAATCAAAAAGAGGCAGCCTTCCCAGTCAAGATCACTACACATCATACAAAGTCAGAGGAGGAAGGGCAGGAGAGAACGACAGAAGAGACAAGGATGCAGGAGGAGCCAGTCCACATGAAAAACACAAAAACACACAAATGGAGAGAGGAGTGACGTACAGTGAACAATCCATCCAAATGTGCAACTTCTACAAACAAGATGCCACTCTCCTCCAGGTACATCTGACTACTTTGGATTTAACTTAACAGCAACAATGGAGACAGAAATGAATATATGAGGAAGAGCCTAAGATGGAGAGGTGGGGATGTGATAAACATTCCTCAAAAAGTGAATAACATAAAAGATATTTAACTTAATCCATGGTTATAAAACAGTCGGGCATTTCAGTTTCAGTGTGACACCGCAGAGCTTGGAACGCCAGCATACCATTCAGAAAAGGTAAAACAAGAAAATCTGGTGACAAATCTGTCTGAATGCTCTTTGCACAAGTAACAGTTTGCATCAAAGTTTGTGACATTTCACACAGGGTAGGTTTCATGGACCTTTGGCGATAATTGTTTAATAAGTGTTTTAATATTAAGACCACCACTGTCTGCAGTTACAGATATGCTACAATCCCAGACAGCTAGACAACTACACTCTTCTGACCAGTCAAGCTAACACAGCTCTCATGCTCAAGCATGCTGTCCCACTAAGGTGCAAAAATGCAACTATTGTTTGAGACATGACAGAAATGACAGAACTACATGACGTCATACAGATGACTAGAAAGAGTAAACCATGCAGGATATGCAGCTCTGAATTAAATACTAAATGCAGTAAGTTAGAGAGGTGATTGGAATGAATGCATAAAAAGTGGTAGTTATAGTTGTTGCATTTACAGATAGATGCAGTACATTCAGTTATTTACGTGGCCTTATAATGCCATGCGGTCAACGGGTAATCTAGTAATCATTTCATTCACCTCCTCCCCAGTCAATCAATCAAATCACAGAATAAGCCAATCAGGAACTATCAATCAACCAATGTAGCTCCCTGCAGCAGGAGGCCTTAATTTGGGTGTCGGGTGCATTTTATTTCATTTGGACGGATGGGGTGGGGGAGGGGTCATTCAAAGATGATACCATGTGTACACAACTTACCGTTGCCCGGGAAAACGGCGTGAGGACACGCGAGCAGTTACCGTGGAGACTGACAACAACAACATACAAAAATCATCAGGGTAATAGAGAAAATATATGCGAGAAAGAAATGAACCAAAAAAAAAAAAAAGAGAAAAGAAAACAGGATAACTTAACAGAGAAAAACGAGGTATGATAAGCAACCCCACCCTAGGGTGAAGAGCTATAGATTTAATAGTCACATGTCCACTAGAAGTTTCAATATTATGAATAATATCTGGGCTATTAAACCAACTACAGTCAGTCATGTATGAAGGAGCAAAGATATAAACAGAAAATCACAAAATTGGATTTAGGGCAATGCAACCATTATCCCCAAATTAATTAGCCATAAAACTGCCTCTAAACATTCACATTCTACGATGTTTATCCTAGCTACCTGTCATGAAACTAGAGTGTACAGAGATATGGGGCAGGGATGACATCACAGGACTTATGCAGGTGCACATGGGACAAACTGGGACAGGAGGACAGACAGACAGACTGGCCAGGTGAATAATAATGGAGAGAGATGGAAAAAACAGAAAAAGGTTTTGAGAACTATAGTTTCTAGTGCATTCTCTTCACCTCATTCTCTCTTGGCCCTCCGTATTTTTATTCCAGCACACCCACACACAGAAAGAAGAGTGCAGGACATTCCATACCATGCAAAAGAAGCTTCACTAGCAAGTAAAAATACAAAAAAAATCATTTAAAAAGCAGACCAGAGCAAATGGCAAAAGCAAATAGTATTTTTTTTTTTACTCCAATAGCCATTTGCAAGTAATCCTGTAGCTCATGCTGACAAAATGAAAAGATCACAACAAAATGCACTTCCATGAGATTTGGTGTTGTCTTTAGAGCAGTGAAAGATGCAAGCATGTGTGTAAAACTTTGTCATCCATATCCGCATTTGTGAAGTTATCAGAATCCCACTTGAGCATCTTCATAAACACCACACTTCTCACGGCAGTCTCATTCCTTAAAACTGCGCCTGACAAATTACCTCCCATCATGCATCAGTCTCGTAAAAAAACATCACACACCGAGAATCAGAACCCAGAGGTACTGTGTTAGATTAAAGGAAGTCAACATCCGATCTCAAGCTCTGTCCATGCAACATACAGTAGCCTCTTACCGTCGCTATCTAGCTATCGAAAAGAGGCTGGCTGTCCACACAACCGTAAACAAAAATGCCACTCACTGCAATGGTCGAAGTTATGACAGTAAAGGTGATGGGGAGAGGGGGAGGAGCAAGAGAGCAAAACAAACTGAAAATGTCCGACATGCTGAGACAGAAGCAGTTCAAGAGTCAGCAGCAAGGTCCCACTGGCCATGCCATTTGTGTAGCCCCGTCTACCCAGCATGCTTTGCAAACCACATTGCTACAAGATCAAAGTGCAACAAACAGCCCAGGACAACCACATCGGAACAACACTGGCATGAACATCGACATAAAGTGCCAATCTGTAAAGACGTCTGTGTGCGCGACACCATTGCACCATGCCAGACTGAAGCCAAAGTGGGATAGAGATCAGCATACAGTTACAGCCACCGGGTTAAAAAAAAAAAACAGAAAAAACTACAGGCATCGAACCCACCGTGACAAACTCTTTTATTGTCGAACATGAGGGGAAACACGGGAGTATGTTTGATTACAAAAAGGAGGCCAAGGGTTGTGAATTACCTCAATTTTCCTTCCCTCCACCAGCGTGCCGTGGAGCTTCTCTCTGGCTCTTTCTGCTTCGGCACTCGTCTCAAACGTCACAAACCCGAAACCCTAGAAGCGAGAGGAGAAAATAGAAAAGGTTTGAAAAGCTTCTGCTGAGCACAATTCTGCCTCCAGTGATGTGTGTTGTTGCTCCGTCCTACCTTGGATCCCCTCTCATTGAAAATAATTTCAACGTCAAGGATTTTTCCAAATTGCTGAAAAACAAGAGAGGAAAATGAGAATCTGCAGGAGGAGGAGCCGCGTGGTGCCTTTTGCCACGGGGTGTCAGCACTGTTCAAGCATGAGCAGTTGGCATACGGCCAACACTGCTAGTCTTTTCTTCCACCATATCTTGCTTGCCTCTGTTCTTTTCTCTGCAGCACACTTAAAAAAACATAGCTTATGTAACAGTCCCGCATTACACCAAATCCTCACACCTTACTACCACAGATTGTCAGGCTCTCGTTTTTAGAGACGACCAGAACAGCCACAACAATTGTCTTCCAATATTTAGACTAATCAGCATTAAATTATTGTGCTTAGAATACTTTGAGGTAATTATTTATAAAGCACTAATAACGTATAATTTACATTACACAACAATAAACACAAATAGATAAAAATAGACATGCTTTTCTCCAACACTGCGGGTCAGGTTAGATTCTTGAGAAATAAGCTCTTGTTAATAACTGAGATTGAATTATAGTCACAACTAACAATTACTACAGGTGTAACAATATACAGCAGTAACAAAAGATTATCAGCTTTAGTAGCATCAATTTATCGAAACCACAAATTACACACACAAAATCAGTAAGTTTGATTTAACAAAGCTCGTCTTATACCATAGGATATTAGATACGTGTAGGCCTGTCACGGTAATTATATATTTTTATATATTATATACAATATATTTGGGAGGTCAATATTTATCCTGTGTACATTTTATTTGCAAAAGTGCAGAGATTTTTGCTATTTTATTGTACTAAGGCAAGATTAGAGCAGTAGAGGATAGAATAAATAACATTGCCATTTTTTTTTTCAGCTATTTGTTGCAGCACACGTCTTTTAACGTGAAAGATACAGGACTATATTCATCCATACTCCATGCAACTGCACAACTTATCCTTATGTAATATATACGACCTCTTGTATATAGATGAGGTATATTTTTATAATTCAATTTCTATAATTTTTACTTGTGCATATGCATTTGTATAATTATGCCTTACTTGTAACCAGTCTCTTGCTATTTTTGCTACTTATTTTTGAATGTATTATTACCATTTATATTTTTACTCTTTGTTATATTTATCGTCATGTGTGAATTACTGTGTCCAAATAATTTCCCTTCTGGATAAATTAAGTTTGATTATACTCTATGTTTAAAAATAGTTTTACTGGGATTACCCTGTTTTACTGTCATTATGTCATTGGCATAAAGTGGCTTCAATATATCATTTATTTATTGCTACTTATTCTGAATTTATCATTACAATTTATATATTTGCTCTTTTTTATTATATTATATTACTGTGTCCAAATAATTTCCCTTGTGGATCAATTAAGTCTGTCTAAGTCCAAGTCTATATTAAATATATAAGTAATTAAAACCATAAACTTTGACATTGCCTGTTAAAGATAAATTCTTCATAACTCAAACATTTCAAAGTCAAATCCATAAGAGAAAGACAAGAGCGTGAAGCCCATACAGACCCCGAACATCTGCCGCAGGTCGGGGTCCCGGAAGCGGAAGGGGATATTAGAGACATGGAGGCGTTTGGGGGCCCCTTTAGCATCTGACTCATCTCCAACGCTTCCTCCTCCTCCACCGCCTGAGCCGACCCCTGACTGACCGTCAATCTGGGAAGACCCATCTGGCTGTTGGGACAGAGACAGCAGAAAGGCAAAGGAGAAGGGAAATAAGCAGAGTGTGTGGTAAATATTAGCATGCAGGAATTCTGTTCAGTTGTTTTTTATTATCCAATTGTATTTTATCAAAAGTGCACTGCGTAACATTTCTAGTGGAGGGTCGGCCACCTGCTTGTCCCCATGGAAATATTATTACTTTGTCGAGAATGTTGCACAATATAGATTTAACCTATCTATCATGAGGGAGACGAGCAGGTTACAGCCCTACGCTACATCACAGTTCAGATCTGTAGATTCAAAAAAAGAATTATTGTATTTTTAGCAATAGAAACACCCGTAATGAATAAATGGATGCCACGGAACATTGCAGGAAAAACAATATAAACATAAACATAAAACTTACTGCATAATAAACAGAAGTGACAAAAAAATATTATTATCATTAATTATTAATCAACCATAGAAATAAATTGATTAATTTTGAGAAGACATTCTGGTGTTTGGCCCAGTTATTGCTAACCTTTTCTGAAAATGCCAAAATCTACGTCTACTTTATGAAAAACACATCCAAGCAAAGAGCATCATCTCATTTGCTGAGATCTTTGAATAACAGTATGACTTAAGATGACTTAAGATGGTGATTCACAAGGAAAATGCCGTTCTTTTAATTTTGAAATTGACCTGTATTACAAAACTGCTTTCTGCTTCCCAACGCACAGCTATTAACTAATATTTGTAGATGGTTTTCTTCCATTTGTGTCATAGTAAAAGTATCTCTGACTAACAAAATGAATTAAGATGGTGATTCACAAGGAAAATGCCATTCTTTTTATATTGAAATTGACCCGTCTTAAAAACTGCTTCCACAGCTATTAACTCTAGCCTTTTCAGACAATTTTCTTGTATAAAATTACTTAGAAGCATGTCATTTTCCGTGTGAATCACCATCTTAATGTCAAGATTGAGCTGTATTACAAAACTGCTTTCTGCTTCCCAACACACAGTCCAGACACTAGAGTTAATAGCCATTTCCTTAGATTTGTGTAATAGTAGAAGTATCTTTAACAGCATGACTTAAGATTGTGAGTCAAAGGAAAACTATTTTAAAATTAAAAATTAATTCTCAAGATTGGCCGGTATTACAAAACAGTATTCTGCTTCTCTATACACAGCTATTAACTCCAGCCTTTTCTGACCATTTTCTTCTATTTATGCATCTTTGACTAACAAAATGAATAACAAAATATAATGATTCACAAGGAAAATACCATTCTTTTAATTTCAAGATTGACCTGTATTACCAAACAGTATTAACTCTAGCCTTTTCAAACTATATTCTTCTATTTCTGTGATAGAAGTATCTTTCACAAGGAAAACGCCATTATTTTAAGTCATTTCAAGACCGACCTGTATTACCAAACAGTATTCTGCTTCCGAGCACACAGCTATTAACTCTAGACTTTTCTTCTATTTGGGTTACAGTAGAAGTATCTTGAGACCAGCGCCTCCATGTGCCTTTATTTACAGGATTATTCGTGTGCTTTCACAGTTCAGCGAGACTGCGGCGGGCCTTGCTGTGGGCTGCACTGAGGGAGCAGCAGATACTCACTTGGGCACAGAGGCTGTTGGCGTTGGCGCTATTGGCTGCTCCGCCTGCCTCCACAGGACCCTGCACGGCCCCCGCTGTGTACAGGCTGCCCCCGTAATCCAGAGTCAGGCCGTTCTGGGGGGGTGGAGGCGGGGGTGGAGGAAACGCAGAGAAGGGAGGAGGCACCAGTCCCTCCTGACCACCAGCACTATCCTGAGAGCCCTGTTGGAGGAAAAACACGAGAAGTCGTCATGAACTGGCTAAGGTTTACCGTATCTTTTAGCGGGAGCATCACCTGACCGACTTGAGACCATTTTCCCCAGAGTTGAAAGTCATACCATCATTGATATAGGATTTCCTCATCGCAGCGTACATGTATATAAGTCAACGTGATGGTATCGACAGGCCCACCCCCCACCATTAAATATTCACTGCAGTGCATATTTATTATTGAGGATCAGATGCAGCGCTTTACTATGTTTTCTATAACAGTTAAGTCTCTAACGCCCACATACACTAACCAACCACCTTTGACACACAAACACCCACACATCTAAATGCTTGCAAGGACCAACTGTTACTAAGACAGCATGCTCAAGTATTCCAGCATCATTATTACCCCCAGAAATGATTTATAAATGGAGCGTAGGAGAAACAATACAATTTGAGCTCCCACAAACACATGGTGGAGCACGACTCAAGCAAAGGCACGCACGCGTACATTCCTCGTTGTTGGCAGCAGGGCATGGCTACCCTAAATGGTAATAGAGAGCAGCAGGAGACAGCAGGGATGGAGAGGAAAAGGGGACGAACGATAAAAGGTGCTGACTGATGCAAGAGACATGGCCATAACTAACAGATAACTGACCAGAGTAGAATCGTTATACAAGTAGTGTGGAGGGACAATCAATTAAAACTGAAGCATTTTGCAGTTATGATCCTCCTCTTCTAATTATACCGTAATTATTACCATCATTATCACTTTCTATGTAATTGTTATTAGTAATAATGGAGAAAGGCTTAATGACGTGCTGGCACTACATGCACTCAGTACTTATGTTTCATTAGGGAAAGTAATACTTGTTGTCTTTTTCCACCTGAATGCTGTAACCTCTAAAAACTGGCACTTACTAGACATCTGCTGAGCTGCACTGATGTTATGTGTGTGAGTGACAGGCCGCAGCGATGCCCATCGCAGATCGAAATGGATCTCTGTCCCTTTGGGAGTGCTAAAAGTGTGGGAGGAGAGCTCCAGAGTACATGCAAGTATATGCGGGTGTGCCATCTGTCCCAGCTTTTGACCTTTGTCAACGTTACACCTGTGACACTGAAACCGGCCCCTTCACTTGTCCAACAACAAGAGGCGTGCAGCTGACATGGATCACGTTCATATTATGACACAGGAGCATATACAGATAATACAAGGGGAACTTTGTCCTGCACTGCTACATGTACAGGACATATGAGAACAGCTATACAGCTGCAAACCAAATGCTTGCGCAAACATTCCCATGTGTCCCCAAATAGAGGGCTGGAAAGGGAAAAGGGGGTAATTAATAAAAGTAGGAAATCAATCTTATAATGGCAATTAAGTTTTTAAAAATCTTCAAAGTAATCATTATATCTACAATTTGGGCATACTTCAGAGTTAAAAGCCACTACAAAGTATTACATAACACATGTTATACACCAGTCTGCTAATTAAATACAGACTAACTAAATGGGAACACAACATATGTTGGCAATAACAAAAACCCTCCTACATTTATCTAATATACATAAAGAACAACACTTTGCCAGGACTCTTGTGGATTTCAGTTTGCTTGGTTGTTGCAATATCCAACAGAGTAGAGCATTTTGAGTCGCTGTTGCCCGGCACCACACTGAGCCCCCCTCTTCACCCTCGGCTACTGCAGAATTTCACACTGTTCTCTCACCAGGTAAAACACTCCGAAACCCCTCGTACTCCAAAACCACAGCATTCTCCATCTTCCGTGGCCCTCATCACCGACACTGCAGCAAGTCACTCACAACAAAACTGACCACAGAGTTCAAAATGAACTTCGTGTTATGAGCAGATGCCTCTCTCAACTTTTCAAAGCCCTACAGCTGTAAGAACCACTTCCAATCTCACCTGTAGCCCACCAAACAAGATTGTGCTGCGGGAGTATCAGATGTAGAATAGATAGATACTTCAACGCATGCAATCAGTTTCCTGCAGATCTGTTTACTAGGGCTGTGAGCACCGAGTCATTTAATTCACTGATGGGGTCTTGGTAAACTACACTGGTTGACTAATGATTTTATTAGAATTATAAGGAGCTGGAGTTGGAGCATAGTCCTTGCAATAAAAACTTGAGCATAATCTGTCTTTTCACTGTTTATTATAGTACTTCTCTGTATATAGTATTTTTTGCAGGAGATTTTACTTATGTTAATTTTTGTAACTTCCACGCCCCCTTTTAGTAGATTTGTTAACATGGCATGTCGTAACATAAGTGTACCACAGTTGTATGTCGACCACGGCCCTTCGTTTAAGTCCGTTGTGCTTCTAATGGAACAACGATTATGCTAAACGTGTCTTTAAAGTGACAAGAGCCAAATAGTCTTCCACTTTCTCTGCTGTGGAGGTGAAATGGATAGTGGGTGGAGGGAGTCGATGTAGGTAATCGCGAACCCAGATGACAACAGCCAGAGAGTGAGTGTCTAGAAAGAGGAAACTGATCTCTCTGCTGGAGCAACTTGGGAAATGAGAAAAGCACAATGTTATTAGAAAGAGAGGCTACATCTAAAGTGAGACGTAGCTTTGTTGTCCATGTACAGCTTTAATATATAATCATCATTTAAAGGTGCACTGCGCAACTTTGCTAGTAGTAGGTTTGTCTCCATGGAGATATTGCTTTGTCTGGAATGTTCCATGGTAAACATTTCCATCTAGCATGTATTCATTAGGGGTGTTTCTATTGCTCAAATATTCAATAATTCTCTGTATAGGAGCGGCTCTCCACAGATCTGAATTATACTGTAGTGCTGGAAACTGCTCGTCTCCCTTGTGATATGTAGTTTTAATCTATACTGTGGGACAATCTGGACAAAGCAATAATATTTCCATGGAGACATCAGGTGACGGACCCTCCATTAGAAATGTTAATTAAATTATAGCATAATGCGTTTGGGCACGGGTAAAAGATCTGGAAAAGCTTTCTTACTATGCATCGAATATTCACTGTCTTAATGAATCACAACAGATGACTCAGTGCACTTTACAACTTCTCCATCCAATTCAAACAAAGCAGTCCTTATTATAGAGTTTGTTGGGATGTCTTCAAACGCAGTGATGAACACGTTGTCCATGTGCGCGGCAGATTAAATTATGTCTACGTCAGTTGTTGTTTACACTGAGGAACAGACTAGAGAAGAATAGCAGGACAATGGACAAATCCGGCTGTTGCGGTTCCTACTGCCAGCCTGAAATAGAAACGGGAACGCAGGCCAAAAACAACCTTTTATTTGTGTTTGGCGATTGGCCTTTTCAGTGCAGATCCGTTATTGCTGTGACACGACGGGCAGCTCTCTACCTGAAACACAATCGTCGTTCTTGTAGTTACAGGAATAGTGTATGTTTGCCCCCCTTTGCTAGTTTTCACTGTCTAGTTTCCTGACTGCTATAGCGGCCTTGGCGATGTGATGGAGATAAAAGCATATAGTGCATAAATGGACATAGATGATAGGGGTGGTGGAGATGAAAAGAGGGATGCACAATGATGTAGCTGGGAGGAGGGTCTCTGTCAATTGAAAACCTTGTAGAGAAATTGTAAGCAGCACTCAGATTTGTGTACATTTAGCTTGCCAACGTGATCCCATTTTGTGTGTATGCTTGTGTGTGCATACTTCTGGTGTTAAGGCGTTATTATGGTGTATTTGTTGGCTAGGCAAAAGCCAGTGATTCAGAGTGGTAGCTGTAGCTAGTTTACTTTCGGGTCACTTAACAGCAGCAAGTGCGTCTGAGGAGGCATGTTATAAAATGTGATCATCTGCAGCAGTCTCAGTGTAGGATACAGGAGACCAGGAGGAGGAGAAGAGAGTGGCTAAGAGCTAACTAGGGCAACTCTGGGTCATTTCACATGAATAATGACATTTCAGGATCTTACTTCGGCAGGCCCAGAGCCATTAGACTATACCCTCATTCAGCAAAGTTGATGATGGGAAACGTGAATTGCACCGCTAGCATCCGCACATATTAAGCCTCTATTAACATTAGTTTAGTTCAGTTTTTGGTGCTTGTGTATTGTGTTATCTAAGCAAGAAACAGCTGGAGAAGCATTTGCAGCGTGTGTGGCATAGTGATGAAGCAGGAGACACCCTCTTGTTAAATTATTCCATCCTACATCAAGCCCTGCCTCACCATCCTCCTCCCCCTCATGCGGCTTTTCTCCCCGTCTTTCCTCTCTCTCTCCTTTTTCCTCCCACTCTCCCCTTCTCCGCTCTGCTTCTTTACGCTTCATAAAATCCAGACGGGACCCTTGCATATGTCCCGCCCCCATAAACGCCAATCATCTTATGGGCTTCATAGCAACAGTATGGTAGTGTATGCCAGACTCCTCCCTCCCACATACAGCTCCGTTTCCTTATAGGGTAACACGAGTGCTTGTCAAAACCAATCCGCCCACAGCTGTTCTCCATGTAGTGCTTCAATCACGTATGACCCCTGCCACCCCCCCTTTCCGTGCATGCTACCCCGGTGACTCCTTTTCCTGCTACATGTTTACAAGAGACGTGCATGCATGTACAGGCCAACAGCACACGCGACATCAATGTCACCTCTACTATCCATCAACTGACTGGATTAAAAGTTCCTCATCAGCTTCACTGCCAAATTAACTAAAGGCAAACTCTAGACAAAAGCTGATGAGAAGACTTGTCCACGTTATTGCTCATTAAAGGATGTATGCAAACCTGTGCAGCTGAACACACAGATACAAAACCATGTGTTTACACAACATTCAGCACACCTTTTAGCCACGGACAAGAATCAAGTTAGTCTAGTTTTGTGGCTGTCATTATTTGGAGGTCCATTGTGACTTGGAAATGTACACAAAGCTGGTATATGATGCTGCCGTCAGACTCATTATGAATACAAATGCTTTGAAATCTACCAGCAGGCGGGGGTCTGCTCCATTTCATAAACATGCTTCTAACCGGAGCAGCACTGGCAAGGTGGTTACCCTACAGGGCTCTCCCATCAATGTTTCCCTCAAACTGTCTAACAATCTGCACAAATGAATGACTCATGCATGTTGCTACGGCAACACAGCTCATTGAGATCATCTAACAACCATTATTGTTAACCCTGCAACGAATCAATAAGATGATCAGAGGGGGAAGACAGACTGTAAGGTAGAAGCAGGGAGGAGCAGTGTGAGGGGGGTAGCTCCTCACGGCCTGGATATCGTTATGAAAGTGTGCTGGTGTGTAAAGTTTCGCAGCAGGTAGAAGGCTCTCCCTTGCCTGGGGGCACATGCTTAGGTGGGGCTTGTGAAAATATTTTGTAGTCTTTTGCAACATATTCTGCTCCGAACAGAAGTGAAGGCAGAATAAGCAGGGCAGCGCTGGCCTCATCGCTGTTGGGATAATGAAGACGCAGTGGGCTGCTCTGTGCCCATATGTAAGTGCACAGTCAGCTGAACACTGAGAAATTGCGTCACACTGAAGTAGCTCTCGGCAGCTGACCTGTGATATTGCCTGGTCGCACACAGCTCCACTGTGTTGATCTCTGCTTATCTCAATTTCATCCACACACAATTTGGGTTTCCTGGGCTTTCCTGACAGCTGACTGAGGGTGTCCCATCACCTTTAAAATCAATTTCCAATCTCCTGCTCCCAATCTGTGCCGAACAACCCCCCACCCTTTCTTCCATGAGCTCTTAAAGGAAAACATTGAGATAACAGCTGCCAGGGCCCCAGGGAGAGTGTGAGGAGGGAGAAAAGAGGTCAAACGGCAAAGAGCCGGAATTCAAGGTACAACAGAAAGAGCCTGACTCACTCCAAATGAAATCTAATGATACAAACATGACACTTCATGCACTAACTTTGCAGCCCACTGTGCTCTCAAGCAGTGTGTGTTTGTGAAATGTGTGACACAGAAATTACAGTGAGGAGGTGTGAGCTGAAATGAGGAGATGCAGAAGGCAGAAAGAGATAGAGACTAAGAAAAAAAACAAAAAGAAAAAAGAACTGTTCCATGGACACCTGTCTCTTTCGCTCACAGGCTTTCAGCAATGTACGGAGACAGCTGCTGGGGCAATAAAGACTTGACTTAGCTCTCCTCCCCCTCTCTGCCTGAGCTTCCACTTTTGTCTTAAATGAGTTTAAAGCAGCTACATAAACACCCTGTATGTTCATATAGATTCTTCTGAGCATACATAATACATGGCACAGCTCTTTCTGGCAGCGCTAGCCCCAATGTTCACATTGCATGCACTAGTAGCTCAGAGCAGGAGAGCAGATGCTACAACGACACGTCCAAAATCCAGTGGCTAAATTTCAGAAACATTCTCTTAACCTGTATCGTCTTGTCATATCTAGTCGCTACATGAGTTTCTCTTGATGTATATGTCACGGCCACTAACAGTAGTCAAAAATGCCCTGAGTGGACCACTCCACTAAAGGGGTCAAGTAGAGTCCTCATCTGTTAGTAGTTAATTAACATTTCATGCTTAGTGACAGCGCTGGGTACTCTGATGCCGCTTCATTTACAGTGAGAGTTGTGACGCACACAGGCACACACAACGGACAATAAGAAAGAGAGGAGCCAACACTCACCGACAACACGGAAGGATAGTACAGTCCCATCATCGTATTCTGTGCAACAACTCGAAGTGTGGGCTCTCCACTCTCCTCCTCTCTCTCTCCCTCTCTCCCGTCGAGTCTGTGTCACCT
Organism: Paratrypauchen microcephalus; assembly: GCA_036785185.1. Lineage (NCBI taxonomy): Eukaryota > Metazoa > Chordata > Actinopteri > Gobiiformes > Gobiidae > Paratrypauchen > Paratrypauchen microcephalus. Next base: position 10,658,876 of record JAVJIX010000009.1, on the reverse strand, counting down.
CACCAGCTCCGCTCTCTTCTGTCTGTCTCCCAGATTCAAAATCTCCCTCTCTCTGCCCCCGCTCACTCGCTTGCTCGCTCACTTGGTCTACCCTCCTCCTCCTCCTCCTCCAGCCCCTGTCACTCGTTCTCTTTACGGTGTCTCCCACTCAATCGCTCTGGCTTCTCCTGCACTGCTCCGGTGCGGCTGTGCCCTTGCTGCTTGCTCATCTCTGCTGCCTGAGCTCCACTCCTCCCATTGCTCTGTCACACCTGCAGACTGTCCCCTCCCCTCAGCCTTGCTCGTGTCGCAGTCCCTCTCTCTACCTCCTGGAGCTCCTTCTTCATGTAGGTGAGTTAACTGGGGCTCCGCGCCACTGGGAGACTGTGTGAAAAGTCACCATTTTAATGTGTTACATAAACACGCTGCTGCTCATTTAAGAAAAACAGCCGTTATGTAATCAATCTGATTATTTCTGAACAAATGATCAACCACTTTGCACAAAGAAAACAGTCTCATAAGAGCTCAATCCACAACAAGGAGAACCGAAAGAGCAACATGCACCAGCTTAATGTGCCTTCGCTCACAACAGCCTAATGGGGGCAGCAACAGAGTCTTAACAGCTGCAGAACAAAATGTATCTAAAGCATTTTTCTTTATTCATGTCCAACATCGGGTCCAGCGCCCTCACCATGCTCCACTGTTATCATTCATATTCAGAATCCCACAAATCTATTTGGCTTGTGGCTACGCAATTTGCATTCTGTGCAGGAATGGGGGAAAATGACTTGTAATATATACAATTACATGAATAGCAACTCAGAGAGGTAATTACTGAATGCAAATGTGTTGAAAAGCCATTTCTGAAAAAAAAAAAACTTCAGCCAGAAGGGGAAAAAATAAAACAAGATGTGATATTATCAAAAATGTAAGGATTAGAGCTACACATTTTGGAATTAAAGGAAAAGTAACATTTTTTACAATTTGAGCCTTATTTCGGTAATAAAACAAGTTGTTTTACTCACCCATAGCACTTTGGTGTCATATGGAGCATTTCCGGAGATGTTTTAGATTAGCGTTAGGCTAACGCCGTTATCCATAGTTTACAGCTTTGCGTTCCATGTTTGGGTCCTAGGAGCTGAGAGCACACTCCGCGCATGCGCACTGGCGTCCTCATCTACTCGAAACTATGGCTAAATCTGGGATTACAGGCCACTTTTGACCAAACGAAATCGTAGACTAAAGACATCGAGCTTCTATGATTTGAAAAGTGCTAAAGTTTGTGTTATTTGGAGCCTGCACGGGGCATATTACATGCTCGGGGAATGCCCCGAGCTATGGCTATAAGTCGCGCTAGGCTAACGGCGTTAGCCTAACGCTAATTTAAAACATCTCCGGAAATGCTCCATATGACACCAAAGTGATATGGGTGAGTAAAACAACTTGTTTTATTACCGAAATAAGGCTCAAATTGTAAAAAACGTTACTTTTCCTTTAAGTTGCTTTAGTTCACTGCAGTCTCATTTTGATTTTAAAGAATACGGATATACTATTTAAAAAACTAGCATTTTTAAACCATACCTCATGAAATCTCAATAGGCTTTGTTTCCTTGCATAAGCAACATACATTTTTAAGCAGCACCATCAACACATTTATTTTTATTGATTGTGATTTTCTGTAATTAGCCAGTAAAATGCTGTCACAGGTACGTTGCGCTCACAGCAGTCTCCAATTAAACCCATCTCAAATCCATTTCCTCTGTGGCCTAGCTTAAAACCATTAGGAAACATTAAGAGACCACTTGGCGGAGATTTGACAGACAGATACTTATTAGTGTTTCTCAGTTTGAAAAGTGTCTGTACCGTGTTCACACATCCGCTCCATGCTGCTCTCTGGGCTCTGCCTTTGATCACATCATTCTCACACGGTTGTTGACAGTTTAGCGCCTGTGTGCTATGGGAGCTTCCACTGCCCAGTATTGTCTTCCCATGTTGTGTTTTTCCCTTTTCTCTTTCAAATGGTGTAATGCGGCAGACCTTATCTTACATTTTTACATCAATAATATGTGCAGCCTTTATGATTATTCCACCAACATCATCATTAGGAAGGAAGTGGTTGAGAGCACCATTCTCTTTGCAGTGAAATGAGCAGTGGCTAATTGGCTCAAAGGCAATAAGTGCAAAGGGAAAAAAATGGAGGGGGTGGGGGTATACGATAGTGCGCTGATAAACAGCCAGGGGTGGTTGGGCATCGCTGACACGGAGTTGGGAAAGAAGGGATTATGAGTAGAGCAGGAGAGGATGAGTGGATGAACGGGGGATGATCTAAGGATTACCCACACAAAAACGAGCAGCTGATTAGCACAATCGAGCTAATACAATCTAAGGAAAACAGATTGTAGAGATTGAAATTAAGAAATGGAAATATTTGTAATTGTATTGGTGAATTTTGTGGTAGAGAGGCATCTAAATAACATAGATGGAGGTTTTCTTCAAGAAGAATTATTATCTTACACCCCCACCTCGTGGTCTGTTGAGCTCCACTGAGCCATTAAAGCTATAGTGAATCAAGTGTAAGTGTATCCTAGATTTAAAAATGGAAGTGTGACAAAAATAATGACCTTACCTGACTGTGAGTAGGATATCCATGGTAACCAAGGGTCAAAGGGTCATTGTTCTGTAAAAGAAAAAATACATTTTTACACAAGTGCCATTTGAGGTGTTGCGACTCACACACACACACATTCTTTGCCTTGTTGAAACATATTGACCTTTGACTTAACACTTCTGCAATACTAATCAAATCAACTCTGAGACTCATGTTATTTTTGAGTTTTCCAGCCAGCAGCTCCTTTCTAACACGGTGAAGACATGATGGCGGGGAGCGATGGGGGGAGATTTTGCGATGAAAAGAAGCGGAGGAATCGTGGGTGTCACTGGTGCTCCTAAATCACAATTGGGTCAGGGGGATGTCAAATCTATGGTATGAAATGGCATCATGATGAAATCTCCACACACTCCTTTCACTGCTCTATGAAGCTATGACGAATAGATCAAGCATCTGGCGAGTAATTAGGGGAACACTGAGCAGGATGAACATTTTTTCATTTCGTTTGGAACCAGAAATTTAAAAAATATATATATCCTTTCCAAAACGTAGTCAACTTTACATTTCTCTTCAGATTTTTGCTATTATATTTCATAAAAAAAGACACTCTTCACAGCAATTACGATGCACTTTGATATGAGGGATACAGATTTGCATGTCCCTAGCTTCATATCACTAGATTAGAAAACAACTGGGCTCCTCCCCCTTCTCTAAGCTCCCCTTCCCATATTCTTTTCATCTGGAACCAATGTCCCATGTCTGCTCTGTCCCCGGGGGGAACACTTTGCTCTGTGCGCTTCACAGCTTGACTTCGCATGATTAATACTGTAGCCATCTTACGGAGAACCCCATGGGGCCATTTCACTAAAAACTAAGCACAAGGTCCCAAAATCTGAGTGGTTTGATCATAAGGAAAGGAAATGCCATCTTGATTAAAAAAATGCAGTTTGTGCAGTGTATCTCTGAGCCAAAAATGTACTTAGTGAGCTGGCTTTGAGAGGTAGAAGCACTAAATAATGAATCACCTCTTAGAGGGTTGAATAACATGAATAAAGTATAAACCTGATTTTACAGCTAGGCCAAACTAAATGTACTTCACATAAAGTATAAGGCCACATGGTGAAAAGCATAGGAGAAAATATAAATTGAAAAGACAAAGGAACCGAATGTGAGATTAAAGGGGCTGTGTGGAAAAAAGGAGGTACAGAGTGACAACATCTGGAGCACAGAGCCTTATGTGAGGTTAAGCTGGAAATGTAACAGTAAAATGCCTGCACAGAAAGAGAAGCAATGGCACTGAACACAATGACTCATGCATGAGCAGAGTCATGTGTTTAATTTCCTTAAGGAACTGTAGGAATGAGGAGTGTAACAGCCTGCTCACTGCAGTTATCCAACAGCACCAGTAAGATCCCAAACACTCATCATCTCGCACTGATAACTTAATCATGACTTAACCTTTTATGCTTCTCTTTGTGAGCGATGACAAACAAAGCACATGGGATTGTTGGAGCTGGAGAGGGTGTTTTATAAAAGGGGGTGTTTCAAAAAGAAGAAAGTGCAAAGGAAGAGAGGGTGAGCAATCAGGAGAAATTATCAAAATAACTTGAAGTCAACAGATGGAGAAGGGGGGCAGATGAGCAGGAAGGGGTGGAAAAACAATCAAAAGATGTATGGCTGAAAACAACAAGCATTTACATTGGTGATTCATCCGCTGGAGAGTGTTACTGAGTAAACTGCCAACAGTCAGTTGTATTAAAAACTTGCAAAATACTTTCAGATATGACCAAAAAGTTAAATGAGTCACATAATGGTAGCTGCAACTGTTCAGTTGGTCAGCTCTTATAAGAAATAGTTCAACTCATAGCTACTTTCAGACAGTGTACTGGCACGATCCTGTCTGTGTGCTCCAAAAACTGCAGGTATGGCTTAAATTAGATTGTTTGTAGTCTGAGTTGTGTCTAATTTGGTCACAAGACTCACATCTATTCCTATCATGCCTTGGGACAGCCTTTCATCTGAGGAGGAGATTCAGAAGAACATGGGCTGCTCTGACAGTCCAAACTGCAGAGGCCCTGCCACTCAGGAGGATGTGAAGCCATTTCATCCACAGAGCACTTACGTGTTAAGCCTCAAAACAGACAGGCAGCCGCTCGCCTTTATTTTCCCTCTCCAACCTTCACTTCCATTTCACTTTCCACAGTAAACCTACACCTGCTCTACACAGGGCGGTGGGTCAAGGCAACTGACTACATAACATTATCATGGATCACTCTTCACATGTGACTGAATTAAAAATGTACACAGCAATTATTACAAATAAGCCTGAGCATCATCGGCCATCAGGAGTATACATTTACTATGAAAACTGACATCCAAGTTCTAGGAATCTTGAGATTCTGACAGCACAATTAGTAAAACTCTTTTAAATTATTAATATCCTAATGTGCGCTATAGTGACAGAAAATCTACTGCCTGAGAGACAAACGACTTAAGTGAAATTGATCTGGAGAATAGCAGTGCATTAAGCATGCTTCAAAGCAGAACCATGCGCCCTGAGCCTGCTCTGCTGAACATAATTCAGTCTACAGAGCAATGCTGGCCATTCATCACAAAAACAGGCATCCAAAACCTACATAAATATTCTCCGCATACAGCAGGACTACATTTTTCTTGCTGACGTTTTCATTCTATTTCAGCACAACTGAGATGAAAATACAGGGTGGTGATCCACCTACATTAATGTCCCAGTCATTTGTCCTCGCACTGTCACCCCGGGCAAGACCTTATTAGGTTAGAGAATGCCCCAGTTCTTACGTAGAGTGACAACAAAACATGGCCCGCTCAACAACATGCCACAGAGATAGTGAAGAAAACAGTCTCCTCTCAACATCTCCTAAAGTCAGGCTGAAAACTGGTGCTTTATCATAAATCACAGGACACCCCTTGTGATAATCTGAATTTACCATAATCTGTTTCACAGTACAGTATTTAAGATCTGTAGTGGACTACATTATGGAAAAGTCTGAAAATCTGATTTGAAGGAGCAGCTCTTTCACTGTTGGATGCCTCCTCCCTTAGTTTGTGTGTGTTAGTGGAGCCTTCAGTCATACACAGCCCCACTGCAGTGCTCCTACATGCTTTACTGCTCTGCCTCAAGTTTGCTGATGTGCCTTGACAGAGACGTTCTACCCCCGCACTGACATCACAGGGCCCAGGCACTAATGAGAAAAACAGCAGTGTCAATGGCCAAGTGGGAAAGATCCTATTATTGAACTGAGTGCTTCAAATGGATTACTCTGCGCTACTGCCACACCCCACGGTATTGATACATTTACAGGTCAGAGATCAGATCCTTCTGTCGTGTCAGCAGAAAACACATTTGAGAATAAGAAGGGAATAATCAGGACCCTGTGTTTAAAAAAGGCAAGGTTTGGTCTGTAGTAATATTTTCCATTCTTAAAATCTCTAACGGGATTTAGAGGAGCCAAATGTGTGTTTTATTGCTTTTTCCTGGAACCCAAGTGCTTATAAGGCAAAAAAAAGGGCACAGAACACCATTTTATTAATAAAGCAAAATATGTCAGTCTTTTTAGAACAGGGGATGATTGACATTTTTCAAGTCTTAAAATAGTATATAAAGAGAAACTGAATGTATAGAATAACTTGAATACAAGAACTACTACACAATTTTAGCTTCATTTGTGACATCATTGGAGTTCTTTTTTAACATATGTGACCAATGCACTTTGATCTTTGACACAGTATTAACTTACAGCAACAGCAGTATTACTAAAACAGCTTGTGGATATTTGAAGCTGTAACAGACAAGTGTTGGGGGATTTCACACTAATCTTTGTTGCAGTCATGTGTATTGTATAAATCTTCTGCCTTAGATGAGAATCTCAGATCCGTGTGGATAGCATGCCCCCTCCAGTTTGAGATGTGATCCCATTAGCTGGAAACAAAGCCTCTTTACTGCTAGTGATAGGGCAAATCTGTTCCTGCAGCAAACCCAGCAAGTGAGGGGAGCGAGGGGGGCTCTCTCCCACTCATTTCCGGACTGTCCAGCCAGCTCACGTTCAATACATTTTAGAGGCTGAGCTATTGATCCGCATTTCAGTGTGACACACAAACACACTCATCCAGTGCGTGTGTTTAAAAGTGCATTACCCTCCCAGGCCTGCCTGTCAGCACACACCAGCAGCCATGTAAACCCCACTCGTTTAGTTTTCCAAACAGGAGCAAATGGGCCACTCCACCTCCATTACGGGCACTTTCAACAGCAAAGAAATAGCTTTCAGTACTTCAGTGGAGCCTCTCATCCTCCACAACATACCATAATAATGTCTTGGCTGTCTGGGAGAGTCTAGTGGAAGTTTAATGAACCATTGCATTGCTGAGGCAAGCACAGAGTAAAAACAAATGCAATAGTGTTAATTAAACAGCCCAGCAAATCAATATAATCACCATGAGTAGGTTGAAGATTGATGACTTGCTGCAAACTGGAAACAAATCTTTGTTTATACCAAATGCCACCTATTGGGTTGCTCTGCAGAAAATCAAACAACTGGGTAGGCTATAAATTTACATTTAAAACAAGTGAACCCCAACATTTGGCTGTAGTGTGGATCGGGGTTAGTGCATTTTTGCATGAAAAACTCCCATGAATGATCTTCCTTCTTATTGTTGTCTCACCTGGAGTATGAGCGATACTTTGAGGACTGAGGTGTCTGCATGTCCCTCTATGAACTTTATTTTGCAGAGTCTACAGCACAGATATGCAAAAAAACATTTCTGCAGCATCATTAGACCCGTTTTAATGTGTTAACATACAGCTAAGGGTCTGAAATGTAGCTTTACACCGTCAAAGATTTATTACAGCGTTACAAACCATGTGACAAAAGATGTACCACCTTTTAAGAGCATGGCTGTATTTTGTAATTGTGTTTAACCGCAGCACTGAAGAGCACTCACCTGGCCAACATCCCCGAGACCCCCGGTGCCATCCATCCGGGGGCGCTTGCACTCAGCTCCTGAGGTGTCCAGGAGAGCAGCCGCCGTCTGTCCGTCAGGCTCCGGGTCTCCGCGCTTCATGCCCCGGACAGCCGAGGGAGGCCCGCCTGGGTTGGGGTGCACACCTGCCATGGGGTCCAGCTCTCTATCTCGGTCCAAGAGAGCCCGGGACACAGGCAGCATGATAGAGGCAACGTCGGTCGACATTAACATTTAGAAATCGTTTGTGTGGCTTCTATGTAGACGGAAAACAGGCCAACAAAGGCAGCCAAGCTGAAGCAGATGTGAACCTTCTGCCCGGGATGAAACACTCTAGAGACGCAGTCTTCGGCTGGGCCTTTGTATCAGCCCACAAAGAGTTCAAATGTTATTTAGCTCAACCAGAGCAATAGCCTTGACTATCATAAAACGCAATTCCAATTGGCAGAAAGACGAGTTACTAGTCTAATAAAAGGTGTGCGATTCTGTAAAACAGCAGCTTCTAAGAGGCCATCTACAACATTTAGTGTCAATGTGAAGCTACAAAGCATTTGCTGACCGTGTTTATTTACTGCGGGTTGCTTCAGAGGCCTACGTTATTCCAGCTCATAACAAACTAATTATACAGACATCGATCAAACCATTGGCTCCTGAGCATAATCTACCGCCTTATTTTCATTTGCCCTGTTTTTTTTTCCTTAAGGGGCGTCTTTATAAGAGCACAATATGAACATCCTACCGCAGCCTTAAGATGAAAAGCCCCTCAACATGTCTTCCCTTTGCCTTTCCTCTGTGTATCAGCCAGACTTGTGCCACAGAGAAGAGGTTCACTAAAGGGTAGATCCTCGTCAAGAGCTGGCGTTTGGCCCCATGTTAGTCCGCTACTTTGCGTTAAAGAAAGGACGCCGATCTCGCCTCAAGCTGCCGTTTCCGTGTGCCTTACGTCTATTATTTTTCCTCTGTGCGCTTTCCCGGTGTGTTCTTGTAGCGTGTTTCAGAAAGGAAATTGTCCTCACTGCCTCCTCCTACCCTCTTGGTGTAGTCATTCCCCTCCTCCTACCTTCCGCTCTCCCTGTGAACGCGGAGCCGTGCGCCACGCCGCCTGCAAACAAACGCAGTGTGCCGCAGTGCTTCCATACATTTCATTGGAGGGAGGTGTGCGCGTGTACAACAGGGGTCTTGTTGAGACGGTCATGCTCCCGGAGTGCGCCCCGAAACTGACATTTTGTCGCAGAATACCATGCAATCGCCCTATAGCGTGCAGTTCCTACGGCCAACCACATTCGACCGAAGCACAAACCAAACCAAACTGCTTCGTCAAACCAGTGCGATACAATTTCACGACCAAGTATTAAACAAGCTGTGCCTTAGAGTCCAGATGTGTCATGCGGAATGGGGTATCCGGTGTTCCTGTATTTTTATTGCTTGGATGACACCCAGTGGCCAAAGGCTACAATCGGGAGGGAAGGTGTGCGTAAATTAGTTCGCAACATTAGAATACTCAGGTAGGTTATAAGCAATCTGGTCTCCATTGATCTATTCCACACTTCAATTTGATTTGTTTCAGGAGGCCCGTGCATGCACCAGAGGTCAGAAGATTTGTTTGAAGCTTCAGTTCTTAAAAGCAAATGGGACTAGTAAAAAGTGAAGCAATTTATTCTTGCAGTGGGCCTAGAGTTGTGAAATAAAGCCAATGCTGGACTGAAGCCATCCTTGATTCCACTTACTGTAAAGATCAGTGATGGGGAAATACTTTGAAAAAGTATTTACAGAATGCATTCATTAAAATGTATTTTGTTCCATTACTTGGGCCAATCAGAGTACTTTAATTTTGAATACTTGCACGTCAAGTTGCTTTATATTATAGCGAGAACATGTCATAATTACATAAAAATAAAGTTGTTTGTCTAAATAGAGATGAAAAATGCATGTTTATTGCCTTGTATTTTGGCTAAGGTTATATGTGATGTTTTAGTCATTGTGTTTGTCTTATCAGATGTTTTATGTTCACTGTGGGCCTTGGGAGCGCTGCAATTTCAAATCCTGTGTGTGCAACCTGTAAATATGGTTTTTGACAATAAAGCTGATTAACTTTGATATGCACACACTGCAAGAGCTACTTTTTTATACTAATACCATGCCATTCAATGCCAAAATGACATATTGAAGTACCTTCATGTATTCTTTTTAAAATTTGTAAAGTAACTATATTCTGAATGTCACTAAAAGAAAGTTAACTGTACTGGAATACAGTTTTCAAAAATCCCATTTTGGTACATATATTCAGTTACTTCCCCATACTGGTTAAGACCTTATAAAATTCATTCTTCCTGATAGACTGCTACTTGTAATTGTAAATTGCAAATGTGCTTATGAACACACTCCCATGAAGTCTCATCACATATTTTTATTGTTGGTAAAATTGTGAGGCCTAAAAGGAAAAAAAAAAAGCATCTTAAATTAGTTTATAATGCTTGAGCAGTGCCAGATGCACAGTGTGAACTTACCAGCTCATTATGATTTCAACCAACAAGAAACATCTTCCACGCAGCTAACAAACAGGAAATGCATCCATTTTGATCAATAATGCACAACTTGACTCATTAAATTATCCTCCTCCTGTCAAATGAAGCCAGTGTGATTTCTGGGTGTGGTAGGTGAAGTGAGGCCACTGCTTACCGTCATTGACCAAAGCATCCCTCTACACATGGGCCATCCTGCGGTGAGCAAATCTCAGTAGAACACATGAAGTAGATCTGAATTTTATTTAAAAGAAAAAAGGTTATGTGTGATTCATCTCATTTACAGATTTAAAGATACACACTAGTACTCATTTATATGATAAAAATCCATGACATCTGTTGCAAGTATGAACTTTGGCTACATGTTTGTTTAAAACAGTGTAATTTATGGAATGTTTATTCTCATAATTTCATGAAGCACCTGTTCCGTTTAAAGGTGCACTGTGCAACTTTTCTGGTGGAGGGCCCGTCAAATGCTTTTCTCCATGGAAATGTTATTTCTTTGTCTGGAATGCTTCACAGTGTGGCATTAAACCTTTCCATCTTCATGGAAACCAAAGCAGACCTAAGTTACAGGTCAGATCTGTGAAAAGGTAACCCTGTTCAGTCAGAATGCTTGTTTTCTCTGTATTTTTGAGCTATAAAACCACCTATAATTGAAATTCCAGGCAGAGCATTCTCCATAGAAACCCTCAACCAAAAGGTTATAGTGCACCTTTAATAAAGTGCCAATCCAAAGCCATCTATGAAAAACATTTTTACCTCTTCATTTGAATCCTGAAACTCTCCATCAGGAAGAAACTGGAAAGTCCTGATGGTGAAGCGACGAGTCTGAGCACGAGCTGGAACATTAGGATCTGTCAGAACGACCTGGTTGGGATCAGGATCCAGTGGATTTGGACATCTAGAGAGTAATTTAGTTGATTAAAGACATTACACAAAATGGATTATTGTGAGCTTTAAGACATGTTAGCATGCCATTGCCACCTCAAAAACATACCTGGAGTTGTGTTGTTTCACTCACACATGTTTGAGTAACCCTTATTAGTCCATCTACATCTCCAAAGCTCAAAATGCTCTGTTCCACCTTGTGAGGTCATGGAGTAATTTAACAGCTACATTTTACCTTTTGTATAGAAGAGCTTGGAATTCCAGAGCTGAAATCATACACCTTCACTAGAATAATTTAGAATAATGTTTAAAGGCACAGTTTAGCACTCACTGTATTACCACATGACATCGCAAGGTGGAACAGTGTTTTCTGGTCAAAGCAAACCTAAATATGCAACTTTGTATGTTAAATGTGGATGAAAAACCACTCCAGGTACGTTTTGATGAGGAAACCACATAACATCAGAAATTAGCTTAATCTGTGCCCTTTAATGATCTAAACAAAGCAGGTTTATACTGTTGATAGAGTTGGTTTGAGAAGCAACTTTATTGATCTCACACTGGAGAAATTCTTCTCTGCATTTAACCCATCCTGTTATTAGGAGCAGTGGGCAGCACATTACTACGCCCGGGGACCATCTCCATGATCTTCTTGCTTCGGCTTGGTCAGGATCATGCATGTTTTGGGTTGATGGGGGAAACCGGAGTGCCCGGAGGAAACCCACCCAGACACGGGGAGAACATGCAAACTCCACACAGAAAGGCTCGGGCGACCCGGGGATCGAACCCAGACCATGCATGCAAACTCCACACAGAACACACACAGAAAGGCCTGGGCGTCCCGGGAATCGAACCCCGAACCTTCTTGCTGTGAAGCGTGAGCGCTAGCCACTCAGCCACCGTGCTGCCGTTTGCTGTTATTATATATAATTATAGGTTACCCGTTATAAAGCAACACCCAGACGGCTTTCCCAGAGCGAGGATATGCCACGCAGTAATGCACGAGCAGCACCAAACTGGGGTCAGGGGAGTTGAGCAGCCGCACCTCCAGGTAGAGTGGTTTACCCAACAACATCTGCAGGGGCTGGTGATACTGTGGGTGGTAGCTCTTATACTGTGGGTCTAACATAAAGAGTGTTAGTTTATTTTTTTTATACAAATGTACAAGTATGCAGGAGGCTTCTGAGTCACCTTTGGCGATCCTGAGCTGTACTCCAAAAGCTCCTTCAGTTTGAACGGCAGGGCCCAAAGATGGCGTTTTTACCATATAACTGACAGTGAGGGCACGGCCTGGCAAAAATCTGCACTCCACCAATAATCTAATGTAAAGAAGTTACAGAAATCATAATAAATTCCTTCCCTTTGCATTCTGCAGGGATTTTAAAATCTGAAGAGTTGAATAGCAAACATTTATAGCAAAAAAATGTTCAAATTGCTGTGTGTGTTCTTTTTGTTACCATCTTCTAAAGATATTGGCAATGAATCTATAGTGGATTTTTCTTCAAGAAGGGGTGGTGGATTATACTTTGTAAAATGGATATGGCTTTTGAAAATATTACTATACTAAGATTAAACTACAAGCTTCTGATGACATTTTCCTAATGGAACTTATCCATTTTGGCAAATTAACATTTACTTCTGTGCACTGACCTGACAGGCGAGTCTCTTGTGATTGTGCCATAGTTGAGGCTGATGCTGTTAACAATGTTGTTGACTTCTAGCATGTAGATCATAGTTTTTCCCATTTGCTATGAAAAGATATGGATGCAAAGCAGTCAAAATAGAAGCAGCATCTTCAGCTAAAGCTACAAATATAGTTACCATCCTGTGCGCTCCACAGGTATCCATAGGAATCTTAAAAAAAGCGTAGTCAGATGTCACTTTCTGGGGGATGCAGGACATGTTACCACCGGCAACGAGAGAAGTCAGAGACAAAGGTGGCTCCGTGAGAGAAGCAGGCACAGAGAAGACGAAGTGTCTGTCAGCAGTGCACTCTGCAGAGATACAAATGCATAAACAAACCATTCAAGACTTCTAATGCAGTACACACACGCTGCATGCTAATGGGTCACGTTCAGATTATGACCTGAAACTCAATTTCATATGCAGGGCAGGGGACTATTTAACTTGAGGTGCGCTGTCCAACCTTGCTGGTCTCCATGCAGAAGTTATTGCTTTGCCTGGAATGTTCCATGGTATAACAAATAAATGCTAGATGGATATGTTTAATCACTTGTGTTTCCATTGCTCAAAATAGAATAATCCCTTCTGTGAATAGGAGCAACTCTCCACGCATCTGAATTGTAGCGTAGTGCTGTGACCTGCTTGTCTCGTGATAGATCGGTTTAAATCTATACTGTGGACAAAGTAATAACATTTCCATGAAGACAAGCTGGTGGCAGAACCTCCACTATAAATGTTATGCAGTGCATCTTTAATAACCTTAGGATCCACAAAAGCTGAACATTTTTTGTTAGGGATTGAGCACGCAAGCATTACATTTTTCAGGTTAAATAATGCAATACTTTTTGAAACAATACTGTAAGAAATGTATACTGTCAAAAGACATTGGGCCGTTTATGTTCCATGTGGTCAAGTGCAGTAATTGAGATATTAATCAAAGTTCAACAAATCTACAGCCAACTTCATTTTATATACATAGATTTTCAATTGTTCCACATCTACAAAAGGTGCAATGTGCAACCTTTCTGGTGGAGGCTTTCTCAAATATTATTGCTTTGTCTGGAATGTTTCACAGTATGGTATTAAACCCATCTAACTTCATGGAAATCAAACCAGACCAAGTTACAGGTAAGATCTGTGGAGAGGCTATCCCACTCAGTCAGAATTCCTGTTTTTGTAGGCATTTTTGAGCAGTAAAACTACCTGTAATTGAATAAATATAAGTTAGAGCCGTTTAATGTCATACTGTGTAACATTTCAGGTAGAGCAATGTCTTATCCATAGAAACCAGCAGATCCTCCACCAGAAAAGTTACACAGAGCACCTTTAAATTCACCAATGGGAATACAAACTGCAGCTCACCATCCATGGGGTAGTAACAGGCAGGCGGGTATTTGCCAAAGCAGCAGCCCATAGAGAGGCAGTGTGGCTTGGACACAGAGCCTGGTCCACAGGGGAGGCGTTGTTCAGGGGGAAGGTCGCAGTCTGAGGACAGCACAACAAAGGTCAAGCACACGGTTCACGTCCCTCAAAAGATCTCAATGACGCTTTGCAGGAGCGTAAAATAAACCACCTTGATTAGTGACTGGGGCAACACCTCTTGGACAGGAAAATTGTGCCTCCATTGCCCCCGCATGTGTTTTGTACAGCATGTTAAGGACGTACATAGAACCCTTCAGTAGACAATGTTTATACATGTGGCGTTAGGTACAATAACAAAAGGTTATTTCTCAGTGTGAAGCCAGAGCCGGTACTTGCCTGTAAAATCATGTGACAACGCAAATGTAAGGGGAGGCTCAAAAGGATCTTTCCATCTTTGGCTAGGCTTGCAGAATACCCACAATCCTCTGTAACATCCTGTAGATTTATCTGGTTCCCATTCAAATCTATTAAAAAAAGGACACTTAAGACACATTTGAAATTATAAAAAAATGATTGCAATTTCACATTATGTTATGGTTACATATTATAGGAATTATAATGGAATTTTAGTCAATGATCTGTCATTTAAATAAAATTGTGATTGTTCAAAACAAGCAAAAAAAAAAAAAAAAATCATGACTAATAATGTTGTCCTATCTCCCAGCCTGGCACTACATCCATACACTGTACCCTTAACAATGAACTCCAAACTGGTCCCGTAGGGGAATAACACAGTCATTTGATAGAGAGAGCAGATCACGTCAGGCTTATGAGGCCCTGGGGTGGAGAGTGTAACCGGTGGAGCTGGTGGGCCTGGAGTCGATGGCGGTGGAGTTATGGTTTGTGGAGGACAGAGCACATCCACTGTTCTGAAGCGTGCAAGAGACATGTCCCAAAAACGCAGAGACAATGATGTGGAAGTGTCAGGCTAGAAAGAAAATATTACAATACTGTGATGGGTTGATACATATTGGTATTTTATGTTGCCTCTCACAATAACAACAACTGTGATATATGGCTTAAGAAAATATAGACATTAATGTTGAAACCAAACCATGAAATAGATATATCCTCTAAAAATGTTCCAAATGTACAATATCGTTATAAATAGCAGAATAATAAAGTAGTTAGTTTCTATTTATAATGAGTCATAGAAGTTCAACCCTCTACAGCTCAAATGTCATAGTAGTACAGAAAATGTACCAAAGTATTCCCATTGGTGTGAGGAAACTATAAATATGAACCCTCCCAAAAGTATAGTTCCATCCGTCATGTACTGAGACACAAGTGTATACAGTATTTATCGCGGCAAAGCCTACATGTTGCTTTCTAACAATGTAATTGGCATCTGCAGTAAAAAAAAATAAAATAAAATGCAGAGTCAACACTATATAAAATGCACATATGGAGTCAATTACACTAATAGTTGCTGACTTGGAGAGAAACACTCATCTGTGTTCCATAAGTAAATTTATTTCTCTGACTGCAGTCATAAATCACTTCAGTCAAGTGAAAAAGCAGCTTCAACTGTCATCGTTATTAAAATACATCTTCAATAGAATGTGTGTGTGTGATCAAAATAATCTTGCTGTTCTTATGCTTATTTTGTTATGTTGATACCAGATGGGGACAAGAGCCAGTTTCCCTTATTGATTACATATCATGAGAAATAGTAAATTTCATATTTAACATTTCATATTTATCATTTCTAGAGTGGCAAGACCATGAACTCACTACATTACCTTTTTATGCATTTTAACAGTATGCTGTGAGTAGGCCTGTCACAATAATTACTATATATGGACTTATTCAATATATGAAAGCTGGAAAGATACGTTTTGGGGCTCAATATTTATCGTGTGCATGTTTTCTTTGTAAAAGTGGGGAGATTTGGGGTAATTTTACAATACCATTTGAGCTGTTGCTTCATTCTGTTATTTGTTGTAGCTCATGCCTTTTAATGACTGCATTTACAGAATTACCTTACATTAGCATTATTATGTTAGTGGCATAAAGTAGTTTGAATATTATCATTTATCGCAATACATAATACTTCTAAATTTTTTACTGTGATGTTATCTGAAAACCAGCAATATAGTTTAAAATCATGAATTGTGACAGTTACCTTTGGATGTGTGTGACAACCAGGTAGGGGACTGTGCAGAATTATGCCCGTGTCAGACAAATGCAGGTTGTACCAACAAAATAGAGATGCTTTAGAAATAAATTGCCACAAGTTTGTTGGATCTACGAATAAAACGAATATCATTAGCATGCTTATGGTTTAATGTTAATTAGCCATGCAAGCGTAATGCCACCCACCTCGAACCTGTATGGAGTCTGGATGCGCGAATGGTAAATGGACAAGAATCTTGTCCTGTAGACAATAGTGTTGGACTTCCAGTGGAGGGAGGTGGGCCGGCACAGGGGAGGTACTTGCAGGTACAGGTGGTTGAAACATGGGAGACTGTGGATCATAGTACTGGTAGTATGGATTGGGGTAATGGGAGCACAACAAGCCCCCATAAGGATAACAGTGCTTAAGATAGAGTTCAGGAGGTGTATCAGGAGGTGTAACGGCTGGTGGTTGGGTTTCCGCATTAACTGATGTTTGATGGTAAAACTGAAATGGATAAGAAACATCTGTATAAGGTGGAAAATAGAAATTAACCGGGGGCATCTCTGGCATTTTGGGGTGTATATAGAGAGGGCTGGGAGAGGGTGTTGGGGTTTGTTTAGGTGCAAGCTGGTAAGGCATTTGAAAATAATGAGAATTGAGATAATGTTGAAGGCTTGGTGTCTGCATTGCAGCAGGAGAAACTGTGGGTTTTGTAGACTCTGACAAGAAGTATGATTCATAAGGGTTAAACATGTTTGAGAGATCTTGGGGAACTGGGAAATTTGGGTGAAAAATAAAAATATTGTGATCCACATTCAAATTTGGATCTTTTGGAGGTGGCGTCTTCACTGGAGGTGATTGAGGCATAACCGGCACACTGTACTGCATTAAGGTATGGAGAGGTGGCTGGGGTCCTGGAGGGCTGTCTGCAGTGGGTTTAGGAGCTTGGGGGAGTTGTGGTGCAGGGGGGTAGATCTGAGGGAACTTGGGATGCAGGTAGATTGGGTCCAAAAACGGTGGAGTCAGCAGAGGAGGGGAAGATGGGGAAGCAGGAGTGATGGGGTCAGGAAAAAATGGAAACTGGGGTTCACTGGGAGATGGGGGCGGAACAGGTAGGAACTCAGGACAAGAGAGGATGTATTCCAGCTCATCAATGATTAGCCATAGGTGCACTCCATCCTGAAAATCAGTTAAATATATTAAAAACATTCCCTTATAACATGTTTATATAATGTATATACTTACATCCATAATTACACAGGAGGCTGTGGTGGATATAAAGAAGAGAAACTCCCCAAGGTGGGAGTTAACAAGACTAGCACACTCATCAGCCAACAATGGTCCCCAGCGCCCGTTCACTTAAATGTATATAGATATTTTTAATATATTATAAATTAGGAAATGTTTTAAGACAATCAATACCTTACCTTTGAAACCCAATGTAGGTAAATCTTCCTTCTGACCGACTATGTGCACTACCATGCCATAGGGGGAACAATACACTGTGGGAGCAGGTATGGGTCTCCACATGGGACAAGAGAGCTTCAGAGGGCTACCCCTCCACTCCAGAGGCAGGACGATCTTACCATCCTGAGATTAGTACATTATTTAAGGTATATTGAAATACATACAGAAATAACTATAAGCGGAAAAGGTGGGTGCTTGTCTTGTTAATCCATAATGAAACATTTACTTTTCTGAAGGGTCTGCTGCTGCCTGCTTGCCTCCATGGAGATGTTACTGCTTTGCCTAAAAACCCACAGTATGGCATTAAACATATCCATCTCCTTGGAGACAAGCAGGTGACAATATAGTGCACCTTAATTAATTCTGTTTAAAAGGGGAAAAAAATTACTGGATACACAATATAATGAAGGTCGATGCAAAACAGAAACAGAAGATGCCCTTTTTACAACAGTAATAAAAAACAAACAGGACATGCACTATTGCAGGCAAGTGAAAATATCATTAGGTTAATATTGTGGCATCACAGACCTGCAAAAAATTAGAGTTTTTAAGCAGACTCATGCCAGTACTGAAGTGCTGTTTGCAGGCAGAGCTGCGGTTACCTCCTGTATAATGTAACATGCATCATATGGCACCGTCATCTCCAGTTCACTCCATGAAGTCTTCACCGAGAAACCACAGAGGGAGGGTAGATCAAAGACTGAGATAGGTGCACTGCCATCTGTGACATACATTAATATGCAGAAAATAATGTTTTGAAGAAAAAAATAACTTGAATATTGAGTATTTATATATATATAAACCCCTAGGTGATTTAAATAAATAGTATTGTAAAATGGTAACATCTTACCTCTGCCCACAAACAGGTCTGTGAATCCTCCTCCAGAGACAGTGAAGGTCATGACATTTTGATCACAATGTACCAAAGGTCTCATACCCAGCCACTCTAACAGATGAGTGGTGTCAACAGAAACGCCCAAGATCTCCCCTTGGACAGGATGAAAACCTTAAGGATATAAATTAGAACATGTAAATTAGGGGAGCTGTCAGAGGCGTGGGCATAACGGCCTCTGGTTTACCTGTGTAGTCGGACTGAAATGCTTTGCCAGACTTGTACACAGGAGACCCCTGGTGCTTGCTCACGTTACCTTTAGTCAACGACAGACTTTTTAATTGGATGCCATTTTCCTGAAAATGACGCCATAGAGCTTCTTCCTCAAGAGTAGATAATTTATGCGCGTGGTGTAAGTTTAAATTTGCCTTCCCACTTTTGTGCAGCTTGTGCTCGTTTGTTATTTTACCATCTGGCACCAGTTTATACCCACGGGGGTCAAGTGGAATCCACTTAGGCCTGTTCGATTCCTGAACTCTTCTTGTGCCAGAATCATCGTCCAACTTCTCCAAACTCAGCGAGCCACAAGGGTCATGTGTCAAAATGTAAACAGCGGCAACAAACAAAATGATTTGTCGTTTCTTTTTGCCCGCCATGCCGGTACCGGGGTGATGACTTCGCCCACGTGCGCTCAAAAGGCGGCACCTGTCACGAGACGTTCAATTATGACGCAGCTTTTGGACCAATGAAAACGCACGCACAGTTCGAACGTGACGATTAAAGTAAATGAACGTAAGAAAAAACATAGGCCTATTTCTATACGTAGACTATAGACATTGCCAAAAAATTAAAATACATCTTCATGTGTGTGTGTGTGTGTGATCAAAATAATCTTGCTGTTCTTATGCTTATTTTGTTATGTTGATACCAGATGGGGACAAGAGCCAGTTTCCCTTATTGATTACATATGAGAAATAGTAAATTTCATATTTAACATTTCATATTTATCATTTCTAGAGTGGCAAGACCAAGAACTCACTACATTACCTTTTTATGCATTTTAACAGTATGCTGTGAGTACTCCTGTCACAATAATTACTATATATGGACTTATTCAATATATGAAAGCTGGTTGGGGCTCAATATTTATCGTGTGCATGTTTTCTTTGTAAAAGTGGGGAGATTTGGGGTAATTTTACAATACCATTTGAGCTGTTGCTTCATTCTGTTATTTGTTGTAGCTCATGCCTTTTAATGACTGCATTTACAGAATTAGTAGTTTGAATATGATCATTTATCGCAATACATAATACTTCTAAATTTTTTTTACTGTGATGTTATCTGAAAACCAGCAATATAGTTTAAAATCATGAATTGTGACAGTTACCTTTGGATGTGTGTGACAACCAGGTAGGGGACTGTGCAGAATTATGCCTTTGTCAGACAAATGCAGGTTGTACCAACAAAATAGAGATGTTTTAAAAATAAATTGCCACAAGTTTGTTGGATCTACGAATAAAACAAATATTAGCATGCTTATGGTTTAATGTTAATTAGCCATGCAAGCATAATGCCACCCACCTCGAACCTGTATGGAGTCTGGATGCGCGAATGGTAAATGGACAAGAATCTTGTCCTGTAGACAATAGTGTTGGACTTCCAGTGGAGGGAGGTGGGCCGGCACAGGGGAGGTACTTGCAGGTACAGGTGGTTGAAATATGGGAGACTGTGGATCATAGTACTGGTAGTATGGATTGGGGTAATGGGAGCACAACAAGCCCCCATAAGGATAACAGTGCTTAAGATAGAGTTCAGGAGGTGTATCAGGAGGTGTAACGGCTGGTGGTTGGGTTTCCACATTAACTGATGTTTGATGGTAAAACTGAAATGGATAAGAAACATCTAGACATTGCCAAAAAAAAATAAAAAATAAAAAAATAATTAAAATCATCGGATTTGGCACAACTTTTAGCCTACAATAAACAATGTAGGTAAATAGCATAATATAGCAATGCTTACTTAAATGAAACTAAATATATTATCCCCCAGCCTTCTGGCTATGAGAACATGAATTACACAAGTCCCTTGTTCCAACAGCTGCAGCCCAACTTCATGCACAGAGGACAACTTCCTGCAGATTTTGGAATCAGCTTGAGATTCTCTTGAATAAATTAAAATGAACTGACTGCTGCAGCTCAAACCCCACCCTGTAGAGAATTGAGCTTGGATTTTCTGAAAGATATTTCATAGTTCAAAAGAAGTATCCTAGCCTCACTTTGGGCAGAAGAGGATATCATGGCTGCACGGCATGTCTCTGATGGTTGTTTGACTTCAGAAGGAAAAGTGTAGGATTAACCATGTAACTATAAAGGCCTATTGGATAACTGTCCTATTGGATGTCTTACTTACTTAGATGGGTGATAGAGACAAAAAGAAATATATTTAGATATTTTGGAGATCACCCCAGTAAGAATACTAAAACATAATTATGACATGCAGTCTGAGTATCACAATAATGCATATTACAGTGACTTCCAACCCAGGGGCTGAGCTTTACAAGGGGTCCCCAGAGGTTCCTAAAAAAATTGCATGTTACTTGTGAAGTGTTTTAAAATTATTTTTGTTGATATAGCACAAATGTCTGGGTCCATGGGCACAAACCATCTTTGCTCAGTCTTCCGTGCACTGAACTCTCAGTACATTTCACCTGTATGGCCAAAACAACTGTATTTGTCAGTCACTTGTTGGGGTCACCATTGTATTTACTGGAAAAATAAGGGTCTCTGAGAGAAAAAATATATGAAAGTACTTATAGAGATCATAACCAAGAGTGACAACCACTTAAAGTAAGTCTTACAAATCTTAATATTTGTGTTAACAGGATTAAGATAGACCTACTTTCTTACAGGCTATTGGTCTCTCTACATTCATGAAAGTAAATAGGATTGATTAATCAAATGGCTCCCATTTGAGAGTTGCTTTCTGAATTGGAAGGGCTGGCTTCAGAGCTGTGCAGAGAGGATGCTGTGTGTCCTGCAGAGCTGTGGGAGGAAGGAGAGCTTACCCACTCACCATTCACTGTGAGACATGCCCAACCAACCAGCCAGGGTCATCTGTAAAGAAATCAATCCACTATTCACATGTACAGCCTGCTCCCTCTCTTCCCCCCTGCATAAATATGTCTTCACAATGGATTCCATATCTGAATTATTGCTGTGCTTTCTCTAATAGCTCTATTACTGTTCTGCCGAGTGAACTTTGGTTGCAATTTATTCACACAAAAGGAAATATTGGGTTTCAGCAGCGGACCTTGGCACTGTCATCTCTAATAACTGTTCGACCCATTGACAAAGAGCTCAAGGAGGCGAGCTGACTGGCCATAAGCAGTTTATCTAGTATATCCCTGCTGCCAACCACAGGAAAATACACTCAGCTTCCTGTATAAGCTAGAGTGTGGATGCTATTTTAGGTGGTATGAGAATTATTATATTTTTACTGTCCACATGACAACTGTAAAATGTTTAGCCTCTTTTACCAAGCTAAGGGACAGGAAGCAATTATGGTATCTCTTTCAACTCCTCCAGGGTAAAACAAAGATTGGATTTTGACTTATTGGCTCAGATTGGCTGGGTTTTATTTAAAAAAATGAAAGGCCAATGGATATAAAAAATAAAAAAAATCAGGGTAAATTCACTAAACTGCAAGATGTCCAATAATGGGAATCTCATCTATAATAACACTGATACTTTATATTTCTTCAGCAGTTTGCCTGGACAAAATGTTGGTCACTGTCCCACTATGGTTTCTAACTATTATTTAGGAATGCATTAGCATTAGCCATATGATAATATTTATTATCATCACCAGATAGTGTTACTGTGTTGCTTTTAATGCAGCCAATGAAGTCAGCTTTTAGTTTTATTCATTTAAAGATCCTATATTATGCAAAATTGACACTGCCATGTTATATTGCTGTTACCTCCTCAAAAACATACCTGATGTTGTGTTTTGTTTCATTCACACATATCTGAGTAACCCTTATTAGTCTACATCTCCAAAGCTCAAACAGCTCTGTTCCACCTTGTGATGTCATGTAGCGGTAGTTTTCAAGTTAACGACTACCTTTTACGTTTAATTCAGGAGAGATTAGCACATCTGGGGATAAAATGATCCAAATGATTCTAGCAAAGGCGTAGGGAGTTTAAAAGTTTACTGGTAGCTGAGTGGCTAGCGCTCTTGCTTCACAGCAAGAAGGTTCGATCTCCGGGTCGCCCAGGCCTTTCTGTGTGTGTTCTGTGTGGAGTTTGCATGCATGGTCTGGGTTCGATCCCCGGGTCGCCCGAGCCTTTCTGTGTGGAGTTTGCATGTTCTCTCCGTGTCTGGGTGGGTTTCCTCTGGGCACTCCGGTTTCCCCCATCAACCCAAAACATGCACCTATAGGTACCTCCAGCTTAGGTCCTGACCAAGCCGAAGCAAGAAGATCATGGAGATGGTCCCTGGGCGCCCTAATGTGTGCTGCCCACTGCTCCTAATATATGTGTATATCTATATATATAGGATGGGTTAAAATGCAGAGAAGAATTTCTCCAGTGTGAGATCAATAAAGTCACTTCTTAAAAACACAGTGGAGTTTATTACCCCATGACATCTCAAGGACAGGTCACAACGTTTTCAGTTTGAGAGAAGAACTCAGTCTAAATATGCAGGGTTTGTGTGTGAATGAAACAAAACCCGACCCCAGGTATGTTTATGATAAGGAAATAATATAACATAAATACAAAATTGCATCAAATAGGCCCTTTAATCATTTATTACAAAAAATATTCCAAATATATAAACGCAGCCTGTGGGTATTTAAAAGCCTATTAATTCCCAAAAGATAGGAAAATCATTAGCCTGTGCTGTAATTATGCTGATTCATGTAAGTATGAATAATAGGTTACTCAAAGAGAAGCCATTGCGCACAGAGAGAATCTGCTATGTGTCGCTTCAGGGAAGACTGATCTCCAAACTTTAGTGATGAGGAAAAAACATCTGTTTGAACTAAGGCTTCTGCGAGTCCGTTTACGTCTTTGAAAGCTTTAATTGTCCTGGCAAACGGTGCGTAATCGCAGGAGGCGACCCAAACCTGGAGCTGTTTACTTTTGGCATTTCATTGAAGAGAGAAAAAATTTGAAACTTTATGGGTGGGGCCTGGTCAGGGGTAAAGAGGGAATGGAGAGGGAAAACAGAATGATGTGTGTGCTGTGAATTCAAAGTTGGGTGGGTCTACCGTGTTTGGTGTTTCACATTTCCAGAGAATTCACGGCCCGTGCGTTAAAATCGCCTTCAGGTAACACTTTATCTCTTTAGTTGTTGAATAGTTAATTAGGTTCTTCTGTAGGTGGTGGTTAGGCTTCAGAATTGTGTGTTATTCTCGAGTTTTGCGGTGTAAAGTTGTGAAAGTAGTGTCAAATTACAGCATCGTTTCAGGAGCACACGGGCTGTGCCTCGGTGCGCAAGAAATTTTAAAAAAGACGCGCAGTTCGGTCGCTTGTCTAGCGTGAGCGTGGACTTTTGGTGATGTTTTTTATGCGTAAATGGATCAGGTATAAATGTATGTAAGGATTCACATATGTGCTTGTGTTCTCCCGCTCTTTTCAAACTTGTTATTTGGAGTATGGCCTGGGTGAGAGCCCCTAACACCTTCCAAACAAACGCGTCTTTCTTGTCGACGGAAATAGTCCAGAGCCATAAAAGAAAAGTCACGGAAACGTTTTGTGAGCTCTTTAAAAACCCATTTGCTTTCACTTACAACAGGAGTTATAGGCATGCTAGTATGGTGCCTAACTTGTTCAAGACCTCTAGGTGTGAAGCCAGAAAAGCGCTCGTCTCCGTCTCAGAATGGCCTTTGCAGCTATTCCTAAATGCCTGCGAGGATCGTGGGCGAGTAGGGGCTTGCGCGCAGTAACGGCCGCTCTCCGCATTCCCCCCGTTTTACAGACAGCGTTATTATGGGCGGGCAGCTGTGTGTTGCAGGGATGAAGCTTTGCGCATAGTAGTTTATGTGGAAAATAAATGCTGTGCGTCCTTCCTCCTTCCTTATCACAGTTTCACAATGTTGATGCTGGCTGGAATCGTCGTCCTGCACATAACCACCATCATCCTGCTGCTGGTGGCCACCATTGATAATGTGAGTCTCAGTAAACGCACACAATAATAATAATAATAACAATAACAATAATTTTTTTTGCCTGCATGCACTTGTCTTCTTGTTCAAACTGTCCCTACCTGGAGCTACTGTGACAAGTAAATTTCTCCTGTGTGCAGGCCTGGACTGGTAATTGGGCATACCGGGCATTTTCCCGGTGGGCCGACAGTCCTAGGGGCCGATGCCCTTCTTTTTTTTTTAACTTAGAGACCAACCCACAATTTAGGACTGAACCAGGACTAAACCAGGTCTGAACCAGGACTAAACCAGGACTAAACCAGGACTACATCAGATCTGAACCAGGACTAAATCAGGATTGAACCAGGACTAAACCAGGTCTGAACCAGGACTAAACCAGGACTACATCAGGACTGAACCAGGACTAAATCAGGATTGAACTAGGACTAAACCAGGTCTGAACCAAGACTAAACCAGGTCTGAACCAGGACTAAACCAGGACTAAACCAGGTCTGAACCAGGACTAAACCAGGACTAAACCAGGTCTGAACCAGGACTAAACCAGGACTAAACCAGGACTACATCAGGTCTGAACCAGGACTAAATCAGGATTGAACCAGGACTAAACCAGGACTAATCAGGACTAAACCAGGACTAAACCAGGACTAATCAGGTCTAAATCAGGTCTGAACCAGGACTAATTATGAGGGGCTGGTCTAAGCCAAAAATGCCAGAGCCATTTTTTTGTCCCAGTCCAGACCTGCCTGTGTGAGATCAATAAAGTCTTATCTTATCTTATCTTAATAAAAGGAGAAGTTCAATTTGTCAACTGGACAAAGTTTGTTTGGTTGAAAACGTTTCGCCGCTCATCCGAGAGGCTTCGTCAGCTCTGGTTATTGTACTGGTTAGACACTGCTTATATCTAGCTGCCGGGAGGCGCGTCCTACACTGAAAAAGCTCTGAAAACGATCCCCCCCTAATCTGTCTCTTTGTTTTTCAAATTACTCTGGCGACTGAACGTTTTCAACCAAACAAACTTTGTCCAGTTGACAAATTGAACTTCTCCTTTTATCATGGATTCTACCTGGACGACTGAGGGACTTTTCACGCAATAACAATAATAATAACAATAATAACAATAATAATAATAATAATAATAATAATACCCTAAGCCGTACACACCATCAAACACCACTCTATTTCAGCTGTGCACAGTAATAGTTCATTTATGGCATAGTAAAAGTACTGTAAATGTAAAAGTACTGTAAATGTCGACCAAATAAACTTGAATGTCTCCTTTTGCCGTGGATTCTACCTGGATGACTTTTCTACATACTTTTCTACATGCTGTAAATGTGTTTAGTATGTTCATGTCCCAAGTGCAGCAGCTCTATTAAGTGTACAATGTGTGACTGTGTGCAGGCCTGGTGGGTCACGGATAAGGTCTCCACTGACCTTTGGGGCCGGTGGGAGATGTCCAACTCTGTCTGGCACTACACCAACCTGAAGAACTACCCAGAAGGTAAGCTATTCTATTTCAGTGTTGTTACTTGATGAGAGTTTTCCCTTTTGTTTTGACACCTGGTGCAGAAGTATGTCAGATGTAATCATAACTGGTTTAGCTTCTGATTTGTAAAGAACTTATGTTAAATTTGCTTTTGCAGAGTATCTTCAGACCATCCAGGCCACTTCGGTGCTTGCCTGCATCTTCGCCATTCTGGCTTTGTTTGTGTTTGTTGCTCAGCTCTTCACTCTTCCCAAAGGCCAGAGGTTCACCTTCACTGGTATTCTGCAGGCAATCTCCTGTAAGTAATCTGGGGCATCGACTACAAGGAAATGTAGTTTTGCTTGTCTTTACAGAACCACTTTAACAAAGGAATGAGATATGATCGAATTCCAACAAACACACTCATCAGTTAGAAACACAATATAAACCTTAAAGCTATTAAATGGTTGCTAAGGATACTGGACATTATGTAAAGCATTTAAGACACGCATTGTGATGGAAGGAAGTTGCCATGGTGCAGAGTAAAAAGATTATGTATGGTGCTTAGCTCACCCATGTGCAGTTACAGAGAGCCCCATTATCATAAGTGGGTATCAGTTGAAAATGAGTGTGATGAAGCTGTCATTTGTCAAATTAATAGCCCTAGCGTCTCTGCTCTATATTCCGTGGTGTGGTGAGCCATAGGCTTGAGTTAAAACAGTAATGACTCCTTAGATGCCTGGGTGTGTGTGACAGTATTCTCTTGTCTCCTCAGGCCTTTGCATAATGATAGCAGCCTCGATCTACACGGCTGAGTTTCACACCAAAGAGACAGAGGGAAGCTACGGCCACTCCTACGTGCTGGCCTGGATCTCCTTTGTTTTCACCATTCTTTTAGCCATCACCTACTTCGTCTTACGGAAAAAGAGTGAATAAAAGGAGTGGCTCAAGTTGTATACTTTGGGAAAATTCTAATTTTGTTTTTTGTTCAAAAAGTATGATAATGTAATGTTGTCAAGTATATGAATTGCCATTTGCAGCTATAAAGTAACAGTTATTTAGAAGCGAATTGAGTTATAACCTAACATGAAGGGCCAACGTGATGTGTTTTTAAATAGGAGAAAACAATAAAACTGCTGTGATTGAAAAAAAAAAGAAAAAAAAAAAAAGGTTTGTTAGGCATTTAGGCCTAAGAGATAGCATGAAGTCATCAAAACACATCAAATATGTGATGTTGACTGTAATCATGTAGTGGACCCAAAAGGTTCCCCTTGTGCTTCCAGTAAACAGTGAGCAGTGTGTTGGCACAACTACATTCATGCAGTACTTGAACAACCAGGAGAAAAGCCGTTACTTTTAGTTTGTAGTAAGTTTTATTTTTGTTTTATTCATTATTTTACTGAAGTATAGTGTATTCACGTGTCTATGTACAATGTAACCATATTATTTGTTTTTGTACTAAGTGATTTAACAATGTCTTTTCATGTCTGTATTGGCTGCTATACAAAGTATATGAGCAATAGTACTTACAGAGAACTAACAGTAAACCAGGGAGGACAATGGTGGAGTGCCAATTTACAGCTATAGACAGTTTTGTGTGTTACCAGAGTTTAAGCAATATCAGTTATGAGCAAAACATGCCATGAATAAAGCCATTATTTGTTGTAATTCACAAATGCAAATAAATAAATACATTTTAGAAAATGCTTATCTATTTGTGCAATTTAGTTTGTTAATTAAATATTCATTTTCAAATTTGCCCTTAACTACTCAGTCAAAGTACGCCATCTCTCCTTCTTCAACAATAAGACGACAAAAACATCAGGCCTTACAACAGACCCAGCCAGAAACAGGAATGTTCCATTATATAAAGAATGGTTCCCAGAGGAAGTCAGTAAAATCAGGAGCCTAAATGCCTTGTCCAGACG
Source organism: Paratrypauchen microcephalus (assembly GCA_036785185.1). NCBI lineage: Eukaryota > Metazoa > Chordata > Actinopteri > Gobiiformes > Gobiidae > Paratrypauchen > Paratrypauchen microcephalus. The sequence continues at coordinate 10,630,796 of JAVJIX010000009.1, read as the reverse complement.
GTGCAATGCGCTCTTGTACCACTAGATGGAGGAGGTGGTTCTGCTCAGCTGTTAGAAATGGCCTTTGAAGGAAATGAAACTCATTAAAACGTTTAGAATCAAAGAAAAGTAAGCACAGTTGGTAAATGACATGAGCCATGCTCACCAGAGGTCTGTTTGAAGAGACTTAAGAGATTCTGTGTCTTTTTCCTGACAAGCCATCTGCAAAACATTTACCGTTACGCAAACCAAAATAAAGAGATACAAGAACACAATCTGAGTTGAGGCCCCATCATTCTTCATCTATTGAAAAAAAAATGCTGAAATGAAATGGGTGCCATAAATAAACATTAATCATGTGTGCTTATGACAAATAATAAAGATGGCAAATGCATCAGCTTTTAACAGAAAAAAAGCTATTTTGTGAAAGTCAAAGACAAATGTTCATTTTATTGCCATTCTTCATCCTGTATGAGGCAGGAGCATCAGGAAATCCTGTACAGTGTTTAAGAAGGACACTCACCACCACTGATTGGAGGAGCAGGAAAACATTTTCAGGCAGGAAGGTCACTGTGAGGAAATGAAGGTTCATTTTTAATTTTTGTCTTTCAACTTTCATTTCATAGATATGGCATACTGCACATGTATTTGATGTTTTAAGCACCTTGGCTGTGTGGGTCGAAGGACTCCCATGCATATCGCTCCAGGGTTTGTGCGTGTTCAGGGAGCAGTTTCTGAGGCGGAGGCTACATAGGAAATAGTCAAGGACAGCTATTAATAATGACTGCACTGCACTCCAGTTTGAGATATGCATTTCAAGTTGTTGTTTATGTTTAAAAGTGCATTAAAAACAGACAAATGCATAATAATTATTATGTATTTTTAAGGTCCAAAAATGAATTACCTCAAGCAACATAAGCAGTAACACCCTTGAAATTTCACATTTGGCCACAATGTCCAGAAAAGCCCCTATAACATTTAAAATATAATTTCATTTTTTTTTTAAATGGAAAAGCATAACATAATATAAGAAAATCTATGGAAATGTGTGCCTCACCAACAGGAGTGCTAGTGCCCGGAAGCTGGAGTCCTCTCTCTTGACAGATAAGCTGCATTTCTGTGAATACTGACAATGCACCGTCATAGTCACCTGTGAACATAAAAAAAAACAAATGTATCAAAATACTGTCAAGTACATTTGTAAATATAAGAGACAAAGTACAGAACCCACGTGTGAGTATTTTACAAGTGGCCATTTCTCCCATTGACAACAGGGCCTCAATGGGCGATTGTGACTGCAACTCTGCTGCCCTCTGGTAGTGCACAACAGCCTCTCCCGGTCTGTTCATTTCCTAAAGAATAAACAGTTGATTTTAACAAACTTTCCAAACAGCAAACCAATAATGCACTTTGGAGTTTACCTTCAGTGCATTCCCAAGTTCAAGGCAAAGACTGGCAGCCATTACAGGCTGGTTCATTTCTATGTACACCTGCAGAACATATGTACAGCTGCATCATTTCATATTCTCACATGAATGAGGTCATTCCACACACAAACCATATTTCAAGCCCTAAATGTAAGGCCTGCTCACATATTGCAGTATAAAAGCTTACCTGCCAAAACACATTTTGTTTTAATATTTGCTTGAGGTACAGATGATAGATTCATAGAATCACCTTAATAGCAAAGCTATAGCAATTGAGTGCAGCCTGGAGGTGTTCATCAAATCCTGGTGCCTGCAGAGCCCTGTTCTCCTTCTCTGAAGTGAGGAAGAGGCGGGCGGCATCTGTTAGTGCTAGAGCCTCTCCGGGTGCATTAAACAGAGTCTGCTCACACCTGCAGGCAACACATTCACAAATGGAGCAGCAGGTCCAATGCTGCACTAATATCTGACAGGATTATAGGCTACGCTAAACAAAAACCATAATGACAAATGAATAATTCTGGAACATGTGCCCATTAAGCCCATGTGTCCAACAAACGGATGGGCTGTGTCCCCGAACATCTGTCTAGCCATAACATATGTTCCCATTTAGAACTTGTTCAGGTTCAGGCTGACAATATTGAATAGAAACTTCAAGTTATTTAAACATACAATAACATGTTGCATCATAATAAAATATATTATTTGCTCCTGATCTGTAGGGATTTGTAAACCTCAAAGTTGTTAAACCATTTTAACCACTTCAGAATATAGAAATTTGATTTCTTTCTACTTCTAACGGGTAATAGTAACAAAATCTTCTATTGCTGGGTTTCAGATGATCACAGCATTCTATAGGCCAAAATTATTTAATACAGTTGGGGAGCAGCTAAAATGAATATTGTTCAACTGCAAATTTTTGAAGTAATATAGCATCTTCTTGGGTCTAGTAAATAATATAAATGATCAGGTTCAACATTTGGAAATCTGAAAACTACCAATAACATATATACAGTGTTATACAGTGAATAACAAATAGAATAGAAAAAATAGAACTCTTTTTTTGTTCTGAACAAGTTTGTTTTAAAGACTGTTGCACCCCTTTCACTACATTGCCATCTGCATTGTGCACAATATTATTTATTTATGTATAATCTCTTACCGAGCCATGGCCAGGTTGCAAAAGGCAGCATACTGCAAGCAGTCCTGCTGCTTGAGCTCCTTAGCCAACTGACCTATAACACAAGATACACAGAGTAACACGATGTACAAGTTAAAAGAACTAAAGGACTCTTAAACACTGGTGCAAAATAGCTGTTACTGGGAAGAAACTATTCTTACCAAACTGCTCACTTGCTTCAGCAACATTGGGTTTACGAAGAAAACGTCTGCAAATGCAAATGTACAACTGATTAAATACAGTTAACAAATGGACACAGGTTTGCTAACCATGTTAGAAAGAATTATTTGGACAGAATAATCCATGTTCCTTAATGGAATGAGAAGAAACTCAATTTCTTCCTTATATTGGAGAAAAGATCAGTCTTTTTTTTTCTTTTCTTTTTTAAAGCTTGGAGTTTATCAGATCACAGTGAATAGACTACCAATTTATCATGAGCCAATTCTAATCTCATTTAAAGTTGCACTACAGTTCTCAGATGATAAATCAGAAGAAGTTTTTGTCCATTTCCTAATATGGCTTTATTATTATTATTATTATTATTATTATTATTATTATTATTTAGTATAAATACAGCAGTTACTGTTAGTGCTTTGGTGATCTTAATGAGTGGACTGATTTCTGAGGCGTTTCTCCGCTCTATTTCCTTGCTTCCTTCTCCTTGATTTCTCTCCTCGATCCATTTTCCAACTGTCAATCAAATGTGCCATATTAAGAGGTGTCCCAGAGTTCAAAGTTCAGCTGTCTCCTCTGTGTCTCCTCTGTGTCTCCTCTGTGTCTCCTCTGTGTCTCCTCTGTGGCCGGATTTCCTCACCCATTTTCTGCAGAATCGAGGAGTGTAATCAAGGAGAAAAACAGAAATGATACACGGAGTTGGGGCTCCACTAGAGAAACACTGTTGATGAACATGATTAGTCAAAAATGAGCTGTTAAATTATTTACATAACAAATGTACTGAAAAAGGGGTATTGGGGTTAAGTTCTGTATTATTATTATTATTATTATTATTATTATTATTATTATTATTATTATTATTATTAATAATAATAATAATAATAATAATAATAATAATAATAATAATAATATTATAACTACTACTACTACTACTACTACTACTACTACTACTACTACTACTACTACTACTACTACTACGACATTATAGATCTACTGACTGAAAAACTAACTTGCTCTTATCGCTGCAAAAACGGCAGTGGGCTTAGCATAGCATCTACAGCTAACCAGTCGCGACGAAGCTCTACATATAATCTATAACCGAAACCTAATACCGCTACAGTTGTTATCAGCATTATGTAGAAAAATAAAGGTCTTACTTTTTCAGTTTATTCGATACAGCTCGATATCTTGCCAGAAAATCGCCTTCAGCAGCCATTATTAACAGTAAATAAACCAAACCAGGAAGTAGTTCTAATAAAAGCACTGTCATTGGTCAATCGAACAGAAAGCGTGACAGCGTGCGCTGTCATTGGTTAACGTCCACAGTATTTATAAGTAGTATATACAGTAATTTTAGATTTTTACAAAAGCATAGCACAGTTTGAATTTATTAATTCAGCATACACATACTAGGCAGTATAATTAACAACATGCTTTATTGTTAGTTCTTGTAACATGTTTATTTGCAGGTTTACGCATGGATTTTTATAAATAAAGCAAATTTAAAACAACCAATTAATATAACACAAATGGGGGTAAAATTTATTTTAAAAAGTTTTCAGGGTGTGCAATGACATTAGAAGTTTTCATAGACACATCCATCATCTGGCTTTTGAGCAGCATCTCTCACCTATAAATAAAACACTACAGTAAAACCATGTCCTTAAGACAACGATGCAGCATCTGTAGGCTAGATAACATTGTTACTTACTGTTTTTTGAACGTCCTTTTTCTTAGGTGTTTTGACTTTAGTTTGGTTTTTGTGTCCACCAGCAGAAGCAGCAGTAGAGTGGTCCAGTACATCATAAACAGAACTTGGACGAGCCTCTAGACTCTGAAAGGATTCGTTTCCAGGTTATGAATACTATCACTTAGTTTAAAAGAACTAAGCCATTTTAAGATCCTTAAAATACTTACAGCGTAGAAAGATGTAGATTGGGCTGGTTCAGCATTTGCAGTGTCCTTCTTCTCCTTTTGTCTTTCATTATTACTTTTGTTATTTGGAGTTTTGCAACATCCCTTTAAAAATAGATACAACATTATTTCACTACAATGCATAACATTTACTTTAGACATATGGAAAAATGTCCAATCTGTGAAATGTCAGATTTCTTCATCCAGTGGTTATGTCACTCTTACCCAATTTCCCCTAAAGACATAAACAGATCCTACGACACTGAACACTAGCAGCAGGCCAGTGATAATAGACACGGTGATGACCTCTGTGTAGTCCACCACTTCTTTATAATAACTATCTGTAAAAGAAACGAGAGGCCATGTATTATGCAACATCATGGCTTCCTACACCTGCTGCCCATCTCAACACCACCCTCAACACCCACCCCACATTTATTGGGTTGGTTTCATGTGACATATTGACAACAAAAATGAACTGGAGGCAGGAGCAGTACGAGGGGAGTGAGCTTGGAGGGCACTAGCCTCCCCTAGAATGGCCAATGGACACCCATAGCTCCAAAGGGTTTTTCCCCATTTTCATTGGACATTCAGTCTCAGCTACAATATTCAAATAGCAACCACAGAATGTGCAAAATGAGAATAAAGCAATAATTCTATAATAGACTTTATAAGTTACTACATTTAAACTTGTTTAAAACTGCAAAGCAAACATGGTAGGAGCTTGGGGTCTGCTCACATAAGATAAGATAAGATAAGATAAGATAAGATAAGATAAGATAATCCTTTATTTGTCCCACAATGGGGAAATTGCAGTGTCACAACACAAGTTTCAGAAACAGTAGGAAAATATGAGCATGCATCAAAATTAAGATAAATAATAATAATAAGTATTACAATCAACTAAAAAAACACAACACTGTAAGGTTAAAAGGCACAGGAACGCTGCACAATAAATGTCTTTGATTCTGAGCAGTGAACAGACAGCAGTTAAAGTGATTAAAGGCTCTAAATTAACATGCCCAGTGAGCACCCCCAAAGCTCCCCCAACCAAAAACGTCTGGAGCTGCCGCTGACTGGAGGTTTGACAGGACTGGACTTGACTGACTGTTAATGTTTAATGTTTGTTTGCCTTTGCCTTGTGTTGTGTTGTGTGTGTGTGTGTGTGTGTGTGTGTGTGTGTGTGCGTGTGCGTGTGCGTGTGCGTGTGTGTGGAGTGGAGGCATTATTCAGTCACAAAATGTTGACTTGTTGAAAGGACTTTAAGCCGCAAGATTAATTACCATATCTCAGACTAAAAATATAAGGTAAAATCATTGCAGGTTTGGAAATTCCTTTTTTTTTTTTTTTGTCTTTTTCTTTTCGAAAACTTCTCTACACTGAACCACAACTGGACAAATAAAGGGTTTGGATATTTCTTTCAAAAACTGAATCGCCACTGCCTTCCATCCGGAAATATGACAACATATTCTTGCACGTCTACCTTGTAATTTGAAATGTCAATATGTAGACTATTGTGTAAAAATATTTTTTTAATCATACACACACATAAAAAGATTAAATATTGAGATACTCACCTCTTACCCTCAGAAACCAAGAGGCAATGGCTTTATTATACAGACAATAATATTTCCCAGAGATTGTCATGTTTTGAAGAACAAATTCACCATTCATTATGTGTTCTGTTCTAAGTATGGGTTTGTGTAGCGGGTCAAAACAAATCAGGATGTCCGTTAGATTGTGTGGTTTCTTCAATTGAAATGAGATGGTGAGATTTTCTCCTTTAAGAGCCATAGAAACACGGTTTGGAATAATTAGTTCTGTAAAGACATCACAAATTTAAGACATAAAATGTCTCTAAAACCTTTACACCACCCACTATAGTTGCAACCTTACCTAGTTCCTGTCCACTTGTAGAAAGAAATAAAAACAATATCCATGTTAACCCGAATACAAAAAAAACAAATGTAAAGCTTTTGGTGAGATGAGCCATAGCTTTTCCTTTACAGCAAATGTATAGAGTTAGAGTTAAAGTTTATTAGTAAAGTAGTGTTTCCTCTTTGAGCCAATGAAACTTCCTCAAAAGTTACTTTTGTTTGACTAAAGCCTGGCCCATGTCTTGGGTAAGAGTGACATGGTTTTAGAGTTAGTATTAAGCACATACAATATGGAAAGGAGATGCAAACCTGAAAAACGTTAAAACATTTGAATAAAAATAATGTAACAGGAGATGTTAAAGGTATAACCAATACAGACACTTTTAGTGGTTAAATCGTCAAATAATATCAAATCAAATAATCATCATTTGATTTGGTTAAATAATATAAAGTTAAGTGCAAATTCTACCTCTAAGTCAATGACTGTTAGTTTCTACCTCTATGAGAAAATTACCTTTGAACTTCTATCTTTGTAGAAAACTCGGTGCAGTCCAGTTTCCACAGTGGGGCAGTATAGAGACAAAATAGTCTCGGTCGCACAGTTGGGTGAGAAGTTTCAGTTCAAAGCAAAACTAAAGAACTCCTGATGTGAGAGAAAGTGAGGAATCCACGTGAAAGTGACAAACTGCCTGATAATATATACCAGCTGTGGCCAGTCTTAGGTCTCTCTCTCTTTTTCTCCCTCTATCGTTCTCTCTATCTGTCTCTCTTTCCCTGGAGAAGCAGATGTTAAAGCACATTTGTCTTTCCAGTTTTCCTCCTCCTCCCTCTCTTTCCAATCTTTGCATGACTTTCTCCAATTTGGTCATTGATGGCCAACACTGACCTCAACTGCAGAAAAAAACACAGCTGGAAAAACATCTGTATGCCAGAGACTATATAACAATCCATTCCAGCCTCAAATTCTAATCATTATATTATATGACAACAAAAGCCGTAGAAAAACATGTTCAGTAACTGTGTGTGTTACAAATCAAACATAAAATGCACACCAACGTCTTCACAGAGGTGCAAATGCAACAAGCAACAACTTTAAAATAAATAAATAAATACATGAAAAAATAGCACAGATGTTCACAACTTTTTACATTTTGAGATTATGTTTCCACAAAAGCCTTTGCTATTATTATTATTATTATTATTATTATTATTATTATTATTATTATTATTATTATTATTATTATTATTATTATTATTATTATTAGTAGTAGTAGTATTATTATTATTATTTCTGAATTCACTTCTTATACCTGTGTCCTGGAATGAGGGAATGAGCCATAACCAATCTTCAAGAGGCGTGCCCCACATCTGGCAGAAGAAAAGGAGAGTTTCAACACACTAACTTCTCCTCTGACTGACTGCACTGGAGCAAGTGGAGCTATTTTTTAAAACTATATTTATTTTACATGTTATAAACCAGCATAAGGAAGTGTAGGAAATACTGAGGAAGACGTACAAAGGAGCAAACAGCGGGACAGTGACAGTTCCAGCATTTGGGATTCAAAACCACATCCGCAAAGGATTTCCCACTGAGACCTGAAGCTGACTTATCCTTCAGAAGTGAGTGTTGCCTGGTTTGCACTTTTCAGTAATGACTGCTCCTTCACACAGTTATTTTCAAAGACACAAAAGGAAATGGGTCTAATGATCCTGTTAGTGTCTCTCGGGAGAGGCTTGTTTATGCCGACTGTTTGATGCACATCATAATTTACGTTGAACCTTTTAGGAAACTCCACATTTCTGAGAATTAACCTCTGACTCAGTGTGTCGTTATGATCTACAGTGATTTAGTCCAGGATTTTCTCACTTTTGGGATGCCTGATAATCTAAGTTGTTAAATTGTTAAAGGTGCACTGTGTAACTTTTCTGAAGAGAGTCCACAACCTGTTTGTCTCCATGGAGATGTTAATGTTTTGGTTTAAATTGTCCACAGTATGGCATTATACTAGTCTGTCTTGCATTTATTCAACTAGAGGTGCTCAAAAATACCTTAAAAGACATTACTTCTTACAGTGATAGGGGTCACCTCTCCACAAATCTAACTTGTAATTTGGCTTGCAAGTCTCCATGGAGATTCTTAAAGGAAAAGTAAATTTTTTTACAATTTGAGCCTTATTTCGGTAATAAAACAAGTTGTTTTACTCACCCATAGCACTTTGGTGTCATATGGAGCATTTCCGGAGATGTTTTAGATTAGCGTTAGGCTAACGCCGTTAGCCTAGCGCGACTTATAGCCATAGCTCGGGGCATTCCCCGAGCATGTAATATGCCCCGTGCAGGCTCCAAATAACACAAACTTTAGCACTTTTCAAATCATAGAAGCTCGATGTCTTACTCTACGATTTCGTTTGAATCAAAAGTGGCCTGTAATCTGAGATTTAGCCATAGTTTACAGCTTTGCGTTTCATGTTTGGGTCCCGGGAGCTGAGAGCACACTCCGCGCATGCGCACTGGCGTCCTCATCTACTCGAAACTATGGCTAAATCTCGGATTACAGGCCACTTTTGACCAAACGAAATCGTAGACTAAAGACATCGAGCTTCTATGATTTGAAAAGTGCTAAAGTTTGTGTTATTTGGAGCCTGCACAGGGCATATTACATGCTCGGGGAATGCCCCGAGCTATGGCTATAAGTCGCGCTAGGCTAACGGCGTTAGCCTAACGCTAATCTAAAACATCTCCGGAAATGCTCCATATGACACCATAGTGCTATGGGTGAGTAAAACAACTTGTTTTATTACCGAAATAAGGCTCAAATTGTAAAAAACGTTACTTTTCCTTTAAGTTTACATTCTAGGCACATCTCTGGAGACAAGCAGGCGACAGACCCTCCACCAGAAAAGTTCACAGTGCACCTTTAATTGACTTGGTGATATATATTTTAAAAAATATTTGCATGCGTGTACTTAAAATGAATATTACAATAGATTTAATATCTAAACACCATTTATTCAACACCACTTACTTACAGTATATAGTCATTTGACACCAGTTTCTAGACTTATTTTGAATTTATTACTAACAATTATATTTAGCTTTTTGTTATTATATTATATTGTGATGTCTGTTCAAATAATTTACCTTGTGGATTAATAAAGTTAGTTAGTTTGAGTTTAAGTAAAATGCATTCAGTGTTACATGCAAATCATGCCTTAGTATCATGAATCTCGCCTAGATAAGTATTAGGACACTTCAGTATTAGCTGCTGTCATTACTGCTTAAAGGTGCACTATGTAACTTTGTAGTTGAGGCTCCATCACCTGTTTGTTTCTCTGGATATGCCATTGCTCTGCCTGGAAAGTTCCACAGTATTAAACATTAGACATTAAGTTAAGTTTAGGCTTAGGCTTAAGCCTTTATTGGTCTCACACACAATGACACACAGTGACACACGGGAGAAATTTGACTTCTGCATTTGACCCATCCTTTTCAGGAGCAGTGAGCAGCCATCTTTTTCGGCGCCCGGGGGGCAGTAGCGTGAAGGGTCTTGCCCAAGGACCCACACTGGTTAGCTCAGTGCCCGGGGGCACAGCTCTACCTTACATTTATTCAATTACAGGTGGTTTTATAGTCAAAATTTTCTACTATTTTCTTATTTATTTATTATTATTATTACTTATCTTGTCTATATGCATTTTTGTTCTAACTTTCTTTTGCATTAAACTGTCTGGAGCTAATATGGCAAGTGAATTTCTCCTGTGTGAGATCAATAAAGTCTTATCTTATCTTATCTTATCTTATAGCTCAAATACCTAGAAAAACAGGCATTCTCAGTGTGCAAGGTTGCCTCTCCACAGAACTTGAGTAAAGGTAAATTGTCACAGTACGTAAGTAAATGTGTGTATACATTTGTGTTATTATTATTATTATTATTATTATTATTTACATATAATAGGCATTCGAAATAAACCTGTTGTGTTTCTTCTTAAAGGGGGAGTGTCTGAAACTCGCAATGGCCCCACTCACAGTGTTATTGATGCTGATGTTGGTTTCCAAGGCAACAGGGGCCCGTTCGGGCAGCGAGGAGAATGAGCTGGATTATGGGTACTGGAACTACAGAGAGGGAGGTAAATCAGCACCAGTCGGTGTTTGATCTGAGCTGTGGGGAGATATGAGACTCATAAATCTGCTGGTGACAAAATGTTTGAAGTTTTGACGTTAAATGAATCATTTATAGTGGTGATAACAGCATGCAGAAGCGTACTGACGTCAGAAATGAGACAAATCAGGTCCCTCACTCTTTACAACACACTTTTCTAATTAAAACTAAAAGTCTATGATGAGGACCAGGGCTTCATGTTGTTTTGAAATGAGATACTGATGGCGTTCTGTTTGTCCTTGCAGCTGACCATGTGAATGTGGCCACAGTGCGCAGTGTGACCCGAGTGTTAGATGCGTGGGGAAAACGCATCTTTAGTGAGATTAAAACTTTACTGCACTCTCAGCCAAGCGCACTGCTGCCTGACTACTCCAGGTATGTGACACGTCAACATGCAGAATGTGGAATCATTAGCCTTTACTCACTATCTGGGCTAAATTAAAACCTATTGTTAGATTTTAAACCTATAATATTGCTGTTCTACTTAGAGGCTAAAAGTACTAGTACAGTTAAACACTCTTTTTTTATTTCATTATTTTATTCACTTTTTTTTTTACATTGACATTTCCCATTTAGCCTTTTGTGGAATTTGTAATTAGAACTTTGTAATGAACAACATAAGTATAGAAGATAAATTGTTCCATCACATTTTACTTATTTATTTATTTATTTTATTTATTTATTTGATAGGGACAATGCACATTAATGAACATAAGTATAAAACAAATGTAAATATGCTGAATTTTAGCTACAAAGCTAGTTTTCATCCGCAGTCCCTAGGCAGGCAAATACATAAAAATACAACATACAAAACAAGCAGCACAAACAAAAGTCTAGTGGTCACATGACTGGTTGGTTTTCAGAAATAGTTTCAGTTGTGCTTTAAAAGTGATCAGTGTAGGGCTCTCCTGTATGTGCAGAGGAAGATGTTAGTGGCCCTCACAGAGAGAGTGTTCTGACCAAAGGTGGTTCTTCTGTGGGGGACCTCAAAGTCTCCTCTGGAGGAGGCCCTGCTTTTCGAACCAGTTGATGTTTTAGGTTTGAAAAAGACAGACATGGGGGGTGGGGTTAGTCCATGTAGTGCTTTGTAAATGAAGCATACATACTTAAAGGAAAAGTAACATTTTTTTTACAATCTGAGCCTTCTTTTGGCAATAAAACAAGTAGTTTTACTCACCCATAGCAGTTTGGTGTCAATTGGAGTGGTATCGCAGAAGTTATGTTGGAGTCGTTCTGTTCTACTAATGATCCCGTATCCGTGAACATGGTGCTCGTATCATATGCTCGGGGCATTACTTTGCGCTCTCCAAATAACACAAACTTTAGCACTTTTCAAATCACAGAAGATCGCTGTGTCAGGATAGACTTTCAGTGGATTCCAAAACGGCCTGAAACCCGATATCCAGCTATAGTTTCATTTGATGACGTCATCAGAGAGGACAGTGCGCATGCGTGAACTCAGCTGTTTTGTAAACACCGCTAGTCCGAAAGAAGCTAACACCGCTCTGAACTTTACTTTTCTGTTGCGATATCGGGTTTCAGGCCGTTTTGGAATCTACTAAAAGTCTACCCTGACACAGCGATCTTCTGTGATTTGAAAAGTGCTAAAGTTTGTGTTATTTGGAGAGCGCAAAGCAGTGCCCCGAGCACTCATGCTAACGGATACGGGATCATTAGTAGAACAGAACGGCTCAACATAAGTTCTGCGATACTGCTCCAATTGACACCAAACTGCTATGGGTGAGTAAAACTACTTGTTTTATTGCCGAAAGAAGGCTCAGATTGTAAAAAAAAATTTAATTTTCCTTTTAAAATGTATAATTTTTTCAAAATTTGAAATATTGTACTTATTTAAAATATTACATACATGAAATGAATTAGGTTTTTGGTCAAAAACTTTAAGAGATTTTTAAACAGTGATTAAATTATTTTCAAACAGTGGTGAGAGACCAACTTGTGATGCAGAACCAAATGTTATAAAAGACCTGATTTGTTGAAAATTTTTAAGGTTATATTTGATAGTATTGGCAAGTTTTTTAATCTGATTTTTGAAAGACAAATCAAGTGTCACACCAAGATACTTGAATTCTGTGACCAATTGTATTTCCTCTCCTCTCAAGAATACTCAGGAGCTTTTGATCTCTTTTGATTGCTTTGAGAACATCAAACATTTTACATTTTAAATACCACTGAATTCCTTACTTTGAAGAAAATTCACCTTTCAAATCTTCAGCATGAATATTTTCAAGCTCCCAAATTCAACAGCCAAAATTCAGACTATGAAAAAAATTCAGAGCAAAGATGCAAAATGCCAAGACAAAAGCAACTGATTGTGAGGAGAGAGGTATCTGTTTGGTCTTTCTCATCTTCTGTGATTACTGTTTTTGTAATACATAATATGTTTACTGCTGCTGCTCTATATGAACGTATCATGTATGTCACTACCTCACTGTAAATGCTACTGTTACCTGTGCAATAACCCACGTGCAATACTTATACTATATTATATTATGTGCAACATGAAATTCATTTGAGCAGTATTACCACCTGTGAAATACTCTACTTACACCTTATTTAATCCTACCTGTACCTTTGTATTTTTATTATATTTTATTACATATTTTTATTATATTGTTCACTTTTTTCCTTTGTATTTTTATTGCATGCTATTAGTACTTCTCGACTATCTTAGCGAGTCAACGGTTCTTCCGATCCAAAGCATTTCATTGCATTGTTGACCTTGTGTTGATCCTGCACATGACAAATAAACAATCTTGAATCTTGAATCAAACAGTTTTGATTAGGCTAATTCAGACTAATCAATGTAGGTTCACCAAAATTCAACAAAATTTAAAATTCAAAATCTGATGAAACAAATAATTTTCCAGACCATAATCATATTGGTCCAAGATATGTAATACTGTATAAGTGATGGATGTACACTCAACAAAAATATAAATGTAACACTTTTGTTTTTGCTCCCATTTTTCCTGAGATGGACCCAAAGATCCAAAATTCACTCCAGATACACAACACTACCATTTCTCTCAAACATTGTTCACAAATCTGTCCAAATGTGTGACAGCGAGCACCTCTGCCCCGCCGAGACAATCCACCCCACCTCACAGGTGCGCCACATCAAGATGCCGATCCGACATCATGACCAGTGCACAGGTGCGCCCCAGACTGCCCACAATAAAAGGCCACCCCGAAATGTGCATTTTTTTTTTTTTTGCTCTATTGGGGGTCTGGGGACTCAGAACCAGTCAGTATCTGGTGTGACCACCATTTGCCTCATGCAGTGCAACACATCTTCTTCGCATAGAGTTTATCAGATTGTCAGTTGTGGCCTGTGGAATGTTGGTCCACTCCTCTTCAAAGGCTGTTATGGACGAAGAACACAGGTGCATTTTATTGATGGCATTTTGAATGCACAGAGATACCGTGATGAGATCCTGAGGCCCATTGTTGTGCCATACATCCATGAACATCACCTCATGTTTCAGCAAGATAATGCACGGCCCCATGTTGCAAGGATCTGTACACAATTCTTGGAAGCTGAAAATGTCCCAGTTCTTGCATGGCCAGCATACTCACCGGACATGTCACCCATTGAGCATGTTTGGGATGTGCTTGACCGGCGTATACGACAGCGTGTACCAGCTCCCACTAATATCCAGCAACTTCGCACAGCCATTAAAGAGGAGTGGACCAACATTCCACAGGCCACAATTGACACTCTGATCAACTCTATGCAAAGAAGATGTGTTGCACTGCATGAGGCAAATGGTGGTCACACCAGATACTGACTGGTTCGGAGTCCCCAGACCCCCAATAAAGCAAAAAAAAAAAAAAAAAAGCACATTTCGGGGTGGCCTTTTATTGTGGGCAGTCTGGGGCGCACCTGTGCACTGGTCATGATGTCGGATCGGTATCTTGATGTGGCGCACCTGTGAGGTGGGGTGGATTGTCTCGGCGGGGCAGAGGTGCTCGCTGTCACACATTTGGACAGATTTGTGAACAATGTTTGAGAGAAATGGTAGTGTTGTGTATCTGGAGTGAATTTTGGATCTTTGGGTCCATCTCATGAAAAATGGGAGCAAAACCAAAAGTGTTGCGTTTATATTTTTGTTGAGTATAGTTTTCTTTAAACTATTATTGATAATGCAGTATACTGAAAACTGCAGTTCTCCGGTTGCTCCTGCAGGGTGCGCCCTCTGTCCGAGTCTGTGAACGACCTGTTCAGGGAAGTGTCGCTGCTGCACCGGCGCATCACGGAGCTCACCCATCGCTTAGCAACGCTGGATCCGTTCCTCCGTCACCACGGTTACCGCGGCGAGGGGGAGGAGGGGGCGGTGACGCCTCTGAGCGTCAGGGGGGACGCGGTGGACCAGACACGGCCCGGTCCACGCAGGGGCACGCGGGTCCTGCGCAGGAGACGAGTCAAGATCTTTAACAACGGCGGAGTCCAGTTGTTTCAGCCGGACACGTGACCGTCCCATCAGTCTCCTCGTGCAAAGTGAAAAGCCTAACCTAAAGCCTGTTTTTAATAAATGGTTGACAATTATTTGTTTTCTTTTCAGTTAATAACGTGCAAAGCTACAACCATTAAGACTTCAGGAACCACAGAACTTATTATTTATTTCTAACCTGACCTGACTGCAGACATTTTTGAGCGACTGGTCACGTGGTCTACCCCCTTATGATTATCTATTTTCAGAGGCCAGACAGAAAAAAAGAAAGGCCAATATAGTTATTAGTAATTAATTAACACCCCTGAACACCCCTAATAGCCTAATTGGCCAAAGCTTAGAGCAACTGCCCATTTTTTTACGTTTTTTTAATTAATTTATTTTTTTATTTTTTTTCCCGTCTAAATCATGCCAACAGGTAGTATTCTATATGAGGAGTTGGATTACTCACTGGGGCTTGCTCTTTTAGTTTTGGCTTGACTCGAGGCTGGAGCGGCCCAGCAGGGGGTGCCTATTGTCTGCAAACATAATTATAGTTTGTTTACTTACGGTCACGGCGCATGTGCAGCATTGTGTGGGCAATAATATCGAAGTTCATGCCTTCATTAAAAGTTTGCCAAGTGTTTCTACAGCAACCAGTTTCCCCTCCTATAAGTGATCCAGTACCACGCTCAGTCCACGTATGGATGGTGACATGGGCTGCTCTATTTTTACATCACACACCTCTTCACTTTGCATGTGCCGATGTCAGCTCCTACGTGTAGTGCTGTTTATACTGTAGTTTATAAGATCCCTTTACCATACAGTAATCTGTGCAATCAAACAACCCCTTCCCATGGCTCCCTCCTCTCCCTTGCTTACATGTGGGCGGTGATCTCTGGCTGTAGTTCCCATTTTAGTATTATGTTGTCAATGCATTGTTGCATCCAATCCAGTTATGATGCTGTGGGAATATTGTATAAATCTTCTTCTCTGTCTCTCTCAGCCTCACCCTCCCCTCTCCGTCTATGGAAAAAAGAGCCAGTTGCTAGGTAACTATTAATTGTCAAGAAGTAGTTACATGTGTTGCAATGCACCCTGAGCTTGTTGGGTTGGTGTGAGGACTAAATAAGTAGGCAAACATGTCTATGAAACACAAATATTAAAAGTCTTTGAAGGTATGTATAGAGTTGAGTACATTTGGAGGTTTCTTTAAATAACCCTTGTTGCTGGACAGCGCGTTTGGTGGAGTAAAGAGGAGTGAGGGGGAGTTTTGAGGCACTTTGATCTCTGCTGCTTGGTTTGCATCACTTCTCGCATCCCAGACCAATTCTCATTACATTTTCCCCCATTTCTTGTCATTGTTTTTTTTTCTTTTTTCTATAGGCCTTAAAACCCTTTGTCCAACATGAATGTGAATAACATCAACCTCACATACACATCTTGTTTATGAAGGCACAAACCAAAGCTCTAATGAAGATGCTTGCCTGTGTCCATTATCTTTAATAAGGCCAAATAATATGCTCCATCCATGACGCACTAGGAAAGAGGGGACCATGAAGTACAAAACCACTGCTGAGACAAATGCAAAACAGGATGACATTTGATCTTTTTTATTAATACTTAACACTTTTATTCCAAAGAGACAGAAGAATAATATTTCTCAGCACTTATTTTCACATTGACTGTGTGTAATCTCTTTTTAAATATTACTAAATATTCAGTCAAATTTGAAATACTCTCTTCACACAATTAATTTCTCTTCATACAAAAATGTGAGGGTGAACTAGAGTTTTTATCATATTTACATTTTCACAATCTGTACAGCTCAGGGACGAAAAGAATCAATCTTTTCTGGCAAAACAGAAAAACAGATTGAGTCAAAGAGGAGGAAGATAGCCATTGTAGAAATGATCATCTATTGTGCTTTCTTGTTGTGTAACAATCGATAATTTTACAAGGTCCAAACGCAAATAAATAAATCCTCAGTTCATCATGTACTGTATGTCTATATTTGTAAAGAAATGATTGCACATATGTTGGCCTTAGAAGGAACTCAACAAAATGTAACAATTAAACCTAATCAAAGTTTATCGCCAAATTGTGGGTTGGTTATTTGAACATTTTTATCAAAACTATGTGTGAGGTATGTACATAGCTTTATAGTACATGTGGCCTACAATAAACAGTTGTCTTGCACACTGTCTGTCGTCCAAATGAGCACACAGAGGTAATCAAGCGTATGTATCCAGGCACATACAACAGCAGGGAAAAAATATAAAGTAGATGAAATGAAAAAGGCTTCTCCAGTGACTAAGAACCTTATTAAAACCATTTACATAAACTATATCAAGAAAACTCTGTTTTGAAAAACAATAACAGTAAAAGCACTCTTATCCCTAAAAGATCTTAATCAGTTCAGCCATATTTTAAACAAAATTGAAACCCATTTAATTGTTGTTTTCTCTTGCACAAACACACACACACCTACAGTACTACATGGATCAGTACCAATGAAATTGCAAATAATCCAAATATCATAAAAATGCCCATATGTGGGCTGAAAGTTAAGATGTAAAACAAGAAAAGGAAAGAAAGTCTACACATGCAAATCCTAGAAACCCCTATCATACATATGGACTTGTCACCTAAGAGAATAAATCAATTCTATTAACAAGGAACTATTTAATCACGAATGGAGACCGATTGTGCTTGGGCATTAGAGTTTCTAGAGTTGTGGCTCATGATAATCACATTAGTGAGCTCTAAATGTTTGGTTGCAATGAGCTAATTAAATGTGTTTTTGTACCATGTATTACCTTATAATGGCGTTTCTGATGTTAACTGTTCTCTGCCTCCTCAGTGAACGGACTCTACATCTCGGCGAGAACAAATATAATCCAAAAGGGAAGAAACATACATAAAATAAATTCATATGCTGAAGAAACTTTCCCTTTGATCGAACCAATGCAACTCAGTAGAAAAAATACTATATAGTTGTATGCAAAATTAGGGTTTGTTGCAGCCCTTAGGTTGAATAATCATGCACCTTCAATCAAAGGGACTATCTTGAAGACAGGCAGTGTTTATAGCTGTAATCACATAATAATTAAGATGTCAGGTGCTGATTGTTGTACCAAGGCCTGACTGCCTGACAAGAGTCCATTGTGCTGCTCATGTTTTGAACAACTGTCATGGCCAAAAATATTTAAACAGTTTTAAGAAGATTTTTAAATTAGTAATATAAATTTTGTAGAATCATTATGTGCTCAAACTGAGACATGGCAGCATGCTATTTTGTAAAACAATATTTTGTGTTAGGAAAATTAGCACTATGGTTTAGCCCCTGTAATCTTGCCAATGTGCTCTGTATAAAAATGAGAGCCCATTTTGGTGTCTGTATGAATATTTGTTTGATTTTGATATAGTTGTAGTTACAACTCTTGTAGTTACAACTTTTATGAGTTCAACTCTCATAAAAACAGTGAGTTGGGCTTTTAAGGTCTTGATGAATGACTAGTTGTTGAAAGCAGGGCATACTCTACCAACAGAAAATATTCAGAAACATCTTAAAATGATCTGAATATGAATTTTTAACTGAATTAATCCTTTAAGGCACATAGAGCTCAAGATTAGAACCCATTTGGTACTGTCTGACCAAAAAAGGCAAATTAGAATGATGTCATCTTGTAATTGCACCGTACATAAAATGTACCCAGGAAGCCATGCCTTTTACACATCGCGGCGCTGAGAAATGAATGACACAAGCTTATAGTCATAATGACATGAATCTTCACTTTGACATCCATTCTACTAGTCCCCTGCAAAAATGGTCAGATAAGAAAATAACATTATACAAATATGAAACATGATCTATCAAATGTTTAAAATAATTCAAACCAATCATAAAACACTGGAATAATATTTAGTAATATTAACATTATCAATACAGTTATTATTCATTTACCCTGTTAATACAACAGAAATTCTGATTTCTCAATTGTGATTGTATTCCTGTACCCAAAAATGGTTTCTTTTAGTGTCAGACTGAAGAGGGAGGGAAAGACAGTGAGTGTAAAAAGAGAGGGGGCACTTTTCCCCTCCCTCCAAACCATGACCCAAGTCAGAACAGCACCACACACATCTCCTTTTCATCCGAATGTATACCGCGAAGGACGTCACCACAGCTCAGCATGCTGTGGCCAGTGTAGATT
Source organism: Paratrypauchen microcephalus (assembly GCA_036785185.1). Classification (NCBI taxonomy): domain Eukaryota; kingdom Metazoa; phylum Chordata; class Actinopteri; order Gobiiformes; family Gobiidae; genus Paratrypauchen; species Paratrypauchen microcephalus. The sequence continues at coordinate 10,611,424 of JAVJIX010000009.1, read as the reverse complement.
GTCCAAATACATCCATTTATTGGAGAATATACACAGTATTGTGTCTTCTTCACTTCACACAGAGAGGTCATCGGTTTGAGCCACCCTGTATGTTCTTGGTCTCCCAAATTTTCATTGGTGTTCACACATCTGACTCAATGCTGGACAGCTTTTCATATACATGTCCATTGGCACCGTTGAAGGGTCTCTGTCCTGGCCCCAACCCTAACGTGTCTCTGCCTCCAGGCAGAAGCTTGTTGCCCACGTGGTGGTTGCCCATGGGACCTCCCACCCCACCCAGACAGAGCTCTTTTGGGTACCTGGGGGTCATATTAGACATTACCCCTGCAGTGGCAGAAGCAGGTAAATAGGAAGTTGCTCCCATTGAACCTCTGAAGTCCCCTCCTCCTCGGATGTTGTTGAGAAGCTGCTGCTGCTGTTGCTGCGTCTGGGGCTTTTTCATGTAGTATGGTTTGGCACCGTGTAAAAGACACTGGTCATCGCCGAAGGTTGGGATGAAAGGGTTCTGGTTCACCTTATCTGGGTAGAGAGATTTAGACAAGGAGTAAGTCCCGGCCCCTCTGCCGCCACCACCACCACAGCCCCCACCTCCAATCATTGCCCTGTCTCTCTCCCTAAAATCTCGCTCCCCCACCGAGCGCTGACGCAGCCCTCCTTCGCCTCCATGGAACAGACTAAACGATGAACCTGCTTTGGCCCTATCTCCTAGTCCTCCAAACATCGGGGAGTCTCTGTCAACTGAATACCTTTCAAACATGTGAGCGTATGGACTTGGGCCCTCCATAAAGCGGTCTTTATCTTTTAAACTCACACTACGAGGCTGAACAAACTGTTCACCCATACCCCCACCACTGCCCCCCATGCGCCCTGCTCCCTCCCTCTGCAAGTCCACAAATGTGTCATATGAATGCTGCCTTCTCAGGACCCTCCCACCTGGACCTAGTTTCCTTCGCTGTGCTGGAGTTTGAGTCTGGTTTCCTCCTACACTACTTTTCCCCCCTGGGAACACCATGTTATTATCCTCACTAATATTGTAAAGGCTGCTTGGCTGAATCTTACAGGAATCACAGCGTTTACAGGAAGCTGAGTTAGGGCGACTGGTAGTACCCCCGACTCCACCTGATGGGCATGCACCTCCGCCTGCATGATGACAAACACTGTGGCAGTTACGACACTCCCAGTCTCCTCCTGCTATACCCCCTCCTCCAATCCCTGAAACACCCTTTTCCCAACAGCTATGGGCCTGTTGCCCTGCTGACACTGTGTTCTTGACTTTACCTTTGAGGAAGTCCTCTACTGGCACTAAACTCTTACAGACACCACCACCACTAGCACTGCCCACACCGCTTCCTCCACTTCCTCCCTCCTGCTCCCACATGGCCTTGCCCTCCTTGGAGCGGAACTGCTCCCCATAGAACTCTCTGAGGTTCTCTTTGTCTTTGCGGAATACGTAAGGAGAAGAATTACCCCCTCCGGCACTCCTCTTCCGCTCCAGGGGTGGAGAGACCGCGCGGCGTGCCAGGGACCCATGGGGGAAGTGGTGGTGGACGGTGTGGTGGTGGGGCCTCCTCCTGAAGCCACTCAGCTCTACATCGTCATGCTCTCGTCTGCATTTGGCCGAGGCAGGCCTCTTTTTCAGACTGTCCCTGTACTGCTTACGTCGCTTGTTGTTGCCTTCCAGGTTGCCGTAGGTGACCGTGTGCGTGGAGATATCCGAGACGTCAGAGCGGACATTCCCGTCATCACCCCCTGATCCTGCCCCTCCCCCGCCTCCACCACAGTACCTCTCGTGACTGCCGATCAGCCCCGTGCTGGATGCTCCTCCTTTGAAAGAAAACCTGCCGTACACATTGCCAGCTTTGAACCCACCCTGGTTGGAGTCTGCCTGGGCGTGGCCAGCAATCAAGTCAAATTTATTAGTGTTCCTGTGGGTCATGGATGGGCGGGGCTGCGTGGTAAAAATGGGTGCAACCCCTCCCGCTAAACTGTCACAATCAAACATACCCCCTTCCAATGAGCTAGCACTGCCTAAGCTACGCGGCCTATTGGGCGGGGGGCCAGACATACCCAGAGCTGAGGCCGGGTGGTGGTGCCGGTAATGGTCCTGGTACAGGTTGTTGTCCTTCAGGGGCAAGTTGCCAAAAGTCCTCTCCACATCACCAACATAGTCACTGAACATGTTGTCCTCTGCCATATAAGGAGGAGCAGTCTTGCAGTCCATAGGGTGACCCACCAGGCTACGCCGGTGCTCCTGGATGTCATAAATAGCAGACTCCCGGCCGCTGTGACTGTACTCCAGTGCAGCGTGTGGAGAGCCATTGACACCTGGAACAGCAGTCATATCCTTGGCAGTGCGAATCAGGCGCAAGATGTTGGAGTGAGTGTTGTTCATGTTCTTCTTTATAGTGGATGACGGGGAGTCGGCCGTTGACTTGTTTTCCTCGATTTGAACACCGTGGATGCAGCTGTAGATTCCCTGGAGTGAGTAAATGAGAGGGGAACAGGAAGACAGACAAGGAGAAAGAATGTGAGACAGGTCAAGGAAGAAGATGAGAGCGTCCGGCTTAAGGCTCAGTGTGAACAGCATAATGGGTAAAGGACACAGTCAACAGCAGACGGTCAACAGACAGACAGAGAGAGGAGGCGAACAGGGACAGAGGCAGAGAGAGGTTAATACATTGCTATGTTCTCTCTCGCCACCCCCTTGTTTACACACAATTAAATGTTAATAGAGGCTGAGTTCATGAATGACTTTTCTCAGGGGACCATCTTGGACTTGTAAAGATACTGCTAGGCTCTTCACCTCAAGCAGCAGCAGCTGATCCAGGGACTGAGGATCAAAGCCCTGATTGATAACAGCAAGCTTGATCGATAACTTCAATCAATATCATTTAAATTCACATGACCCTAGATGATCAGGTTTTGTTTCCTTACCACAACATTTTACACTTGTAAAAATGATCTAAATTAATCACTCAATCATTTAAATCTCATCATTGAGCAAAGCGTTGCGTGCATGTGCATGGTTGAGGGAAAGTTCAAAAGGTCATGATATTCAAGTGTGCAGGCTATTAAAGACATCGTCTTGTCAAAGCTGGTTTGTGTCTATCTCAGTCCTGGAGAAAAAAAATCTTTTGTCTGCGATTTATCTTCTTTTCAGAGAAGCAGCCACTCCAATGGGAATGTCTGTATCGCCATCTATAGATACTACACCACACTGTAAAGGTAATGGGGAAAAGGTTACAGTTTCACCATTGTATCCATTCTTTTTTGTCCAACTTTGTCCTTTAGCTGGCTTAGGTTTTCTCATCACCCAGGCCTTTTTATCATGTCCCCGCTTTTATGTCTCTTACTAACCCTTTGAAAAGCTTTTGCCCGTCTGTTATTTTTATAGCCAAATGTATAAATTTACTATCTAGTTAAATCTTGGAGTCTTAGATGAACAAGTGCACACATCAATTGCAAATACTTATTTTTAACAAAATAATCAAGAAGTTAATGAATATATTTGTGTCTTTACATTTGATAATTTTAGTAATCAAACTAAATAGCCAATAGTTTTGTGATTGGCCCAAAATAGCTCAGGTGAATCATTCTATTACCCCGACTGTTGCACTACATCTCAGTCTAGTGATAAAATGATCGTTTTGTCAGGAGGACAAAGATCATTTCTAAAATGAAATGAGCACACTCACTCTGCTTATGGAGTAGGTGAATCCAGGCTGTCCAGAGCACACGCCCATAAAGCAGAAGCGCAGCTGCCAGTAGAATAAGTGTTCACAGATGAAGGTGATAAGTGACAGAACCATCGCAGCCCCGAGCATATAGAAGACACCCGCCATGTTGTCCACGTCCAGCTGACTGCTCATCACCTCATTCTTCTCATTGTGGCAGATGCCCGTGAGCCATAGGGCCTCCAGCTCCTCCATCTCACCTACAGCAGACAAACAAACACAGATGACTGAGACCCTGGTGTTCATGGGCGATCTGCCCAAAAAGTTTGTGCCCTAAAAGTGTGGACTCAGGTCTCATGAACATGCCATTATGTCATGTTGCATTAGAGTGACTAATCCACCCTCTCGGCCCTCGAGGATCATCTTATTAAGGACTGCTTACGCAAAGCATAAAGCATCTGTGTTGTGGGGGAAATATACTGCCCACTGGGATTTGCCTTCATTATGGAAGGATAGATGAGTGTCTAAAACATATTAACTGTGTGTGTGTGTCTCCCAGTTGTGTTGCTAAAGGAACATGACCAAATAGTTTGCGCCAGTATCTCTCAGTATCTCATAAATAATACGATCAGATTCTGTTAGTATAATTGCCTACAGACCATTAGTGGTCGCCTTGTTGATTTTTGCTTGTCCACTGTCAGTATTGTGAATAAATGAAGGACTATGTTGTGTTAATCTACACTAATGTTTATGCGCCGGAGGACAGAATTGCATCATGGGAGGAAATGCAGAGAGTCATCAGCATGTTCTGCATGTCTCTTGTGGTTGGGAAGCTCACAGACGCACGCACACGCACACGCACACGCACACGCACACGCGCGCACACACACACACACACACACACACACACACACACACACACACACACACACACGCACACGCACACGCACACGCACACGCGCGCACACACACACACACACACACACACACACACACACACACACTTCTCACATGTCTCAGAGCCTGCATGTCCATGACTTGAGAACACATCTGAAAGTAGGTGAGTGTTTGTGTTGACCACTCATCTGTGTCAGGCACACAGATACAAAATGATACCACTGGAAGGCAGTCATACATCGTCATGATGATACAAATGATGTGTATGTTTGAGTGCTGCATCAAACACCAGTACGCAACCACTGCATCCCTCTATCACACTCATCATTAGGCTATTTGTGGGTTATACAAACAACAGCACAACAGCATTTTTTTTAAATGATCTTGAATACTGTTTTGGGGGCGAAAAGAATATAAAGTTATTTATTCTTCATGTCAATTTCTTGACCATCTTTATTTCCATACACAAAAGACCTAACAATAATAATGAGATATAAGTTATAGCATTTCATAACTATAAACAGAGAAATGACACCCTACAGTACTTTGCAACAAAGCCCTTTGCAAAGTATAAAAATATAATCAAACACAATCTGAACACAGCGTTTGGTGCTAAAACCAAAGTAAATGCAAATGTCTTCTGGGCAGTGAGTACTACACTGGAAGTGAGAAAAATCTGTTAGCTGTGACCAACAATTGGGCAACATCCACAGGCTCCAGGCCCTCAGGATTCATCTTCTCCACATCTATAACACATCTGCAGGTCAATATCTACCTGCCCTGGACAAACAGCCTTTGTGAAGCTCTGTCTGCGGCTTCTGGGTGACCAAATAAACACAGTCCGCCACAGCGCCTGCAGGCTTAAGGTGCCAGCTGGTAAGTCCATGCTTATTACAATTTTTGGGTTCTAGATATTGTGAGCATTTTTCTATATTTCTGTACGTGTTTTGTTTTTTTATTTGATTAACTGGTTGATGGAGTTGGTATTAGTTGAACAAATTTATTAGGATTATACAGGATTTATTTTAGACCAATAATTTCTTTTTAAAACCTACAAGTTTGTAGTAGTATCAAAGTTTAATATTAACAGTGTAATACTAAAGAATACTAATAAATAGAGGCAGTTTACATATAGTAGATAACAGTAAGGACAGGTATCTTAATTAATAGCCTTCAACTTTAAATTGCATTTTTTTTTACTTCTTTTGTTTTGTCATATTAAATAATTTAAATTCAACAATTTACCATCGCCAAACAGCATGAGGATAGCCAGATCCACAGCTCGTTTCCATCCTGAGTCCTTTTGGATGGCGATGCCATACCCCGTAGATGCAAAGACTTTTCCACTGCCGATGGTGACAAGTTTACAGCCTTCGTCTCTTCCCGCCATGTAGTTCAGCACCGCTGCGTCATAGATGAATGCATCCAGTTTACTGCAGAACATGGAACAAAGAGCGAAGAGTAAATATGATTTAATAGAATTTATTATTATATAGAAACAATTACGTTATTGTGTGTTTTGTGCACATTATCTAGTAGCAATAAAAGTATAGCCTATTATAATCCCATAAATTAGTCTATTTAAATTTGCACTGGTTTTGTTGGGCTTTGTAAATGACTTTATGCAACTTTGCAGATGATTATCCTTTTCATAGTGTAAAATGTTTATTGAAAAAATGAAATATATTTAATGGCTTTCAATTTGCACAGCTAAGCCCACCAAAGCCTCTCAATAGTTGGTCTGTTTTGATGATGGATAAAGCGATTCAAAATCATAAAGTACTAGATACAATACAGAGGCACTCAGAGTGACAGAGGCAGCAGATGGATTGAATGAGGAGGAAAGAGAGCTATTAGCTAGCTTTCAGATTTCACCACAAACCACAAGCACGCTGCTATTCTGGGGCCAGTGGCAGGCGGATACACAGCTCCACAGACTGCCCACCCACTTTGCCCACAATGCCGTCTTCGTCTGTCTCCTGCTCTTACTCCATCATCTTTTCGCTCTATTGCATCAGGACAGTACCTCACAGCTTCCCAGCGCTCTCTCTCTCTTTTCTCACAGATCCTTTCATCTCCCTCATCCCTCTATCCCCATCTGTTTCTCTGGCTGTCTCCATCCTCACCCAGTCTTCAAACTGTACAGCGCCTCGTCTACGTTCTTCTGGTGGAAGCTGGTCATGTAAGAGTGCATATCCCGGTAGTTGTTGCGGATGTTGCGTTCTGTGCTCCCATTAGGTACTGTCCCAAAGCGGAACGGTGGGGAAAACTCATTAGGTTTCTGGAACTGTAGTATCCGGAAAAGGAAGAGAAGACAGCAGGGAAGGACTTGTTAGCATTAAAGAGGCACTGAGCTACATCAAATATACTTTAATGCATTGTTAAACACAACTACAGTACTGCGCTTTTGGACTCTTAAAATTAACCAAATTACGCTAATGGATGGACAAACAAGAAGTGAAAGATAAGAACATGCTTTATGGTAAATCCAAAATGATAAGTTGACCAAGCAGAACAAAAGCACAGCACTGTGGTTGTTACCACTGAAGCTTTAATGTACCTATATTATGCAAAATTTACTTCTGTGAGCTGTAAGCCATGCTAGAATGTTGTTACCTCATCATACCTGGAGTTACGTTTTGTTTCATTCACACATATTTGAAAGATCTTATTATTAGTCTGTCTATATCTCCAAAGCTCAAAATTCTCTTTTCTACCTCGTGATGTCATGTAGAAATTGTTTTCACGTTAACAACTACCTTTTAATTTAACATTACTTGATTTACGTCACACACTTGCTCCTCATCCCCAAACGCACATATTCATCATGAGTTCACACCTTTTTGTCTGACAGGCCTGACACCTGGTCCACATACTCTTCCTGGATCATGAAAGCGGCCAGGTTGGCAGTGTAGGAGGCCAGGAAGATGACAGCAAAGAAGGCCCAAACTGACACCATGATCTTACTGGTGGTTCCTTTGGGATTCTGCACTGGCACAGAGTTGTTGAAAACCAGACCCCAGAGTAGCCAGATGGCCTTACCGATAGTGAAGGAGGGGCCGCCAGGTTCTGAGGACAAAGAACAGATGAAAAATACATGTAATTTCATTTTGATATTTACAGTAAAGATGACATATTGTGCTTGTGTATGACCTGTGGATCGTTAATTTGCACCTATTAAATCACAACGCTCAACGGGAGCTGACCTTGACGCAAACATCATCACAGCAAAAAATGGTGAAATTGTCAGCCTCTCTTATGGATAGCTGCACATCACCCGAGATTTGTACCAAAATGACTACACAATGCTGCTGAAACCTACATGTATCATTGTTCATGAAAATTAAATTGGATAATGAAGTAGTACGCCCTGAGCAGTGGGCGTATGCTCGTTGTGATGAAAAAGGGGGTTTATCAGCAATAAAGCGTCTGATTAAAGATTGCTCAGACATGCAGAAATCACATCAAATACAATTCTGAGAGGGTAGAGGAGAAACAACTAACACATGATGCTACTGAAGAGTTTACTCTCATCCAGGGATGTCATGTCACAATATCAAATTGTAGAGTTAAGATTGCTGGCAGAAGAAATGCCCCAATTTAACTTTAATTATTCAGGATAATTGACAACAGCAAAATCTTTTTTTTCATAATCATTGTTACCATCGCTCAGGTATGTGATCATCTGTATCAACAAACTATCTGAATGATAAAGTTGATGTGACATATTAGGTTAGGTTAAATTAGTAATCAGATTAAATTAGTTTTACTCTTGTGGACTTAAATGAGCACCATGGCATCAAACTATTGAACATTTATTTCTTGACTCCATAAAAAAGGACAAATTCATAATCTCCATAGAGGCAGCCAGGTGGCAGACCCTTCACTAGAAAAGTTACATAGTGCATCTTTAAGTTTACTAAAAAAAATTTGTAAAAGTTATTGCCAGACAAATTCTGAATGATATCTCTGTATTTTTATTCAGATTGATATCAGTCTGGTCTCCACTCCCTCTTTTGTACCTCAAGGCCGGTCAAATGTGATTGTGCAGTCAGATTTGTTTTTTCAGTGACTCCTGTTATATTATTATAGAATAATCACACTTATCGATTAACATAATAATTCTGACATCTCTACATCTGCCCACTCTCCACCACTGTGGCAACCCGCTGTTACAGACTAACTCTGCTCCACCTACTTCTATGGCAGGGCTCTCAAGTCTCACGCATTGAGACTGTGACACATGCAATTTGACGTGTTCACACGCTCACACGCCACACATGGGATTTCTCACGCTGATTTTTTTTTTTTTTTTTGGTGCCCAGAAAATCGGTCTGTGTGGCTCAGTTTATGCAGGCACCGCGTGTTTTCAACGAAAAAACTTCCCCCCCCTCCTCCCCGCCCCGCTCCCCGGAAAAAAATCTCAGTTAGCGGGTGTCCCTGTGTCTCCTCCTCTGTCTCCCCCGCTGTCTCCTCCTCTCCCCCGGTCTGTCAGCGGACCCTCAGCCCGCGGTGAGCCGGGAAAGGCGCTCGGAGCCCGGTGTACTGTACCGGCTGTGCTGCGGACACACGGAGCGACCTGCAGCTCCGAACAGGTGAGTCACTCCCCGGACCGGTCCTGGTTTGGTCCTGATCTAGTCCTGGTTTAGTCCTTGTTTAGTCCTGGTTTAGTCTTGGTCTAGTCCTGGTTTAGTCTTGGTTTGGTTTATTCCTGGTTCAGTCTTTGTTTAGTCCTGGTTTAGTCTTGGTTTAGTCCTGGTTTAGTCTTGGTTTAGTCCTGGCTTAGTCTTGGTTTAGTCCTGGCTTAGTCTTGGTTTAGTCCTGGTTTAGTCTTGGTTTAGTCCTGGCTTAGTCTTGGTGTTCTATGTAGATGAATTTTTGTAATCAATAGGTATCCGATATTTGGCCTACAGCTGTAGCCAATAACGGATATTTCCTGTTTAAATTGACTAAATTTATTAAAGTTCCTCATGGACTTTTCACGTATGTAAAAATAATAGAATGTTTTATTTGTTTAAAGGCACTCAGAGCACGACGGGAAAAATTGTTCACACGCACCCCACCCCCCCGCTCCTCGGAAATTACGCAGTCTCACGCTCGACCCCGCTCAAAACTTGAGAGCCCTGTTCTATGGCAGTATGACAAGGTGGTGTGCGCGGAACACTACCTATCCCAGCGCTATGGCGTCTGTGAACTGGAGATCTGCGGGGAGCGAGGAGGGAGGGTGGGGGCTGATGGGTAAGCAGCAGGCTACAATTATTCTACAGCTGGAGTGTTGCTATAGAACAACAACCTCACATAACCCAATGATTAAACCACTTACATTACAAACTGGAGTTCACACAGGATAAAATGTGTTCTAACAAAAATCAAAAACTGTGAGTCAATGTTAATAAATGACTACTCTCTTTCCTTCAGAGTCAAGATAAGGAAAGTCATGGGGCAGCATTATAACACTTTTTATCTCGAGAGTCTGCAATTGTGGCAGGTTAATACAATCTTGGGAGTCAAACAGTGCTGGCTCCATAAAACCTGGAAAAAATAGATTGAATCTGAGCCATTGATTTTCATGGGGAAATTGATTTGAACAGTCTGCCGGAACTGTATTTCACTGAGCTGATAGTGTTCCAGTGACAGAGTGTGTAGTGAATGTTTAATGAGATATTTGTTTACATTTATGCTGATTTCCAAGCCCAGATGTGCGGTGTAATAAATGACTGAATAAACGCAGAGAAGAGTGAGAACCTTTGAACAACCTGAAATGCTAAAGATAGCTAAGATCGCTTATCTGCTGTTTGCCCATGATCCTTTTCATTAGTGCGAGAGCTTAAGTGAGTGGAGATGTAGATAAACACTCCAAGCTAAAGACCAGAAAATCTAGAGAGTTCACGACCAAGTAGCTCAGAAGACATTGTTATTTAAAGGTCCTATATTACATGAAAATGACTCTTGTGAGCTTTAAAACATGTTATAATGTTGTTACCTCATCAAAAACATATCTAGTTCTGTTTGAGAAATCCTTTATTATTAGTGCATCCACACCTCCAAAGTTCAAAATGCTCCGTTCCACCTTGTGATGTCATGAAGCATTAGTTTTCAATGTAACAGCTACCTTTGACTTTTTGTTCAGTAGAGATAGGCAATTCTAGAGATGAAATAATTCAAATGACTCTAGTGAAGGCGCAGGGAGTTTAAAAACACAGTGGAGCACTTCCTGTATTACTACATCACAAGGTGGAACAGAGTGTTTTCTGTTTGAGAGAAGAACTATGCAGGGTTTGTGTGTTAAACGTGTGTGAATGAAACAAAACACAACTTCGGGTATGTTTGTGATGAAGAAACAACATTATAGCATAGATCAAAAATAGTGTAATATGGTGTTGTGTTTTAGTTTTTCCTCGAGTGATGCAGAAAAGAGGGAGCCACTGTCTGTGTTCATGTATGTTAGCTTATGTTTGATCATTTTTAGGGATGTAACAATTGCTGAAATATCGTGATATCGTACCAAAGGTCTTATAATATTGTGGGCCATCACAATTTATCAAATAATATAATAAACTTCTTTGCTTAAATTCATTGTTTTGTTGTAGCAGCAGGTAAAAGCAGTGGAAACTACACAGACCATGATCCTTTGCTCCATTTCAATGCAATATAAAGAAATAATTGTTATTACAACTTCTCTATCTTAATTCTTTGGGCTAACACAGTAATACAGCACCAAAAGCATGCCAAGGCTTGCCTGGAAGAATCCATGACTCATCGCTGTACCAGCGGCGAGTCTGGTAATGCTTGGTCCAGAATGCGCTGCCGTTGCGCGTAGACAGACAGCTAAGTGAACCAATCAGAGAACAGTTAACGGACAGCGACGTGAACCAATCAAACAAAAGAAAAGAAAGAAAAGAAAGGCCTCTAGAGCTGTCAGCTGCTGTGGTTTTAAGAAATCGATGTGTTTTATGTCATTTAAGACCAATTTTACAGCTGAATGGAAGGGACGTTCAGTTCTCCGATGCGCCATCTTGATTCAAAACTGAGGAGGAACTTCCGCTGCCTAAGAGTGACGTTGCGGGCAAAGGCGGGTGCACTGACGTCACCATCTTTGAACGAATCAGAATCGCGGAGTCCGTTGTTAACCGGAGGAGCGAGGGTGGAGCGAGGGTGTCCAAATGGTATCTCGCTGTATAGCAAATACAGAGAGATATCATTTGGCTGGCCAGGTAATGCCAAGGCTTTTTTAAAAGGAAAAAGTACAATTTCTTCACTTCTGGTAGTATCTTCAAAATATCGTGACAAATATCCTACCGTGAGATTTGCATATCATTACATTACTAATCATTTTCAGGAAGAATATAGATTTATAGGTTTTGGGCAATAGTATAGAGTGTTCGAGGTTCAATCCCAGCTCGGACCAGTCACTGTCACACTGCAATTGTGTCCATGTGCAAGACACTTCAGCCCACTTTGCCCAAGAAGGAAAACTGTGTGCGTGATTGGCTGCAGCTGGAGCAGTTGTTGATGGAGATTGGCAGCCACCCCCAGACAACTGTTGTTTGGGAAATTTTGTTTTGCTACAAAGCTAATCTAAATGATTATGAAACATTAAATATCAAGGTTAACATAGACCTGTCATGATTACAACATCAAACTAACACTTTTCAATAAACTTAGACAAAAACAAAGAGCAAAAATATTAAATAAAAACAAAAATATAATTCAAAATAAGTAGCAATAATAACAAAAGACAAATAAGGCACAATTATACATATGTACAAATGAAAACAAATATAGAAATGTAATAAATTATACTAAACTAAAGATATAGAAATAAATGACAAATAAATGATAAAAGATAAGAAATGTTGTGGCTCAATGTTTAATGTGTCCGGTACCTTTTCTTTGCCCTTGTAGAGTGCAATAAAATTTGAGCTGTCAAGAGTCAGGCTCAAAGCGGTTCTGTTTAGCTGTGCATATGAGATTTTTTATTCTGCACTCTTCTCTTTTAATGGTAATCTTATAATGATTATTCATATTTAGAGTTGTTTGTATTGTGATTTTATGTTTTTCTTATCCTATAAAGCACTTTGTATTACTTTATGTACAAATTACGCTATACAAATAAAACTTGTCCTGCCTATTTATTGCTGCATGTTTTTAACATTTATAAAAAGGGTTTACAGGGATTATCCTGCTTTGTGGTTATTGTTGTCATTGTGAAAAGTAGTTTCACTTTGAGAATCAGAATCAGAAATAATAGCAGTAAATTTTAGACTTACACTTAGGCAAACTTTATTGATCCACAAGGGAAATTACATTTACAGTGGTACCTCACCTTACGAAAGACCCTACATAAGAAAAATCCAAGTTACGAAACGCCCTCACGTTAAATTTTGGTCTCTAGATACGAAAGAAAATTCAAGTTACGAAACACGAAATCTCAAACATTCGAATAATGCGCGCTCAGATGCACGCCCCGCTGTTATCCCCGCTCAAAAAGCACCTTTCTCGACCTCTTAGCTCTAGCGCCGAACACGCAAGATTTTCAACAAAATGTATTAAATAGTGAAGCGTGGGGGGAGACACGACTCCGGAAGCAGCGTGAAGACATGAACGCACCACGCGGCGAGGAGCACGGCACCGCGCGGCGAAGAGCACGGCACCGCGCGGCGAGGAGCACGGCACCGCGCGGCGAAGAGCACGGCAACGCGCGGCGAAGAGCACGGCAACGCGCGGCGAGGAGCACGGCACCACGCGGTGAAGAGCACGGCACCGCACGGCGAGGAGCACGCACCGGCTGGTTTGTGGCTCGGGCCACAAACCTGCCGGTGCGAGGAGCCCACACCGCGCGAGGAGCACCCCTAGTCCTGGTCTGCACAACTGGCACCGGGGCTGCGAGCACGAGATAGAACCGCGGCGCCCGGATCGTGTCCTCTGGAGCCCGAGCCACAAACCAGCCGCACGAAACCAGCAAAGAGCGGCACGTGGTGGCTTAATCCTGGTCCAGTTCTGGTTTAGTCCAGGTCCAGTCCAGGTTTAGACCTGGTCTAGACCTGGTTTAGTTCTGGTCTAGACCTGGTTTAGTCCACGTTTAGTCCTGTCCAGTCTCTTAGCCAATCAGGATGCAGAACCAATGTTACACTATAAAAAAAAAAAGTTACACTATAAAAAAAAACCTTGGAACGAATCAGGCCTTTTCCATTGAAATAGCTACTCAACTTACGAAAAATTCACGTTACGAAACCACTTTTGGAACGAGTTAATTTCGTAAAGTGAGGTACCACTGTATTGCCATTGTCAGTGAACACAGTAGGGACTTACTTCGGCATTATGGTGCAACATCCAACAATGGATGAATCATGATAATTTGAGAAGCAGTATATTGCTCTTCAACATTTTTTATTGTGACATACCTATGTTAACATGTTCAAAAGTACGTAGTTTAAAGCCTACATTAATGCAGTGCCTGTCCAGAGCTGCCTGTATTTCCTGTACCATGGCCTCACTCTTTTGTGAGATGTGAGTGTTGTGTCTCACCTCGACCGTCTGCCAGACAGCGGTTGTAACCAACAGGGCTAAAGTATTCAAACACAAACACCGCCACTGCCGACACGATGAGCAACATCACAAACATCATCACCCACACGTCTGCACTGAAGGGCTCTGTGGAGAGAGGAGGGGCACAGCGTTGTTACACAAATGTCATTGAGGTGGTTAGATACATTTAAACCAGTTTATGTGCATTTTCCACACAGACAAATGACCAATAAACAATAATGTCAATAAATAATAAAGAGAACTGCTGTTTCAAGATTCAAGATTTTTAAGATTGTTTATTTGTCATATGCAGGATCAACACAAGGTCAACAATGCAATGAAATGCTTAAGATCAGAAGAACCTGTTGACTCGCTAAGATAGTCAAGATAGTTTGGGGGCAAACCTCTTTTATTATAAATTATATTAAATAATGTATATATGTATATATCAAATAATAATATTAAGAGGCCTGTATTATACTATTTTTGGTGTTAGAACGTTTCCTCATCAAAAACATAAGCAGAGTTGTATTTTGTTTCATTCACATGTTTAACACACAAATCCTGCATATTTAGGCTGAGTTCTTTTCTCAAACAGAAAACACTCTGTTCCACCTTGTGATGTCATGTGGTGATACAGGAAATGCTCGACAGTGTTTTAAAACTCCATATGCCTTCACTAGAATCATTTGGATGATTTCAGCCCTGGAATTGCCCATCTCTATAGAACTAAAGGTAAAATGTAGCTACTGATTTGAAAACTGCTGCTTCATGATCACAAGGTGGAACAGAGCATTTTGAGCTTTGGAGATGCAGACAGACTAATAATAAAAGGTTACTCAAACGTGTGGGAATGAAACAAAACACAACTTCAGGCATGTTTTTGATAAGGTTAAAATGGCTAAAATCAGAGTCAATTTAATGTAATATATTAAGCAATTGGTACCATATATTAAGTTTTAGCTTCTGACAATGAAAAAACAATCTCCTTGTTCATATACCGAGAAAGGCAGAGGGGGAGACTGTTCCGTTGCTCCGAGAAACCATGACGCTGATCCCCGTCTCTATGAATGGTACCGAGAAATCAATGACCTCTGACCTTTCCTCATTGATGGTAAGTGAACCGACTGCCATATGGGCATTCTTCAGCACCACCTGATGATGAAACAGAGACACAACAAAACACAATGTCAGAGCTTGTGTTCTTTCTTAAAGGTCCCATGGCATGAAATTTTCACTTTCTGAGGTTTTTGAACGTTAATGTGAGCTCCCCTACCCTGTTTAGGCCCCCTCCCCCATGGTTAAAAGTTGCGAAATGTCTAAACTGAGCATTTGCGGTCCTTTTCTGCGTTACACAAAACCAGTGTTCAAACGGGCGAGTTCGGACAAGGCACCTTATTGACGTCAGATCGGCAAATGCAGCTCCCTCTGTCTCCGCTCAGCGTCCCTGTATATCCCGCCCATAGAGTTTGGACTGTGAATGCGCTACGCAATGCGAAATGCGTTTTTTTATTTGCCTGGAGGCACGTCCGAGTGTTTCTAGGCTCGGAAGTCCTTTATCTGAGCCTCTGGACCTTTGAACAGCAGTGGTTTAATTTTATTTTCTGTGGAAATGTGTTTATTTTTCAATGGAACTCTTCAACTCTCTCCCCCCGTGCAAAAAGAAGGAAATGGATCAGAGAGCGCTCAGAGCAGACAGCGGAGCGTTTAGCCACGCCCCCACCTTCTACTATTGGCCAGCTTTTTTCTCCTCATTTGCATTCAAGCAACAACGCCCATTATAGAGTGTTCTGAGTGAGAAAAATTACTCTTTCTTATCTTATCTCTGTTTCTCATGCACTGAGTGTTGATTTTGAAGAAGGATTCATTTACAGTATTAGGGAACCATTAAGGAGCCATATAAAAGCATCAAGAAGTACCATGTCATGGGATCTTTAAAGTAGAAAGGTAAAAGACCAAACAATAATTTATTCTTAGCAGTTAATTTATGAGTCACAAATAATAAAGATTTTTTTCCTGACAACCCTGAGCTGAAGCAGATCACTACAGCAGGTCAGAAGGTGGCACCCTCACAGTGTTTCCAGGTATATTTAGTCTTCTGTTTCAAACGCCTCAGCTCATGAATACAAATGCAGTGTGATAATAAAGGATATATATGCCAGAGGAAGCGCGGGTCCTGTTCACCGCTCTCTGCTGGTCAGATTTACTCACAGGCTGTTTGTCCACACACTCTGAATCTGTTTTTCCCTGCACAAATTAAACGATTAGCTGCTTGTTTAGGCGTTTAACGACACAGAGTTTAATCTACTCACTCAACTACACATCTGCAGCCTCTCATACTCTCCCTCTCATACATAATTTATACAAGTGTCTCTCAAACTGCAGCAGGCATACCACTGCCTCTGGAGGCACTCGGGGCCATGCAGTATTTGTTATATTTACATAAGCGACTTTGTCTACAACGACTACTAATAATATTACTGCATTAGATTGAAATAGCGCCTTTCAAGACACCCAAAGCGCTTAAAGGTGCACTATGTAACTTTTTAGTCGGAAGTACATCACTTGCTTGTTTCTATGGATACAGCTCTGGAAAAGAATAAAAGACCACTGCAAAATTATCAGTTTTTCTGATTTTACTACTTATAGGTATGCGTTTGGGCAAAAGGAACATTTTTGTTTGACTCTATAAACTACTGACAACATTTTCCCCAAATTCCAAATAAATATATTATCCTTTAGAGCATTTATTTGCAGAAAATGACAAATGGTCAAAATAACAAAAAACATACATGCTTTCAGACCTCAAACAATGCAAAGAAATAAGATCAAATTCATTTTAAAACAACATAATACTAATGTTTACACTTAAGAAGAGTTCAGAAATCAATATTTGGTGCAATACCACCGCCATTAGACTGTATAATTCTACTATATAGGTCAAACGTGCAATATTTTTTCCATACTCTCCTAGTTACTGTTTTTTATTATTAGTACTTATTTTATTATTACTTATTTTATTTTATTCTTGCCTGCATGCACTTTCTTTCTTGTTCAAACTGCCTCTGCCTGGAGCTACTGTAGCAAGTAAATGTGAGATCAATAAAGTCTTATCTTATCTCATAACCCTTATTTTTAATCACAGCTTTCATGCGTCTTGGCATGCTCTTCACAAGTCTTTCACATTGTTCTTGGGTGACTTTATTCCACTCCTGGTGCAAGAACTGAAGTAGCTCAGCTTTGTGTTTGTGTTGGAATTCAACAGACGCTGGAATGGAATGGCTGTAATACATGTAGAGATGCTGATTTCAGCTTATTTTTTTCCAGAGCTGTATATCATTATTCTGCCAGGAATGTTCCACAGTATGACTTTAAATAGCTCTACCTTACATTGATCCAATTACAGGTGTTTTTTGTTTTGCTCAAATATGCCTAGAAAACCAGGCATTCTGACTGTGAGTGGGGTCGCCTCTCCACAGATTTGACCTGTAATTTGGTCAGATTTGGTGTCCATGATGATAGAAAAGATTAATGTGAAAAATTCCAGACAAAGCAATAATAGCTTCATGGAGAAAAGCATTTGAAGGATGCTCCACGAGAAAAGTTACACAATGTACTAGGGCTGCAACGATTACTTGAGTAACTCGAGTAACTCGAGTACAAAAAATAATCGAGGCAAATTTGTTTAATTTTCATCACGTGGCGATATATTTCAATTCATGCATGATCGCGGCATTGTCAGACTACTGCGCTGTTCGGATAGACTGCATCACTGTTTCCATTAACATAAAAACTATTTAAAGGGACAGTGTGTAAGATTTTTACCTGTTAATTACTGAAATTGAAGATACCCATTCAAAAATACATTGTTTTCCAAGCCTTTTCACTTCCATCATGAAATCAAAGTATTCTTTTGGACTTAGATATAGTCACATAAAAGGGGGATCTTCCCCATATAGAGGCAGCCATTTTGAATACGAGAGCCGCAGAAGGACATTTGGGCTCATCCTTTGCCTCGGCTCCGGCTAACAGCTGCTTAGCCGCGCTGCAGATGGCTCCCCCCTTCCCCCCTCCCCTTCCCCTTCTCTCCTTCGTTCCTCTGCTCCCATATGCAGCCAGGAGCGAAGGAGAGAAGGGGAAGGGGAGGGGGGGAGGGGGAGCATGCTGCCGGATCACACATCGTAATGGATATAACACGTATTTTGGACTAAATTGTTTTACTGGATTTTATTCGCTGGATCCTTATGGACAGATTGAGACCAAGTTTATGATGAAATACAGAGTTTGACCTGTGCAAAGCCTTCAAAGGTAAGCTAAGTAAGCTAAGTTTTGTGCTTTTCTGTATAAAAGCCCCATGTGCTCGGGGAGTGATTGTTTTGCAGGGAAATGAATTGCATAGTCAAAAAGAGGAGACTGTAAGGTTTCATTTGATGTGTAGATTGTCATGAATCATGATCGGGATTGTGTGTTTTCATGCGAAAAGAAAAAAAAAAAGTGAACGGGGGACCGTTTTATGTATACAGCGGTGCGCGGTTCGTGCGCGGGCACGCGTGATGTCGGCGGTACGTCGCGTCCGGGTGACCCTCGAGGTCTGCCGTAGCCAAAAGAGGAAGTGGAATAGCTAGTAACCACCTATGCGCCACGAATCCTACACACTGTCCCTTTAAACATTTATAAAATCAGGGATGAAAGAGTTCCGCCTTTTAGCGGATCTCCGCTTTTTTATTTCAGCCGCGGGGTCATTTTTTTTTTATATCTGTGCAAATCCGTTGAGAAAAAAATTGGGTGTGTATAAATGTATATGTATAGTTGTGTTTAGGGTCGCCAATCGTCCCTTGAAAAACGGAATCGTCCCATATTCAGAGACAAAAGTGCGTGTTTCGTATTAAACTTCTACCGCGAAGCTTCTGAATGCAGCCCGCATGGAGCCGCGGACAGGCGCCGCGAGCGCGCACAGGCTCTTTCGAGAGAGAGAGAGAGAGATAGAGAGAGAGAGAGAGAGAGAAAAGAGAGACAGAGAGAGAGAAAGATAATTAGATAGAACATGCCTCATTTGTACTGTCCAGGCATGTTCTGCCTTGTATTGTTTTATATTACAGTTTTAAAGGGACAGTGTGTAAGATTTTTACCCGTTAATTACTGAAATTGAAGATACCCATTCAAAAATACATTGTTTTCCAAGCCTTTTCACTTCCATCATGAAATCAAAGTATTCTTTTGGACTTAGATATAGTCACATAAAAGGGGGATCTTCCCCATGCAGAGGCAGCCATTTTGAATACAAGAGCCGCAGAAGGACATTTGGGCTCCGCCTTTGCCTTCGGCAAGGCTCGTGGTTTTGGGTAAACAACACAAGCATGCTGCCGGATCAGACATCGTAATGGATCTAACACGTGTTTTGGACTAAATTGTTTTACTGGATTTTATTCGCTGGATCCTTACGGACAAATTGAGAGCAAGTTTATGGTGAAATACAGAGTTTGACCTGTGCAAAGCATTCTAAGGTAAGCTAACCTCATTTTGTGCTTTTCTGTATAAAAGCCCCATGTGCTCGGGGAGTGTTTGTTGTGCAGGGAAATGAACTGCATAGTCAAAAAGAGGAGACTGTAAGGTTTCATTTGATGTGTAGAGTGTCATGGTACATGATCGGGAATGTGTGTTTTCATGAGAGAGAAAAAAAAAAAAACGGGACCGCGCGGCGCGCCCGGGTGACCCTCGAGGTCTGCCGTAGCTAAAACAGAAAGTGCAATAGCACCATCCACCTATGCGCCACGAATCCTACACACTGGGGTTTTAAGTTAAGCAGGACAGATATTTATTTTATTCTGTTGATCTTATTATTTTGTATTAAAAATAAATTGCTAATATTTTTTTATTTTCCATGTGTTCTTATCACTCAAATATGCTTCTAATTCAATTCAGGTTTGAGTCAAATAGAAAAAAAAAAAAAATCCCTTCAAGGAACAATGGAAATATACCAAAGCATTTACAATTTAGGGCTGTCAGTGTTCAACTACAGTGTTCATGTATGTGACAGAGGGGTGTCAGTGTAAAGTGGAGCAGATCTCAAGATTTGTACCAGGTATGTGTATGTCACCACTACCTGTTAAAAAAATGTGGGTTTTTTTTTGTGCTTTGATTTACAGTTTTAATTTATTGCAAATATATAGCATCTAGAATTCAAAATTCAAAAAAAAAAGAAAAAGTATGAATCGTTAGAGTACTCGATTACTCGAAAAAATAATCGACAGAGTACTCGATTCCAAAAATACTCGATAGTTGCAGCTCTACAATGTACCTTCAACTACCAGGCCTGTCACGATTTAAAAAAAATTGTGTGATATATTGCTGAAATCAATATAGACGATAAACAATAACACTGAAACTAAACTGTAAAGCATGTTTAGCTCTAATTTAGGCCTGATTTTGCGGGCTTTTGGCTTTTTGGTGGTACTTAGCGCTAAGCCTGTGATGATAAATACTATATTGAGTTATCGTTTAAATACTATATTGAGTTATCGTTTAAGACAGATGGAACAATTATTTTGGGGGTAAATATTTATCATGTGATACTTTTTCTTTGTACTAGTGGGAACATTTTCCTATTGTGCGATGAGATTTGAGCAGTAGAGGGATGAATTATGAACTTTAATGACTCATTATAAATAAAAACTGTTAAGTGTCGCATTCTGCCATTTATTTATAGGCTAGCTCACTGTGTCTCAAAGCTAACCGTCACTTTTATTAAAATTGTAAAGTTAATTAAAATAAAGACTACACAATTATTGTAGCAGCAGAATACTTCAGTTTGTGTGTTGTTTTAATTTTTATTACGCCTGAGAATTAGCATTAGCGTTAGCACTGAAACACAAACACAAACAGCTCCTTATTCACTCCCTTATCTTTAAAGAGACAGTGTGTAAGATTTTTACCCGTTAATTACTGAAATTGAAGATACCCATTCAAAAATACATTGTTTTCCAAGCCTTTTCACTTCCATCATGAAATCAAAGTATTCTTTTGGACTTAGATATAGTCACATAAAAGGGGGATCTTCCCCATGCAGAGGCAGCCATTTTGAATACGAGAGCCGCAGAAGGACATTTGGGCTCCGCCTTCGCCTTCAGCAAGGCTCGTGGTTTTGGGTAAACAACAAGCATGCTGCCGGATCAGACTCGTAATGGATCTAACACGTGTTTTGGACTAAATTGTTTTACTGGATTTTATTTGCTGGATCCTTACGAACAAATTGAGACCACGCTTATGTTGAAATACAGAGTTTGACCTGTGGAAAGCATTCTAAGGTAAGCTAACCTCGTTTTGTGCTTTTCCGTATAAAAGCCCCATGTGCTCGGGGAGTGATTGTTTTGCAGGGAAATGAATTGCATAGTCAAAAAGAGGAGACTGTAAGGTTTCATTTGATGTGTAGAGTGTCATGGTTCATGATCGGGAATGTGTGTTTTCATGAAAAAAAACCCCAAAAAAAACGGGACCGCGTTTTATTTATACAGTAGCGGCGCGCGCCCGGGTGACCCTCGAGGTCTGCCGTAGCTAAAACAGAAAGTGCAATAGCACCATCCACCTATGCGACACGAATCCTACACGAATCCTAAATATTTATTCATTAGCTCGACTCTGCAAAAACTGAGAAAAAAAAAAAATTTAATTGCACAGGAAGTAGAGGTAAGATCAGGCCTAAAAAATCCAGCCCGACCCGACCCGCGGGTATTAAAGCCCGACCCGGCCCGAGCCCGACCAATTAACTTGATTTGCAGGCCCGAGCCCGAAGCAAACCCGAAATTTAATATTTTATTTGTGAGGACTCGGGAGGAGGAGGGGTGATTTATGATAACAAATTAAAGCCTGTCTTTTGTAACGAAATCTAAGTTTGTGTTTGTCTTTTCAGTTCTCCTGTCTTTAGTTTATCCTTAACTTCTTGCTCCTCCATATTGGGGATACCAGGTCAAAATAGATGCGGACTTGCGGAGGGGAAGATTATTAAGAGGGCGGCGTTCATGTGCGCAGAGCATGCTCTGGCTCTGCGGCTCCTGTTTAGTAGTTAAATAGCAATTACATTACAGCGCCTTCTCTGTTTTATCCAAATTATTTATTTTAAAACAAGTATTCCTTAGTTTAGTATCCACACATCGTTTTAGTATACATTTTTATAAACATATATTTATTTTTTTTAAAAGTCAGCGAGAGAGAAGCCCGGCCCGACCCGACCCGAAGCAATGATTGACATTTTAGGGCTCGGGCTTAAGATCTTACCTCTAACAGGAAGTAGTGGCGCTAACAGTGAGGTTGCAGGGCGCTATTGTGCACTGGACCTATTGCAATTCAGTGCAGCGAGGGGTGGGTCATGGGAGGGTTTTGTTTTTTGTTAAATGTTAAAATTAAATAAAAGAAAACAAACAAACAAACAAACAAACAAACAAGCAAACAAATAAATAAATAAATAAATAAAATAGTGTTATCATGACAGACCTACTTAAAAAGCCAAATATTATCTTATGTGGTGCTTGGTGTATGACAGCTTTACACTATTATCAGTGCTGCTCAGGTCTATAGTATGGACGTCAACAATAGCTTAATGCAGCACAGAAGTAGTATTTCCTGAGGCTACTACTTCTACTACGATCTTCTTGTCCTCTCAGTTTTGTTCTCTGATTTGACCTACCACAACTCCGCCCAGGGCCAGAGCTATGGAGACTATATCCTCCATAACATGACAGATACAGAGGAAAATGCTCTCACAATATAATTAGCTCATCACAAATCCCCCAGGATGAGCTGTATTCAAATGAGTGTAAGATTACATCAGCTTGTTTCAATTAATGTTTCAGTTCTACTATGTAATTAATTAAATTCCTTTCCGATGTATTGGGAATAATAAATACAAGATTGAAATAAAAACAATCTAGATTAAGTACACGTTAGAATGTTTGACTTGGATAAAAAAGAAAATTGTTAAAGTAGTTAGTTTTGTTAAAATTCCCCTTTTATATTATCTTGTTTTTGCACAGACACATTTTTTTCTTACAAACTGAATGTTATTGTGCATAAAGTTTAAAGAGCCCATATTGTGCTATTTTCTGATCTGTTATAATATTGTTTCCTCATTAAAAAAACATACCTGGAGTTGTGTTTTGTTTCATTCACACATGTTTAACACACAAACCCTGCACATTTAGGCCGAGTTCTTCTCTCAAACATAAAACACTGTTCCACCTTGTGATGTCATGTGGTAATACAGGAAGTGCTCCACTGTGTTTTTAAACTCCATACACATTCACTAGAATCATTTGGATAATTTCAGCCCTAGATTTGCCAATCTCTACTGAACAAAAGGTAAAAGGTACAGTAGATTGAAAGATTAACTTGAAAACTGCCACTTCATGACATCACAAGGTGGAACAGAACATTTTGAGCTTTGGAGATGCAGACAGACTAATAAACCAGGATTACTCAAACATGTGTGAATGAAACAAAAAATAAGTCCAGGTGTTTTTCAGGAGGTAACAGCGTCGTTGCATGACTTAAAGGGACAGTGTGTAAGATTTTTACCCGTTAATTACTGAAATTGAAGATACCCATTCAAAAATACATTGTTTTCCAAGCCTTTTCACTTCCATCATGAAATCAAAGTATTCTTTTGGACTTAGATATAGTCACATAAAAGGGGGATCTTCCCCATGCAGAGGCAGCCATTTTGAATACGAGAGCCGCAGAAGGACATTTGGGCTCCGCCTTCGCCTTCAGCAAGGCTCATGGTTTTGGGTAAACAACACAAGCATGCTGCCGGATCACATGTCGTAATGGATCTAACACGTGTTTTGGACTAAATTGTTTTACTGGATTTTATTCACTGGATCCTTACGGACAAATTGAGAGCAAGTTTATGGTGAAATACAGAGTTTGACCTGTGCAAAGCATTCTAAGGTAAGCTAACCTCGTTTTGTGCTTTTCCGTATAAAAGCCCCATGTGCTCGGGGAGTGATTGTTTTGCCGGGCAATGTATTGCATAGTCAAAAAGAGGAGACTGTAAGGTTTCATTTGATGTGTAGAGTGTCATGGTACATGATCGGGAATGTGTGTTTTCATGAGAAAAGAAAAAAAAAAAAAACGGGACCACGCGGCGCACCCGGGTGACCCTCGAGGTCTGCCGTAGCTAAAACAGAAAGTGCAATAGCACCATCCACCTATGCGCCACGAATCCTACACACTGGGGCTTTAAAGCTCATAAAAGTGAATTTTGCATAATATAGTAGTAATATGGGTTAATGGCAAGAAATATGTAGCTATATTTGAAAACGCTGTGAGTTGGTGTTGACCATGCCAGTGAAGGGGCCTGTATTATGTAAATGACGACAGTCTCACATTGGCACTGTTTACTTTCATTCTTAGACCTTATTGACCTGACATGTACATCTTATCAGCTCTATTTTTAGTCCTTGTTATGTTTAGGTGATGGTAGTGCACAACTTTATATTGTACTACCGCATTTAGGGCACTAAACATATTATATAATTCCATAGAATAAATGCTTGAATTTAGATAACAAAGTACTTTTATTCCGATTAATCCAATCAAATACTGAGCTGATCATTTATAAAATCTTTTTTTTTTTTTGAAACTCTGAGCTTGTTTCTTGGCTGCAAATAGTTGTGAAAAGAGATGTGTTTACCTCTCCGACCATGCCATTCCATGTCCCATTAACCTTCTTCCCATGTTTCCCATTGGTGACGAGGTATAGGTCGTATGTAAACTTGACAGTCTTGGCGATCTTTTTGAGGATGTCGATGCAGAATCCCTTGCAGCAGCGCTTGATGTAGATCCCTGAATCTCCGGTTTGATTACTGGTAAATGAGGAGCAGTGAAATAGATTACAGGCAAGGACATAACTGAGCGGAGAGACACAGCAGGTGAATTGGAAAAATCTTAACATTTTCATATAAATATAAGACATTTTATGTGTAAAAATGGTCCAAACTGGCAATTTTTGGGACATATGAATCACAAAAATAGATGGAGCCAGGTTTAAATTTCTTGCTTTGCTGACTTATTAGATACAAAACAATTTACAGAGGCGATTTTGGATATCTTAATTGGTATTTGAGTAAACTAAATTAAACTGAAAAAATATTAAGACTACCTCCGGTGCAAATTGTAAAATTATTCTGTTTCCACATGAAAGCTTGTTTCTTGATGAAGAAACCAGGCTGACCCAAAAACTAACATTTGAAAAAAATGTGAATTTTGCCTGTAATGTCTCCCTTCAAATGTGTACTATGTAACTATTTTGTTGGGGGGTCCATCAGCTGCTTGTTTCGTTTCATGGATATGTCATTGCTCTGGCTGGAATTTTCCACAGTAAACAGCTCTACCTTACATTTATTCAATTTTATAGCTAAAAAATACCCAGAAAAACAGGCATTCTGGCTGTAAGTGGGGTTGCCTCTCCACAGATCTGACCTGTAACTTGGTCTGTTTTGGTCTCCATGAAAGAAAGATAGAAACGTTTAATGCCATACTGTGAAATATTCAAGACAAAGCAATGACATCTCCATGAAGAAAAGTATTTGATGTTTTTTCTTGTTTTTTCAAAAATGTTAATAATTATTTACATTTGTTCATTGTAAAGTGCAATTCTGATCTAAAAATATCATTTATTTGCATTTTTTTAACTCACAGTTTTTCAACTCTAAGAGATCTGGCAAAGAATAGCAAATAGAGTCATAGAAGGGAATAAGTGATCAGAGTAAATAGGAATTTCTGGAGCTCCCAAGACTCAAATGTAGGACAATACAACTGCCAACTCTAACATCCTAATTAAGATAATGATGAGGGGAAACCTTTATAAGTATGGCAGAATGTCTTTTTCTTAAAGGGACATTGTGTAACTTTCACGGTGGAGGGTCCATAGAATGCTTTTCGCCATGGATATGTTATTACTTTGTCTGGAATGTTTCACACTATGGTATTAAACCTTTCTATGTTCATGGATATCAAACCCGACCAAATTACAGGTCAGATCTGTGGAGAGGCAATCCCGCTTACAGTCAGAATCCCTGTTTTTTTTAAGGTATTTTTTTGGGAAGAAAAAACAACTATAATTGCATAAATGTAAGGTAGATCTGTTTGATGTCACACAGTGGAAAATTCCAGGCAGAGCAATGAGATATCCACAGAAACAAGCAGGTGACGGACCCCCCAACCAAAAAGCCACATAGTGCACCTTAAAGGGATATGCCATCCCCAGATCAAACTTGGGCATCTCCCCACAGTCCAGAGACTAAAATAAGTGGTGGAAAGCGTTTTTCTGGTGACCCAGCCATTGTCCAGGTCTGTCAGCACTGACCGCCGCGGTATCTGCAGCTACTCCGCCTTAGACTGGAGTCTAATGTCGCCAGAGAAAGATTTCAGCCAAAAGGAAATAATTTGCTCGATGCGTTTCCCAATTACTTTCTGTGTAGTGCGCATTCATATCGAGTGCAAATAAATGTGCAAATCAACACGGAGAGCTTGACTTGGTCATTTTGGGTGGGAACTATTTTTCAGTGTGGAAAAAGACAGCTGAAGCACACACCACGCTGCATAACAGGGGAACTGCCTTCCTGGTGCGTAACAGGGATTCCCCTGTCAGCGTGGTGTGTGCTTCGTCTGTCTTTTTCCGCACTGAAAAATAGTTCCCACCCAAAATGACCAAGTCAAGCTCTCCGTGTTGATTTGCACATTTATTTGCACTCGATATGAATGCGCACTACACAGAAAGTAATTGGGAAAAGCATCGAGCAAATTAATTCCTTTTGGCCAAAATCTTTCTCTGGCGACGTTAGACTCCAGTCTAACGTGGAGTAGCTGCAGATACCGCTGCGGTCAGTGCTGACAGACCTGAACAATGGCTGCGTCACCAGAAAAACGCTTTCCACAACTTATTTTAGTCTCTGGACTGTGGGGAGATGCCCAAGTTTGACCTGGGGGTGGCATATCCCTTTAAATCAGTGTTATTTCTCCTAAGTCTATTTTATTAAGCTGTGTGTAGTTTTGGTTGAGAACATAAATAGGTGCACAGCAGATGGAGACACAGTACAATAGCTGCTCTGGCACAGTGTGTTGTTAGACCAAGGACAAATTATTTTATTTTAACCTCTCAGTATTATTCATATGAATGTCTGTCATATTCAATTAGAGGAAAATAATATCTACAAAAATACCATACAACTGAAATATATTAACAACTAACACCCTGGAATGCTGGACTTATTATTTTATAAAAGCTGTTCTATAATTACTTAATGATAAATAAATTACAAAACACATTTGGATACTCTGCTCTGGTATTGGCTGATATCGAGTATCGACAGACACTTAAAGTCATGGTATCGACATTGATATCAGAACATAAAAAGACGCAGCATCCCTAGAATAAAGGCGTGCTGGCAATAAGAGAATAATGCAGCACAAATAGGATATGTATTTCGCCAAAGTACGTCTGTCGGCATCACCAAACCTCAGCACTGCTCCGTGATTGGTCAGCCTGCTGCTGGGTGAATTTGAACCTTACACTGGGAGTATCTGAAAATGTATTCTCGTGAGTTTGTAAACTCACAAATATTGCGAGAATCCATCTAGCTGTGCAAGACTAATATTGCCCAGCTCAACTCAAAATACTGACGTCCTTTGATGAAAACAGAGACAGAAAAAGGAAGGGGAAAATGAAATCAGGATCAGTCAATAAAAGCAACACAAGCCAGGAGCTAAGGATGTCCTCTACAGACTTGAAGTTGGTCAGAGAAAGAGGTCACTGACGAAAATTAATTATCACGTGGAGTGGGAAGAAGAAGGGTGAGGGTAAAAAGACAGAGGAGCGGGCGTAAGAGGGACAGAATCTGAGATGATGATCTGGTTCAGAGTGAGGACAAGAGGAAGGTAATCACAGTGTCAGAGCGAGCAGACTGAAAAAGATTTCAGTCACTGGTTTGACTAAAAAATATTAAACAGATTTTTTGCCAAGTGCTTATGCCTGGTGTTGACAAATCAGTCCTTTGCTGTTTATTTTGTGACTTTCTGAAAGGACCAGCAGCAGTGTGCTGAATTATTCACATTGTAGCTGTATTGTTGAATATGAATCAATATTTTAGACTTTTATTTGGCATCCCCACACAATGGTAACATGAGACTATGGGCCAGACCAGACACCTGAAAACAATGTGTGTAGTTTCACCTGAGCTTAAGTTGTTTGCGACATGGCACAGTGTTCCTCATACACGTCCCGCTGAGTGGGTCCACGTCCTCCACAATGACAAATGGCGCCTCCTCCAAAGTTACAATGGACAGGTGGTCCTCTTGTGCCTCAGCTCCGGAGTACAGCTCAAAACGAGGCCACACATGGTACCTCATTGTGAGAGAGCCTCTCTCCCACTTGCCAACCTGCAGCAGTAGAGGAAGTCTTAATTAACACACAGGACAGAAAGCTCTGACATCAACTACAAAACAACACACAATTACCCGGTCCCACTGTCGATCCTTCTCCAGAAGAATTATCACCAGTTTAGGATGCATCTGGTGCCCCTCGTGACTGAAGGACAGATTTCGTCCCTCAAACGTCACGTTCATCACGTACCTAAAGGTTAAAGGTCAAGTGTTAGGGAAGTTTTTATACAATATCCAGCTTGGTTTCAGTACTCTTCTCAGTTAAGTGAAAGTTAAGGCACTGACACCAGAAGAACGGCATTGATTCCCCAGCAGCTGTAATTTCATGTTATTGTGGTTTTTGTGGATTTGGATTTTTTGTGGGTGTCTTTTTTAAAAACCTTTTAATCTAAAATAAGTGGATCTATGCAGCATGAGATTGTGGATACGCTGTCTTTCTGTGACCCTATTACCCCAGGTAGAAACTGAGCAGTCAGCATCAGAGCGGTGATCACTGCTCCAGGCTGCTGGACAGAACGCCGCACTGTCTCTCTGGCTTTAGTGGGATTGGGGTGCACCCTCCTCAGCTACACTGTGGCTGATATGGAGAGCGGCCGGGTTTCCCAGACTCTCAGCTGACACTGCTGCTCGCCACAGGGAGCAAACACTTTGTGCATCGTTGTCGCAATGGGATTTGTGTGGATTTGTCTTAAAACTTAAACTCTGACCCCTTTACGATGTAGTGCAGCGTACTGCGCATTGCAGGAGAACATCAATAAAGTACAGCACAACTAAAGTATAGAATCTTATGCCTGTATTGTGATCAGTGATGCATCAATCTTACTTCTCACATCTCACATCACTCAAAAAAATGGTACCTTCAGCTAAAGTTAATACATACACAGTTGGGAAGATGAGATTTGAGTCTCCCATATTCTAACCCAATGCCTTACCCAATAAGGTATCCCTCCACATATTCATCTGTACTGAACTTTGGCATTTAAACTAATATACAGTGGTACCTCACCTTACGAATGACCCAACAAACGAAAATTTCAAGTTACGAAACGCCTTCACGGTAAATTTTTGTCTCTAGATACGAAAGAAAATTCAAGTTACGAAACGCGAAATCTCAAAAATTCAAATAATGCGCGCTCAGCCACACACATTATACGCTTTTCTCAGACTGGATTTAAACTTTTCTCACATTTGTCTCTGTTTAAACACTCAAACTTTCATAGATTTTCAACAAAATGTATCAATATTGAAGTGTGGGGGGAAGCGGGAGGGGGGGAAGACTGCGCGGACACGTGTGGGCAGCATGACCCGGCGCAGAGCTGACAGCAGGACTAGACCAAGATCTAAACCTGGACTGGACCAGGACTAAACCTGGACTAAACCAGGACTAAACCTGGACTAAACCAGGACTAAACCAGGACTAGACCAGGTGGATTAAAGCGCCACGTGCGGGTCTATTTCCTGGTTTCTCACGAGTCACAGCTGAGGCGAGCAGCGAGGAGGAGACCGCAGGGAGGAGGGGACCGCACGCAGTCTGAGCGCATGTGAGCGAGACCCATGCAAGAGCCGCGGTGGTCTAGACCTCCTCTAGACCTGACCAGGTCTAGAGGAGGTCTAGAGGAGCCGTGGTGGTCTGGACTAAACCAGGACTAAACCTGGACTAAACCAGGAGGAGCCGCGCTCACATGCGCTCAGACTGCCTGCGGTCTCCTCCTCGCTGCTCGCCTCAGCTGTGACTCGTGAGAAACCAAGAAATAGACCCGCACGCGGCACTTTAATCCACCTGGTCTAGTCCAGGTTTAGCCCAGGTTTAGTCCTGGTTTAGTCCTGGTCCAGTCCAGGTTTAGATCTTGGTCTAGTCCTGCTGTCAGCTCTGCGCGGGGTCATGCTGCGCACACGTGTCCGCGCAGTTTTCTCCCCCTCCCGCTTCCCCCCACACTTCAATATTGATACGTTTTGTTGAAAATCTATGAAAGTTTGAGTGTTTAAACGAGAGACAAACGTGAGAAAAGTTTAAATCCAGTCTGAGAAACCAATCAGGACGCAGAACACATTGTCACACTATAAAAAAAGTTACACTATAAAAAAAAAAACTTGAATCGGGGCCTTGGAACGAATCAGGCTTTTTCCATTGAAATAGCTACTCAACTTACGAATTTTTCACGTTACGAAACCACTTCTGGAACGAATTAATTTCGTAAGGTGAGGTACCACTGTATTGAGAAAATAAATAAGGCTCTGTAGTGTATGATTTTAGAATTTTTTTCCTATCACCCACATTAACAGTAAAAAAAAAGAAAAAAAAAAGACAAGATTTTGATGAAAGCAATTATCTAATTTTCACACATGCATCTCAATACCAGTTCCACATGTGATTACCTGGTTACATAACACGTGTAGAAGGCGGCGAAGGTGTGAGTGTGAGTGAGAGCAGCTGAGGTGAAGAGAGCAACAAGAGCTCAGGAGAGGGGGCAGGAGAAAAGAGGGGGCATTAGAAGTCGATGTGAATCCATATGAGCCCGAGCTACGTGTGTCAACAGTGCACAACAGTGGCAGAAAACTCAGAATTACTGCTTTACGTTTTTCCAACTTTTTCCCTCTCGCTTTTCACTGCCTCCTTCCCCTCACTTCTCCTCATCCTATTCGTGGGCTGCAATCACCATGGAGACACACTGCCTCTGAAACAATCCACTGGAGAAATAAATATCTTGTCTTCAACGCATAGAGAGTGAGGCTGCTCGTGTGTGTGGAGGGGGTTATCTGATTTTTTTCAGGTTGGACACAAAAACGGTATACAAAATAGACAATAAATCAATTCACAAGTTTAAGAAAACAACAGTTGAGCCTGTATTAGTTAATTAGTTAGCAAGGATTTTGTCACAAGTACCACTTACTAGAACATTTAGTGCCTCTGTTGTGGTAGCTGTATTTATATTTATAACCCAGCCCGCAGACACAAGCAGATCTAAGTTAGCCAAAGGATTGAGAAGTCAAAACATGAGTCAAGCCTCCGTGAAATGCCTATTGCTGTACAATGTCTGGCTAGTGTGCTAAAAGTGCTGTAATGCGCATGTAATTTGGGATTAGCCCTATACGCATAATCTCACTTTGAATGAGCTAACTGAAGTGACTGAAACCATGTGGGCAGGGGCTCGCTGCGGCTACGCGATGACCCATGTGACCATAATCATGTCCATACATAGAGGCGACAAGCACACAGTCTTACAGAGATTCTCAGAGACTCTTAATGCCGGTATAATGTAAAGTAATGTGTTGCCATGGCGGCCACAACCACAGCAATTCTCATGCAATCAGCTGCGTTGCCATGGGAACAGTAATCTCACCCAGGAGAGGCTGGTCGTAAGAGAAAAAGAAAGAGAAGATTTTTCTGTCTATCCCGTGTTTACCCACTTCTCTACATGTTGTCTCTCATTCAGATCAATCTCTCCATCTCACCTCTAAGCAGCACTTCCCATACGCGCTGAATCCCACATCAATAGGACTCATCTAGCAGCACATTAACCTCGGTCACACAGACAGAGGCATGCTGTGAATGCTGCTATGTTTGTCATCTTAGAGCCCTGTGCTACTGATGGAGCTTTTAAGAGTCATACAACCCTCATTGTGTATTAAATGCTCTCTGAAACAGTTAAAAGACACAAAGACACTCAACAATGTTCAACTGGGACGAGACACTAACATGAGCTAATGGAGCTCCATCACAGCCATATGCAGCGCTTGTACGCGACTCACTCACCAACTGTTCCCCAACTAATCGTTGGCTCAGAGGGAATATATTATTTTTTGTCACAGAGACACTGAATCATCAGTGGCAGAGTCCACATTTGTCTGTTCAACTCTCTTCATTTGAAAAACATTTATGTGACATGAATATTTTATCTTGGGGTGATGATGATTACCAAGGATTACAGGGTGTTGCTGCAATGCAGGGATGTAAAAATATATAGCTCTGCTGAGAGACATCTGTGCTGCACACACACACACACACACACACACACACATATACTGTATGTGCATATTATAGCACATACAGTATGACTCATAATCTGAGATGATGTCTTCAGTCGACGACTAGTTCCAGGGACACTGACGGATAAGGATACTATATATATGTAGTGCATGTATATACATAATCAATCAATACGAGCTTGATGAAAATGTTAAATTCAATGATTTACAAGTATTTTTTTTTTTTTTTTTACAATAAATAGCACATAAACAAAACAGTAACAAAGGTGAGTGCATCTCTTTGAGCTGCAGGAGTCATGTGATCTGGGCCCATCAGGAGCCCTGCTGAGAGGCAGACATCACACAGCTACCTGTAGCGCTACACAGCACACAGACACACACTGAATCACAGCATCACTCTCTCATTTCAAATGTGAACAAGACTAAGGCAGTGACCTTCACAAACTCAAATACTGAGTTATCCACTCCCCATAGAGAAAAGATCTTTACCTCAGAGGTGGCAACAATCTTGTATAGACTTTAGAACGCTACGACTATTATTTATTATTTTTGAATAGTAGTTACTTATTACTATTTTCTTATACTAATGTTGTTATTTGAAAAAAAGATAATCCAAATCAAGCTATTAACAAATATAACGAATAAATGAATACTAAGAAGGTTTAGTCATGTCAGCAAAAGTTACTAATTCCATGACCTCACAAAACCAGTAGAAAATGCACTTGGACAATAAACATGTACAAAGTGAGCACATACAATCATGATCAGTGATCAAATAAGACAAGATTTAATACAGACTCTATGAAATATTGATTATTCATGACTACAGTTCTTCCTCTGAACTGGCAGTAATCTCAGAGCAGACAGTCTGATAAACACAGTTAAATCAGTTCTCCATTGTAGTTTATCATCTTTGTACAGTCCTTATGAATAAAGTAATTATAAATGTCCAATTTCCTTATATTATCCACATTTGATTAACAGAGTGGAACGGACTGGATCATGCATTCCAAAAAAGGAACAAAAGATGACATATGACATAATCAGGGCCTTACAGAAAAGAGACTTTATAGGGTAATCAAGAACAAAGTCCCATGACATGTACATGGCACAGATGTGAAAGTCAAGTCGTGACCTACTTGTATGAGGACAGGGCTATGAAAAGACTCACCTATATAGAGTATGTGCAACACAAACAAAAGTGAATTAAATGCCTCATTTGACTTCTAATAAACACTTTCATAGTGTCATTACCAAACGGCTCTCCTGCTGCAGGACAAACAGGAGAGCCTTCAAATGCAAGAGCAAGAAAGACCATAGAAGTTAAAAATGTGTTTATAGGTGACATTCACAGTTAGATCCAAATATTCCAAACCAAATATTTCTTTTGATATATGACTGTGGAGGCCGATTGTACAGTAGAGAGGCAATGCTAGTGCCAGTGGAAGTGTGCACTTAACCATCCTCACACAAATAAGCCCCTCAGCGACTCATCCAGAACCACTTGGAGCACATTTTCTCATTATCCTACAGTTTGTCCTCTCAGTCAGGATGGGAACAGTAGACAGCCTCTGGAACTCTGTGTGTGTGCTCCCGTTTTTGTGTATTGTTGGACCATATATCCATATTTTTAAGTTAGTATATGAGCCCCCTGAGGCCCACATGCCCCTAAACAAATCTGAATGCTTGATTCACTGTAGTGTCCCATCTTTGTCTATCAGAGCTGACAGAAGCATGCTAATACAGCTAGCATACCGCCCACAGTGACATGAGGAGGGACAGGAACGCACACAGACATATGGCCTTATTATTGCTCCTGCCTCTGAGGACTCAGGGTGGAAGAGGTATAAGTGCATGTGTTAGGGCCTTGGTCACCCCTGGGGTCACTATCACCATTCACCCATCCAAATGCACCTTCACTTAGCAGAATGGAGAAAAATGGTGGACTGGAATACACTCACTGCACAGCACAGTCCCAGATGAGTGCCTGGAGGATAAGAGAGAGCTGGACCTGTATCTGATAGTGCCCTCTGGGGATAAAATATTTATGGATGTGCTATTGTTACTCTATCCCTGCTGGTTGTGGAACGTCAGCACAGCACTGGATTGACAAATACACCGGGACATGACATAATAATAGACAAGACCACCATAATAATGTGAAGACCATATGATGATTGTAATAAGGCCCACTGTCTAAAAGGGTGATCTGTGCTGCTGTGTGGGTCAGAGGTCAACATCTCAGTGCAGAAAAGTGCAGTAAATATTAAGCAGTATTTAACTGTAAAATCAGTAATTGCTAGGTTTCGGTTGACATCACAAAATTCCATTAATATTAACAACAGATGTGGGCAGCTAAAATGCTCATTTCTTTTGTAATACAGTTCTTTGGTCTAGTCACTTATAGAAATGATCAAGTTCAACATTGGTGAATTTACTTTGTTATGTTATTAATAGGGAAATCTGGCTCTTGTCCCCATCTGGGAGCATGACACCATCATATTCTACAATCTAAAAAACACAACTGATGAGAACACAAAAAACATGCCTTATAAAAAGAGGACTCATTATTGAAAATACAGTGCTGTATTTATAAGGGTTTTCATGGCCAAAGGAAAAAGCTATTGTTTTATTTTACTTTTACTGGTGAATGTGGGTTAAAGACAAGATAAAACAGGTGTTTGAAAGCAATTATTATTAGTTTTATAAAGCCCAGAGGATGAAAACTATTTGTAGCTGTTTTCTGTCTTTCACACAATTAGTCTCTGTTGTGTTTTGTGCGTGTGGTCAAAAATGAGGGGTTATTTTGGTGATGCGTCTCAACAGAAGCAGAGCGTTTGTTTGCCTGTGAGTCACTTGGATTAAAAAAAAAAAAAAAGACTATCATCTGCTATTGTTTAGACAATCTTTTGTATTTTTCGTGACACACTGCTTATTTCAAAAAGGATTTCAAAGCTCATAAGATAGGTGAATAAGACATGTTTTTTATGTCTGCATCTAAAATAAAGTGGCTGCTGTGTTGATCTGGACTAAATCACAAGCACAGGTTGTTTGTTGGATGCTGCGGCCTTCATAACTGATTTCTGTTGCAGTAATGATCCTGCTGTAACACGCTTTAGCTCTTATTGTTTAACACACACTCTCCTCTTATTACAAATCTTGTATCTCCAGCTTTCACTCACTTCAATATATCCTTGGAATGGCCGATGTTGGCAGTGCTCTTTTTGTCAGGTGTCCCGATGCAGCTGGACTTGAGCAGGGTGTGAGGCACGCGGTCCAGCATCATGGTGGAGGTTGCTGTAGCGATGACAGCCACTGCATCACGTACCCTGGCCTCAATGTTGTAGTCCCATTCGTCATATGACACTGAGATAAGCCCTGGGATAGAGAATGCAAGAGGGAGAGCAAGGTGAGAAGAAAAGAAGAAAAATGAAGGAACATGAAAAAAGGGAGACACCGTATGAGAAAATACAGAAGATACAAATGGGCTGCCAGGACAAAAGTAAAGCCAAATGAAAATAATATTTAAACAAAAATACAAAAAAACACAGAAAAATGTAATGTGGTTGGATGCTATATTTTACTGTGTGTTCAAGTTGAGATATTACAAATGCTTTTCCAAATGTCTTGCTTCGTAGTCGTCAGTCAGTCAATTTATGTTTTTTCCCATGTTAAAATTGTTTTTTCTTCTCATTTACCCACTCACAGTTGTATTTGGCGCAGATTGGCAGCCTCGCTTCTGTCAGTCTGTCTCAGGGCAGCTGTGGCTACAAAAAGTAGCTTACCACCACCAAGTGTGGAGTGAATGAACAATGAACTGTAAAGCGCTTTGGGTGTCATGAAAGGCGCGATATAAATGCTATGAATTATTATTATTATTATTATTATTGAGTAAACAACCCAGAATTATTTAGCAGTGCTTCTTCCTGTAATCAACAGTTAAAAATGAGAAAGAATATATTTTTCTTATTGTCAAAGCTGAATGGGGTAAGAGATTAACTTCAAGCCCACCATGATGAAACACAAAAGAGAGCAGTCCTCTCAGGTCCTGGATCATGAACATTTGCATATATGCAAACAATCCCATCTGTCACTTGTGCCCACACTTTAGCGCAGTCGACTTTTCATCTCACCATTTCATTTTCAGCTAATTCAGAAAGTTTGATTTTGTTACGGAGCAACATTCTGTGGCAGTAACAGTAGCATGCAGAAGTATTTGCACTAAAATGTTTAAAGAGCCCCTATTATGTTATTTTTGATCGATTATATCATGCTGTTTCTTCATCACAAACATACCTGGAGATTTGTTGTGTTTCATTCACACATGTTCAACACAAACCCTGCATATTTAGGTTGAGTTCTTCTCTTAAACAGAAAACACACAGGGAGCTGTTTACTTAAAAATACCTCTTAGGACTTCACAAGGTGGATCAGAGCATTTTAAGCTTTGGAGATGTAGACATCTTAATGATACAGGATTATTCAAACACACATGAATGAAACAAAACACAACTCCAGGTATGTTTCATGGCTTAAAGCTCACAAGAGTCAATTTTATGTAATATAGGACTTTTCATGATAAAACAGCAACAGGACGATTACATTTTAATATATTGTAATAGTAAATTAAAATAAGGACAATAATTCATCATTCATTTTCTTCCGCTTTTCCATTTCCGAGTCGCGGGAGCAGCCGTCCAAGCAGTGTTCTGCTGCCCAGAACACAATGCACCAGCCCCCATGAATCCTCCCACGGGTGGTGGGTCCACAGGAGGACGGCTCACGTCACAACAGGCCTTGATGTTTCTTCTGCCATGGGGGCTACCAGTGTCCACAGACACTGGGGACAAGATGGGGTTAAGTGTCTTGCCCAAGGACACAAAAGAGCAATAATAATAATACTTAAAGGTCTCCATGGAGATGTTATTATTTTGTCTGGAAGTTTCTACAGTATGGCATTTAACTTGTCTATCTAGCATTTATTCAACTTTTTTTTGCTTAATTTCTTGTAAAAGATGAATTCTTACAGTGTTGCCTCTCCAAAGATCTGACCTGTTATCTACACCCTCATAGAGTACTTTAATTCCACTGTGGAACATTCCTGGCAAAAGTTAAAAGTTACACAGTGCACATTTAAAGAGAGGCAAAAGGCAGGCCAGTTGTAATGGTTTTACCTATAGGGAAAACAGAGGGCACTTGGTCTGCGTCCCCGGCCACCAGGGAGGGCACGATCCAGGTGTAGCCGTAACCAGTCAGACCAACGGAGTGAGCAACCTCGAAGATGGTGGTGGCCTCCTCTTTGGTGCAGTAGAGCAAGATCACAGGACTCTGCAGCTTCTTTAACTGGTTTTGGATTTTAGAGTCTCCATCGTCTACTGACATGTCCAGTAAGAGCACTTCCTCCAACTCCCAGCCCACAAAGCTGTTCTCGATAGTGCTGCGGACCTGAGAAAACAAAATAAAAATATACCAAAAATATAGAGAATATAGTCATATATATATTTAGGTCCTTGTTTAGAGACTTATCAAAGTTTCCGGCATTACATTTTAGATTGTTTTGTGATGTGGCTGCAACTGGATCAGTATTCAATTCTTAACACTTTCAGCACACATTTTATTGATACCTTGAGGTATCTCTATTGTGACACAATGCACACATTAGCAAACACTGACAAAAAAGAAAAACAAGAAGAGCCTGTGTCAATACAAGCATTCATGGTCCTGTTTAGGAGTTTGATTTTCAACATAAAGGTGAAAAACTGTTGGCTACTGAGTTGTTTAGCAGCACAAAATCATTTCTTGTGAGACTGTGTAAACCTCAGATTAAAGTCTAAAAAGCCTCAGATAGAGCAGTTTCAGTTAGCATCACACCCCCAGGGAATGTTGATGACATCAGCTGCAAAGTATCAGTAGTATCCTCAAAATTAAACACTTTTGTATATTTAGATAAACTAGAAACATGCAAGCATCACTGGGCATTTCAACAAATATACTTAGATACAATATTAAAAGCTACACATTTTCCCTATAAGAAGCCAAGTAAAACTGATTAAAAAAGACAAATTCAGTAGATTCATATTCACTATATTATTTATTAAGAGTAAACTGTTGCTAGACTTCACCACTGCTGAAGGTGACAGGCTTCTCCAAATGAGATCAGATCTAACGAGGCCAGAATGAAAGGAGAAAGCAATACTTCATCTTCATCCAGGAAAAGAACAACCCCTATCTGGTGGAAGGATCTTCACCATAAACATGTATTTTATCATAACTGTCAAAAACATGGGTTTCAACCATGACAGTCAGTGTTTTAGATACTGTTTGTACCATTTCAAATTTCAATTTTAAGAAACATGACATATTTTTGTCCCCGGATACAAGGTGGAGATGTTAAAATCAAATATTGCTTTTACTGATCAAAATTGTAATGCTGATTAATTACACAACCATTAGACAAGAGGACCAAGTTGTTTAATTTTCTCATGATCTTTTCTCTGATTTGGATTCCAACAACTAAATCCTGGTTTAAACCTGAAAGGACTCTCTCTGATCGTGCAGCTAATCATGAATCTGTGCTAGTGCAGCCTCTGCGGATCAGCGAGGGAAGATTTTAAAAACAGTAAAAGCACAGATTAAATAGAGTTCTTTTAAAAGTAGGTTGTGTGTGGTCTCTTTGTTTATGTACATACCTTGTTGACAAAGTCCTCGTGGCCTGGGTAGTATGTCGTTACAATGGAGAATATGTACCAGTCATACTCCTCCATGATGTTTAGCATGACCTGGGCTTGCTGCTCTATGGACGGGCCGAACTGAAAAAACATGGAGTGGTCGTCCTGGAAACCAGAAAGACAGAGCCAATCAGCAAACAAGGTCATGAGTCATTCAGCAGGAGAAAAACTGAAGGTAGGGCAAGATCATGAAGTGTGCCCCAATCCAGCCCGAGGTAAAATGATTATTCTGCTTCTATGTGGCCTCACAACGACAACACTGACTTCCAAATTTAATTCATCATGTTTTAAATAGGCTAACATTTGCACTGACAAAAACCTTTCATCAACTAATTATTATTCAGTGCAGACAAGGTGACTCACTCATGATCAAGAAGCTGTAACAGAGCTATCGTTCCACTTTCTATGCAGGGCACATAAGGCTAGAGGGCCACCTGTTTAAATGACATTTTCCTCCCTGTGTTGTAGATTACCGAGTGCATGGATGGACATATCTGTCGGGGGTTGGCGTGAGACTTTAAAGCTTGTGTCCCTGGTTTGTCAAATTCAGATGAGTTCTAAGGAATGTGACTTGTTATGAATGTGACCATGTTAGCCCAGGATTGTTTCATCTGTCTGGTTGTAGGTCAGAGAAGCCGGAGATGTCTTTGGTGAAAGAGCTTTCCACCAGGATCTGTTTCGTTGATCAACTGCGCAAGCTACTTTGTGGGTGTAATGTGCACAATTACTGTGTTTTTTTTACAAGATATGTTAAGCATAGCCTTCGGTAAAAGCCGCCCAAGCTGTTCTAGTCTTTACTGCATACATGTTTTAGAACAAAACCAAAATAACACAATTAGACCTGAATATGGTGGCAGGAGTGGTTAGTGCTACAAAACGTGAAAGTGATCAAGTTCACGAAGATAAGACTACAGTTGTGTTTTATTAGCGAATACAAATTAAACAGATCCAGGTGTATCTCCTGCTGTATAGCACTGACTACTCTTTAAAGATCCTGTATTAAATAAAATTGACTCTTGTGAGTTTTTAGCCATGCTAGAATATTGTTTCATTCACAAATGTTTGAGTAATACTGGTTTATTAGTCTGTCTACATCCAAAGCTCAAAATACTCAATAGTTTTTTTAAATTAATAGCTTTTACTTGCATCATGAAATCATCAAAATTATTCTAGTGAAGGTATATGGAGTTTAAAAACACAGTGGACCACTTCCTGTACTACCACATGACATCACAAGGTGGAACAGAGTGGTTTCTGTTTGATGGAAGAACCCAACCTAAATATGCAGCATTTATGTGTTAAACATGTGTGAATGAAACAAAACACAACTGCAGGTATGTTTCTGATGAGGAAACAATACAACATAGATCAGAAAAAGGCATAACATAGGTCCTTTTATATGTGTCATCTGCTATAAATGCCCCACCAGATAGGCACTATATGATAAGTTGATTTTCTATTGTTCATGTGCATCCATAGATTACAGTTATACACATTCAACCATGTGTGTAGCCTGTCATATGTGTTACTATGCAGTGACTGAGAGGTCCTGGGGTGGGGAAACATCAAAGCTTTCCTCATTCCTCCATATTTCGACCCGGAGGGACAGAAATAATATTACCTACTTTCGAGTGTAATGAGGTAATCCTATAACAATGTGAAGTGAGGGCGCAGCTGGGGACAAAGTAGTATAGTGTGTGTTGTATTGTTGGCAGTGTGAGATTTAAAGCTGATTTTTTACAGTACAAAACACTATATTTGAGCTCAAAGGTAATGAATGTTTTCTCACGCATGACTGACAGCTAATGCACCATTCACATATAACCTCGGGCCCCATCGAATCCTCCAGGGTCGTAAGCAGCTCACCTTCTGCTGCAAATGGATTGGGAAGATGGGTTTCACAATTGACATACGATTTTTACTGACATTGTGGCTTCCATTGTTCCGATCACCCTTGACCACTACGGCCGTTTCCCAATTCAGTGACGGCACACTTGTGAGCGTCCTTGGAACGGGATGTGCGTCATATCCGGCGCGACAAGCACCGTTCCATTCATTTTTTCCCCCCTGCACCGTCGAGACGAGCTCTGAACGGCGCCGTCGTTTCCATGGAAATTGGGGCGTGGACCAAGCGTGCAAACATGCACGCTTCGCACACTTAAAGGGATATGCCACCCCCAGGTCAAATTTGGGCATCTCCCCACAGTCCAGAGACTAAAATAAGTGGTGGAAAGCGTTTTCCTGCTCACCCAGCCATTGTCCGAGTCTGTCGCCACTGACCGCCGCGGTATCTGGTGCTCCTCCGCCTTAGACTGGAGTCTAACGTCGCCAGAGAAAGATTTCGGCCAAAAGGAATTAATTTGCTCGATGCGTTTCCCAATTACTTTGTGTGTAGTGCGCATTCATATCGAGTGCAAATAAATGTGCAAATCAACACGGAGAGCTTGCCTTGGTCATTTTGGGTGGGAACTATTTTCCAGTGCGTAAGAATACAGCCGTATCACGCAGCACGCTGCCAGGGGAATCCCAGTTACGCACCAGGAAGGGAGTTCCCCTGTTGCACAACGTGGTGCGTGATTCGACTGTATTCTTACGCACTGGAAAATAGTTCCCACCCAAAATGACCAAGGCAAGCTCTCCGTGTTGATTTGCACATTTATTTGCACTCGATATGAATGCGCACTACACATAAAGTAATTGGGAAACGCATCGAGCAAATTAATTCCTTTTGGCCGAAATCTTTCTCTGGCGACGTTAGACTCCAGTCTAAGGCGGAGGAGCACCAGATACCGCGGCGGTCAGTGGCGACAGACTCGGACAATGGCTGGGTGAGCAGGAAAACGCTTTCCACCACTTATTTTAGTCTCTGGACTGTGGGGAGATGCCCAAATTTGACCTGGGGGTGGCATATCCCTTTAAAAGCCCCAGCATGCACAGCGCGGGAGGATATATGACTACAAAGACCGACTTGCCAGCGACATCCACAAGTGAGAGTTGCGACGTCACTATAAAATATACGTACTGGATCACCTCACCTACAACTATGCTACATGAAACTCTTCATAAACTACGCTAAACATGTGTGACGGTAGCTGTAACAGCATAGTTCACGGCACCTGTATTACCGTTCACATGCTTTTCCCCTTACACTTCTATATTTCCTTTGCTGTTGTAATGCTGGATATTCTACAGTGTCGCCATGTCCAACGTTTACTCTAAGCTGCGCACTGCTCGTACATTCTCAGCGCACAAGAAAACTTGTGCAGTGCACTGTAAATCAGGGATGAAAGAGCTGTTAGCGGATCTCCGCTTTTTATTCAGCCGCAGGGTCATTTTTTTTATATCTGCAAAGCACCATGATAAAAAATTACTAATGTAATGATTGCTTAGAATAACAATAGTAATGCTTATTTATTTTGAATGCGGTTTAGCCCATAGACTGTAAATGGATATAGCTAATCTACTAGCTGCTGCGTTCCAAATAGGAAGTGACCATGGGGGTACTTCGGTTCAGTCGACTCTGGCTCCATCTAACTTTAAATTGAAAAAAATGTCACCTTTCGCTCTGTAAATGCTGCAGTAAGCCTCATTTTGGTCTTAAAATGATTAACAGACTCTACATGATCCTGGCGTTTTTATTACACTATTTTAATCTATTCCTAATATGGACCTCGGCTGCAAATTCTACACTATGAACACTATGGGTGAAGTCACACTTAGTAATCTTTGTAATCTATGGCTTAGTCCTAATTAAGGTAGTAACACAGTTGTACAATTGTATTAAATTGAGGACATTTCTCAGTCTCAACACCATGAGTAATCAAAAATGGACTCAATACAGAATGCAGAATACAAAAAGACAGGGTGATGATGGTTACATAATGAAATTCGCAGGTTGTTCAGGAGCATATGGATAAAAACAAAAACGACAATATTTCCATCTCACCAGATTCTCTTCTTTTTTGCACCTTCTTTGTTGTAAATGTATTATTGAGTGTACTGGCTGTACTCTGATCTGATTTCTTCCTTCACAAAGTGGACTCAGTGTAATCACTTGTGAGTCTGCTATTGAGACCAATCATTAGGGTACTATTCTGTCTTTTACAGATTACAGCTAATCATCTCATCTGACTCACCGTGTCATTCATATCCTCAACTACTCCTGTCTATTATTCAAGTGTCATTAATGTCAGATTTCCTTTAACTGTCCTTCTTCCACTTGAACTCTCCCGTTTCCTCTTTTGTTCTCTATTTTTAAAAGCTCTCCAACCATTCATTTATACAATAGTAGTGTGAATCATCCTGCCCTGTGCCATTAGCGATGCTGCCAGCCCAGTTCCCCACTTGTTTTTCTGCCTGTCTTTTCACATCACATGCAGAGGTCTTATGAGGCACAGAAAGCGATTTGTCACTGAATTTACAGGCCTGTTTTTTGCGTCTGCAATCTTTTAGTCTCAAGATAGAGTCTGTGAGATGCACCGAATCATGTAATTTGAACTGTCAGGTTTGGTTAGGCTAAGCTCAGAACAAATGATTGGTCAAATGGATTGGAAAAGGAAATGATTATTCAAGTGACACATACAAAGAGACAAACCCAAATCTAACCTTAAAGGTGCACTGCGTACGATTTCTATTCAAGAGTCCATCATCTGCTTGTCTGCATAGATTAAACCTATCTATCACGAGGGAGACAAGCATGTCACAGCACTATGCTACATTACAATTCAGATCTGTGGAGAGTCGCTCCAATACAGAGAGAATTATGGTAAATGGTCACAATTTTATACAGCGCTTTTCCACCTTTCAAGGCACCCAAAGCGTTTTACAACAAGGAACCACTCACCCATTCACACACCAGTGTACGCAGACACTGGAGGCAAGTTGGTGCACTCAACCGATGATG
The DNA here is from genome assembly GCA_036785185.1 of Paratrypauchen microcephalus. NCBI lineage: Eukaryota > Metazoa > Chordata > Actinopteri > Gobiiformes > Gobiidae > Paratrypauchen > Paratrypauchen microcephalus. The sequence continues at coordinate 10,567,271 of JAVJIX010000009.1, read as the reverse complement.
TTTTTTACGTCAAGAGCGGGATTCGAACCGCCAACCTTTGGATCAGTAGAGAAATGCTCTACCAACTGAGCTACTGCCACCCTATTATTATATAATTATTGTATTTTTGAGCAATAGAAACACCTATAAAGAATAAAGGGAGAGCAATACACATCTCCATGGAGATAAGCAGGGTGTGGACTTCAGAAAAGTTACGCAGTGCAGCTTTAACAATATGAAAGAAAATTATCTAAAGATTCATTCAAATCAGCAAGATAATTCCGTAGTGACTGGTGGGTTAAAATGACCACAGGTGTCCTCTATTTCACACTGTTATGGCTCTATTATTTATTTTCCTCTATTTTACACTTCCTAATTCAAGCTCCATGCTCCAGAACCACTTCAAAGAATTCCTTGCCTTTTCAGCTGAGCAAGAGCATCTTAAAATAACATTATAAAGCATCATAGAAACTGCAACAGGTTTGTTGTGTGAATTTCCCCCAAAGAGCCAGTATGAGGAGTGACTCACATGGGAGACATTAAATCACCTTGTACAGACTGGGCCCTGGTGAGGTGCTCAGTAACACAAAGCTCTGGGTCTGATTAAAGCTCTCTCGGGAACTGTGCTGTACTGGAGCTTAACCTCTCGTTAAAGGTTGACGCTACACTCTGAGTGAACTTAGAACAGCCTCTGGACCAAAAACCACACTGTAACTGTACACATGAAAAGGGATCTGTGTCTCTGTTGTTATTCCTGTAGTTTAATGTAAATGCCAGTTAGGGATGAACTTTTGTGTGGTTGTGTGGGTGTTTCTTTTTTAAACACACTACAACACACACACACACACACACACACACACACACACACACACACACACATACTGTAACTGTACACATGAAAAGGGCTTTGTGTCTCTGTTGGATTCTGTTCAGTGTTTACATTTTAAAGGTCCCATGGCATGAAATTTTCACTTTCTGAGGTTTTTGAACGTTAATGTGAGCTCCCCTACCCTGTTTAGGCCCCCCCCCCCATGGTTAAAAGTTGCAAAATGTCTAAACTGAGCATTTGCGATCCTTTTCTGCGTTACAAAAAAATCGGAGCTCAAACGGCGAGTTTGAACAAGGCACCTTATTGACGTCAGATCGAAAAAAGAAATGCAAATGCAGTTCCACCCCCGTCTGTCTGTACTCAGCGTCTCTGTAAATCACGCCCAGAGAGTTTGGACTGCGAATGCGCTAGGCAATGCGAAATGCGTTTTTTTATTTGCCTGGAGGCACGTCCGAGTGTTTCTAGGCTCGGAAGTCCTTTATCTGAGCCTCTGGACCTTTGAACAGCAGTGGTTTAATTTAAAGATTCTATATTATGAAAAACTAACTGGAGCTGTGTTTTGCTTTATCCACACATGTCTGAGTAACCCATTATTATTTTTACTGTCTACTTACAAAATTCGAAATTCTCTGTTCTACTTTGCGATGACATGTAGTGGTGGTTTTCAAGTCAACAGCCCTTTACTTTTAGTTCAGTAGAGGTTGGCAATTCCTGGGCTGAAATTATTCACATGATTCTGTGAAGCACTTCCTGTATTACCACATGACATCACAAGGTGGAACAGAGTGTTTTCAGTTTGAGAGAAGAACTTATTTCTAACACATGAATGAAAGAAAACACAACTCCAGGTATGCCTGTGATGAGGAAACAGCATTATAACATAGATCAGAAAATAGCATAAGATGGGCCCTTTAAACTAGTATAATAAATACAATAATTTCACTTTTTGTTTGCAAAGGACTCAAATAATTACAGGCTTTGCTAATTTTGCTAATTGTGACCATTGAAATTTGGATTTGATTGCGATATATCTTGCAGCTCTAATATCAGTCTACTGTAAGGACTGAAAGTGGCTATCTATAAACACAGTGGGCATTATTTACATGTACAGGGGGTCCTCGGGTTACGACGTTGATCCGTTCTGACGCGTCGTAACCCGCGTCGTAAGTCGGATTTTGACTTTGATCTTCCAACCAAAGCACCAATAACCTTTCCATCTCAATAATTAGACCACTACGCTGCTTGGTTATCACTGTCGCTTTCATAGGAGCAGATCAGAGCCCACATCAGGTACTTCCTCCCACATTGGGCACGCACACGAGGCCGTCTTCTCCGCCCTACAACCACAACAGAGCGTATTCTTCCGCCGTGCGCCGCGCGCCGTTCGCGTTTGTTTACATCGCTTACCACGCTAAACCGCATAAGACGGAATGACGCGTTTTTTGTTTTTTTTTAATGGGGGCACGTTCGTAACCACGAAACGTCGTAAGTCGAGACCGTCGTAACCCGAGGACCCCCTGTATATTTAGTCAGGGACAGCTCTTTGGTGCCTATAGTCCTGGTAGCTCTCCAATCATGGCAGCTGCTGTGTCAGAGTGTTGTTGAGGGGCGTCAAGGGAAGTACGCCTGGAGCGGGGGGCTCAAAGGATTTGGCAACTCATCTCCATGTCATGCCAATGAAAGCCTGTCTCCAATTAGATTTGCAGAGGAAGAGTGACATATCGGCCCAGTGCTCGACAAGCCCTGGTGGGAGAGGATTGGGGGGCTGGAGATAGAGAGAGAACAGAGAGAAAGAGAGGCAGACAAAGACGAAAGCTGCAAAAAAGAGCAAGCAACTTGGGGTGCTGTTAAAGCTCAGGGAGAGATAGAAAGAGTCTTGCTTGAGAAAACAGGCTTTAGAACTCTCATACACACACAAACACACATGCGCGCGCATACACACACACAGACACACACATACGCACATATGGTAACCTACACATAGCTCCTCACACTCATCCTTTTCCACTTTCTGTCCCTCTGTCTATCTCTTCTGTGCACGGTCTGGAGCCTGCCACTGTCAATCAACGACCGCATGAGCCCAGCATACTTCATCATCATAATTAACAGCACATAGTCTCTTAATTCATCTCATATTCACTTTTAATTATCAGTGACCCCCACTTGCTCTGACGTCTCTCTGGTCTATTCACAGCACTTAATTTTAAAAAGATGAGCTGATTGGATAACATACACTTTTTGAGCAAGATTTAATTTTTTAAATTATTTAACAAGTAGAAAATTGCGATTCACTTCCACAGCAGTTTGAGAATTTTTAAGGAGACTGTTTCGTTGGCCTACATCAAGGGGCTGTACCCAATGTTTTCATATAACAAAGTAAAAACTAGGGATGCACTGATCCAGCTTTATCAATTCTGATACTAATACCACTACTATAGTTTTAAGTATCCTGTAGGGTAACCAGACGTCCTGAAATCTAAGCTGAATCTGGCCCTAAAAGTCCTGAAAATTACACTTAAACAGAATAATGAGTAGTTATTTTCTGATTAACATTAAAAAATGTTTGTAGAGAGGCTGAGTTGACTGCATGCTGATAAGCTGCAAGCAGCCCCTGACAGCTTCTAAGTGGCTGCAATCTACACTATATTACCGAAAGTATTCGCTCGCCTGCCTTGACTCACATATGAACTTAAGTGACATCCCATTCTTAATCCATAGGGTTTAATATGACGCCCTTTGCACCTACAGCTTCAACTCTTCTGGGAAGGCTGTCCACAAGGTTTAAGAGTGTGTTTATGGGAATTTTTGACCACTCTTCCAGAAGTGCATTTGTGAGGTCACACACTGATGTTGGACGAGAAGGCCTGGCTCTCAGTCTCCGCTCTAATTCATTCCAAAGGTGTTCAGTCGGGTTGAGGTCAGGACTCTGTGCAGACCACTCAAGTTCATCCACACCAAATGCTCTCATCCATGTCTTTAGGGACCTTGCTTTCTGCACTGGTGCAATGGTGGTCATGTTGGAGGAGGAAGGGGCCATCTCCAAACTGTTTCTACAAAGCTGTTTCCAAAATCTCTTGGTATGCTGAAGCATTCAGAGTTTCTTTCACTGGGACTAAGGGGCCAAGACCAGCTCCTGAAAAACAACCCCACACCAGTGCAGTCAGACAAGCACCATTCTCTTCGCAACTGCCAAACCCAGACTCGTCCATCAGATTGCCAGATGGAGAAGCACGATTCATCACTCCAGAGAATGCTCTAGAGTCCAGTGGCGGCGCTTTACACCACTGCATCTGACGCACTGCATTGCACTTGGTGATGTATGACTTGAATGCAGCTGCTCGGCCATGAAAACCCATTCCATGAAGTTCTCTATACACTGTGCTTGAGCTAATCTGAAGGCCACATGAAGTTTTGAGGTCTGTAGCGATTGACTGTGGAGAAAGTTGGCGACCTCTGCACACTATACACCTCGATATCCGCTGACCCTGTCCCATTAGCCACTTTGTGGCTGAGTTACTGTTGTTCCCAATCGCTTCCAGTTTGTTATAATAACATTGACAGGAATATTCAGGAGCGAGGAAATTTCATGACTGAACTTGTTGCACAGGTGGCATCCTATCACAGTGTCACGCTGAAATTCACTGAGCTCCTGAGAGCGACCCATTCTTTCACAAATGTTTGCTTGATTTTATTCACCTGTGGCAATGGAAGTAATTGAAACACCTGATTTCCATTATTTGGATGAGTGACTGAATACTTTTGCCAAAAATGTATTTTGGCAAAAGTATTTAGTTTATTTTTTTAAGTTCTACAATTAGGCATGACTATACACTGACGATAAGCAAATTTTCATTCACTCAACGTGGCTGGTGTACCAGAACCCAGGCATGCCGCTAAAAAGCAAACATGTCAATGCAATGTACCGGGAGAAGTGGGTGGGAAAGTGGACTGCCAAAGTCCTAAGCAATGAAATGAAAGCATTCTGTAAAGTGTGTAGAAAAGAGTTTAGTGTTTCTCACGGAGGGGAGGCAGATGTTAGACTACATACTAGCAGCAAATTACACTTTACCAACACCGTGACAGTAGTACTGTTTTGAATAAAAATATGTTTGTGACAAGGTTGTCAGACACACTTATAAACTCACTGTGGTGAAAAATTAGAATGTGAGGAATGTGTTGAGAAAGTGAAAAATAACTCTCAACCACTACAAACTGTTTAAAATGAACTGGTTCTGGGTTCCATGCTTTTAAATAAAAGCCAGGTACAGCCCTTTAAATATGCCAGTTTCAAAAACTTGTGCCATAAGTGCAGTGTTGTATAAAGTAGTGGAAAATCAAACTCAAGTAAAAGTATAGGTACCTCTCCCAAAAATTACTTTGGTAAAAGTCGAAGTCACTGACTGAAATGTTACTTGAGTAAAAGTCTTAAAGTATCTGGAACTTCTTGTACTTAAGTATGACAAGTAATGTAAAAATAAATGTACTCAAGTAATGTCATTAAAAGTACAAGTAAAAGTATCAAGCAAAGGCAGTCTAAATTTAATATTTTTTAATGTTCGCCCCCCAACCTTTGTTTTTTTTTTAAATAACAGTGCTGAAAATAAGGCATACATAACACCACTGAAGGAGTGTTTTTGGAGGAAGAGGGTTTTTTGCAATTGGGCCCTTAATTCTACTGTAAACCACCATGTTGGGCTCACTCATGGTAGTTTTGTGTCATATGGAGCACTGTCGAAGATATTGGGTTTGGTGATATCCATGAAACGCCGTCCTATGAGCAAGTAAATGCAGGCACAAAATATGTTATCTGTAATTGAATAATTATGGTACGGTAGCACTAATGACGTGTAGTAAATGTTCTTGTTTTAAAACATCTGAGTTGTGTGGGGATGTTGATTGATTAAACTAGCTGCATAAAACCAACAGGTGTAGGCTGATTGTCATGCGCAAGTAGGGAACGAGCCCCTTGCAGTCAGTAGAGGGTTTTTTTGTAACGAGTAACTAAACGGCACATTGAAAATGTATCGGAGTAAAAGTATGCAATTAAATTCGGAAATGTAGTGAAGTAAAAGTAAAAGTAATCTTTTTTTTTTTAAACTCAAGTAAAGTACAAAGTCTCCCAAAATGTACTTAAGTACAGTAGTGAAGTATTATTACTTCGTTACTATACAACACTGCATAAGTGCCATAGTTATATTAAAGGTGCAAATTTTCTGGTAGAGGGTCTGCCACCTGTTTGTCTTAATTGTGAAGAGATCAGACCATGTGAAGAGATCAGACCAAGTGAAAAGGTCAGATCTGTGAAAAGGCAATCATGCACACAGCAAGTTTTTCATTGTATTGTTGAGAAATATAAACATCTAACTAAATAAATGCAAGAAAGATTGGCAGTAGAACATTTCAGGCAAAGCAATAAAATCTACATGGAAACAAGCAGGTAGTGGACCCTCCTCCAGAGAAGTTACACAGTGTAGTTTTAATGTATATTGCACATTGGCATGTATCATTCTTTCTTAGTGGTCTTCAGTGTTTGTTGTTACTGAATGATATCAAGACTTCCTTTGTGGTAAAATAGTTATGGTAAATGGTCACATCTTTATATAGCGCTTTTCCACCTTCAAGGCACCCAAAGCGCTTTACAACAAAGAACCACTCACCTGTTCACACACACATTCACACACCAGTGTACGCAGACACTGGGGGCAAGGCGGGTTAAGTGTCTTGCCCAAGGACAACGGCAGCATTCATCTGTGGTAGCTGGAATCATACCTGCCAACCTGTGGGTCAGTGGATCTGACCGCTCAACCACTGATGTTTCTTATGTCAAGAGCGGGATTTGAACCTTTGGATCAGTGGACAAACGCTCTACCAACTGAGCTACTGCCGCCCTTAGTTAGTAAGGATTCAAAGAAATGAAATATAACTTGAACAATTGGGACTGTGGTGGACCAAGAGAATAAATGGCGGTGCTAGGTGTTACTAATCATAAAGCCACTGCTACTTAAAAAGAACATGCAAACACATTTGAGTAATTCTGCGCGCTCAAAGTGCCTCCTTCTAAACAGCTGAAAATACTAGAATTCAGTAACATGAGACCAAGAAGTATGCTTACACATTTCTAAAAGTCCCACCACAATTTCAACAAACGCTTAATTATTATTTATCATATTATCTCAGTGCTGTAACTGCTGTCAGCATTAGGCAGTAATGGATGCTGTGTCCATCTCCCATCGATCCCAAGGGCAGTGACAGACTACTTCTTGTATCGATACTTGTTCAAATGTGTATCTAATGTTGACAGGTTTGATTAGTATCTGATTTTCAATATTTTTGTCAACCCTAACCTCAACACACAAAGGATATCTAAGATAAGATAAGATAAGATAAGCCTTTATTAGTCCCACAGTGGGGAAATTCCAGTGTTGCAAAGCACAGATCAAGAACAGTAGGAAAAATTAGCATGCAATAAAACAAGATAATAAATTTAAATTTAAATTCATTCATTAATATTTTAAGATACATACATAAAAAGCCTAATTTCTGATCTAACTGCAGGGTTACTGTACCATCAAACACTGAGTTGAGCATTTTCTTTATCACACCATCAGAAACACAGCTCCTTTGCTTCTTTATTAAATACACTGAACTCACTTTGGCCTGGAGGCATGCTACCACTAGATAAGAGAGCAAAAGATGAGTAGATAAATGCCTGAACTTAACTGTTATGCATAATCACCAGGGCTACACAGAGTCTGGATGAGTCAACTTTGTCCCATTTATCTAGCTACTCGCCAACAATGACATCAGTGCAAAATCTCTAACCAAGTAGGGAGGAAAAAGGCTCAATTACTGGCGAGGAAATGGTACACAGAGTCACCCAGCTTAAAGGTCCCATAACATGGTACTTCTTGATGCTTTTATATGGTGCCTTAATGGTTCCCTAATACTGTAAATGAATCTTTCTTCAAAATCAACAGAATATCTCTCTCTGAACAACTCATTCTGGGCCTTGTTGCTTGAATGCAAATGAGAAGGACACAGATAGGTTAGAGGAGCGAGTGGGGGGGGGGCAAATGCGCCGCTGGTTAGGGTCGTTTTCACACCTGCCTTGTTTGGTTCGTTTTAAATGAACCAGAGTTCGTTTGCTCCTTTGATTCGGACCTTTTGTTCTGGTGTGAATAAAAACCAAAAGTCTTGATCCGGAGCAAACAAGCGGACCGAGACCACCTAAAAAGGTCGGTCTCGGTCCGGTTCCATACGAATCCTGGTGCGGTTCGCTTGAGGTGAGAATGCAGACCGGACTCGATCCGACACAAGTTGGCTTTTTGTACTTGACGAGCTTCCGTCGTAGTTTGAGCATTATGGGAAACCGAGGCTTATGAAACTAAACGAAACTAAACAAAACGAAACTTACGAGGTTTACTTACGTTTTGCGTGAAGAGCAAGAGTCAGAACTTGATGTGCGCACGAGCGCTGTCCGCCGTAGCCGTCTTGCCCTGTGTCTTCGTCGTTTGGAAATTGATTGTAAAATAGTGTAAACCTCACGATGCTGCTCAAACATTTGTGCAAACTGTAAAAACTGAGCAAACCATATCGCTAAGGCTAGATTGAAAACAGCACGTAACACCATAATTCTCCTCCTTCCGGGTTTGGACACTGACAGGGCTCATTCTGTCCAATGGCTGAGCGACCTCAGCACACGTGCTTTTGTTTATAGATGTTAGTTCGCTTGGGGAAAAAGTGCAGTGTGAAAGCGAACCGCACCAAAATAAAAAAAAAAAAAAAAAAATTGGTCCGGACCAAAGCAAGTGAACTATCGGACTTTCCTGGTGTGAAAACGACCTAGGTCTCCCATTTCCGCGTTTTAAGCGGAGGAAGAAAGGAGAGGAATTTCAATGAAAAAAAACACATTTTCACAGAAAATAAAATTAAACCACTGCTGTTTCAGAGGTTCAGAGGGTCGGGTAAAGGACTTCCGAGCCTAGAAACACTCGCACGTGCCTCCAGGCAAATAAAAAAGCGCATTTCGCATTGCGTAGCTCCTCCGCGGCCCAAACTCTCTGGGCGTGATTTCCAGAGACAGGGGGTGGACATCCAGACGGGGGTGGAACTGCATTTGCATTTCTTTTTTCGATGTGACGTCAATAAGTTTCCTTGTTCAGAATCGCCCGTTTGAGCTGTGTTTTTTTCTAACACAGAAAAGGACCGCAAATGCTCAGTTTAGACATTTCGCAACTTTTAGCCATGGGGGTGGGGGGCTAAACAGGGTAGGGGAGCTCACATTAACGTTCAAAAACCTCAGAAAGTGAAAATTTCATGCCATGGGACCTTTAAAAGTGGGCTAAGTGTGGAGTGGAGTTGGACCACCGCTGACAGATTCAGAGGAGGCGGTTGCATTCAGGCGTCACTCAGAGTAATAGTGCCTTATGCTACATTCCCAGGCACTCAGCTTCAAACTTCAAATTGTCATGCAAAGGACAAATCATTCAATTAAAACACTCAACACACTCATTAAAAAGTGAAAATATTTCAAAGCGTAGTGAAGGGTGAAGAAAAGAAGTCCTGTTGCCATTTTTCCTTTGTTTTTCAGTGAACTGAAATGACTCAAAGTGCAGTGAAGAGAAGATGGAATATTTTCAACGGTAAGATTGCATCATCAATGCAACAGTTCATAATAACATAGTTTTTACACAAATTAGCTATGTAAATGCATGCATAAAATCAGCTAAAATCCGAAACAGTCTTCCTGAAGATGTGAGACAGGCCTCTAATTTGACCATATTAAAATCCAGGTTCAAAATGGTTCTGTTTAGCTGTGCATATGATATGAAGGTTTTTATTCTGCACTCATCTCTCTTAATTTTAATTGTATGATTATGATTTATGTTTTTATTGTTTGTATTGTGATTTTAATGTCTTTCATATTTTATAAAGCACTTTGAATGACTTTGTTTAAGAAGTGTGGTATACATATAAACTTGCCTTGCCTAGTGCTGGATAATTGAATCTAATTTTAATTGTGCCTCAGTAACATTTAATCATCAGTTATGTGGCTGGGGGTGAGTCATCGAGAAGTCTACAGTAGAGACAGATCGATAAATTGGTTGGTCAATATACTGAATTCATATTGGCACTTTTTAGTTACTGGCCTCAAATCTCCAGCAGCGGTCGATATTTGTTTGGCCAAGCAGCTGCCTCCATGTGTACAAAGAGTACTGCATATGCATAAAGCTTTATTTGAACACTTTAGTCCAAAGAGGATATTGCAACTACACTGCTAACTTGTCCAGTTTGTAGTAAAACAAGGTTGTGGATTAGATCATTAAATTAAAATGACTAAAATCTGCCCTACTCATCAGCCAAAAACCCATTTCAGTCCATTACTAGTCTCCAGACAATCCTCTGTCAATAAAAGCAGGTGGTTTGGAGTTCAGACTTTGGAGTAAAAACTGGGGTCTTTTTATGTTGATTAAATATTGATGAAATAAATACTGAAAGCATTTTTTAATTTTGTTTTTGAAATGAAAAAAATAAAAATAAAAAATAGAATGTAATTGAAACTTGCTATTCATGTATATGAAGATTAGAAAAAACAATCATGATTCATGTTTTGGCCATATCGTCTATACCAGGGGTGTCAAACTCATTTTGGTCCGGGGGCCGTATCCAACCTACTTTGATCCCAAGGGGCCGGATCAGAAAACTCATGGTATATATACCCCCAAAATAGCAATAAGTAGCAATAAGTATTTGTCCAGAGAAACGCAAATCTATTACAGACTGCTGTTTCTTCAGTCCCAGCAATAATTCGTTTATCTTCTGTCTTCTCAATTCTCCGTTCAAGTTATTGTTTTGTTCGAAATGCCGTGTCTCATAGTGGCGTTTAAGATTATATTCCTTGAGCACCTCCACTTGTTGCAAACACACCGAGAGTATGGGTTTCCCATTCACCTCCGTGAACAAATACGAATTAGTAAATTTTTCTTGGAAAATTCTGGCACTCGGCGTCCACTTTTCTCATTTTTGACATTTTGTTGATGAGGGTGTCACAGTCAACAGTCAAAACGATGGTCCTTTAAAGGGATAGTGCGTTTTTTTTATGTTAATCTGTATGGGTTTCCTTCTAAAAGTTACGTATGTTGACACCGGCTTACCTCTGACAGTCTCAGCTGATCCCGGTTCGGCTCGCTTTCTGGAGCTCAGGTAATTAGGTCCGGTAACTATATCACCTTCCGGACAAATGTTTTGTTTTGAGAAGAAAAACAAGCTTTATTTAATGTTCTAGAGAAGTTACCGGACCTAATTACCTGAGCTCCAGAAAGCGAGCCGTACCGGGATCAGCTGAGACTGTCAGAGGTAAGCCGGTGTCAACATACGTAACTTTTAGAAGGAAACCCATACAGATTAACATTTTAAAAAACCCGCACTATCCCTTTAAGAGCGTTTGGAAAGAGGCAAGTCTTCATTTGTGCTGCTCTGGTGGGAGGGGCCACGCACAGAGGCGCTGGATACGCTGCTATGCTAAACTGGGCAGAAAAAAGGCACAGAAAATTACCAACATTTTAATAGAAAATTAAAATATAATTTAAATATTTTAATAGAAAATCAGCCGAGGGCCAGATTAAAGGTCTTGGAGGGCCGGATCCGGCCCCCGGGCCGCATGTTTGACACCCCTGGTCTATACCAATATTATTATTCGTATTATTAAAAGAGACAGTAGCTGAGTTGCTAAAGCCTTTGTCCGCTGATCCATTGGTGGTTCGAATCCTGCTCTCAACATAAGCATCATTGGTAGAGCGGTCAGATCCACTGACCCACAGGTTGGCGGTGCAATTTTGGCTCCCACAGGTGAATGCTTTTGTTGTGACCTTGGGCAAGACACTGAATGCGTGTGTAAATGGGTGAGTGGTTCTTTGCTGTAAAGCACTTTGAATCAAATAAAGGTGGAAAAGCGCTACATAAAAATGTGACCCTTTACTATTTTGAGAGAGTAACTGCATGTTTTGATATTCTTCTTGCAATTCTTTAGACTTAAGTTTTAATATCTTCCCATCACATTGCCCCTTGGCGAGCCAGGTCAGGGAGGGAATATTGATTAAAGCTCTGTTGCAGTGAAAAACCCAAGAGCAGAAAAAAACAAGTGGTAAGTAAAAAGCAGTTAAATATGTAGTTCAAACCTACAGGATTTGTAACATCAAGAAGAATTAATTTGTTTAAAAAAGCACAAAGCCCGGCCCCTCCGTCACAGCTCTGCAAATAGAAACCTCATTCAGAGCCAAACACTAATCTCATTCGAGGCTGTATTAAACACATTATTACTTGCTTTGTCTGACCAACACAGTAATGCAATCAACGCTCACTGTGAGAGGAATATTTCAGTGAATAAAAAGCTGCCTTAATAGCAATACATTGTTACTGTGAAAAAGCAAGGTAATTTCGCATCAAAGTTTCCATAATTTCAAAGCATCTTCTGTCAATTTTTTCAATCACTCCAAATACACCATTTACTGCTTAAATTTTAAAAGACATTTCATTTTTGCCACTTACAAATTCTGCAAATTAGCCTATGAAACATGATGAACCAGTCTCGGGCTAATTACATCAAACTAATTTCCCTTCAGATGAGCACAACTGGTTTACACACATTCTCTACCACTACGAAAGAAACCAGAGAAACCACTGTGTGCACCACAAGAAGGATACTATTAATTGTCTGATTAAATCTCCCACTGTTCCATCCAATGCTTCAGCAGCACTCACATCATGTCAGTCAAGCCCAGAGCCACACAGCGCCCCACAGACACCAACCAAATGGAAGTCCAACAAAGTAACAGATATGTTGAGCCATGGAGAGCTATCAGGGAATAAACACGGTCACTAGGAACACTATGTAATGCAATAAGATGCACTATGAAATTATTTGTAAGATATTTGGTGATGATGAAGGTGCAGCACTCTTTTCAATGTTTTTAACTATTCACAGGTTTAAGAGCATCACTGTCATGGCAATTAAAGATGCACTGTGTAACTGTAAGGGTCCATGGAGGTGTGTCTAAATGTTCCACAGAATGGCCATAAGAATCTCCATGGAGATTTGCAAGACAAATTACAGGTTAGATTTGTGGAGAAGCGAACCCACTCACAGTAACAATGTTATGGATGTTTTTTAAGATAAATAAAAAATAACACCTGTAGTTGAATCTGTAAGACAGATTAGTTTAATAGTACACATACTGTGGACAATTTAAACTCAAGCATTAACATCTCTATAGAGACAAACTGATGGAGACCCTCTCCAGAAATGTTACACAGTGCACCTTTAACATTTCAACACAAAATCTGTATCTTTTGAATGGTTAAAAATCTGAAAATGTTACAACCCATGGACATTTATCTTTTGTTTTGTTTGGCCTTCTTGTCCATACTATCTTAATCTGTACACGTGAACACATGAACTGCCCCTGATTTGTATATTTGTTAAATAAAGATAAAAAAAAAGATGCAGCTTCTGGTCATGCATAAAGAAGGTCTAGCTTGAGAATCACTGGTCTAAATCAACCTGCACTATAGTTTTCAATTGACCTACAGTATATGCAATTATAGTCATATAGGATCTAGTTGATAATGTAAACAAATGTAAACTCTAAATAAAATATGCAAAAACTGCTTGAATATAATAACAGTCAAAATCTACTCACAGCTGTGGAGCAGACATTTATATAACAACTACATCGCAAAAGGACAGCTGCAATGGCTTGGATTAGCATGTGTGATTAGCATACAGGTCAAACATAAAGGACTCTTATGAAACTCTCACAACTTAAACATGTCTAAAACTTTCTGTGTGTACAGGTGTTATTTATCGCTCAAAAATACCTTAAAAAAACATATGTTCTTACTGTGAGCGGGGCCGCTTTTCCAAAAATCTAACCTACAATTTGGTCTCCATGGAGATTCTAAAGTTTATGGCCACACTGTGGAACATTCTAGGCCAGGGCTCTCAAGTCTCACGCATTGAGAGTGTGACACACGCAATTCGACGTGTTCACACGCTCACACGCCACACATGGGATTTCTCACGCTGATTTTTAAATTTTTTTTTGTGCCCAGAAAATCGGTCTGTGTGGCTCAGTTTATGCAGGCACCACGAGTTTTCAGCGAAAAAAACTCCCGCACGCAATTCAAGCGCCCCCCCCCTTTCTTTTGACAAAAATAATTTTCCGTATGCCAGAAAAAGTCAACGATGGCAAAACATAACCAATGCCATCACCAGATTCATAGCCAAAGAGATGTTGCCGATGCAGTCAGACCTGCCAACATGTACGCATTTTGCGTAGCGGGCACGCAATTTTGACCTCCTTGTTCGCTTGTATGGCTTTGTTGTTCTAAATTACGCATATGGATCTCACATTTTGTCCGTTTCACTCAAGTTTTCATTGACTTTCACTGACTCTGCGGCTGAGACGCAGATCCACAGATCTGCATGTAAACAGAGAACTTTCAGCCAATCAGAGCGCTTCATTTCCTCCCCACTCCCCCGCACTGCCTCCCTCCACGCCACAGTTCAGATTCAGGGATGTGAGACAGCGCCAGCTCCCCTCCTCACCCACTGAGCCCAAAAAGTAAGATTAATACGTAGAGTTTGCCCGACACGTGCAATGGTCACCGCCACGTTTCCCCATATTCATTGCAGACAAAACGGTTTGGTTTCCGCATGCAATTCAAGCCCCCCCACTCGCCCCTAGTGCCTAACCTTAACCTGCCACAAGCCAACAAGGCAGGAACAGCGCAGCCAATCAGAGGTCGCGCTTCCCCTGCCACCCTGTCAGAAATAAACTGGTGACTTAGCCAGAAGGTGGTCGCAATTTCAAATTTTAGAGCGATGGTTATTCATTAATTTCCAATTACTCTACGATATAACTTGCAACCCTAATGTGATGATTATAGATTCTTGAATAATGATAATTCTTGACATGCCTAATGTATATTCAACCAAAGCAGGCAAAACCATGTAAAGAAGCTGGAAGTAAAGTAGGAAGGAGTCCATTAGCATCACCTTTGGCCCTGCAAGTTAACACTAGAAGTCCCGCGGAGGGGTCAATTGACCTTTTTACCTAAAAGACCCACAGAGGGGTCATCTGACCCTTTGGACCCCCTGTGGACACTCCTTTTGTTGTGGAAATGTGGCTGTTAGCGGCTCACAGCAGTCGCTTGAGTCACAGAGTCGCTTGAGCCTGTGTGGGGGAGGGGACCCCCAGGCAAGCGTAGGTAATGCGTGTTTTTGCATGTGTGTGTGTGTGTGTGTGTGTGTGTGTGTGTGTGTGCGTGTGCGCCCATATGGTGGATTTATAAACATATGGTGGATTTTTATGCAGTGAATCATCAGGATCAACGAGAATTTGGGATCAAAAACTCTAAACATTTATTGTTAAAAAAATACAAAACAAAACATATTTACAATGAATGCAAAAGCAACTGTTTTCCCAGTTTTTGTGTGGAAGGTTGTTGCAGAAGTAACTTATTTTTGTGTGCCAAAAATAGAAGAAAAAAAATTACAAAGGAAAAAAGCATATTTACAAAGAATGCAAATGAGTGAAATACATTTGAGCAGTCACTAACAATTCTGGCACTGCCATTGCTCCTTTCGGCATTTCCCACATGTATATTTGTAACAGTCATCACAGCGCACTGTTGCACGATTGTCCTTGCATTTGATTTTAGCCTGACACTTGGCTCTTTGTCCGAGTTGTGGTGTGGAGGGTTGTTGCCGAAGCAATTGCTCCTTTTGGGCCTTTTTCATACCCACGTGGGAGTGAGCCAACTCTCTTGCCAGTTCAAACAGGAAATCCACCCGTCTTTCCTTTCTCCCAGTGCATAATTGATAGAGCACGTGGGCATTCAGTGCTGCAATGTCTATCATGTTGTAGAACACTGCTACTGGCCAGCGCCTTGTTCCTGTGCGGACAGTGTATTCCCGCACCATCTGGTCCATGATATCGACGCCGCACTTTGTTGTGTTGTAGAGTGTGATGGTGTTTGGCTTCTTTTTGGTGGTTTCCTGTGTCTGAATCGTGCTGTGCATGCTGCTGAGAATATACACAGTCTTCTTCCGCTTGGGTGCATACACAGTCAGTGTGGCACCAGTGGATGAAAACACCTGGGTGGTAAATTCATCGCGGTGCATCTGTCGAGTTGACGGTGGGATTTCTTGGCGAATCCTGTTGACTGTGCCGAGGATGGTTGAATTCCGGCTAAGTAGTCGTTTTGCAAGTGACAGTGATGTAAAGAAATTGTCTGTGGTAACATTTCTGCCCTTGTCCAAGAATGGTTCCATCAGCCTCATGACTACACTCTCAGACACTCTCTCCCCACGAGGTCGAGTGGGGTCCTTGCCAAGATATGGGAGGATGTTGCAGACGTATTTGGTTTTCAAGTCACACGCCACCCAAAACTTGATACCAAACTTGTCTGGTTTAGTTGCAATGTACTGTAGGAAACAGCAGCGAGTCTTGCACGGGAAAAGTTGTCAATGGTGATGTGTCGACCAGGGATGTAGGATGTGATGCAGTTGGTGACAAACAATCCCCATATGTTTGAAATTGCCGCAAACCTATCAGTCTGTACTCGCTCGCTGCGGGTGTCTCTGTCATCAAAGCGCAGGTGATGCATGATGTTTTGGAAACGGCCTCGGGACATGGTTTCGATGATGTGTGGGCTTCCCAGCTTTTTCGACCAGCAGTCACGCAGTGATGGCACCTTGAAGATTCCCCTCATGATGGTGATGGAAATAAATGCCATTAGTTCAGGTATGCCCATGAACCAATCCACATGCTCAGTTTGCTTCGCATGTTGAATTGTGCAGTCTCGAATGATGTCAAGCATGTCCGGAGTGATGAAACAAAGGAAGCTCTGAAGGCGACTTGTGATTGACCTCCTGGCCTTAGCTGTTGGCTCTCCATCTGCGCTGTATGGCGATGGTGGGGTGAAATGTGGACCGGTTCCCACCTGTTCTTCATGCCATACTGTGCCATCTTTTGCAGTCTCTCTCACATCAGTCGCCAGCCGAGCTCTCTTTGTTGGTTGGGGAGCACTCTCCTCATCTGTTGCGTGAAAAAAATGTAATAATGAGCAATGGGAAATTCAAATGATATCACAAATGCAAGTATAGAAGCTAATCACTGCAAAATTGGTTTATTTTTCTAGTTTCAAGTAATGTAGTAAAAATCACCTTGGAACTAGTATTTTTCAAATAGAAATAAAAACCTCAAATTAGACTATTTTTACTTGTTTTAAGAAATTTGCCGATGGGCAAGCATTTTTTTTACTAGGTTAGCAATATTTGCTAGCCAGTTTGCCAGGCAAAATTTGCTAGGCAAACAACATTTGCTGGAAATGAGTAAATCAAGTAAATCTTAGCTAGTAAAAAAGCTTGCCCCATTGGCACGCAAAAAAATACTAGTTCTGAGGTGATTTACTCCCTCACTGAAATGAAATGTAAAATGGGAAATAATATGAAATGAAATATTACCTGAAGACAACTGAGACAGGTCGGAGTCTGAATCCACCTGGAGATTGATGTCTTCTCCATCCGATTCGCAAGGGTCAGCTCCATCCAGGATAATTTCCAATGCCTGTTGAGTGCTGTCCTCCCCCCTGCTGATTCAACAGGTAATGGACGCATTTACAAATGAAGAGATGCTAATTGTGGCCATCAGAGCCATCAGTTTGGACTAAGGGTCTTTTGACCCTTCTCCAGGACTTTAGGGGGGCTGTCAAAATTCCCGGGACTTCTAGTGTTAATGGAACTCTCCTTCACAAGGACTTGATTAAGCTCGTTAGCACAGCTGCGAGCACAGGTAATTAATCACTGACACATGGCCCTGCTGCGTGCTGATTGGCCCTCAGCCCGACAATTCAAACAAGCCAGGGAACCGACTGGATGTGACCTGGGCATGCGCATGATGTAAGGGCTGTGCAGAATTGCACAGAAAAGAGATGCATGTAATTAAAAGTCTAATTTGAAGAACTACAACACCAGATGATAAAATTGTGGCATATATTTTTCTTTGGAATTTTTGTACAATTGTCTTCACTCTAGACCTTTGATGAGTAAAATTAGGTAAGATATACGATTGTTTACAATACAGTAGGGGTGGGATGAGACATAATTCCCACAAGACGAGGAGAGACACAAAATCAGGTTCACAAGAACAAGACAGATTTTGAAAGATTTGTAAGAACTAAATTGTCCAATCACAATTTTAACTTTCTAACTTTTTTTCTGTTTTAATACTTTTATTGTTAGTATAGTGATATGTTTTGGAACTATCTCTCAAAGAGGTATAACTCACTTAACACACTTTTTTGTCCTGTCCAAATGTAAACATATGGAAAACAAATCTCACGAGATAATTTTCCACATGTCTTGTGGAAAGAGATCTTGTCTAATCATTACAATACAGTAACTGGATCAATGCAAATGTATCTTCTTTTTCATGACCACATAAAACTAAGATACCAAATAATGTATACAATATTTATCATGTATTTTGACAAAATAACAGTTTGAATATCCACATTGCCTGACCAGCCAGTCCCTTTTACATTCTGTTCGAATCTCGAAGGAACTAGAGCTGGACAATAGAGGGTGAAGATCCTCCATTCAAACTTGAGACGATCCAACCACAGCTGCCCAATTTGTATCACGTCTCTCAAAGGCAGAAGAACTCGCCTTTCAAAATTCAACTGTATATAGATAGATGGATGACAGTTGATTCTGTACAAATCTGTCTCTGTCCTTTGTCGTTTTTTTTGCCTTTTTACAGGTAAACTGCCATGATTTTTTTTTTACGCGAACGGAACATGCATCTCTCTGTTTGGTTAATCCTCCTGTCAATCACGTCCTCTGAAATCAGGGAGACAGGATACAGCTCCAGATCCACTCATCTTTATAAAGTTTTGTCAAAGATGTGGTTCTGGCTGGTCAGATAGTCTTCCACCTGCTTATATCCATTCTTGAATGTAATGGCACTTGGTTCTTGAACTGCAAATTTCCAGTTCTGATCTCCATGTGCAAATGAGCTAAGAAACTCTTTACAGTGTCACAACAACAGCTGAACTCCTTTTTCCTCATATTTCCCTCACTTCCGAGCGCACAACCTTTTCAATTTGCCTGCTCACTAACAAGCACATAGAGGTGAGGGAGCGCTCCGAAGTCAAACGCACTGTGCAGCGAGACATGGGGTTCACAACCTTGTCATGTGGCATCACAGCTTCTCCACTGTGCCATTTCAATTCCCCTCTGGATTAATTAGCAATAGTTTTTGCTTTTTTATGGGCTGTGAATATAACTTTGCAAATATTTTATCCAAACATTTAAACATATTTTCAGTAAAGTCAAATCAACAAATTATATTCTGAAATCATTTACATTTTTTCAATTATACACAGTGGTGGGAAAAATACTATTTAGATCAATGTTGTTGTTTTTTCTGTCTTCCATTGGTTTTGTCCTTGTTTAGAATTATTAGACCTTTAGGAGACTTTTTTAGTCTGGTTTTGCCCAA
This sequence comes from Paratrypauchen microcephalus, assembly GCA_036785185.1. NCBI lineage: Eukaryota > Metazoa > Chordata > Actinopteri > Gobiiformes > Gobiidae > Paratrypauchen > Paratrypauchen microcephalus. The sequence goes on along the minus strand of JAVJIX010000009.1, from coordinate 10,547,897 downwards.
GTTTAGACCTAGAATGATGTGATACTTGGAGGGAAATGTTTGAGGACTACTGATATAGATATTAAAAAAATACTAGAATATATTCAGTTACAGAATACTGAATACCTGCATTAAACTGTATTTTATTTTGTAATGTATTCCATTACATGGACCAATCAAAAACTGTATTGTAAATACTTTTACTTAAAGCCCCAGTGTGTAGGATTCGTGGCGCATAGGGGGATGGTGCTATTGCACTTTCTGTTTTAGCTACGGCAGACCTCGAGGGTCGCGAGCCGCGCGCCGCTACTGTATAAGCAGTCCCGTTTTTTTCTTTTCTTTTCTCATGAAAACACACATTCCCGATCATGTACCATGACACTCTACACATCAAATGAAACCTTACAGTCTCCTCTTTTTGACTATGCAATTCAATTCCCTGCAAAACAATCACTCCCCGAGCACATGGGGCTTTTATACGGAAAAGCACAAAACGAGGTTATCTTACCTTAGAATGCTTTGCACAGGTCAAACTCTGTATTTCACCATAAACTTGCTCTCAATTTGTCCGTAAGGATCCAGCGAATAAAATCCAGTAAAACTATTTAGTCCAAAACACGTGTTAGATCCATTACGATGTCTGATCCGGCAGCATGCTTGTGTTGTCTACCCAAAACCACGAGCCTTGCCGAAGGCGGAGCCCAAATGTCCTTCTGCGGCTCTCGTATTCAAAATGGCTGCCTCTGCATGGGGAAGATCCCCCTTTTATGTGACTATATCTAAGTCCAAAAGAATACTTTGATTTCATGATGGAAGTGAAAAGGCTTGGAAAACAATGTATTTTTGAATGGGTATCTTCAATTTCAGTAATTAACGGGTAAAAATCTTACACACTGTCCCTTTAAAATTAAAATAGTGTGAAAACAACATAAGATTAAAAATAGCTTTATGTTTATTTCACCGTTTGTTATGTATTTCCCATCACTAATTGGAGAAGGAAAAATGGCACACACATGTACCACAAGAGCTGTGTTTTATAATTTTTGTCACTAATTTGCAATTTAAACCTTAAATTTTGTGATCAAGTACTGTGATGTATTCATCTGGTTTTAGGAAATTAACTGAATTCTGAATACCACCAAATGAAAAGGTAATGATGTATATATATACATTTACTCTAAACTAGAATTCTAATAATTCAGTACATCATTGATAGCATGTCCTTTGTCCTTTTCTGGCATTGTCTACGCTTTCATCCAGCCTGGTTAAATGTTTGATCTGATCATACACGGGAGCAGTGAGGTAACATGGTTTTAAAGATATCACAAGTACCAAGAGGGAAAAAAATCAATTACACTTTCTTCTCCTTTTAATCAGCCATTCCTCTCTCTGTTGTAAAGGCCAATACTCCTTTGGCCTTCACACACATTTACCACATCCTCAACTACACTGTCAACCAACAGCTTGAACCCAATGTTGCTATGGTTTAAAAATCTAATCTTATAAAAAGCAGTCTGCTATCTCCGTTATTTTTGGCCTTGGAGAACACAGATGTCAACCCATATTTTCTCCTTTTCCTCCATTTGTGGTTTCAACAGCACTGGTTTGTGAGTGACAGCAGTTGACCTGTCAAAAACCGAGAAGTGAGGAAGAGGAGACCAAGTAAGCTAAAAGTGAAGGATCCACACTGAGGGGGGAGGAGTGAGGGATAGAGAAAGACATTTCTAATTCAAAGAGACATGCAGTGTTTCCGTGGCAACTCTGTTACCATAGAAACGGTCCGGCTAAAGATGCCATTAGTGTGAAAAAATATACCGCACTGTACGCACACAAATATAGAAACGTATGAGTTTTTAGAGTGGGAGTCCACGTCTACTCAGAGCCATACGAGAGAAGACACAAGTGTATTTCAGCCCAGTTTGAACGCACCAGTCACCTCAGGTCAATGACAGCAGCAAAATTACAGACCACTTATGACAAGAGCTCTATTAAAGCATCATATGTTTGGGAACAGAGCTGACCCATCTTACTAATACTATTAAAGCTGGGGTACCTGATTTTCACACTGCAGGAGGAGGATGAAGGTATTTAAATCAGGCCCCTATAGGGATGCAAATTATCGGTTAATTCATTAACTGATAGTTGATTGACCTTATCGATCGATTAACGATTAACTGATAAGCGGCGTTTTTCACCTGAATTTGAGTGTTTCAATAGGGTCTTTAAGAATATAAGCTATAGTAACATAACACTGAGTCAAAAATATATCATAGTATTATTATATTGTATATTCCTCAATTAATTATTCCTTAGTAAAAAGCAGACAAATGTATTGATGCTGAATAACAAAATACAGTAATCCCTCGCTCTATCCAAATTTTTTTTTTTATAGTGTAACATTTTTTTATAGTGTTTTTTTTATAGTGAACAGTGTGTTCTGTCCTGATTGGCTAAGAGACTAGACCAGGACTGAACGTGGACTGGACCAGGTCTGAACCAGGTCTGGACCTGGACTGGACCTGGACTGGACCAGGACTCGACCGTGTCTAGACCTGGACTAGACCAGGATTAAACCACCACGTGCCGCTGCTGGTTTCGCCACGGCCCGCACCCCGAGCCGCAGGCCAGCCGCGCGGGGCTTGGGGCGCGGGCCGCGGCGAAACCAGCAGCAGCGGCACGCATTCCGGGTTCGATCTCACCTCGCGCTTACACCGGGGATGCTGAGCAGTGCCGTTGGCGCCTGCGGTCGGCTGTGAGTCGAGCTTGGCGCAGCGCGGTTGCCTTGTTTCGTGACCACGCGGGTGCGCGTGTCCGCGGTTAATTACAATTAATGCATTTTGATCGACCAACGTCTTAATCGACAATTAACCGTTAATCGATTAATTGTTGACATCCCTAGGCCCCTAGCATAGATTGTATATATAAAAGGACATGGCTAACCCACTAGCTGCCGCACTCCAAATACGAAGTGAGCAGGGGGGTGCTTCTGGCTCCATGTCAACTCTGACTCCAATTGACTTTACAACTGAAAAACTGTGGCCCCTATCTCTGTTACTGCTGCAGTGAGTCTCATCATTTTCATCTTAAAATCTTCATAATATACAATTTTGTCCATAAATAAATTCTTATTCCTAATTTGCCTTGTTAGCTTCATTTGACTGGAGCCAAATGCTGTGGGTGACGTCACATTCCCTAAGTCCTCTTCCTTATAAAGTCTAGCTATCACAAACCCTTCAGCACATCATTAATATCCACATGCTTTAATTTTCAGGTGGGTGAACAGTTTTAGTAGGGCCTACACTGTTTTTCAGATGGAGACGTGAAACTAGGGTGGACCACTCAAGTGCCAGCCAATCAGAGCGTTCATTTCGGCTCTTAATCCTTGTTTACAAAAAATACAAATAGCTACAGACTGTATGTGGTGGCCTTATTTGGTAGTTTACTCTTTGGGGAAAAATGTACTAATTTACAAAAAAACCCAAAAACATTAATTGTGCTCATTGTTGTGTTTTCTTAGGACGAGAGTCAAAGTGCCTTTCTGAGAGCACAATAGGAGATAACTTCTACTAGGAGTGTGAATCGCAGGTCCCCTCACGATTAAATTATATTATATTATATGATCACAATATGGCGATAGATGTGATAATCGATATATTTCCCATGCTATACTGCTGTTTTTTTTTAAACCAAGTACATTTCAGCAAAAATATTTCTATGTTAAAGGGATATGCCACCCCCAGGTCAAACTTGGGCATCTCCCCACAGTCCAGAGACTAAAATAAGTGGTGGAAAGCGTTTTTCTGGTGACGCAGCCATTGTCCAGGTCTGTCAGCACTGACCGCCGCGGTATCTGCAGCTACTCCGCGTTAGACTGGAGTCTAACGTCGCCAGAGAAAGATTTCAGCCAAAAGGAATTAATTTGCTCGATGCTTTTCCCAATTACTTTCTGTGTAGTGCGCATTCATATCGAGTGCAAATAAATGTGCAAATCAACACGGAGAGCTTGACTTGGTCATTTTGGGTGGGAACTATTTTTCAGTGCGTAAAAAGACAGCCAAAGCACACACCACGCTGACAGGGGAATCCCTGTTACGCACCAGGAAGGGAGTTCCCCTGTTACGCAGCGTGGTGCGTGCTTCGGCTGTCTTTTTTTAGTCTCTGGACTGTGGGGAGATGCCCAAGTTTGACCTGGGGGTAGCATATCCCTTTAAACCCCTACAAGTGCAACCTTCATATGAAATACATCTATTTTAATAATCAAAACAGTGAATATGTCAAGTGTATTGCATAAACCAGTTTGCTTCTGTTAAATAAGCAACAAAATTGTGTGGCTTTCAAAAAAATTGCTAAAAGATCCAAAAAATACTCTTGGTGATTTATTGGTAGAGCAGCCCACAATAACGATACTGTGTCACCAAAATTTGCATCATGATATATATGGATATTAAGATATTTTTGCACACTCCTAACTTCTACTTTGCACTGACACATTTGGCACGCTATAGGACCATCCGTCATCTCTACACATTACACATGCATCCATACTATGTGTAACAAGGCCAACAGGAGCTGACAGCATAGGAACATACAGAAAGACATGCCTTCACTAGTGCTTATAACGAACTACAACTCATCTGTGTGTTCTCCAGCAGAGGACTGATGATTCAACATAATGAGATCTCAATGCAACAACATAGTCAGAGGTTCATCAGAACAAAACGTCTCACATAACGTCACTAACTAAAGGCACCGACCTGGACTTCATAACTCATAACATGTTTAAAGGTCCCATGGCATGAAATTTTCACTTTCTGAGGTTTTTGAACATTAATGTGAGCTCCCCTACCCTGTTTAGGCCCCCTTCCCATGGCTAAAAGTTGCGAAATGTGTAAACTGAGCAATTGCGATCCAAGGGAATTTTCTGATGTTACACTCGCGGAAAGGTTTCCACCCCCCATCTGGATGTCCACCCCCTGTCTCTGGAAATCACGCCCAGAGAATTTGGACCGCAAACGAGCTACGAGATACTTTTTTTTTTGCCTGGAGAGACGTGAGAGTCTCTCCAGGCTCGGATGTCCTTTATCCGAGCCATTTTATTTTCTGTGGAAATTTGTTTTTTTTTCATGGGACGCGTCTCATATCTTCCTAAGCGCTTAAAACGTGGAAGTAGAGACAGCACATTTCGCCTGGCTAATCCAGGAAACAGTGGCGTATTTGGCCACACCCCCACCCACTGCACTGGCCTATCTCTGTCCTCATTTGCATTCAAGCAACAACGCCCATAAAGCGTTTCAGAACTATATTTATGGATAGGACTGTCTTCATGAGGCTCTCTCATACACTGAGGCTTGATTTTGGAAAAGGATTAATTTACAGTATTAGGGAACCACTAAGGCGCCATATAAAAGCATCAAGAAGTACCATGTCATGGGATCTTTAAAGGTCCCATATTATGCAAAAATGAGTTTTAAGACATGTTAAAATGCTCTTGCTGTTCAGAAGGGCCCATATTATGCTATTTTCTGATCTATGTTATATTATTGTTTCCTCATCATTGTTTCCTTCACACATGTTTGAGTAACTCTGCATTATTAGTCTGTCTACATGTCCAGAGCTCAACATGCTCTGTTCCACCTTGTCATGAAGTGGTAGTTTTCAAGTTAGCAGTTACCTTTTAAGATAAGATAAGATAAGACTTTATTGATGTTACATATGAGAAATGTACTTGCCACAGTAGCTCCAGGCAGAAACAGTTTGAACAAGAAAGAAAAGTACATGCAGGCAAGAATAAAATAAAATAGGTAATAATAAACTAGGAGTAATAATAACTAGGAGAGTATGGGAAAACAAATGCACGTTTGGACTATACAGTGGAGCTATAGTTATACATTTTACCTTTTGTTCAGTAGAGATGGGCAAATCCAGGGCTGAAATCATCCAAAGTATTCTAGTGAAGATGTATGGAGTTTAAAAACAGCGGAGTACTTGTACCTGTATTTACCACATGACATCACAAGGTGGAACATAGTGTTTTCTGTTTGAGATTAGTACTCAGCCTAAATATGCAGGGTTTGTGTGTTACACATGTGTGAATGAAACAAAACACAGCTCCTCCAGGTGTGTTTGTGATATGTAATATGGCCCCTTTAAATATCCAAAGGGTAAATTCACAAATGTTGAATCTGGTAAATTTTTTGCATTTTCTAGACACAAACTCAACATATCTCAACAAAAAAACTAAATTTGAACTGCTCTCATATCCACCCAATAGAATGTTGTCATGTTAACTGAAACCCAGCAATTGAGGTATTTCAGACACAAACATATAGGGATGAATAAATTACATAATTATAGTACATTATGTAAAAGAGACATTGGCAGGTGCAAGATGCTAATGGTTCACAGCTTTGATAACAGACAACTCTCTGACCATTTACTCATTAGAGGAAAATGTATCATAATGATTCCTATTAAAAGACATATTTTTCTCCTGGGTGTAAGAAATCCCTAATCTGTCAAATGAGTTGCCATTTCTTTGTATAAAGGTGGCTTTGATGGGAGACAATTTAAGCTCCGAGACTGTCCATGTCTTACTTTGATGTTAAAGAGGAAAAAAGAAAGAAGATTAAAGAGAGCTATTGTGCGGTAATAAAGGAGGAGGAAGAGCGATGTGTCAAAAAAGAGAGAAAGAACAACACATAAAAAGAACTCTGGGTTTACTTTTTAATGTTATAGTTGAAGTTCACTTCTGAAGATGCTTTTTCTTTGTATGCATAGTTTTATTGGAAGATGCTAATAAATTTGACACCTTTAACCACTGTCATGTCGTGTTTTCTGTTAAATGATGCACAGGATATGTATTTATTTAGTCGACCAAGAATTTTTTTTTAATCACCTAAACTTTTCTTTACTCTATCCATGGATTTCAGAATGATAGAGAGAAAGTGTGAGATTGTGAATCACACGTAAATATGAATAATATATGTATAAATCATACTTTTAAATCCATAACACATTTTTCTCCTTACAGTGTTACCTATGCGGTAGCTGACACTGTCTCTCCGATTTCCTGTTCACTTGCATTTCAAATCTCTTGAGCTAAAAATAGGACATTGCCCCAAGGGTTGAGAACCACAGATATTTAGTAGTTGAGATATAATGTGGTATATTCATTTTATAATCCCATCATTGTCATTGTTTGGCTGTCTCAGCGACAGTTGGGGGAGTCTGTACAGCAGACTGACAGCTCATGGCTTGCTGGACTGCACCTCTGTAATAATGGCTCAAATGACACAAGTTTCTTCAGAATGTCTGGCTATATTGTTTCACCTCACTGTAGTTAAACAAGCGTGGCTTGTGCAGTTAATGTTGTTGTAGCTCACAGCAGGAGGCCTCAGAGTGGATTATGTGATAAAAACAGCCAAGGTTAATAGAAGCAGGTGGGAGTGAATGTGGCCCTCTTAAAGACTACTCCATATGTGCACCCACAGCTTCAGCTTGCTCCCACTGTCAACTGAACCATATATATATGTATATATATATATATATATATATATATATATATATATATATATATATATATATACATGTGTATGTATGTGTATATATATATATATATATATATATATATATATTAGGGCTGTCAAACGATTAATTTTCTTGATCGCAACTAATCTCAGAAATTTCATAGTTAATCGCGATTAATCGTGATTTATTTTGCATGTTTAAAATTGATATCTTGCAGTAAGACCGTTCGAATCTAAAGTTAAACTCACAATGCAAAGTATTTCTCACCATTTTTTTTATTTCAAAAAAGTGCAGAGAAAGGAAAAAGTAACAATGAACCAGTAATAGTCGTTACTTTGAGAAATTGTAAATAAATGATTGAAGCCCGCTCGAGCTGCCTAGGGATGCGTAGAAGGAACAAAATACTAGCAAACTCAAAATAGCGCGTTTAACCGACAATGAGTTTAATTACCGTAATACAACCAAATGAGCTGCATATGGATGGTAGAATTGCGGAAAATGCTGGCAAACTCTGATCGCGATTTTAAAAATTGTTCGCGATCATCTTACATTAATCTAATCACACAACAAAAATATAAACGCAACACTTTTGTTTTTGCTCCCATTTTTCATGAGATGAACTTAAAGATCTAAAATTCATTCCAGATACACAATATTACCATTTCTCTCAAACATTGTTCACAAATCTGTCTAAATGTGTGATAGTGAGCACTTCTGCTTTGCTGAGATAATCCATCCCACCTCACAGGTGCGCCACATCAAGATGCTGATCTGACATCATGATTAGTGCACAGGTGTACCTTAGACTGCCCACAATAAAAGGCCACTCTGAAATGTGCAGTTTTGTCTCACAGCAAAATGCCACAGATGTCACAAGCATTGAGGGAGCGTGCAATTGGCATGCTGACAGCAGGAATGTCAACCAGATCTGTTGCTCGTGAATTGAATGTTCATTTCTCCACCATAAGCCGTCTCCAAAGGCGTTTCAGAGAATATGGCAGTACATCCAACCGGCCTCACAACCGCAGACCACGTGTAACCACACCAACCCAGGACCTCCACATCCAGCAGGTTCACCTCCAAGATCGTCTGAGACCAGCCACTCGGACATCTGCTGAAACAATTGGTTTGCATAACCAAACAATTTCTGCACAAACTGTCAGAAACCGTCTCAGGGAAGCTCAACTGCATGCTCGTCGTCCTCATCGGGGTCTTAACCTGACTCCAGATCGTCGCCGTAACAGACTTGAGTGTAGCATTCCAACAGAGTTGTTCTCGCATCTCACCCATTTCCGCCTTGTTCCAGTAGCCCATTTTTCATCAAGGTGCTCTGGTTCCCCAGCACCTGACGCAGACCTTGTCTGGCCGGACGACGTCTGAGCCGGCATCTCGTAAGTTTCATTGTCTCTCATCATTGTATGAGGTGGGCTATACCGTGAAGGGTCTTGCCCAAGGACCCACACTGGCTTGCTCATTGCCCCTTGGGGGGGGCATCAAACCCGGGTCCCCCGTGTCAAAGTCCAGTGACTTACCAGAGCTATGCAGCGCTATATATATATATATATATATATATATATATATATATATATATATATATATATATATATATATATATATATATATATATATATATAAAAAAAAAGTACTTTTGGCAATATAGTCTATACACTATATATTCACTCACCCATCCAAATAATGGAAATCTGGTGTTCCAATCACTTCCATGGCCACAGATATAAAAGGTATAAAATCAAGCTCCTCGGCCTGCAGACTGTTTCTACAAACATTTGTGAAAGAATAGGTCGCTCTCAGGAGTCTCAGTGAATTCCAGCGTGGCACTGTGATAGGATGCCACCTGTACAACAAGTTCAGTGGTGAAATTTCCTCACTCCTAAATATTCCACAGTCAACTGTCAGTTTTATTATAATGAAGTGGAAGCGATTGGGAACGACAACTCAGCCATGACGTGGTAGGCCCCGTCAGTAGGTAAACTGATGGGGCGGGGTCAGCGGATGCCGAGGTGCATAGTGTGCAGATGTCGCCAACTTTCTGCAGAGTCAATCGCTACAGACCTCCAAATTTCATCTGGCCTTCAGATTAGCCTTCAGTGCGTAGAGCATTTCATGGAATGGGTTTCCGTGGCCGAGCAGCTGCATCCAAGCCATATATCACCAAGTGCAATGCAAAGCATTGGATGCAGTGGTGTAACGCACGCTGCCACTGGACTCAAGAGCAGGGGAGACATGGAGTGACGAATCGCACTTCTCCATCTGGTAATCTGATGGACGAGTCTGGGTTTGACAGTTGCCAGGAGAACAGTACTTATCTGACTGCATTGGGCCAAGTGTAAAGTTTGGTGGAGGGGGGATTATGGTGTGGGGTTGTTCAGCTCAGGAGCTGAGCTTGGCCCCTAAGTTCCAGTGAAAAGAATTGGAGATGGCCCTTTCCTCTTACAACATGACTGAGCACCAGTGCACAAAGGTAGTCCATAAAGACATGGATGGTGTGGATGAACTTGACTGGCCTGCACAGAGTCCTAACCTCAAGCCGACAGAACAACTTTGGGATGAATTAGAGCACACACTGAGAGCCAGGCCTTCTCGTCCAACATCAGTGTGTGACCTCACAAATGCGCTTCTGAAAGAGTGGTCAAAAATTCCCCTAAACCCACTCCTAAACCTTGTAGACAGCCTTCCCAGAAGAGTTGAAGCTGTAGGTGCAAAGGGTGGACTGACGTCATATTAAACCCTATGGATTACTTGTATATGAACTTAAGTTCAATCCTATGGATTACTCGTATATGAATTTAAGTTCATATGCGAGTAATCCATAGGATTTGTGTCAAGTCAGGTTAGCGAATATTTTCGGCAATATAGTGTATCAATCACTTCATTCATTCATCCATCATTCATTCTTTATCAAAACAATAGAAACCATTATTAACAATTAATGAAAGAAACAGTGGCCAGATATGAACTTATATCTGATTTTTACTGTCTTAAAATGTCAAAAACAGAACTAGTTTATTTTAAACGGTATCATTATGCATTCTGAGGGACCTAACTATTCATCACAATGAGTTAATGAACAGATTTTGCAAGTGGTAACTAGCATGTTAACGCACATTTCCTGATTCTGACTATGACTATCATTGACTAATTTTGACCTCAAATTTTTCTCCAAACTTTTAGCTGTATATTGCAATTACAGATACATGTAGAACAATTCGAGATCCTCTTAATCCTCTTCATGGTTATTTATTTATTTTGCAAAGAACATATGAAAAGAATGAGAATTTTCTTAAGACTGCAATTTAAGATACAACATAACTTTATTCTGAAACTATGGAAATTACTTTGGATGGCACTGAATGAAACTACTATTTGAATAAAAACATATGCGTAAACGTGGGATGTAGCATGAACAATGTCAAATTTCTCAATAGTCTTTTCCATTTTTCATTTTATGTCACTCCCAGCTCGTTAAGGGGAAGTAATTGGGCGACTGGAACTTCCAATCCTGCACTGAACTGTGTGTGTGTGTGAACATCGGCTCTCTCCTCTCCCTTCCCTTATCTCAGTCTCAACAAATGGAGTCCTGCAGATGAATGTAAATGACCGCCCTCCACTGCTCCACGCAATTAGCACAAACTCAACCTTTCTGCTTGTTTGGGATTAAATACCCACAAGTCGTCCGCTCTCATTCCCCCTCCATATTTAAAAGCCCAAGTTCAGCCTGACGCAAAGCCCTGAAAACCACCACATTAAGTGACATTCCCTTCTCCACTCCTCTTATCTTTGAATCTTTTATCTCACAGTGGCTGTTTTTTCTGGGGCAATATAAAACAGAACATGAATAATAGTATAGAATAACAACCATATAGCTCTATATGATGGAGGGTCAAGTTACCACACAAACACAAAACATGTGTTGCCAGACAAAGACAAGAAATGAAGGTCTCTAATCTAAAATCAATAAATAAATAAATACACTTTAATTATCCTTAATAAAGCTTGAACAAAGACTTCATGCATTCATAATGAAGGCTTAGGGTTAAGACTAGAGTTGTAGTAATGAAGTAGTTACTAATCTTGAATCATTCTTAAATAAACAATTTGTTCATTACGAATTAATTCAGGGTCACTTTTTTGATCAGCATCCCCTATTTTACCCGTGGATACGTTGGCGACCCTAACATCCTTCTTCTCCTACCTGAGAAGCTACTGTCTTATAAGAAAAACTATTTGTTTTCTGGTTAATAAGGGCGTTACAGAACAGTCACGGTTATAAAATGCCTCGCAGAAGCAGTTAACATGCCACCTCTTCGTCTACTCTCTTTTCTAAGAACTCCTGAGAATGAGTGAAATGACTGAATTAAGCCTTTGTTCATGGTTTATTAAGACTAATTAAAGTGTAGTCCGTATCAAATGATAAGGATGAAACTTTTGGGCGGACTGTGGACGATTATGTAACATCGTAGAAGTGTGGACGTTGGAAGATTTGATGTGATAACAGCATCTTGTGTCAGTCTTATTATGTAGAGCCCCCCCCCGGGTGATATCCTGATGTGTTTTCTAATCAGCTCTGACAGCTCCTCTGATTGGCACATGAAGAGGCTACAACACAAAGCAGCAGTCCATCACTCAGCACCATCAGTGTCTTGTTTTCAAATGTTTTAAAAGGTCATGAGAACAAGTGTGTAATTCCAGTTTATTTCAAACCCACAAACACTCGTCCACCCAAAGGACAAAACACCGAGCCCCAAACAAAGCAATGTGGTCTACTCCATTCAGTGTAGTGAAGACTGCAGTGAGCGCTATATTGGGGAAACCAAACAGCCACTTCACAAGAGGATGTACCAACACAGGCGGGCGTGCCAGAGTGGACGTCATCTACCGTACATCTTCACCTAGAAGCCACGGGCCATTCTTTTGAGGACAGTGAGGTTCAGATCTTAGCCAGGGAACAAAACTGGTTTGAGAGGGGGGTTAAAGAGGCAATTTTTGTCAAAAAAGAGGATCCGTCGTTAAACAGAAATGGGGGAGTTAGACATAACTTGTCTCCCATTTATAATTCGATTCTTAAACCAAGTCAAAAACAGACAAAGAAACATTAGGGCAGACAATCCAGGGCAGAGGGGTGGAGAGGGTCGTTAGGCTTGAATAGGGAGGCTAAACTAGTCGCCAGAGTAAATTGAAAAACAAAGAGACAGATTAGTGGAGATAGTTTCAGAGCTATTTCAGTGTAGGGAGCTCCTCCCTGCGGCTAGATATAAGCAGTGTCTAACCAGCACTAGAGCTGACGAAGCCTCTTGGATGAGCGGTTAGTCGTTAGTCTAAACGTTAGAAACGTTAGTCTGGTTAACACCTGACCATATCACAAGTGAGATATGGGTCTGGAAACTCGCTTCGAAAAATCCCGTAGCGGTGGTGTGGTTAGCGATTGCCAACGGCCGTTTATTGGGCGTTATGAATGTCTATCATTGAGGGTATACGTAAGTCCATAGCCAATCATGTCAGTTGTCAGTTCAAACTACAAGCTTCCGTTTGTCATGTAGTACGCGTCACCGTCTTTCCACCCCTCCCCCGCTCTCTGATTGTGGCCCTAAATCTGGGACTCTCGCTTGGACGAGTTGCCAGGCCGCCTTCCAGTTCGAAACGAACGGAAGCGGCCTGGGAATTCCCAGGCTAGTGAAACGTTTTTGACCAAACAAACTTTGTCCAGTTGACAAATTGAATTTCTCCTTTTATCATGGATTCTACCTGGACGACTGAGGGACTCTTCACGCAACAAGTGTGTAGTCATTCAGTGCCCACAAAACATTTAAAAATATGTTTTCAAAAGTGCAAAACAAAGCAGTAACATAGGTTCTTTATTAAGAGACAGGCACATGAGAAGACTAAGACAACTTGGACTGTGTGTCAAATGAAATCTGGAATAATATTTCTAATCATATACATTTTTCTATTTGGATTTAACAAATCCCATAACATGGCCTGGTTATTTCCATGGAGAAGTTTAATGCCATGGTGTGGAAGATTCATGGCAAAGCAAATAACAAACAGGTGGTGGATCCTCCTCCAAAAAGTTGCATAGTGTTCCTTTGAATTTACTGTTTACTGTTTGTTTGCTACTGAACGTCTGTATTGTGCTAAATGTTGTGTCTTGTCTTGGCCTGCCAGGAACTACGGATGGAAATGTGGCATATTTACAGCACACAGTGTAATCATTAAAGGAGAGATGGGATTAATGCAGAAGAGACCAGCCTCAGCTCCCAAAGCTTCTGACAACCTGTTGTAACCCAGTGCAATGCTGAAAGGTCTCCTGAGATCTCCAAATGACTCTCCCTATCCACACAGCAGCCACTGATAAAACGAACTCATTATACAAAAAGAAAGCTCGCAGGGAGAGGAGAGGCACACGATGAGAAGAGGATTCACAGCCTGTTTCAAGGGCACCATTAAAATGTACAAATGTTTGTGAAAGAAAAAAAGAGAAAGCTCATGGTGTTGGATTTATGGGAAGGGGAAAAACTTTTATTTGAGGTTTGTGCAATGACAGTAGAGATTAGAAGGACAATAACAGCTAAGATCAGAAGGACAAAATCAGTTAGGGTTTAATACCTTTCTTGACCTTAACCGCAGCGGGTGGTGGGAAAAGAGGAACATGACATATCCTAAAGTTGCCAGCTGTTTAGATGCAGATATAGGGAAAGGAGATATGATAAAAAAATATATATATATTGGGTTCAAGATTGTGAAAGCATTCCTGAAATATACATATATTTTTAAAGTTAGGTAGAACAAAACTATCACACCTATTTATTTTCAGTTTCTATGTGGGTTCTTGTTAGCATAATCATTCAGGGCCAATGGGTGTTTTCACACCTCTGGACCTGACCTGGCTAACCCTTTAGTTTTCTTTATTTGTTTTGTTTGTTTTGATTTAGATTTGAGGATAGAGTTATAGCTGGGAGACAAATTGATTTCCGTTCAAGGAAGGATTCTCTTTCTTGACAAAAACAGCCTCTTTAAAGGGATAGTGCTTTTTTTTTTAAAGGTCCCATAGCATGAAATTTTCACTTTCTGAGGTTTTTGAACGTTAATGTGAGCTCCCCTACCCTGTTTAGCCCCCCCCCCCATGGCTAAAAGTTGCGAAATGTCTAAACTGAGCATTTGCGATCCTTTTCTGCGTTACACAAAACCAGTGTTGAAACGGGCGAGTTCGGACAAGGCACCTTTTTGACGTCAGATCGGCAAATGCAGCTTCAGCCCCTCCCTCTGTCTCCGCTCAGCGTCCCTGTATATCCCGCCCATAGAGTTTGGACTGTGAATGCGCTACAATGCGAAATGCGTTTTTTTATTTGCCTGGAGGCACGTCCGAGTGTTTCTAGGCTCGCAAGTCCCTTACCCGACCCTCTGGACCTCTGAAATACCAGTGGTTTAATTTTATTTTCTGTGTAAATATGCTTTTTTTCATTGCAAAGTCTCTCATCTGTCTTCCTGTGTTAAACACGGAAGCGAGCAGACAGCGGTACAGAGCTGCGCTTCCAGCGGGGGAAACCCGCCCCCCCGCTCCTTAACCAATCTCTCTGTCCTTCTCATTTGCACTGAAGCAGAAACACCCAGAATAAAGCATTTTAGACACATATCTAGCCTCATGAAGACTGTCAGAGTCATATCTCATGCAGTGAGTGTTGATTTTGAAGAAGGATTCATTTACAGTATTAGGGAACCATTAAGGAGCCATATAAAAGCATCAAGAAGTACCATGTCATGGGACCTTTAAAAAAAATGTTAATCTGTATGGGTTTCCTTCTAAAAGTTACGTGTGTTGACACCGACTTACCTCTGATCCCGGTTCGGCTCGCTTTCTGGAGCCCACGTAGGG